>VZDJ01001247.1:7110542-7712938 GCA_008694505.1 Cyanoderma ruficeps
AGATGAGTGGGAGGATAAACCAGGAATGCAACAGAAAGGGGGAAAGGTCTGCTGGCAGCTGTTTCAGGCTCACGGGAAGACTCACAGCTGGGGTAGGACCATTTCCCCCCCTCCAGGAGAGCAACGCACTTCCCTTTATTTTCCTCCTGGAGAATCCCTCTCCATGGCCTAGTTGCCGCTGGAATACCGAGATGTCCGAAGGCTGTAACAAAGATAAGGGTGGTAGAAATGATTGCATTAGGCAGGCACAGAACACACATCCGAAGGAAAACACATTCCATTGCCCTCAGCAGTCACAGAGGAGCCTGGGTTTAAATTAGATTTTGGGGCAGAAAACAGTGAAAACAGCAAAAGTTCCTGTTTGCTGAGTTATCATACGCTGAGTTGATTGAATAAATTCTCTGCAATTTTTACAGGTGACAGGCTGCAGGCAAAGTACCAAACAAGAGAAACAATTCAATTCTAGTAGCACAGAATTCCATCAGTTTTCACTAGCAAGTACCAAGAAGAACCAGGCAACGATTTCAGAGAACATCTGTAGACAAATCCAAATGCAGGCAGGAACATTTCTCCTGCTTTTATTAGAAAACTGTCCCCATTAACAGCCACTATTTCTCATTCATCTGAGCTGACAAACAGCTTTTGATAGGCTGATTTCCTGCAGAGTCTGTATTTGGAACAGTCCTGTATACTCTCTTCACTAGTGTTTGTTAAAAGGAGGAGTTCTGATTAATTTTAAAAGTCATTTTTAAAACTAATAACGTGGTGTATTTACATAGACATTGTTATTTTCCGTGCATGACGCTTTCTGTTCAAAGCTCTAAGACCATGTAGTTTATTCTTAAAAAATGTATATGCATGTTCACATCAAGAATTATTCAATTAAGGAGAGTCCAGAGGAAAAAGTAAAAATCACTGGAGGTATAGAAAAAAAACACCTTTGAGGAATGATTACTTTCCTAAGTTAGTCTAAAGACTAAGAGAATGAGATGGCAGCCTGCCAGATTTTAAATACGTAAAAATTTTCCACGACTGCAAATAGAAGAGTAATTTCTATAGGCAAAGTAGATAGAATAAGTAGTGATGGGCTTAAATTGTAAAAAAAGAATTTTGGGGATTTTAGTGATAGCAAAGTTCTAGAATAGATGGCCAAAAAAACTTGCAAATCTTTGCCCACAAAAATGATATAAACAAGTTAAACATATCTCTAGGATGACCTTCCATACTCGTCATGGTTAAAGGTATGAAAACAGTTTATTTTTCTATCACCTTTTCTATTACATGAATTTATGCAACACAAAGATTTTTGTGATATTAAAAGTTTCATAACTTACAAGTTTGTGGACCATGTTGACTGATCCCTAATGGAACATAGAACAGTGTTTCCCCTGTGTCCAGTCATACTATAAGCCCATGGGAATGCTCATTTCTCACGGACTTTCGCTATTTCTCCTTCCATGCCTGGCAGAATCAGGAAGGGCAGAGGCAGGTTCCAAAAACTGAAAGAAAAATAGAAGCCAGGTTCCAGGAATCACCTAAGTTTAAGAATGAGCAAAACCACAACAGACTCAGAAGGGCTTCATCTTCCCTGCAACCTGAGTTTCAAACAAAGATGCACATTTTGACAGATTAAAGGAAAATAAAATGTATTTAAGTGGATAATCCTATTGTTCTTATGATGTGTGAAGGCTTGAGACAGAAAGCTCTATCTGGCACAGATGGGTGCTGATATCCTTGGCCCACAAGAAAACCTTCAACTTCACCTCCTAAACTATTGGTTAACTGCTTAATCTCCTACAGGGTGGGAGTTGTGAGAATCTGGACTTACCTTTTTCATGTTTTGTTAAGTAGCAGCCCTTTCAGAGAAAGAACCCCACCATTTGCAGTGCTCATTCTGTAGCTTAAATTGGGACAAATATTATTTCACAAAATACTTCTGTGCCTATGACGTGAGTCCCACTTCATGCAACGAAATAGACCCTCACACAGCTGCCATTCACTTGTTTTGCTCTATTCTGGATTCTCAAGAATGAACAAAATACTGTTTATTTTCTTGCTGATGCAGGATGTCTGAGTTTGCTCAACCACAAATTCAGCTGTCTTCAAGGGTGGGGCTGAAATTTGGTTTTTCTAAACATCTCAGACTCATTCTGAAACTCACAGGCATGATCAACTTTCTGGATTTCCCTTTCATGCTGGAGATCAAAACCACAGATGGCATGCAAGGAGCAGCAGAGAAAAAATTAATAACTGCAACAATCATTCATTTTTCACAATGGTTCCAACACCACCTCCATCCAAACTCACGGAAAATCTTTCACTGACATCAAGAATCCAAAGTCTGACCCAGAGCCAATGCCAATGTCTTAGGCTGTGACCACTTAGTGTCAGATGCAGATCTTGCCTAAGTGGCCTGAACTTTTATCAACTTCAGTGGAACTTCCATTTGTTCCAAGAACAAATTTGATCTGAGTGTAGGATCTGCATTAAATGAGTATCATCCTTGCACTACTACTGCCCTGCAGTCTCCTTTCTGCTTTATGATGCTTTCCATTCATAGTTCCATTGCTAATTGACTGTTGTATAATAACAAAGGCTAAGCAAAAGTGCCTTTTAGAGACCAATCAGCAGAGTCCTGTGACAGACCACTGAACAAGAAATAATGGGGTAACACCTGAACTGCTTAAAAAAACCAAACCAAACCAACAAAATAAAACATTTATGAAAAGCAAGACAAAAATAATGAACTTTCATCCTTCTCCAGAAAAGAAAAGAAAACATCTTAATTTCAACTTCCCTAGAACTTTACATATAAAACTTTGCTTTTGAAATTCAGAGAAACCACAAACGGAACTGCAGTAATGCCTCTGCAATCAAATCAGCTTTGTGTACATCTGCATGCCTGGGGGCAGATAAATTAGAGTATCTAGGGCTGGAAGGATGAAAGAGAAATCAAGTCCAGACAGCACCTCGCCGTGTTAGCACTGCTGAAACTTGTAAGCCACACAAAACATGGTACATTGGCTTAGGTTGCCTTGTGGTTACTCTGTTTTACAGCATTCAGGCTCAGCTGACCAGGTCAAAGCACAGAGGAGACATGTCTGCACTTGACGTACCTTCCATGTGAAAGGTAAATTAAATTCAAACACAAACCTCCAGAAACGTGTAGCTACAAATGAAAAGAAGGGCAGCCTGTTCTTCTGGTCTTCTTTTGCTTTTCATCTAACATACTCTTCAAACTTCACCTTTGCAAACTAATAAATTCATCAGATACTGCAGCAGCATTTTAGAGATTGCTGGGATCAAGGCAGACAGAAGTCCAAGCCTCCTTCCTAAATCACTCTCCAGATCAAGCTCGTTTAACTGAAATGCAAAGGCACACACAGCCACTCAGAACAAGGAGTCAAAGGCAAATGACAGTGTTTACACTCTCCTCTCACATATCATCAGCGACAGAAACTGCTGTACCTCAACCACAACTAGTCAAACAGGCCAGACATTTCTTTGTAATGGACACAGCAATAACACAGTCTGTGTGAGAGTGACTGCACCCCTGAGTATTATCCTGACTGCACGGGAAATCCACTCATGAACCCCTTATGAATTATGTTTGCGACCATCTCTGTTAGACCAAAATTTTATTTAACTTGAAGGACTTGTTTATCCTCCACAACCTCCATCTTCGTCTAAAATCCCAAGTCTAACAGCAGGGCTAATGGCAGAACACAAACAACCTCTAGAGGCAGTCAATTTACACAGTATTTCCAGGCCAGCATGCCATGAGCCAAGGAGGGTCACAATCAGAACCAAAGCCAGCTCAGCAGCCAGCCGCCCTAGAAGAGAACTGAGCAGAAACCTAAGACATGCTTGCTTCTCTCTTCATCTAAGGAGTTCTTTTACATCCTTTCCACACCTATAACCCAACAAAATGTAGGGATTACAGTATTGCCTGAATGTTCAAGTTTTTCAAGCTTTTAAAGGTCATAAAGCGTCAGAACATGTTAAAGTCGTAATTATATTACTTCCAAACCCCTGGGTCATGTGGACTTGCATGATGTACCCAAGCAATGCTTAAAGGGGACAAGCTTTTTTCAGTTTCCTGACTCCAAATAGGAGGTCTCATGCATGCAATTATATCAGTGATATAATACTTCTGATTTGTGGGAACTCCTCCACTTTCAGTTTCATTAAATTATTGTCAAATTCTGATCACAATGAGGAAACACAGTTAAGGCATTCCAGCTGATTGATGGAAGGAGGGGGAGCTCATGCTGGTGAGTTCTGCCTGCCATTATTTTGAAGTTCATATTGTTTTTTTCCTGACTCATTGTATTATAACAATGACATCCACTTAGAAGGGAAGGAGCAGTTTTATTACGTTGATTTCCCACAACAGAAAGAGAGTAGAGGCCACACAAAAGGCTGAGGCTGCAAGAGACACATATCAAAAGGCCTTTAAATACATCTAAAAATCCTTTGCTATTTGTTCAACTTCGCTCAGAAGACAAGTGTCGATCCGAGCCATGTTAGCCTCACTTCATGCAGAACACAGTCAAACAGGACAGAAAGCATGACCTCCAGGAATACTTACACTTTCTCTAGTGTACCTGCGTGACTTTGTTTGTTTGAAGTCCCTTCTATCCCTACAAATAAATGCTTTGATTAAAGGAACCAGTCCCAAGGAAACTTCTTCAAGAGGGATGATCAAAACAATGGTTATTTTATCAACAAAGTAGCTGCATAAATGCACACAAGATCAACAAAGACTACGGGTGTGAAGGCTGCTTGATAACCTGTGTGAGAAAGCTGGGTCCTCTCCCCGAGCAAGCATTAATTTGTATCATAATTCCCAAGGTGTCAGGCTGGGGTGGTACCAGCCT
This sequence comes from Cyanoderma ruficeps, assembly GCA_008694505.1. NCBI lineage: Eukaryota > Metazoa > Chordata > Aves > Passeriformes > Timaliidae > Cyanoderma > Cyanoderma ruficeps. The sequence continues at coordinate 7,115,423 of VZDJ01001247.1, forward strand.
GTTCTGTGTTTTGTGTCCTCAGTAACCTGTTCCCAGAAGGCTGCCCACAGGTGGATCAGAGATAACACTCAGATAAGTTTGAAGGACCACAGTAAAGGCAAGACTGAAATAAACACTTTGTCTATGATCTGTGCCTCAGCTTTTGCACGTGTGCTCAATGAATTTTGTAATTAAACTCCAGCTACCCAGACTTCATTACTCTGGGCTTTAATTTCAAATAGCAGCATCTACTCTGCCTGCACTTCAGCAGGGGCATTGTCTTGTAGCCACAAATACACGAGCACACAAACACACCACTACTACTGTAAATCTACACCGTTCCCACACAAACACCACAGCTCCCCCGTAGTGTGACGAGACAAATCAAGCTAGACAAGAGGTCATCCTTCCTCTTGGACACAGCGCCCGAGAGACCCTTCCCGGCCTCAGGCAGGCTCCCTGCGCTGGGCCCCAGCGCTACCCGCCCCCCTTACCGCCCCCGGCCCGCGGGTTCCCCCCGACTGCTCCGCGCCCGGGGCGGGAACAGCGCCCACGCTGAGATACACCCGACTGCCGGGCCGGGGCCCCTCCCGGGCACGGCCTCGGCCCTGCAACCTCCGGCAGCCTGCGCCTGAGCTGCTGCTGCTGCTTCAGCCAAGTGAAAATAAAAATCGAGCTTTCCACAAAAATCCTTCCACAATCAGGCCTAGACCTGAAATGCACTTCGGGGGGGGGGGGGGGGGNAAAAAAGAAAAAGACGAGAGTTCTGGTTGTTTTCACACTGCCACTAAGCTCCCCCTTGCCGGCACCAGAGGGCTGCCCGTGGGGCAGGGGGCGGCCGGGGAAGGGGCAGCCTCTCTCCGCCTGAGGGGCGCTCACCGCGCCTCAAAGGCTGCTTTGGAGGGGGTGATTTGGTGCTAATGTGAAATACTCTGCGGTAAACAGACGAAGTACTCCAGCACCAACGAAAACACTCTCTGTGAAAGCCTGGCCAGCTTTACAGCTGCCGCTCTTGGCTTCTCACCTTTTGGGCTCGAGCTTAACGCCCGCTGCGTGGCCCGGCGCTGGGGGAGGCGGGTGGCGTTTCCCGCTCTCTGAGGCGCTGCTGAAACCTCCAAACCTTTCGAGGGCTGAGAGGCGCAAGGGCAGCAGCTGCAGCAGCGCGCCCGCAGCCCGGGACTGCCTTTAACTCCTGTGAGACCCTTTACACTTCTCCCCGTCACAGCACACGCTCTTTTTTCATGCGCTTATCACCAAGATAAAAGCTATTTTCAGTGCTTTTTCTGTCTGTTCGGGTTGGTTTGTCCTGTCGGTTCGGGGAGGCTGCGGTTGCCCCACCTTGGCTCGGGGCTCCCCGCGGCCGCGGCCCCAGACAGCGCCGGGAAGCGCCGGGGAAGGGAAACGCGGCGCAGGAAGCGCCGGCCCGGGCCGGCAGGAAAACCGTGCGGAGCGCAGGAACAGCACGCAGGAAGGGGCCCGGGGGCCAGGGCAGCGGGAGCGGTCTCGGTGGCCTCGAAAAGGCTCGGAGAGGAAGGGAGGGTCGCGTTCACCTCCGAACGTGCCCCTTGAGCCGCTGCTGGCCTTTCTGAGGGCTGGGAGCCGCCGTTCCCGGCCTGGGCCGTGTGTTCGGGCCTGGGGGCCGGCGGGTGTGACTGCGGGTGCCGCAGGAAAGAGCCGGGGCTCAAGTGCAGGAGTTGTCCTTCTTAAAATAAATAAAATAACAATAAAAACCAACCGCGCTTAATTATATTCTGAAATACTAAGGTACTTTGAATCTTCAAACATCAAAATACTTTGAAAATACTCTGAAATACTTTACATGTTTTAACTGGTTCTGGTTTCTATAGACAGACTCTGCTTTTTGTCTGGAGCTTTAAAACGTTTTCTTTCTGTACCACCCAGCATACTTCCCTAGCGTAGCTGCTGGGCTGAGTATTGTGTTTCCCCATTCTCGCCGATGTGGTGGGAAAAGGCTTTGCTCACTGAGCCTTTTATGTTAGTTCATCCTATTAAAGCGCCTTGCTTTGTTGTCCTCTGAACCCTCTTTAATGCCTCTGCGTTTTTCAGCAAGTTCAGTGAAAAGAAAAACTTCACCCTGTATCATTAAATAGTCCTGACCAGAGTCACATTCACTGATGAACTATTTCAAGTTGAAAGATGCACTGTTCCTTCACTATCACCTCACTTGTGCAGACAAGTTCTCTCCTTCACACCTATGTTATTTATTAGAAGAATAAAATTTAAATATTTTTGCTTGGGAAATAGACAGTCTCTGACATGAAGGTTAATCTGAAAGATTTCCTCAAACAACATTTGCAACACGACATATAAAAACAGTAATAGAGCTGATAAAATGCAAAATGTATTGAATTTCTGAGAACAGCAGAAAAAAAAGTTGTTACACTTTTTGGAATAGAGTTGTAGGCTGCTTTGGAGTAATGTGTCTGTGCCGACATAGAGGATTTGTTCAAAAGGTGCATGGATGATAGAACCCTGATCAGAGAGAGAAATACACACTAGCTGCAAGCAATTTCTTATCTTGTGCCTAAACCAGCAATAGAAATGGGAGTTGTGATGGAAATAAAAAACATGTAAAAGTGCCTGGTGTTTGGGAAATGGCCCACATGGATTCCTTGTGAAACAGACATTGAAGTGGTCACCAGATTAGCAGAAATCGTTAGACCATAGTTGTGTCTTGCCTGAAAGCAAGAAAGATAACAATGCGGGCTGTGGTGAGTTGTTTTTCAGCACTTCATCAGAACATGTTTTCCAGCTAACATCTTGCTCCTTCTTCCAAACATGAGGATAGGATTGTACATGTTGGTAGATTTTTTTTTCTTTCACCTTAGAGTAACTGATACAGCAGCATCCAGCTCATCTAAGTACGAAGAAATACTGCAAGTAGCTGGGTAATAGTTGACCTGGCAGACTCTTCCCCTTATTCAAAATGACACAGATGCAAGCTCTTTGAATAGTACCACAAAATTCAAAGTATTCACTTGTAAACATCCCTGTGCGTCTATTATACATATCTCTGTGTGGGAGGGTTCATGAGACCTTGCCCAGAGTTGCTCAGGAAAGAATTACAGATCTAAGGATAGAGTTCACAAGTGAAGATTCTCAAAATCCTCAGCTTTGTGTCTGCATTACCACAGAGGATTCCTTCATTTCAAGTGGAAAATATCACAGTGTAGTTTAACTCCCTGCCCCAGCAATCCCAAATTGTCCCTGAAACATGTTCTCTCATATACTCTCAATCACAATCTTGTGCCAAATACAATTTTTACATAATGAAAATTGTTATTGCACATTCTGTGTAACCATATAATTTCTATTTCTATTTTATTTTATTATTTATTTTTATTATTCTATGTTATTTTATTTTATTTTTTCTATTTCTATTGCTTAAAGTAATTCACACTCTCACCTTCACATTATTAAGCTCTGGGTGCTCAGTATGGGCAAGAATCTGTCTGAGACCGTATTCCAGCAATTTGCATCCCTATCCTGCTAAGTCAAGAAGTCTTGACTTATGCCAAGTGTTTCTGTGTTAAAGAGAGCAAAACTGCCTTTAGCAGACAGCTCAGGTCAGGGCCTGTAAGTGTCAGGTGGTTCACACCAGATTTTTCCCAGGTAGTGGAACAGTTTTCATCCATGTTTTCACAAAGCCCGGCAGATAATTTTAACCCAGTACTTATTTGGTGATTTCTCTCTAGCCTGCATTTTCCAAATGTCCTTTTGTTTTCAAAGCCATGCATTTGGTATTTTAATCCCACTTTTAGCTGAGTAGAGTGATTCTGAATAAACACTGCAATTGCTACAGACACCTCTTAATATTTAATGGGGTTTGGGTCACACACGTTTCTGACGAGCTGTTTTTATGTACAGTCATTGTACCATGCACCTAAAAATGGGTCTTCTCCAAGCAATCATTCACAAAAGCTGAAAATAAATATTGGCCTTTGTATCAGGTTTCCATTATGCGGGTGCTCCCCCAGGCTCAGTGGAAGGTTCACAGAGGGTTGACAGAGCTTTGTGAGCTCTGCTTTATTAGGACTTTTTCAAGCCAGATCATTCCTGGGTGTGGCTGATGGGATTTCCTGCCTTTTTGTCTCGCGAAGGTAGCACGGAAACTCCAAGTGCAAGGAAACACTTCCCGCTTTGCTGCCGTGTAGGGTTTTTCAGCAGAGTACGGGATCTGGCAGTACCCAGCGAGTCTGGGGAGCTCCCATACAATGCTGCATTGTTTATGCACAAGTACCTGCTGCTGCTGCTGCTGCTTTGATACGTTTCAAACTTGTGACACACAAGGATTGTGTCATCCTGGTGCTGCAGGGGAGATGGTCCTTAACATTGTCATTCTCTTCAGTGGTTCACATAAGTCTACACTAGTTATGTTCCAAACTTACCAAAAAAACTCAAACCAAATCAACCAAACAGACAAACAAAACCCCCCAAACACACCCAAATAATCTTTTGGATAATAACGTCATTTATGTTGGCTCCTTGGCTTTCAGATTTCTCTAGGCACTTCTTATTTTAAAACGTGTACAAGTTACTGTGCCACGTGCTGCTCTTATAGCTCATGTGTGCAGAGTGGATTTAATTACTGTTAATTACCGTGGAAAATTCTCTGCATAGAGTAATAGTTGAAGGGAGATTTCATGACCCTATGCAATTCTTGCCAACTGTATAAAAGGAAATAAGGTTCTACCAGAATAAATCAGATGATAGCTAATAAGCAATCTTTTTCCATCTGTAAATAGAAAGATTGGATTAGAAAAGCTTGTGAAAGCAAATTATAGGAACTTAATTTAGGTGGATTTTGTTTGGGGTTTCTTTGTTTGTTTCTTAAATCTCGACACTTTAGTTCTATTGAATTATTCTCATTTTCAAAAGAAGAAAAAAAACCCCCTGAACATATGGGGAATTATCGAAATACAATAGATGTTTTCCTGGCAAGTTTCAGACTCCTGGGGAATTTCCAGCATTTCAGAGCTGAGCAGGTTATATAGCTTTAGTTTGCATACCCATGTTTTTGAATGCTTTGTCAGTTTGACCCTTTTTAAAACATCTGATAATGCCTCAGCCCATATAAAATGCAATCAGTATTGAGACCTTCCGGGCTAGATTAGGAATTAAGAAATGTTACATTTGGGCAATCCCTGTATTTCTCAGGTGACAGGGTAAGGTAAGGATGGATAACAGTATTTTCACACATTTCTGTTCCCTAGTTTTAGTCCTGGCAGGCTGTGGTGTACAGCATGCCCAAGGTTAGTTCCTGCTGAGTGGTCCTTGGGGCATTCCAGTTGCAGCTCCTCTCTTGCTCAATAAGCACCCTGCTATACCTGGCTCTCACACTGGAATACCTGGGCTGGGAGTTGCCAGGGAAGTAACAGACAGATTTTATGATAATTTTCTATCCCTGTTGTATTTCTTGCACTGGAAGAACAGCTAGGAAAAAGAATAAACATCAAAGGACCAGGTTACTCTGAATAATTCAGGCTATTCTATTTTACTTAGACATTCAGTATAATGCATCTTTTCAGTTCTCAGTTTATTTTCTCTGCCTGTTAGTCACATGACCATCCCCAGGACAAAGCTCATGCCCTTTGCATGCACACAGAAGGCAGGGCAGGGCTCAGAAGGGTGCTTTCTGCATGGTACCTCTGGCCTAACCTGCTGGTGTATGGGAATACATGGCCATGGCTGAGGAGCTGCAGGGTTCTCCCCCAGGAGCAGGACAAAATGGCCTTTTCATTTTTTTCACAGCAGGAACCCTTGAACCCTTACAGCTATTAATGCTATCATTTTATTACAGTTATTATTGCCTGTCCAAATCTTGTCTCCTTGCATGTGGAGTGTCTATGGAGGAAGCAGATTTCAGTCACCATGACCAGGAGTGTAGGAAATGCTTCTCCATGGCCCAGTGCCACACTCTGGGGTGTGCACATCTTTTATTGCGTGAATTACGTAGGCCTTTGAGTTCCCTCCCAGAACTGGACTCCCATCACAGTCGCCTCCAAAGGGGAAGCTGTCATTTTCCACAAAGGCCCACAGTGCTTGGATGAGATAAGCAAGGGATACAGAAATACCAGCACAGGGAAGGGAAGTGACTCACCTGTGGGCTATCAGCTCCCAGTACAGAAACGGGGTGGTAGTCACAAGGGGTCAATGGCACCATGCCGTGATGACACAGCTCAGCCCTTGTCACAGGATCTCAAATGTGTGGGACAAACAACCTTAATGTCTGAAAGGCTTCACGAGCAGAAGGGCCCCAGTCCCTCGGTTAAAAACACCTCTAAAAATTCAGATGTCCCTGTGCATTGCCTCATCCCCGTACATCACCTTTATTTACTCGCTGGCAGCACAAGGGTTTAACTTGGACTTCCATGGTTTATACATTTTGGTGCTCTGCACAGAAGTGACTTTAACCCTGGAACAAAGCAGTGCTTTCCCTCATGACTATCAGCACCCTGGGTAAACCATCCCTGCCCAAACGAAGGCCTGAGCCAAGAGACACTTTATCTTGCGCACAAATACAGATTTGACGCTTTTTCCAGCCCTGCTCAGGTCAGTAATTAAAAGGCTAGGAAGTGAGCACACATGAAATCATTCCTTCCATACAGGCAGACAGATGGAGAGAAATTCCAGCCTGTTTCCACTCTTTTGTCTTCAGGGCATTTTTGGAATTTCCTTCAGGAAGTGAGGTTATGACCCAGAGCCTTCCTCGGTGAGTAGGCTCTCGTTTCCCACAGTAAACCCTGCACAGCGATGACATACAGTACGAGAAGGTGAGGTTTATCTTCACTCTCCAACTGCATCCTGTATGAGCTCCATGGAACTTAAAAGTAATTCTGAGAGGGAAAGGAAATGGAAGTCAAACCTTTGGAAGAAGTAATGCAGTATCTGTTCAACTACACTGCCACGGTCTTCGCTGGCAGACCCAATGGAGCTCCGGCACTGGCGCAGCAGAGGCCATCCTTCTGTGTTTCATAAACTTCCTTCACGTTTGCAATAAGCTAAGAATTGAACTTATGAGTTATATTGGTGATACAAGTGAATTACTTCACTTTTCTACTCTAGGCAGTCATGGTAAAACTGGCAGCCACTTGGTTTTCCTTCTGTTTGTACTTCATTGGCTGTCAGAGGAGGATTGCTGTTGCAGAGATCCTTCTAGTGGCATTTCAGCCATACAGCACACGCTGACAAGAAAGTTATAGTTCAAAATTCATTTTGTGTTTTACATGATCCCGTGACATTACACAGAATGGACTTAAACCTAGCAGGTACTAAAAACAAGGAATTCTTTCACTGACTTCTGTGGAAACCATACCTGGCATGAAACCACCACAATAGTACAAAACTGCTAGTAATCTCGTAATAGAAGCATTTAAAAAATCAGTTTATTAATGTTTAGAAGTCAATAAAGCTATGTGCAAATTGAACAATAAAAGTCAGAAACATTTTAAATACTATCTTTTAAACCAGAAAAAAAAAAACCCAACAGTTTAATTGCACTGGAAATTTTACTACAAAGGCAATACATTTTCTTTACAAAATACCAGTCCTAGGAGTTGCTGATGACTGTAGATAAGTCAATTTCTCTCAGCTATCCCAGATATACCACATTTGTTATAGTAATACTCTAGGCACATGAAGACTCCTGTATCTTATTTACATTGTACACATTCAACCCCATTAGCACAGGTTAGAAAAATAGAGAAGTAAAAATGATGCTGTAAAACAAATACATTCAATTTAACAACATGTACTTCTTCCATGATAAAATACAGACATCTTTGCTGAAATTATAAACATTAATAAAATGTGCCAAAATGTATTGCATTTTGTTATGGAAGTGCATTTATCTATAGCCATTTCACTTCAACTTTCTTCTTAATTTTTCTGAAACCCGACGTACTCTTTTCTGATTTTTCAACTGATCCTTACTTTTGGAAAGACTGTGAACCTGACACTGAAATACCCCTTCAGTTTTTAGCTCTTCTTACTTGGGCAAAAATCCCACTGTTGTCAATAGTATTTTTTTACTATTTTGTAGACTTTCAAGTCATCTTGAAGAGAAATGTTTAGTTCTTCCTTGCATTTTGCATGATAATGCAGTTTATTTAATGCTATAGAATAAAAAGGCAAACAAAATATGGGGCCAAATGCTGTTCTGAGCTACTTCATTAAATCTGACGCAGCCAATGGAATTGTACAGGCGAAAGTAACTGCAGAATCTTCAAACGTAATACAGACTGACAGCAAAAATTCACAGCTATGATCTTGCTAAGTAAAACCCCAAGAGCTTTGGACTCTGCAAATAAAACCTTATGACTTAACTAAAAGCTCTGCAAAATTATGCCAATTATGGTTCTATGTGGTCTAAGTTATATTTGTGTGATCTCTTTCCATGTTATGTGCTAAACAAACACACTTCTTACCAATGATACCAGAGCCACCACTAAATTCAATACAGAAAGATCTTTGTGTCAGTGGTTTGCTGTGAAGAGAAAAAACTTCACATTCTTCTCACAGGGAAAAAAAAAAAAAAGATTCATTCTCCCTTTCCCTCCTCCCCCTCTCTCTTTCTCTCACACACACCAGGCATCATTTCACCAAGGCATCAGTCTTTTCAGAGTTACTAAGGAGATTTCAGGATATGAATGCGCCTGACAATCCTGAGCTGCTTCAGCGCAAAGACAAAACATGTTCCAGGGTAAAAGATTTTCAAGCCAGAACAGTCTGTCCCATTTCTTGAACTCCAGCCTCGCAAGTGCACCGTTTGCCTCATTAGAACTAATGCTACTTGCTCACTCAGCCCAACGCTGCTGCTGTGAGCAGGAGGCGTCCCAGCTCCCTGATTTCAGAGGAAGACTCTGAAATATACCCCCATGGTTACTCCTAAGAAGATGAGGTAACATTGCCCGAAGACATGATGGTTTCAGGATGGTCACCGTCCTCCTTCTGCGGGTGTGAGGAGTTGTCAGACTTACTCCGGCTGAACTCCATCCCCCCAATGATTGGCCTTTTGAATTTGGTCCCAGAATCTGCTGGGGGACATTTGCAGCAGCACAAAATCTTGATGAAAGCCCTCCGCATCTCTTTGTTTGTCAAGGTGTAGATGATAGGGTTCGTGGCTGAATTGAGCACGGCCAGTACTAAGAAATACTCTGCTTTATAGAGGATGGGGCAGGCCTTCACTTTGCACCCCACATCCAGTAAAAGCAGGATGAACAGAGGAGCCCAGCAGGCAATGAAGACACTCAGGACTATGATCACTGTCTTGAGCAAGGCTAGTGACTTTTCTGAGCTCCTAGTAGCTTTGGTAATGTTTTTCCGAAATGTCAGCCTGCGACTCCTAGTCCTCACCATGGAGTAGATCCTGCAGTAGAGGACCACAATAGATAACAAAAGGCCAGTGAAAACGGTTGTGCAAAAGAGAATATAGTGCTTGTGGTAGAGAGGCAGCACGGTGGAGCAGTTGGACAAGAGGTTCTTGCAGTTCCAGCCCATGATCGGGAGCCCCCCAAGGATGGCAGAGATGACCCAGCACGCACTGATCAGCAAGAAGGAGCGGAAGCTGTTGCTGCCATTGTGGAGTTTCATCTTCAGCATGGTGATGTATCTCTCAATGGCAATGGCCAACAAGCTGAACACAGAAGCTGACAAGGCAACAAACATGGTGCCTTCTCTTACAAACCACTGGTTGGGGGTCAGGCTGTAGGTTTTGTGTCCAGATAGCAAGAGGTTGGCAGTGTAAGCCACACCAGCCAGCAAGTCTGAAAGAGCCAAGTTCCCAATGAAATAGTACATGGGTCTGTGAAATTTCTTGGTTTTCCAAATGGTAAGCAAGACAAAAATGTTCTCTAAAATTATAAAGCAGCAAATGATGATAAAAACCACCGACGTCACTTTAATTCCAGTGTCCACACTCTCATTTAGCTTTCCCGTGTAATTATAATGCTCTTTGATGACATAGTTGACATCAGTGTTGGTGGGGTTGCTGGTGACCTTCTGCGGGGCAGTGGTGCCGGAGTTCATGGTGCCTGGCTGGGGACTGCTCCCCCAGCGGCCACCGGATGGTGACACCGACCTCAAACCCGGTGGCTGCCCCTCAGCTCCTTGGCCCGACAGCCTGCCCGGCGCTGCTGCACAGCCTCACAAACTGCAGCCCTGAGAACAAGAGGCACAAAACCCAGACTTAAAAGAAGGAAGACAAACAGTGTAGCAAATACTAAAGGGTTTAAGTAATCTGCTGGTTTAACTGTGCATCAGAGTCATAAATGTATTCACACATGAATCAGTTTCATTCAGCTGGTAAAATACATTTAAAAGGTGGTTAGGCATATTCAATAGGTAAAGCTAATAAGACAAAAAAAGTTCTGTCACGCAGAACTGAACAAGTTGGAGTCAGCAAGGACTGCATTACTGGACTTCTTCCAACACAAAAGATCTCAAAGCTCCCCAGCAGTAAGTTCTAGTCTTTTTTCTTCAGCGGAAAATACAACAGCAGAGATTTAAAAAGGGAATGGACTTGCTTGATTAGATTTAACTCCACATGTATGAAAGCCTGCACAGAAATTACTTGACAGGAGACCCATATTCTCCTCCATTAATAGTCTGAATATACTTTGGAAGGGGATAGTTATGCAATTTACTGATGCCATCTCAAACAGTGGTATAACACTGATGTAAATATAAACAAGAGATCATCTCAAAGCTGTAAACAGGTAAGGGGTGCCCTTGCTAAATACAAGTAGGAACATGCTTTACAAAACCCACAGCAATAAAAAGTTTAGAAAAGCAAGAAAAATACATAATTAAGATAGAGAGCAAGCCCATTCCATGGGTCTGAAACAAAGACTGTCAAAACCCCCCCTTGCATTTAAATAACTAGTATTGCAAGCTTCTGAAATGGGCATAATTAAGGTATACACATATAGAGGAAACTCCCTTTACATATAAAGGTTTTGTAGTGGACATTTAAAAAGAATTAAACCCATAATATCATGCAAGGAAAGAAGAACAGGCGGATTTGCTAAATTACAGCCTAAGCGGGGCAAAGCAAGAGGTGTAAAACCAATGCATTCGGCTTCCTGCTCTATTCCCGGGCGCCAGTCCGCATCGCTCCCGGGCAAAAACTCCCATCGCTTCTGTCCCGCACCGCTCCTGTCCCGCACGGCCCCCAAGCTCAGACTCGCACCGCTCCTGCTCCGCTTCGGTCTCCAGCGCGCGTGGCTCCCGTTCCGCACCGCCTCCCCGGACCCGGCACGCAGCCGGGCAAGCCGGCGTCCAGGTACCCTCCTCCACACCCCTTCTTGTTTGTTTCGTGGCCCCGGGGGTCGCGCCGAGCGGCGAACGCAGCGATGGGATTTCAGGAGTCCCGAGGTGCGGGGGGGGTGCCCGGCCGCGGCTCCCCGAGCCTTACCTCGCTCAAGCGCGGCGCGGAGCCCAGACCGGCCCCGCACATCTTGCGTGCCCGCGAAGCAACTCCGGTGGGCGGGCTGGGGGGCTCGGTAGTTTTAATGTTCTGGAACTGCCGCCCCGTTCCCGATGCCGTCTCCTCCCTGCACGGAGCAGCCCGGCCCAGTCGGCGGGACACCCCCCGCCCGCCGCCCCGGCCCTGCCCCGCTCCGCTCCGCCCCGCCCCGCAGCCGCGGGCGCTGGGCACCCCGCAGCGGGCGGCGCAGAAAGGCGTGAGGCGAACTCCTCCGCGGGACCCCTCGCCCTGCCGGCCGGGGGATGCGGCTCCGGACGGGACGCCGCGGCCGGGCTCCAGCCGTCCCTGACCTGGGAGCCGCCGCCTCCCGCCGCCGGGTGCAGCCGGCATTCCGGGGAAGGAGGTGCTGGCACGCCCGGCCGGCTCCGAGCACGGCTCCTGCGCCTCGCAGGGTGCCGGAGGCAGCTGCCCGCACGCCCGTCTTTCTTGCCCCTGAGTAGGCACGGAAAGGCTATGGCCAAAGGCAGCATCTCGTATGCTACCTCCGTTCTCCCTCTTAGAGGACAGTGTAAGTCATGTTTAAGGAAACACCTGGAAGAAGCTCTTCCATTTTCTCACTACACCAAGGTGTGTTTTTGCCGAGGCAGGCCCGGTGTCTGCCACCCGCACTCCTGGCCTGCAGTGACTCACCAGCGGCTCCCCCCGGCGAGGCGATGGGGTGAGGATGGTGCCAGGCTGCGCTCTGCGGGGCAGAAGCCAGAACCGGCCCATGAGGGATAAACTCAGTTCCTGCCACCCCCAAACAGCACCAGGTGTTGGTGCTTCCACATGGGGAAGACAACAACAATAACAACAACAACAAAACCCCACAAAAAAGAAAAACAACAACCTCCCCCCCCAAAACTAAAAAAACCCACAACCAATCTCTGCATGTTCAGAGGATGCTGTAAAATACATATGTTTGAAAGTATGAAGAAAAGTTTTTAAAGCTTAAAGCATTTTTTTAGAAACAAAATTGGCAATGGCAACTACTTACCACTGTTACCACTGTATTATTTAAGAACAGACACAGAAGTGAGTTTAGGTTTTATAATTACTTTTCCCTTCAAACTTTAAAAGAAAAACCACCTTTGGTGTATGTGAAATGCCAGCTCTGGTGGTATTCCCCTGTTGCACTTACTGCAGAAATTTTCCTCTTCCTTGCTCTGCTCTCGTTAACTCCAAATTGAAATGTAAAAGGATAACACAATAGGCCAAAGCTCAATATATTGGGTCTTTCCGTTTAAAGCATCGTGCCCATCAATTAGCAGCAGCAGCAGTTTTATGGGGAAGCAGCTTTCCTCTGAAAGACAGTACGAGTATTCTACCCTCAGGAAGAGGGTCCCTCTCTTATTTATGCTAATAGTCATGCTTCAATTGCTCCACGCCTCTCGCAGAATGACTCAGATAAATTACACTGGCAAACAGACACTTACTCTTCCACCACAAAGCTAGAAACTTGAAAAGATATTTAGCCTCCTGAGAGCCTGGAGGAAAATACAGCCGTTAAGTCACAACTGTCAGAAAAGGCACACGAGATAAATCATGCTTGAGGCTGACATATGTATCCCCTGCAACTGCCTGACATACCCCAGATATTTTAAGCTTTCCCCCTTATTTATCTAATATATAGAAAATACTAAATAAAAGTGCATTCACTAGGCATTTTCCTCTAGGAAATTCTCACATAATTTTAAGTAAGAGGAACATATTAAAGGAACATGCTTTAATTAAAGGATAGAATGACTCAGGGTTTCATTAGTCAGATGTGCAGGCTTTCATGTTCAGGCTATTGGTTACCAAGTGAGAGGATACCAGCTCAGAGATGTGACATCCAACAAATTAATTGTCAGAGGCTGTGTAAAATCACAGAACCATTGAATGTTTTGGGTTGGAATGGACCTTAAAGATCACCCAGTTCCTATTCCACTGCCACGGGGGAGGGGCACCTTCCACTAGGATGCTCAAAGCCCCACCCAACCCAGCCTTGAACACTTTCAGGGACAGGCACATCCACCCTTTGTTTGGGCAACCTGTTCCAGGGCCTCACCACCCTCACAGCAAAGAAATTCTTACCAATATTTAAACTATGCTCACTCTCTTTCAGTTTGAAGCCACTCTCTTGTCCTGATACTATATGCTCTTGTAAAAAGTCCCTCTCCAGCTTTCCTGTAAGGCCCCCTCTATATACTTAAGCATCACAATAAAGCAACCCCAGAGCGTTCTCTTCTCCAGACTGGGCAAACTCAACCCTCTCAGCCTTTCCTCATAAGAGGTGCTCCAGCCCTGTGATCATTATTTGCATCTTTCCTCTGGACCTGCTCTGACCATGTCTGGTCCATGTCTTTCCTGTGCTGAGAGCCCCAGAGCTGGACACAGAACTGCAGGTGGGGTCTCACCAGAGCAGTGCAGAGGGACAGAATCCCCTCCCTTGACCTGCTGCCCACACTGCTTATGGTGCAGCCCAGGATACAATTGGCTTTCTGGGCTGCAAGCTCCCATGGCAGGGTCATGTCCAGCCTCTCACTCACCAGCACTCCCAAGTCCTTTATCTTTCCTCTCTCAGCCTATAGTGATACAAGGAATTGCCCCAACCCAGGTGCAGCACTGTGCAAAACACGCAGACAATTCCAGTTCCACTCCAAAAGGTGGGTATTTGTATCACAAAAAGCATCATTAAACTTAGCAAACAGCACACATTTACAGCTTTCTTGACATCTTGGCAGTGAGGAAACTGAAATATGGCTTCACTCTTCACAGGCAAATGGAGCCACATCAGCTGGATTTGCACTGAATGCTTTCTAAACCCTCAGAGAAGATAGGTTAACATGGCTCAACTGCACAGGTTCTAACCTGCCTACAAGGGCTGAAACACAAACACAGGACTCAGGTTGACCCAGCCAACTCTACCAAAACTGTAGTTGCTTGTAAGTGTTTAGCAAGGGGGTTTTCACCAGGGTTATACTCCAGCCTCACCCAAAGAACAAGACACCACCAGAATGAGAACTCTTTCTCAGTACCTCTCCAACTGCCGGGTCCATTGATAAGGAAGCGTACACTTCTACTACAGCAATCAGTGTATATATAGCTCCTTTGAGAACTTGACTCTGGAATTGCCTATGGTCAGAATAAGGAGAAAGAACAACACAATGCTATTAATGCATTTCAAAAATAACCAGAATGCAGGTCTCAGTCAAATGCCAGCAGGAAGGCTGCACACATCAGGACACCAAAGTGGTACACAACAGATGCCTCACCTGGTTAAACTGGTTAAAAAGATGTTCTGCAATATGTCTACTAGCATAAAGAGGCAGATGCATTTTTCACAGGGATCCTGAGTATGTATATGCTCTTAGGTAGTTTTCAGGATGAGCAGAAACTCACGTTTTAGGGAATGTTATGAACAACAACAAAATAATACTGACAGTGCGTGACAGCCAAAGTTCTTGTGGAACTTCCAGTGAGAGCTCAGTGTGGTGGGGATTGCAGAAACCTGGCTAGTCACAGAGCAATTTCCTTGCAGGAAAATGCTTTGATCTTGTCAGAAAAGAAGCTGTAAGCTGGGGTCCACCCAATGCCTGCATATCAAAAGACTGGTGGCCTCTGACACCACCAGACAGAACTCTCCCAGTGCAGCTCGACAACTCACAATTGCATCAGAGGAGTGTCTGAACACTATCCATCTTGAAAAGATAGTGACAATCCCTGCGAGAGATTAGCAAAGGATTTTTCTCCAACACGTCATTCTTCTGCACTTTCAAAAGTCTTTGTCCATATAAGCAAAAACTACTTTTATTCATTCTGATGGAACTTAGGTCACAAAGGGAGCCATTCCTTCTCTGGAGTGCTGGGTCATGACAGGAGATCTGTGAAACAGTACCAGAGTACAGGTTTGGTCACCAAGAAGATATCAAGAATGGCCTGCAGAATCCCCCATAATTCTCATGATTAGAAGAAATATCAAAGTTGGATTCATTACTCTGCTGCAATTCCTGAGCAAATATTCCATATTTTGAATAATTTGTCAAGATTTACATGCATTGTAGCATGCTCTTATGTGCCTTCAAGTAATTGAAACTTTTCAAAATCTGTAAGGAAAAAAATAACACCAAACTAATTTGTTCAGATGGGTTCAAATGACACCTTAAATGAAGTGCATGCAGGCGGAAGAAAATTATAATATTGGGAGATAACCCATACTGGAAAACTATACCAGAAAGTTCCAAGAGAGCAGAGAAGACGCTGGAAGTGTTTCTGTATCTGTAAGAAAGAAAGCTACAAAGAGTAAATTAAATTATTTTATTAATTTTTTGACATAAGAGTAAATACAAACCATTTATATTGATTCTTGAGTATACTGAGTACCTAAGAGAACAATTCAGATTTATTGTTCAGTTAAAATTAATTAATGTTTCAGTTACATCACTTTTCCAGTTTAGAACAATCTGGTTTTAAATTATTCTTTCCACAGAGAATAGGTTAGATGAATTAATTTTCTGTTGATTTTCACAGTGTTCAAAAATTCCATATCTTCTTTCCTCAGATTAGAATCAAAAACCTGGTTTAGAGAATAAAAAAACAAAAAGTCACGAGAACATTGCTAAGACTAAAGCACACATATTTTTTCAGTATTAGTATTCTATAACTGAGATGGTCTGGTTTTAAGTTCTTGATATTGATAAATAATATTAATTAAAGGGCCTTTTTTGTTTTAAAAAGCAAATTTAAAGTGTTTATTCATTTTTGTGAGAATCCGTACTTTATTTTTAGCTCATTAAGCTGAATATATTATTAGGAAAAGCTCAAATCTGAAGGGAAAGAATTTAAGTAGTTTGAGAAAGTGACATGCAATAGCTTGGATGGATGTCATTGTATGGACAGATATTATTGTACCCAAAACTGTAACACACTTTAATATATGGAGCAATCACTAACAGGATGATAAAACTGCCAATATACTCTTGGACTTCCTCCTAGTAGTTCAGCTACAGAATGTTCCTCCAAGGGCACTGGCTGCCCCAGACACTATCAGGATCACACACATTCCTCTTGGGCAGAGGACTGAGATCTGCTACAATCCCTCTGTGCAGTCGCCTTTGAGCAGCACATCCCACAACTCCAGCCACACCTCCAGTGCCTTACAGAGGGATACACCTTACAACACTGCAAACACAGTGCAGATATTCTACATTTTCTTTCAAGTGTGTAGATATCTTCCTGGAGGCTGCAAAAAGTTAAAAAACTAGGTACAGAAAAAGTCTCGCAACACAGCAACACAAAAAATTATCAGAAGGTTGGCTTATCTGTTATTTTTACCCAATGCACAATAGGGAGAGGTGAGCTTCAAACCTTTGGGAGGGGTATGGCAACATGGAAAGAGTTAACTGCCTTGGATTCAATCAGTAGCAGCAAGAGCTGCACCACCTTTACCCCCATTTTCAAAAGCATGGGTTAACCACAGAGGTGTGAATGTTATGCAGGTGTCTTGGCCTAGTAGATTTGTGAACTTACCACTATTACAGTTTATTTTCTACACATGCTACTCAGAAAATAATGCCTTGGAAGTCATGTTGGGGGACAGGTGTGATAGAAACACTTCTGCAGCCTGATTAAAAGAAAATTCTGAATATTCAATTTAAAAACCCATTTCCATTATTTTCCAATGAAACATTTTTAGGTGCCTTCATCTCCAGTAATAGAAGAGATGAAAACCAGAAAGAAGCAAGAAAATTAGGAAAGGGAGCTACTCAGAGTCAGGCAGGAAGCTACTTGGCTGCACAGAAAATGGCCTCACCCTTTCCACTGACTTTTAGTTTATATTTTTCTTTTCCTTATTTGTTTCAAGAGTTTCCTTCCATTAGGAGTCACAGAGCTCCTGGAATGGCAGCTGACTGCATTTAGGTAGATAGCACTGATAAATTGCATCTTGTTTTAAGTAATGGTTTATCTCAACTGAAAAGGAGTGTCCCAATCAGTCACTACCATTGACATAATGATAGGGAAGAAAAAGTCCCTTCAGTTTTCTGGTGTATTCCCTGATCCTATTGCCAAGTTGATGGGTTACACTGATGAAATGGATGCACTGATGTATCTTAAAAAGAGTCACTGTAGAAAGGTGAACAAATTTTCTCTTTAGGGGAAGTTTGTTTTACAGAAATAAGAACAAGAGGAAGAATTTCAACCCTGGGGAACAATATGCATGTAATTCCAAGAATTCACTTGAGGGATAAATTCTGAGTTTGAAACAAAGCAAAACCTTAAAAAAAAAGCACCTCTAGGCTAACTGACCAAAGAAGAAATAAAAAACCAGAAATACTTTCTGGCTTTGTATGTCCAGCACTTTCATGCCCTTTTGGTCTTCTGTGTTCTGCATCTCCTACCATAAATCACTCCTCCCTACCACTCCTAAATCTCGTTAATGTTCACTTGCCAATTTCTTATTAGTTGTCTTATTTCTCTGATTAATGTTGGGAGTACTTTAGAAAGGTTCATTTAGATGAGGTGATGTGGAGACTTATTCTTCAGCAGCCTTTTCTTAAGAAGAAAATTATTACTGCCAGAGTAATGCCAGTGTAATTGTAGATAGGAGCATAAAATATAAATCCACCAATTCTGTGTTTCCTTCTGCAACCTCACCAAAAGTAAAAGAGGACTTGCTCAATGATTCCATATTAACAAACATGATCTAAAAATAGTGAATACCACAGTCAAAGGAAGAGGCTTCAGTGACCTATCCCAAGGCCACAGGAGATAACAGGGTTTCAGTCTCTTGGGCAATTATATCTTCTGGCAGAAAACAATGGCTATTAGTGAGGCACAATGTGCAAAACTCACACCTGGGAGAAAGATAGCTTGGGCCAGCTGAGTCCCAGCACTTAAAATCTTGCATCGTCTCAATTAGTACATAGCTAAAATTAAACTCTTCTGTAGTTGTAAAGGCACTAATTGGCAGCAATGGAAATTCTAGGAAAGATTACAAAATAATAATTAAAAAAAAACCCCAACACAGAAAAAAGTCCTGAATCAACAACAATTCGCCCTGAATGTAATTAGAAAAGTATCAGATTAAAACTGTACCTTGGCACAGCTACTCCTTAAGAAGAATGCTTTTTTAGTAATACTATTCCTCTCATTACTCACTGAACTGCTTAGATACCATGACCTAGACTGAGAAAATGGTGGCTTGCCTTCCTCGCAAAAGCAGGTGCAGACACCAAAAAACATTGTAAAATTTCTTTAATAGAAGGAACACTGAAATACATTAGTGACTTCAAAGCCATTCTCACAGTAGCCTAAGGTCACCTGTGTGGGGCATTAACAAGAAAATCTGGTTTAATTCCAATTAGCTCAGAGCAGGGAGGTGATCAGTCAGAATCAAGTGCAAAAACCCAAAAGTGTTCCAATGAGCACAGAACTCTAGCCACATAGCTTGTCCTAAGTGACCCTATTCTGGTAATAATGGAGCTAGAATTTGCTAACCTCCATAAAGATTTGGTTCCTTTGACACATCATTTATGTTGGAAGCAGTATGGTGATGTCTGTTTCTTTAGAGAGAACTAGAGGTGAAACTCCAACTTGTGTTTTGTAAATTCTCAGGAAGTTATCACTGCCAAAAGGTATTTAGGGAATATCAGGCACATGACTCACTTCTAGTCCTTGTTTTATTAATTCAGATACACTGTGAAGCAAAGAGTCCCTCAACAGCACAGTTCAATTTTTTCTTCATATTGCTAAGCCATTGTTCTATAAAGTGACTCTTCAAAAGCTGCATTAGCTGAAACCCAGTGGTAGAAAGGTTTATTTCTGGACAATCTTTCCAACTTTCACTTAGTCATTGCTACAGTTCTATGCAAAAGCCTAAAAAAAAGCCTAAAAATCACATTTGTTTTATAAATGAGCCTTACTATTTGAACTACTGAAACCCTCATCACAACAGCTGAACTAGGTACAGAGCTGTTCTTAGACACCTAGAATGGCATTCCCAGGTACTGGAGGCCCCCAGACTGCAGGCCATGCTTCAAACTAGAAAATAACCTGGCTCTGGAGATGGTGTATACTTCTGGGGACGCCACACTGTGCAGGTATTAGTGAAGAGCATTTCATACAATATCTTGTTTTTCATAGAAATTATTCTAGAGGCAAATCTAGACAAATTTTTGTGGACAAGTTCACCAGAAAAAAAACTAGACAATAATTCTGACTAGTTGTTATCCAAAAAGCAAATTTATCTGGATTTTAGCCAAGCTGTATAGAAGCTCTGCACTTTGAGGACAAACAATGCAGGCTAGAATATGTGATTGCTGCAAGTCACTCCTTGATAAAAAGCTAAGAGGCTTTGTTTCACAATATGACTAAAGCAGAACAGCACTGGGAAAACTGCCTCAGGAAGTCCACACACAATATAAATCATAATCAGATTTTCCATACCTTTCTAGACACAGGAAGTCCTAAAATATCAAACCAATGCAACTAGAAGTTGAATACTAAGCCACTAGGTTCTGCAGGCATATTTCTCAAAACAGATCTGTGAGCTGCATATATCCATATTCATCTCTCTATAGAGATACCTATTTTATAAGAAAATCTGAGGAATAGTATAGTCTCTTAATGGGATTTCCTGAACAAACCCAAAATGAAAGCTAAACTAATTTTCACAGAAAGCTACAAAAAACTCATCCAAATTTCCAGTAAGTAATAACAAAGACGTCTTTTTGACTCTTGGAGCTTGCTGATCACCTCTCAGCCCTGCAAATAGTTTATTTGTACTTGGACTTGTCTGGAAAGATTTCTACTTTGGTTTATCTACAGGCTAGTAAGTAATATGCATAGAACTCTCTGAGTCAATGCCATAGTAATGCTGTGATACACATAAAACCTTTTTGGTGATGCTCAGATATTGTGTATTACAATGAGATTATATTTTTGATGGAGATTTGCAGTATATTGTACAACATAAATACTGCTATAATAATGGCTGGCATTAACCTTTTTTTTCATGCAGCCTTTTCTTCTTCCTATATTGTATGTCACAAACAAAGTACTTGAGAAATTATTTCATACCCAACACCTACATTGCACACTAGCAGGTAACACTTTTGCCCCTACATTTTCATGGAATATCTCCTCATTTGAATTAAACAGCCTGATGCAGGGTCAGAGGCATGAACAGAAGTCTGCAAGGACTTCAATGAACTGAGGAACAGCATTTGAGATGGAAATATAAAATCTCTTTGAGGGTGGTACAAAAGTGCTGCCCTCAAAAATATCTTTTGTCTGTTGCCACTTTTACGGATTTCAAATCAGTGATCATTATTAGCAGACATCACTATCTTGATTAGATTCTTACTGTAACCTTATCTGAATTGAAATTACATGGTGTGACTCACTGACCCCCCAGAAGGCAAAAAACCCTCAAACCTTGATTCACACAATAAAACTTGGATCCCAGGAAACATGTCTCCCATCATGCATTCCATTCAGAATTTCAACATCGTCTTCTGCTATTGTAAAATCAAATACCTGTGGGAATGCATATATAGTTAACATCATGAACACAGAGAGAATCAACAACCTGATATATATTCTAGTGTTTAACTGACCAAGATTCATTTAAATTTGAGGCCAAATTTTTACAGTTTTTTCCTTCTGAATATTCTTCTTATATTTTGTCATAGAAAAATACTCCATCAAACTGACAGGCTCCATTGGGTCTTTTGCTCCCTTAGTGACTCATTTTTATTTGCAGACTTTTAGGATGGCTTTGTAGCACTCTGGCCTCAGGCAAGGATCCAAGACAAGGGTAGTATCAAAGCTGTTTTGACAGCACTCTCTATTGTCACTGCCAGAGGCAGGTATAGGAGTATCCTGACAGCAATCTCTTTGGAAGAATCAGCTCAGTATTTCATTTACATCCCAATGTTCAGTTTAGAGTGTTACAGTTCTCTTTCTCAGAAATTTAGACAAAGAGAATTTTTAGAAGGTATCAGGACATTCACAAAGCTAACATGCCAAAGACTGTGTCTGTCTTTTCTATTACTCTACTTTGACAAAACTCTTCCAAATCAGCCAAATACAGAAACAGTACTACACTGTCTCTGTATTAACTCAAACTTGAAAGCAATCACCAGTCTTCAAACACAGGTTCTTACAGCCACTACCTTCTCCTGTGGCCACACCTGCAATGTGAATGATGGTGTCAGTGCTTTCTTAGCGGGTGTCCTATTGAGACATTATCATCAGGAAGCTGCTTCTGTTCTCTTTGTCAGAATTCCTCTGTGCTCAATAAAAAGATTCTGTGGAGCCTGAACTGTAGCCAAATGAGCTCCTCCCATCTTGCATTATCCAGCAACCACTCTTCTGGAATGATCCTTGTAGTCAAATCTCAGTGCTCTCTCGAGCCTTTTAAGCTTAAATCAGGGACCACTCAGAGAACTAGAGACCCTATGTATTATATACTGAGGGTTTAATGAGGACCAACCTGACCAGAAGGGGTAGTGATTCAGGCCAAGACAGAAACATGAGGGAAAGAAAAAGAAGGGAGGTGTGATAAACAACACTCAGTGACTCTGCCAGTTCCTTCCTCTCTCAATCTTAAGTGTTTTAAGTTTGGATGTAACACATTCCCTTGGCTGTGTGAAATGAACTGGTGGTGCCATAGAGTAAACTCTGTAAAAATTGAAATTAATCTGGATTTAAAATATTATCATATTATAAAAAAATTAAAGTATAAGGAAGGATTTTTAAACTGCTTTTGTTCTCTGATCTGGTTCCCAATACAGTACCACAAGCAGCTGTGCTTGTACCACAGAAGGCAGTGTGTATGTCAGAATAAACAGTCAAGGCAGGAGGTGCATAAACAGGCACGACCACCAGCAGAAATCCTCATTATATGTATATTGATTCACACCTCCACACATGCACACACAGAAGGATAAAAATAGCAGACAGAAGTTTCCTGTCCTCTTGCAAAATTTCTTCCAGATTTGCCATAGCAGTTCATACCCTTATGATATTTTTGGAAATAAGTTGTGGTTTTGCCTACCCTAAAGAAAGAACACTTTCAGATTAGAGAAATGGAGAGACAAAGCAAGTAATGAATTAAAACTATTTGATATGCAAAGGAAATTTTAAAAAGGTGCGGGGGAGGAATCAGACTGCCAATTCTCATTCATTCCCACTTTTCTTTGTCCAGCCCCACCATGCTGGAAGCTTTTCTGTACATTGAGTAGAAGGAGAAGGTAGGGGAAGAGTCAGCTTTTGCAGGACTGTGAATTCCTTGAAAGGTCTTTATGTTGGAGTTATCCCCAAGTGAGTTTTAAAGTTTTCATAAACTGTTATGCATAGCATCCAAACTCCTTCCATTTGACCTATGTGCCTATGACAAAAAGAATGTAACCACAATCACATTAGGATGTTCTACAACCAGACAAGTAATAAATAAAACTATTTATTACAAAAATCAACTACAAAAGGTCTTCTATGGATTTTTCTTTATACACAGTGATTAGCTCTCCAGATTTTTTCTGATATTTGTGAGTTATAGTTTTTTCCTATATTGTGGTCATTTCACGGTACCATCATTTGCCAATTTTGACTGAGTTACCCCAGTATAAAACTGGGAAGGAAAATGGGAAGGCAAACCAAAATATTAAAACTCTTAGTTTATCTTAACCTCTTACTTGGATCTTAGTCAGACTTGAGTGCAAAACCAAATCTTACCTTGCAGTTTTCCTCTATTCGTTCTGCCTTCGTTGACTTTGGAATAGTGACAATCCCATTCTGAAAAGAATTATGCCTGTCATCACTAATCTGCAGATTTTAAGAAAATTATCTATCTTCAAACCATTACAAGAAATTCCTCGCATCTTCTGAGGTTTTAATTTCATTTTCTGGGTGACACTGACATTTCTCTATGCCATTTACAATTGCAGTTATATACACTGTGTTAATTTCCAACAAATTATATGGGGTATATCAACTCAATACATTATTTCACTGCTTAGTACTGTTTGTAAAATTTACTTTGGAAACATCTCTTATTGGTAGCTTTTATTCTCTACAACCAGATTATTTAAAATAATTAATATTTGAAATACTGGCATGATTTGTGTACTACATTTTAAATTTCCAGTACAGTCATCAGTTCACACAGTATCAACATACTGAAAGCAGAAACACCTTCTGCATAAATTATAGTTTGATGCACAAGCCTCAAACTATTTGCATGTTTTTCCTGAGAAAGGAGACACGTTTTTATTACCACCCTCCATTACCTGTATGCTCCAGCGTATGCAAATCTGTGCTGGAGTTCTGCAATATTTCTTTGCCAGCTCAATGACTGTAGGATGAGTGAGCGCTTCACCTTTGGCTAAAGGACAGTAGCCTTCAAAAACAATATCTCTGCTCCTACAATAATCAACCAGCTCCTGAGGTCTTTGGAAAGGGTGGTATTCAACCTTAGATAAATAGAAATAAACTTTTAGTAAAAACCCCAAGAGTACATTTCGTAGAAAACATCAATAAAAATGAAAATAATTTTTCTCTTGCTTTAAAAATAGAACATTCATGAAGTCATTGACTCTGGGAAGTAGATGTATGGTATTAGTTTTAGAAGATACATGAAGGGTATTAATCATGTATTTTACCAGTAATTGGCACAACACTATTTTAGGTTTCCCTCAGAAACAAGGTGCAGTTGCCTGCCTGACCTGCAGCTGGACTTTCACTATTGCTCTGTTTTTAAGAAATATATAAAAAATGCACAGTGGAAGTCAGCATCAGGTCATTTTTATTGGTACTTTGAGACTACTTTCTCTTCACCAGATCTATGTCCTTTCCTATTTCTTTACTAGTGATTCTTTCTAATGATCTTTGAATTGCCCAGGCGAGGGAAGGGGGCTGAGCAGGGGCTGGGTTTGCAAGTGACCAACCAGAACAATTTGCTTAGGATGAGGACCTGACCTTGGCAGCAAAGCCTGTTGGCATGGATTGCACATGGCAAATCCTTTATTCTTTGTGTGGTGTCACCATCAGCTTGTGCAGGGAAGCAATCATGCTGTGGAATGACGTGGGAAGGAGACCCTTTGTAGGAGGGAAGATCATAAATTGCCAAGAACCAGTTAAAAGAGGAAAAGTAATAAGCTAAAAAGACACAGTTGCTGGGAGCAAAAGGAAAAAGGAGTTATTGGACAGTAATGCTCTCAGAGGAGAGACATATTCTGGCATGTAACTAAAGCCAGAAAAGAAACTCTATAATGTTCCTTAATACATTATTTAAATAAGTATTTCACATTACATTCATTGTAAGAAGCATACATTACTCTGCATTTACATGAAAGTGGGTAGTGTTTTCTTATACAAAATCATGTGATGTATTTTTGTGACTGGTCATCAGCACTGTTCCAGCGATTGAACTCTTACGCATTTTGAAGAAAAATACTCTTCTGAGCAATTACCTCAATACATGGAATCTGGAAAATTTCTCCTGCCTCAAAGAGGACAAATGAACATTTCCTGTTTCTCATCTTTAGTACATGTTGTCTTTTCAGACAACAATAGTCAGTAACAATAGGCTGGCAGTCATTCAACATGAGCTAAGAAAAAACTGTGCCCCTGGAAGGCTGGGCTGAGTCAGCCTAAAGCTGCTATGATCTAAATTACTAGGTGGACTCGGGAACCAAGGTTCAAGCAGCAGACATCCATGTCTTCAACCTTTGATGTTTCTTGACCTTTGAGTACCCTTTTTCTTTCATGTTTATACGTGTAAGAGCAGTGCTTAGGTCATACAGTTATTTACTTGTTTGCACCTGAGCTGGATATGAAATATTCTCATTGTATCTACGCAAAACTACGAGGGGAGAAATGAAAGAGCAAGCAGGGTGTATTACTGGATTATTACAGGAGTAATAAGCAATTTTAGCAGATGTTCTTTACAGTAAGTATAGCAAATAGCGTAGCTCAGAAAATATTAAATAAGGAATTATGTATTTAGGATCAAATGCTGAAACATCTGCAGTGCCTCTATGGCATCATGTGACTTACTCAGCATTTATTACTAATTAAACTGCAAGTAGAATTTACCTCCTGGTCAAGTAAGATTCCAGGCAGCACGGTTCCAGGTTACACCAGAAATGTTTAAATCAAGAGCAGTATGCTGAGATATCACCTGCTTGCTTCACAAGCAGAAAAGAGCGACAACTACTTCCCACCTAACGAGATTGTACTTTGTGCCTTTCACTGAACCTAGAGACTACAAAATTTTGTGAATTAAATTTTGACACATGCAGTTATGTGTTGGTAGAAGCAAGTATTTTTCTTCTGTAATATATTACTAAAATAATCAAGTGCATCAAATAAAATAAGCACTTTTGAATTTAATTATTTTTAAATGAAAATATTCTGGAAGGTTCTAGCAGCTTCTGAATGCAAGTCATTAGGATCCTTAGCTACAAGAGGCATAAGGTGAGTGGTCAACATTTGTTTTCCCTCAAAGTAACAATTCTTGCTTCCTGTCTTGCCCCACCCTTGCTATTTTCGTCACCAGACTTCTCTCAGGCGAGGGCTGTCTGTCACATGATGACAGAGGAAGATCTTGATCTTTTCTGGCACTCTATCCTGACTGGTGTGTAAAAACTGGCATCTGTTTAACAAAACAGTTTGCAGTCTACATTACAGAACTTCACAGCTGCTACATGCTCAGCCACAGGGGACCTCCAACAAAAGCACTGGTCTTTTACAACAGTCATAGCAAATGGGGAAAAGTTGAGCCTAATAACAATCTACATGGCCCTAGAAAGTCATACCTCAGATGATGGCATTACTCTTTCCACCCTGCTGTGGTCCTTTTCATGTGATAAAGTTTCTGCAGATCTGAAATTCAGTAATTTTCTCAATGGGAATGCTGTCTTACAATTTTTTCTCTTTATGAAACTGAAATACAAGCCTATGAATATTTTCTATACAGAGGAATAGTTTGGTGAGTTTAAGTACAAAGGGGTCATTTTCTAATGTCTCATATGCATTTCTACCTTGTACAAATTTACACAATAGAGCTCAATATTAATGGCAATATCAACAACATAACCAAGTCTCTCTGGGGTGAGTACACAGTAATTCACATTTCTCCACGACTGGAAAAAATATTGATGAACATTCGGACATGGAATTCATAGAGGAACAGTTTACATTTGGGTTCAATGCTTCCCTTCAGTAAATGAAAACATCTATATTTATTAAATACTAATAAAATATATTTTCCCCGTAATGAGTGACAGGGTATGAGCCTTCAGAGAGACTTCAAAGATTTCTTTGAGCGTAAATCCAAACTTCCTACTGCCAAGTCAGTTACAAAACTCTGGCACACAAACCTGGAACTTCTAGTTTATAAGTTTCACTCTACGTGATACTAGAATAAAGTACCATCATTGTACAGTGTTTACCAGTATGTTTAATAGTATATTAAAATTTTAAAAGGTGCTTGCTTATTAATAAATAACTTAGCAATACCATATTCTTGAAAAGACGGGCCTTTCCTACTGCTTTAAAAGACATGATGATACTGGTTTTTTTCCCAGGAACTGAGAAGAAAGGCAGTCCTTAAAACTTGGTTTGTAAAACAGAAGTATTGCTTAGTTCTCCTGCCTTCCCATTTTCTCCTGCCTTCCTACTTTCTCCTCTACACAGAAAAAACCCCAACTTTCAATTTTAACATCACAAGGGGACTGTTGTAATTGTAAGAACACCCTGAATTCTAAAAGGGAAGTATTTTTCCTCCACTTGTTTCTTCAATATTTAGACTTTGTATACAATGACTATCTGCAAATGTTTTATATTTAGTAAGTCCATTGAAACAGTACACTATTTTATGCATAAATATAGTGGAAAAACTGTATTATAAATTGTGGACAGTGAAATAAGAACTCAGTACAGCATTTCCAGTCCTAATTTGAATTTAGGAATTCATTATTGATTTGATGGTACTTAAGTGATCTTACCATCAGACTCAGTAGCGCTCCAACACGGGGCAAGAAACAGAATACATACTTTTTTGAAGACAAGCTCAAGTATGGTTTATAAAATTCCTTTAACTCTAAAAAAGTATAAATTAATGCTATAACAAAACTGTTTAAGGTGGAGCACTTAGCAATAGTATGGGTAATTCATTGTTGGATTTTGCTTTCAATTCAGAATGATGTTGTGTCACACCTCAAAGAAATGACTAGCAAGGGCCCTCTCCTACCCGTCAGCATCACCACCAGCTTAACTTTTTGTCACCTCTTTTTTGGCCTCAGAAGAAGAGTTTTGTCAAATAGCACCAAGAAATAGCCTGTCTCCATGAACATCACTGAAAAAGTAAGAATGGCAACATTTTGACACTGGGCGTAAGAGGGAATTTCAAAACAAAATCACTTTTTCCTTGCAGTGATTTAGAAGAAGACTGGAAAGCTACTACTATTTAACAGGCAGCAACAATTCATGCCAAACTCTAATAAGTCTTTGTAGATGTGTATTTCTTGAACCTTGGTAAATTGACCAATTATTAAACAGTCATCAACATGCCCACCTTAACATATTTTTAATGGTTTCTTTTGCATAACTGAATTTAAATATTTTATATGGTTTTATGCTAATTTAACATTAATTGTCCTTTAGTAACCTTTAGTATAGTGGACAGTTAAAACCAGAGTTATTTGGTTCTGACAGTCACACTGAGCAACACTTTTATGGCTGTTAATGACATTAAAACATAAACAGCTGCCAGAAATCCTGGCCACCTGTACCAAGGGGAAAAGCATGTGCCTGCACTCCATCCCTTCCAGTTCCCACATCCCTGTCAGCATACACACACTTTCCCTGGCAGGAGGTGGAAGGAATGGGAGCATGAACTTCCAGCACAGCTGTAGGCAGAAACCTGCAACAAGGGAACATTTGTCGAGTGTCCTGGCAGCCTGCCGGTACGTAGGTGGCCACCCTAGATCTGCCTAGGGCAGCAAAAAAAATTCTGCCAGGGCTGTCACAGCACCTGCCTAAATGAAGAGTTCACTGAATTTACATGAAATAGGAAATGAGGGGGGAGCAAGGGAAGGGCACCCTTACATGGATGTGCAATTAACTGAGGGCCTCAGTGTTGCTTACAGGAAGTACAAAAGTATTTGAACACAGGCTTTCCAAAAACTGGTTCACTCTGAAGATGCTAAATGTTCTGTGATTCTTGAATTTTATTTCTAAACTGGTTATCATCAAAAAACTATCACAGGGACCATTTGTTTGTGTCGTGTACCCAGACTCAAACAAGTAGACTGGGAGAAACTCGGTAGGAGAAATACGAGGAAGGACTTCCCTACCCTTCGGGTCATCTTCCTGAATGGTTTTCACTACACAAATAGAAATGAGAAAAGAAATTGTATGACTAAGGAAATAGTTTGGGTGTAACCTTTCATGCAGAGGAGTGGGGAGGAGGTGGCTAACCAAAAAAACCAAAGTAAAACCCAAAGCCAGATACTTTAAATACATGTAGCCACTCACCTGATTAACATGTGGAGTAATCACACAGTCCTCCTTTAGTTGCTCAAGATGGCTGATAAGAAAATTGCTTACGCCAATTGACTTACACAAACCTAAAGAAAAACAGAACAAGAAGGAGTTTTGGGACAATCCTAACTACTTGGGTGGATGATTTGAAAAATATCGCTTTCAAGAGACAAAATTATTTTTCACATCATTTCTGTAGAGCAAAGTACCGTAAACACACACAGAAAAACAGCACTGAAATCTAGTTTGACAGTGTTATCTGAAAGCATGGCTCTGTCACAGTCACATTAGGAAATCATTTTATAATCTAAACACACTGGAAACTCCCCAGTGTATAAAAACTCTAGGCTAAATTCTGGGAAAGGCTAATGTAGTATAAGCAAAGAACAATTGCACTCCACCAGAATGAAAAGAAGGAAATGGTGTTCCAAGCAGCTTGCCAAAACTAAAGGAAAGTGGAACATTTGCTGAAGACTAATAAGGTGTGAGCAATACAACCCAAGGACATGCAGCCCAAATAAACCATGTCACACTGCCTCTTTTCTATTAGATCATTATAAGATGTTACGTAAAACTCAGTGTAAAATCTTCAATTTAATGAGCAAGAACCATAAAGCTTAAAATTGTAGCTACATTTCTCAGCTCCTGACAAGCAAACGAAGTCAAATGGGACCTAGGTGATATGCAGGCTATTTTCTTAATAAATCTCAAGAGGGCATGCTTGTGTACAAATGAAGAGTTGACAGGCCAGAAATCAGATGTCTTCCTTCAAACCTCAGATACGATAAAGGCCAACTCCCAGTCTTGGCCTGCCACCACCCCTGACTCATCTGGGGATAGTTTGGTCCTTCTGCTTTGCTAAGCACAACTGGCAGGGAAGGCAGCTGGAGCTGGCCTAGGCTAGGAGGGGTCTCCTTAGGCTCTCTGTGCACTCTGTGGACCATGGCTCAGACTAATTTCTTCAATACATGAACTTTATTTGGATTAACTTGAGCTGCATTTCAGTTTGCAATGCTACAGATGGAAAGTCTGTCTCTGTGTGTGAACAGAGAAGTCTGATCACTGTTGTTAATCCAGTATATTTTTGGGCAGACCAATTCTATAAAATGCATAGACGTATCAATATATTAAAAAAGAAATTACATTTTTCTAGTCCTCTGTGAAATTCTGTAAGCGAAGTTACAGCTTACTGCTAATTTGTATAAACAGATTGTTAAAGTCCTAAAGAAAATAAAAGCAGCTTTCACATATTTTAGCAGCATAAGCTAAAGCATAAACTGCAGCAAAAACCCCTGTACACATACTACCGCTTTCTAATGTGGCTTCTTTCGTGGAATTCCAAACAAAGAAAAATATATTAACAACTAAAATGCCAGACATCTTTCCCCTACAGAAATTATCATTGTTCAAGATGTACAACATAATTAGATTAAAACCTGTACTATAGTGATTTACATAATTTGTATGTAATCTGCCAGAAGGAGCAAAAGCTGAGCTTTTGACAAACAACCCTAGAGTGTCAACACTAATAAATCATTATGCCACAGCAGTCAGAAAAACACGGTTTTAACACAATGGTGAATCAAAATATTATACAATATTGTTGAATGCTAAGGAGTTACAAAAAAACATGCCATTATTGCCCTTGAAGAATAAAGCTTTCATTTTAGGTTGAAATAAAACAAAATTGAGTAACAGACATGAAATAGTACAAAAAGTTTCCATTTTTTCTCCTACAGTATAGTCTAAGATGTTTTGCTTCTATCTTATTTCTCACAGGAGACTTTGAAGTCTGTTCCATCGTGTTAGATTTCCCATCAAGACATTTCAGGTCAGTCATGTTTTGCATTAAAAGCCATCTGAACCATTCCTACTAAAATCAGTATTATAGCATTCAGGTGTTTAGAGTGATGTTGCATAGAGAAAGCTTCATTCAAAACTGCCAAGTAAGCATTTTCCCAGAAAACAGAGAAATAATTAGAATTGCAATGTTTTTATAGAACCTGTATTATCTTAAGGGAATTTTTTTTTAAGGAACTTTTCTTTAAAGGGTATACACTTAAAACATTTCACTTTCGTTAAATACACATACTTGGTTTGGGTGAAGTTAGAACCCTTAATTTCAACTCCATTGCTTTGGTGTTAGTTACGGTTTAATATACGACAGTTAAAGTGTTTTGACTTTTGCATTAAATTACAATATAAAATACAAAAAAAAAATTGCACAATCTAACTGTATTAAAAATCTTATTTCAATGCATGGTGGAAACAGGAATTCAAAGCACTGGAAAACAGAACTTAAAATTGAACAATCAGTCAGTGGATTCTACTCTAGAGAATTGCTTCCATTTGCCTGCCGGAAGATTAACACAGTTGCTTTGCATTGTCCAAATCTCAGAAAGACTGCCTTTAAGAAGAAGATTATACAGAATTATTTCCACATTTACATCTTCTGGATTAATTCCTAAGAATGAAGATTTAAGAAAAGATGGATAAAAAACAGAAGGTCTGGTTAGCTCCTGGGCTTTATCTGACAGACTGACACTTGTCACTATGTCTATCAAACAAGATCCATGAAATCATATCAACAGTAGAAATAAAAAACCTGTATATTGAGAAACTTGGGTAAAATGGTCCTGACTCATTGCCTTGAAACAACCTGGGAGATGCAAGGGAAACATTTCCTTTTATTTCCTCTCTCGTGGCGCAACAACAGAGGTAAGTTCCCCAGAGCTCCTGCCATGGGTCTCAAAACCACCAAAATTCGCTTGAAAATGGGGGCAGGCTTTTTTTTTTTCTTCTCGATTTAATACTTGTTTAGAATGCTTAAAAATCTCATTTCAGACAATTCAGGCACAATACATGTTACAGCTGTTAACTGCAGGTGGTTTTAAAATCCATACTTCGTTTTAACTTAATCATTTAAACAGTCCTGAAGTTCAGGTTTCCTGAGATAAATTTTGCAATATATTAGCTAAATACCCTGAAAATATCCATTTTTACTGCCTTATTTACAAACTCACAGAGCTTTGACTCAGGGAGAGAAAGCATCCTCCTTATCGGCTTGAGGAAATGACTGGTCTGGCCCCCATGAAGCAGATTTTGAGAAATTGCCAGGTGCAATAAACAAAGAGTTTGCAATTCCCCATTAGCTCCCTAAGCCTCCTGTTACATCTTCTGAGGCTTTGTTCTATTCCTTGCGACTCTGACTTCACAGGCTGAAAGAAAAACGTAGGAACACTGGTTCTTTTATGCATGCTAAAAACTGACTGACCACAATGCTGGAACTGAAAATTTCATCCAGCTTCAAAAGCCTATCATGAAACTCTGCAAGACACATCAGAAAACATATGGGCAAAATAACAGTTGATTATAATGGGAAAAAAAGTAAGGATTTTTCCTATTCTAGTAGTTTCACCACACTTTATTTCTCCCAGCTACTGTGAAGCACTACATCATGCTAATGGACTGGTTTGCAATATAGTTGAGTATTAAGCTTAAAGTATTTTATATTGCAATTTAGAGAACGATTGGGTATTTTTATCTTTACTCTGTATAATACCAAATTACGCAAAGTTTGATGGGCACTGTTAGTCTTGCAATAGAAAAGCATAAATATTCTGTCTTGGCACCACAACACTGTTTTAGTACAATAGTGAGCCTTATCTTTCTCCAGCACCACTAACGACTCTTATCAAACGTCTAAATACCCTCTGGAATATTAAATATACAAAGTTCAGATGAAAAAGATTTTGTACATTACAAAACTGGACACAGGGTTTGTGGAGCCCATTTTCCTCCCCCTCCCTGCTGCTCTACATGAGTCAGAGCAAGGGAGAATTCCCACGTCAAGTGAACAGTGCGCATTCTGTTGTATCTTCTATTCAAGCCACAGAATAAAAACACAAATGGATCTACTTTTCACAAGAGGTCAACTGCAGTCAGTGTATTTTTATTAACGAAGGTTGCACAGGTTGGAAAGGTCCACATTCTCTCTGATACGAATGCTGGGTGTAACCTCACTACTCATAGAAACCGTACAAGATTTGATTTCAGCATAACTTGCTAAATCAAAGCTGTATGCTGAGAGTGCCCCACATGCAGACTGAAAGCCAAAGCCTTGATAAAAAAAGCAGGCTACTCTTAGACAGAATCAATGAGGGATTAACTTCTAAATCTGTGAAATAACACGTGTTCCCACAGCACTGGCTAAAACACACAGACACCAGAAGGCTAAGTGCCCCTCTCTGAGACACACAGGAAGATTGTGGCAAAACTGCAAATACACAAATCATACTTCCTCCTCCAAAGGATTTCTCTTTAGCCTATTCACTGCCACGGTACAGGTGCTTGTCTGCAATTCTGTGACCATTACTGCTGCTACATGTCACCTGTGAACCACGATAAACTGTGAGGACAACAGGAGAGCAGGCATGAGTAGAAGTCCAATTGTTAACTTCCTGACTGAAAACTCATTACAAGCAGTCAGTTTCCACAAGTGTTAAATGGCTAACTAAACAGCACAATTCAGCATAGTACTGGCTTAATGCACACTGTCTCTGACCCTGGCTGCGCATTCTAACTACTTCAACGCAATGTTGTTTTAGTTATGCTGACATATTTTTATCCTTACAGTTGACATTACAAACCAGGCCAGATAAAAATACCCAATCCACTACATGGGACAAAATCAATCCCACCATACCTTATTTCAATAATGCCACCACACACTGTGATGTGATTGAAATTATGAAAATGCGATCAAAATTATCAGCACTTCAGCTACGCGCCTAGAGGCTAACAGAATATGTACCCCTAAAAGCAGCACTTTGGAGGTATTACAGACAGCACATAGGTAAGATTCTCAATTGTTTGTTCCCCCTATAACTATGATGGCAGAGTTTCCTGAACTGCAATACTTCTTGGACTTCCGTATCAGAGAAGATAATGATTCCCAAGTGGTATGAATAATAGCAACCTAACTGATGTTAATAAATCAATACTGATCTAAAGCAGTTAAGAATCTAAGGCTTTACTTCAACATATGCAAAACAGATAAATTAAGCCTTTTCCACAAATCATGCAAAGAAGTTATTTTGGACAAGGAGTTTCCTTTGAAAGATATTTCAACACTGCCTTTTTTCACAAGAGTTCTTGTGTTCACACCGGGATCTCTTGGCACATCTGTATGGGTACACAACTCTGAACATTTGCTTTAAATCTTTTTGCTTAGCTTGCTCATTTACAGTTTTGACAAAAAGGATTCACTTGCTAGCAAAAAAGGCATAAACCATACACTACAATAAGTCATGAAACAAAGTCTCCTGAAGGTTTATTTTTACACTTTTTACACCCATTAAGTCCTTGACATTAAGAAAGAAAAATGAGCAAAAACAAATCAGCCCAGACATTAATGCAAGTTTAGATTCATTCTCATTTTTACATCTGCACCAGAAGAAGTTTTTCTATGGTAATTTCTTATTTTTAAATAAGATACTAAAATTACGAAGGTTTCTTTACGATCTTTAACATAAATATGTGCAACATTTTTTTTCCATGTCTTTATTGCTGTCTTATCTGATGAAGAGGGTGTGGTGCAAAAACCAAAATCCTCACCAATCTGCAACCACCTCCCCATGAAAACAGATCTCTCAGCTGTGCTTCTCATAATAACAACCCACAAGACATCCTCATCTACACAGACAGAACATTGTCAGCGTGAAAAAGAACTGTTTCTAGGCAAATAAGTTATGATGCTTTTTCTTATTAAAACTTCAGTGCAACTTCCAAACACACATTCACATACAACTTCTACAACCATAAATATGCTTGAGGCAAACGTTTTGTGGAGCTGTGACACAACAGTCTGAATCGTCAGGTGTTCATCATACAGGCTTAAAGCAGAATATGTCAGCTAGCAAAGGATGTGCTAGAAAATTGTGCCACCTGGACAAAAACTGTATTTGGTTCCCTCCTACTTTTAAGAACAGATACAAAATGGAGGAAGAAAATGTGATGATTGAACTGGTCGACACCTAACAATGGAGATGGTAAGAATATTAAAGTTGATTAGCTATCTTCTCACACTTGAAATTAAAAAAAAACCCAATTTTTTTCCAAGAAAAAAGTTACACGGCTTTAATTACTGGGCTAAACAATTTCTGTTACCTTATGAGACTCTCTTCAAATCACACACATAATCATAACAAAAACATATGTCAAGACACATCAGGGAATTTCCAAGGCAAATAAGGATATTTCATATCAGCATAAGTTGCTCTGCTAAACATTAAAAAGATAAGCAAACAGTTTTAATAAAATGGCAGTGAGCTCTAGTGGGATCTGAACCCACAACCACCACCACAGTACTACTCTTGCCAACTTCAGGCAAAAGCCCTGGCTGGAAGCCTTCATTCTTCCCAGAATTTTTAGATAGAGGGATGAGTAATCATGTGGATGTGCGTATGAAAAGCTTGCTGAAGTGGTGGGCTAGCCACAATGCCAAAATCAAGGTCATCAAAGACATTGCTTATGGAAAGGGTCACTTTGCTAGGAACAGCCCAATTACCAGTGAGCACATACAGTGACTATTCCCCATGTCAGAGCAGTTTGCCACCCTGCTTTCATCTGCCAGCCAACAAACGCCTATAGAGGAATGCTGCAGCTCTCAGGGGAATATATGACTCAATGGAATGGATTCTGTAGGCAGCCTGGCCTCTGTTCTGAGGTACTGGAGAAGATAATTCCACAAAAGGACAATTTTGAGACCACAAAAATTTAAACCATAGCCTTGATATTACAAGTGTTCTAGTTGATTTCAGCTGTTACAACAGAAATAACCAGTTATTATGCACAAATGTCTCACTGACCAAGTTTTAGAATTTTTTTCCTCCCTTCTCCCTCAGCTCTGTTTATCCCATAACTCTTTAAAGGAAAACACCACAAATGGAGGCTATTGAACAAAGACACAGGTCTGGCATTCTCTACCTCTCAGCACTGTAGCACAGATTGAGTCTTCTTCACTCTGTGACCTGAGTCATCTGACTCCTGTGAAACAGCTCCAATCAAACTGGAGCAGATTAACGCGTCAGATAAGATAACAATAATAATAAAAAAGAATTTAACAGCATTTAAATATACTAATTATTAAAACTGCGTTTTCCTGAGCTAGCAGAAGTCAGTTTAGCAACAAGATCTTTTCTGCTACAAATATAGAGCTATCAGTTTGGGCTATCAGAAATCACACAGGATTTTTTAATGGCAGTTTTTAGCGCAGGTAAACACTATCCTAAATTCCATTCCAAATCCTTTATTTTATACTTTCAGGGTACCCACTAAAATTCTAAAACCAGTAAAGAAAATAATTCTCCTTTGCCATTCACTTGTTTTTAACTCTCAACATTAGGAAGCTGCAATAGCTGATCAGTAGAAGCTCCTCAGGAGGTCGTTCATTAAAAAAAATCTTCTGAGCACTGGGGCTGAATACCAAGACCAGGTGCAGAATTCTGATCTCCAAGCTACTGAGCTACTGTAAGAGTTGGCACAATTCCCTTTGGAAGCAAGGTCAGGCCTAAATGCATGCAAATCCCAGGGTCTGAAGACATATGGAAGACACCAGACTGTCTTTGCACTGAATTATTTCTCAATCAGCACATGAAGGTCTCATGAATAAAGCAGTGTTGTAATCCACCACCATGAGAAATAAGCATTCTAATACTTTCTACATGATTTGGGGAAATGTACATAAAATTTGTCTGTTTGATTCATGATATGGAATGATACGACTGCTAAAGGTTTGGATACCACCATAAATATCTATTTACCTTTGCTGACCAGCACTCTATCACATTTTTTCCCTGGAAAGATATTAATGGAAACCAGCAAATTTAATGACTTGGTTCTGTCTATACAATAGGAATACTACAAAAACAAACTAGAAGTATAACCTTTTCTTTGGAGCAAAGGGAATATAGACGGTATAAATATACAAATTTCAGGTTAAAGAGGAAAAGATGCTGGTAGAACATTTAACGGACTCTAAGAAACTACTGAAAGATATAGCCAGGAAAAAAGCTGAGAATGTTTACCCAAAGACACTCTAGCTCAAGGGCAAACTAGAAAGACACAGGACCATGTTCCAGATGCAATTCAAGGGGATTAAAACACCTGAAGAAGGTAAAACTTCCAGGGTGTGTTATTTTAACACAGATAATTAATGTAGTACGTCACACTGTTACAGTAAAAGGCAATGCTGGCTTTAGAATCCCTAGGAGTGTTTTTGGGCATGCCCTCATATCTGTCATGGTACCCCTGAGGACTCTGGGAAATTGTTTTTAAGCTGAAGTGTGATCTTGAGATAGCAGTTGAACACAAGCACAAGGGAGAGTGCTAAAACATGAAACCTTCTTTCAAGTGTTCCTGAGACTCCAGCCTTGGGGCAGTAACCACATTCCATTTAGTTTCCAAAGCACGCTGGATCCAAGCAGTGCAGCCCAAAACTTCAGTATGGTGAGCAATCAACTGGAGAGGGTAACCAGATCCCCAACAAACACTACTCAGATTCTCATTTTGAATCATTCATAATTCCAGTTCACATCATATCAGGACAAAAGAGTCTTTCACAAAATGCTAACCTCAAATCCCTTTTGATGAAATACAAGAACAGTGGTAAGCCAGAGAGGGGGTTTTCAGTGATAGCAAAGGATCTCTCTCATCACTTGAAACTACTACTTTCTATTTATGACAATATTCTGATGTTACAGCTCAACTCCAAACCTGCACTAGCAGTACATGTAAGAAGCATTACCAAGCAGCTATGGATTAAGAAACAGTGAGCTTAAAGATGCCCACACATCTCAATGAAAGAAAATCCACCAATTCCACACCAAGTTCATTGGCACCTGCTGCCTTCAAATAGCAATATACCTGCAACAATAAATCCTCTACAGCCAGAGGTACTTGGGAGCTGATGAAAATCAGATTCAGCATAGTATGACTTTTGTTTAATTCTTTATGCAAGTTTTCTGCTTCCTAAAACATTTAATTTAATAATTCTGAGAAATATCCAGATTTTTTAAAATTTGTTGCACAAAGCTTCCATTATTTGGGGACATTTGTTTAAAATGTCAATCTTTGAATTTGAAGCATTTAGTTTATTTTTTTTCCAGACTAAACATTTCCAAAAAAAAAGAAAAAAAGGAAAAAAGTAACAGAATTCAGAAAAAACAACCAATGACTACCTGAACTAATGTCAAGTTCAGAGAAGACAAAGAACTCCCTTGCAAACAGAACTTGTAATTTCTTCCCCTAATCAACAGAGATTTTATTATTTTCCTCAAGTAAGGACCAAATCCTACATTCAATTCAAACCAAGGCTACCATGCTGCTCACGTAACACATAGCAAGTCACAAAGATATGCAGCAAGTGTTGAATCTTCAGTGGAAAATCTAGTGGTTAACCATGCAAACAAATTATTTAATGTTTTGCTCAGGAATCATTGCATTTCCAACTCCAGAGTGGTTACCATCTGCGTGTCATTTCAGGAACACATAGTTATGGTCACGACATCCAGAGTCTGTATCCCCTAAAGCAAAAGTGAGGAAGTTAAGGAAGGCTCTAAGGCACTTGACTCAACCAGACCATTAAATTTTCCTTCCCCTGTAAATGATCTGAGGTAATTTCGACAACCAGAGCTGGAAAATTTATCCTCAGCTAAATGAATCATGAGTCTACAGAATGCTTAAATTCAGAAAAAGACTGAGAGTAGCAACATGGAAATTGAAAAAACATTGAAGAAATGCAACCACAGGAAAAATAAATCTAGCACGAGATGTCTTTAAAGAGGTATCATGCAAAGGGAAAAAAGTGAAAAGCAATATTCCCCTTTGTGAGAAGAGCAATAATATTTCCAGTGACTTATTAAAAGACCACTGAATTGCCCACAGTCTTTTCCATTAGGAAGATACAGAGAAAGAAAGATCCTGTAAGACAGAAAAGATCATGAAGACACACACACAAGCAGAGTAAATCCCATAGGATAGGAATAATTATAGAATGTGGAATATACAACCTGTTTGCAGCAACTTAGGATGGCATATCTAGGCAAAAATGGCATGCAGTATCTTAAATACTCCTCAGAGAAAACCTTCACAGCAGAAATGCATTGTGGAATAATCCATCTTTGGAACTAAGCGTTATTCATGCTCTGAAATACTATGTCAGTGAAGCACTTCTTTAAAAACTCAATGTTGTAATGTCTTACACGGCAGAAAACACTTTTAGCAACTTCCCTTACGCTCAATAAAAGATGTATCAAAGATAATTTACTTCTGTGTTTCCAGAGCCACAGCAAAACAAAGCATTTAAGTGTAAAAGGCTCTGGTAAAGCTGGGAGTGACACACAGCCTGTAACTGCCTTTGTACAACTCCCCTGCTACAATCACTATTTCAGTAGCTCTGGGTCAGAGGATAGATTACTTTACACAGTAAGTCTTGTCCCCACTTGTGGAATTTCTCTGAAGCTGTAAACAGGGTGATCCACATGGCCCAAGAATGGCATCACAGGATCTTCTCTCACATCATTTCTAATAATTCTGTATAATTCAGGAGCAAAACCCTCCTCTTAAATCTACAGTCTACTCTTCCTATAGCTATGAACATAAACTGAAGTTTGCTGCGCACTGAAATCAAAGTGAGTTATCCAAACCTGAGAGATTAGCTTCGTTCTTTGAAAATTCTTCCAAAAAGTTAGTATCACAGAATCTGCAGTTGAGTATTTGTTCCTCATTTAGCCATTTTATTTTGTTAACTTTTAAGAGAGAAATGCAGTTATAAAATACCACAACATATGATAAATTGGAAAAAGGCATCATACAATTATTAAAAAAAATCTAAAGGAGATAAAACATGGCATGATTTATACTTAAAGAGAAGGTTACTACGAAGATGTTCTGTAGTGTTCCATGGTGTTCTGTGGTGGCATAGAGATTTCAATCAATCAGTAGATTTCCTCAAGAAAGTGTGCATGAGATTATTAATCTCATGGACAAAATCTGACCACATACTGTTTACAAGCAGGACCAAATCGCTAATGCTGCAGTTTCCAAAGAGATTTCAAAACTTATTTCCACCAAAATATGAGCATCCAGTTCAAGTTAAGTTTTTGAACATGTCTCACTATGAGTTTCCCAATCCCAAAGCACACTATAATTCCTTCTCCTAAAACAGGCTTTGTTCTTATATCACCTTTCTCATAGAGCTCTTCCATCGCTCTCCAGGTTTCAGCTCGGACCTCTCGATTGCTTTTACCTGGAACTTGTGCATCAGGCCAGTGAATCAAATAAAGATCTAAAAAAGAAACAGAACCAGACTGCTTATTAAAGCCTCAAAAAAAAATCAAACCACACATGAGACAGCATTTTCCCTCCACAGTGGCCCCTAACACATTATCATCATAATAGTTCCAATTACTACCCAGTGATGGTTACTGGATGTATCCAGTTAGTTGTAATAAATGAATTCTACAACGTCACATTAACAGCTAAGGGTAACAGAACCTGCACATGTTTCTCATGTTCAGGTCACTGTAATCAGAATTTCATGGTCACATATGCACTTAATAAACTTTCCACACATAACAAGCCCTATTTAAATCAAAAGGATTTTGGTCACTGGAATGATGAGTGGACTACTACTTATTAAGTGTTGCAAGTCTTCCATTCCACTGAAGATAAATACATTTGACAGTTCTGCAGATATTTTATACAGCCTCAGCAGTGGGTCTGTCTTTTTCCTTTCTAAAGAATACTTCCACTTACAAATTTCTGTTGGAAACAAGAGCACATTCTTTATGCAGATTTTTTGTCTCAATTTCATGTCAGCCTTTGTGATTTCTTTTAAAGAAATTTTTAAAAATAATACTTTAAGGGAAAAATATGCTTTATTACATTTTTTGAAATGTTAGCACAATTTCAAACACAATTAAGATTTACTGCTGATGAAGTTATCATAGAACCTTTTCCTAACATCCAACCTAACCCTTCCCCGACACTGCTCCATGCTGTCCCCTGGGTCACTGGTCACCAGAGAGAAGGGACCAGGGCTGCCCCTGCACTGCCCCTTGTGAGGAGGCTCTTTGTGTGCTGTCCTCCTGCAAGAGAATAATATCCTTCCACTAAAAAAGGAAGCACTTCCAACATAAATTGAGAAATGTACATGTACTGGACTCAGGAGTTCCCAATCAGATTTAAATTTTAAAAATGACAGATCTTTAACTCCTTTACAAGTTTGTAGACACTGCTAAACGCTCTGAAGGAGAAACTTAGAGATACTTGGAAAACAATTACATTTCTATTCAAATTCTAACTGCAGATTAAACAGGTAACTGCAGGTATCCCAGTCAAACAGGTTTTGGTCTTTGCTGCATATATTAGTCTGATGAAAAACAGGAAAAGAAAATAGATGACTGAGATGTGTACCTTTTTTGTGTGTTTTATGATATTCCTTTTCTGGCAATTCAAATAGAGTTAAGAAATAAAGAAACCTGACTTGTTTGTAATGAGAAGAATGTTTTGTTCTTTGAATACATCACACCATTCATTTACAGCACTTCTTTGTGAAAATACAGGACCTCTGCTTTGGGAATCATGAAAAAATGGAGGGGGAAAAAAAAGGGAAAAAATCCTTTTATTTACAAATTAAGGACTACACTAATGCTTACTGTATCCATGGGCTGCTATATTATTTTTCATCCTCTAAAAATACAAATTCAACCTTGATTTAAGAAGAAAATGTAACATGAAATTTATTATAATACACCAGCTCCATTTTTGGTACATCATTGCAACAGCAGGTGCTTTACTTACCTTAAGAATCTAATTAGAACAGTAGAGAATTCTGTACAGTAAAATACATTAGAGCTGTAGCAAGGAAAACATAATTTGGATGTGTTACAAATTCCACAAGCTCCGTTTCCACTTCTTGATATCAATCACCCATTTAAACACAATTTTAAACTCAGACTTTTAAATACAATAGCCCAGACAAGCCAATAATCACTCATATATAACCATCTGCAGCATTTGATTTTGCATCACATTTAAGGAGAAAGTTGCTCACTGTTTCCCCTCTTATTCATAAAATCCACTTCCAATTCCACATGCAGTCTTATTGATCACCAATCTATCAATTACTACTTCTCTACTAATTTCTCTGAGAAATGAAGTTGTATTTAGTAAAAGTAAATACCAATACATGGTATTGGAATAAACACCAATTCTGTGACATTTAAATTAAAACTAGTATTGGGATATTGATTAAAGCATTTGGTGAACTTATGTTCAAAACTCAGGACTATTCTGAGTTACCAATTCTGTTACCAATAAAATTTCCACTGATTTATATTAGACATAAACCCAAAGGATTAGCATTAGGAATTGCTAAGATCAAGTGTTCATTTTGATCCAAAATTATATATGCTACTGGGGCTACTTACTGCAGAGACACTGCCATGTTCGTATTTAAACTTTCAACTTTCCTGCTTGTATAAAGCAAGTGTCTTATTGAAGTAGGTGTAAGTTACTGGGATCTGATACCTACCTCCCAGAAAAACAGAAGAATTATGTATTTTTAATTGCTGCTTGCTATGTTCTCTAAACCAGACTAATAAGAACTGCTTAACTATGCAAAAAAAGGTCATTTAGCAAAAATAATCAAACTTCAGCAGAATTTCACCACCAGTTACTTCTCCAAAAGCCTGACTATTCAGTTAGACACCACAGTTTGCAAATGTGCACAGAAATAGTTACATCATGGATTTCCACAGACACAGATGCATTGTACTCAGCTCAGGAAACTGAAACGTTCTCCAAAGAAAGGCTTTTAAGAGATTTGATAACTGAAAGATCTCTGGCCTTGGACATTCAAAAAATTGCAACACATCCCCTTTTTGTGTATTAGTGTCCAAGGCTTCTGATGCAAACAAGATTAGCTGTTGGTCCTTTATTGTAGAAAGGTTTTGTTACCAGGTACACCATGCCCATATCATCCCATTATGTTTATTTCAATTTAGTTTTTTTCCTTGAAATAAAGATTACTTCACATTTCAAAATAGTGGCACTTATGGCTGGAAAGCATCTACTGGAGCACCAAGTACAGTCGTCCTGACTGCAAGAAGTGTTCATGAAAGATGTAGGGCAAAGGTGCCTTATCTCATAGACAAAGAGTAGAACAGTCCTTCTGCCAGTCCTGAGTAAAGCACCCCAGCACAGCCAGGACCTTACTTCTACAGCAGCTCTTAGAAAACTTTCCACCATACCTGCAGGCCAATAAAAACAACAAGCACTTCATAAACCAAAGCCCACGATTTCATCTTTATTTGTACACATATTCACACCCTACACCCACACACACATTTTCTTTTGCTTGAAATATTTTCCCTCCTGGGGTATTATGAGAAGACAAACACTCCTGAATTCCTTTCAGAGG
This sequence comes from Cyanoderma ruficeps, assembly GCA_008694505.1. Classification (NCBI taxonomy): domain Eukaryota; kingdom Metazoa; phylum Chordata; class Aves; order Passeriformes; family Timaliidae; genus Cyanoderma; species Cyanoderma ruficeps. Next base: position 7,158,901 of record VZDJ01001247.1, read on the forward strand.
CAAGAAATTAGCTTTAAATCATTGATTGAAATAGCTTAAAGTTCGAGTCACCAAGAAATATGTAACTATCACTGGAGGTTTTTAAGAACAGACTATATTTTTGTTGAGAACGAGGTTGTGCCTTGTAGCATGGGAAATATTAATCAATATCTTGAGATGCCTTCCAACAATGTTTTTTTTAAAACAACCTTAAATCAAAAAAATCCACCTTGATTCACAGTATCAAGATGCACTTGAGAAAGAAGGGAAAAAACCTCCAAACATTCACAATCCGCTTTTGTATTTTACAGCTTTTTAAAACATCCTTTGAGCACAGTCAGGCCAATGGTGCAGCAGTGAGCGGAGGCCTGAAGGTCATTAAATGTCAATGCACAGTGCTGCAGGAAAACTAAAACTAACACTTGAGTTGTTTTCACACGGGCATTTAAAATAGAATGGCTTATTGCTTCTTAGTGGTTGCAGCACCTACAATCAACACACTTCCTCTTAACTGAAAAGTGCAGGGCCATTTTACACATTCAAAAGCCAATCTGATGTTGCTGTGCAAATAAAAGTTGGCAATTCTATGCAAACCCCTAATACGACATTTTAAAAAAGTCAAATTTGATTGAAACAAACCTGGTCGTATGAAAAACAAGCCCGGCCTTCTATCAAGCCTAAAAGCAAAAGTATATTCTGCAATGTTTCCCAGATGTCTTAATGCTGGGAATCCTATTTCCTTGCTTTTCTCAACAGCCAATGTACTTAATATTGATATGATGTATTTTTCTTTCTCACTCAATCCTTTTTGTTTTGTTTTGTGTTTCCTCCTATTGAACAAGGATCAATGTGAAACGATCTACCAAGTGTTTTGAAGCAATAAAGAATCTGAATTATGATAACACACTCATTTCATGTGGTTGATCTATTACAGTGAAGATGCTGATAGTGCATTTGTCCAGCTCCAGTTGGGGATTTGTGACAGGGCAGATTTGCCTGAATGGGACAAAGTCAGAACAGTCAAAAGGAAAATAAAATTGTTTATGAATTCGGTAACCCACAAATCAGCATTCAAGAAGGTACTTTAGAGGTCGGATCTAAATCCCAAGGAATGTATTCTGCTACTGCCAAACCTGCAAAATCGGCTGCCATTCCATATTGGTTTACTGTGACTGCTAGTTGAGGATCAAATTTAGAAAATGCAAGGAGCAGAGTATCAGTTACAACCACTGCCCACAAATAATACAGATTTCCATCATGTCATGGATGTATAATCTACCAGCTCAAACAAAAATCCTGCAACACTTCTCTCTTAGTACCATTTGTCTAAAAAGTGTTCAGTGAAAAGGCTTCATAACAAGTATTTTACATGGAGCACTCCTTTTTTCTTAAAAAGCTGTGACTGCTTTCAACAGCTCACATTCCATATACTGATAATGCACAGATTTATTAATTTCTGTTACATTATTTCTCAGGTTTCTTATTCAGTCTTTATGAATGGACTGGGTAACTCATAAATACACCCAAGAAAATTAACATGAAGAAAGACCTTAGCTGCACATTTAGCTGCCAGAGCTCCTGTAGCTTTTTCTTTTTTGCACTCTTTGGAATGACTAACTTTCCCTCCACCACCACCACATCTGTGATGATCTAACATCACAGATTTATTTAGGATCTTTCAGTTTTCTTTACAAACTGTGTATCTTTACAGACGACGTGAACCCCCACACACTTAGTTAATACCATAGCATGAAATCAGGGAATTCTGATTTATTCTGATCACCATTGATTTAGGTCACTATGGCAGACTAAGTGGTTGAGGAACAGCTTTATAAATTTTTGAGATATCTTCACATCAGTGGAAGAAAGGTGAAGAAGGAGGGAAGATAGCGGAGGGTATTAAAGAACCAAAACACAAATATAAAAAATGAGGAAAAATCTAGTATGGAGACTAATTGTGCAGGCAGCTGTAACATTCCTAAATTGGTCTTAGTAATATGTGCACAAGAAGTCTCAGCTCTAAACACATCTGACAAACATGTTCTGTTTATGCCATTCCAAGGATTCACTCACATGGTGATAGCATTAGCCCATTTCTTGCTCTCAGATACTCTTTTTCCTCTTTCACGCATTTCTGCTTAGCAGAAACTCAATATTTGTGTGAGCATCTACTCCAATGTACTACCTGAGATAATAAGAAAAACTTACAGTACTAGAAGGAATCACTGCAAATGACTTCTTGGAAGTGAGTCAAGTTTTCCTCTCATCAACATTCAGCACCAGTGCCAGAGCAAGCAGAAGAAAAAAGAAAGCAAACACAAAACATAACAAGCAGAAAACAGAGAGGAGTAATAATAATGTTCTCAGTTTAAAGGAGAAAGTCAGGGCTTGAAATTTTGTTTATGAAAATCTTATTGATGTGACCTGCATTTGCACAGGACAAAGAGGAATTTTCATTCATTTTGCATTATTCTGTACCTGTGGAGGAAGTTAAGGGATACGTTTCCAGAAAAAATGGAGCCAAAGATGTGCATACAAGTATCTCTGTCTTTAACATCTGTTTTTCCCTGTTCACCTTGCAAAGTACTCAAGCAAAAAAAGACAGTGAGTACAGCACACAGCTGCCATTAACATTATACGTTGTTAATTCAGCAAAATTCGCTTCCTCATTGAAGTTAGTTTATTGCTAAAATAAGCAAATATCATGTTTATTTTCAGGTACCTCCTCTTCTATGACCTGTTGCAAAGAATTAATTGGCATCATTACTGCAACTCTGCCTGTCTAATAAGGGAGTAACAACATCACATCTTTGACAACAAGGAGTTTATGATCAGTGCAAATATACAAATGCAGTGTTAGTTAAGCTTTAATTTTAGTTTTTTAAATTCTTGTAGATACTTCTAACATTTTCTCCAAAGAATATTCCACCCAACAGACCAAACCAAAGGCAGTATTCAGAATTTTAAAAAGTTAAAAGACCCACAAAGTAAGTTTTAGAGAGTACTTCCATTCCTTGAGAAAAAGAGAACAGATCACAGAGGAAACCAGGCATCTTTGTCACCCTGTTGACAATATATTATTGTAGTCTATGAATCCTTGTTTCATAGGTTTTGGGTGTTTTCAGCAAAATATATAAAACTGAGGTAGTTGTTCCTCAAATAATTTAACAAAAGAAAAAAAAAAGCTTTACAAAACATTTGCAACAAGAAAAAAACCTGTACTCTCAACTGTGTGCATGTGAACTTCCTAGAGAACAGACAGAACAAGAAACCTGCAAAAGTGTAAATAATGGCAGAATTTGGTTTACTGTGATCCATCTATACTACTTAATTTTTTTTTCAGAATTCATTCATCTTTGCGAGTACTCCCACGGAAAGCACAATAAATGAGCTATGTGTGAAGATTCATACCAAGATACTCAACACCAAGTCTTTCACATGACTCCAAGCAGGCCTTTTTTGTGTTTTCATAGCCATAATCAGCGTGCCACAGTTTGGTGGTTATCCAGAGGTCCTCTCGCTTCACACCACTGTCTCTGATGGCCCTTTGCAGGAGGGACTCACAGCCGTACCTTTTTGCTGTGTCAATGTGACGAATGCCACATTTCTGCAGGGCATGGAGCACTGCGGCATGGGAATAGCCACCCCGGTGGGAAGTACCTAAACACACGAAAGCAGAAGTGAACTGTCAGCACAGAATTATGAGGGGCAGATCTTATCATTGTTTTCAATTTTTCCTGTTTTGTTTTTGATGTATTGTCACAAAAACCTTCTTATTTAGTTTTCATTTCCTAATAGAAAAGAAATGGGAACTGACTGATCTTTAGGCTTGGAAAATATATGGAGTGGGAGAAGTTGGTGCTGATCAGAAGCAACTCTATCAAAATCAAATATCAACAGCATTTAACTGTAAAGAAGTGAGTCAAGGAGCTAGGCTGAAAATCATCAGAGAAAACACATACTTTATGGAAAACTGGTATATGTCTCTTAATTTTCATACAGAAGCATAACATTTACAGTTGGAAATATTTTTAAAAACCTCAAAACCTGAACAACTTTTAAAACCATTTACTTTGCAAAAAGCCTACCATGAAACCTTTACTCCTGTTCAACTGTTGAACTCCTGGTAGCTTGAAATCATTATTGCATTGTACAATCCCAGGCTGGGCCACACTGCAGGTGCCATTCACATAATGTCATATTCAGCAGTCACCAAAACAATGCAATCCTACAAAAGAGTTACAGAATGGGCATGCAGGGAGTTTCAGTAACAAAATCCTGTTACTGTCATCGTGTGGGGATTCACTGGACTGTATTTTGCATGTCAAGGGGACGGAAGGAGGAGGAGACTCAGCAGGAAGAGCAACCAGCAGGAGGACTTCAGATAAAGAACTGGTTGAGAGCAAGGAGGATGATGTTTCTACTTACCCTTTCCTGTTAGTTGTTTTTCCTGCCATGAGCCCCTCACCCATTCACCCTCACTCCACACACTTCCTACAAACAGTATTTTCTACAGTTTGTTGGAGGAAATGCTCGGTCAGTTCCAGTCAGCTCCCAAAGTCACCTCCTTCCAAGCTGATGATTAGCACTTAAAGGCCCTCATGCCATAAAAACAGGCAGCACGAAACAGCTGCATCACCAACTCGGGACATGGCCCTGCACAGTCCTGATCAGGCCACAGCAACAGGGCTTCAGCCACTGCTAAATCTAAATAAATGAATAAAGGACTCCAGGTAAAAGAATTATTTAAACTGAAATTTGTACCTGCTCTCACCCTTCTCTTTCCCTCCAAACATGGTACTCATTTCTACCCCAAACACTACCTGCACATTAGGAAATGACCCCTGCAGATGCCACCCAGCCTGGCAGGAAAAGGCCACAACTGAAAGCACCACAGGCTCTTCCTCAGAGCCCCCAGCCCCGACCAGGCGACAACACCCAGAGGAGGCTGCAGGACTTTCTGACATGTTTTTAACAGCACCTATCAATGAGGAGAACTGAGAAAGGTCCCATTTGCATGGAAGGTGAATCAGGTTTTCCTAAATGCTTATCATTTTTGCTCATTCCTGATCTTAGAAGGAAAGCCAGTGAGTCTTGCTCAAAGCTCAAAGTCATTTAAACTAAGATATAATATGGTCTGACCTCCCATCCATACATATCAGGATCACAACATCCTGTTGATCACAAAAGGACAATTTCCACTTTACATCTGAGGCCAACAAAATGTGGAGTAGTAAATTCTTGACTTATCTTCATGGATTTTAAAGTGATGAAACTATAACACTGCATTCCTACAATTTTGATATGTATATCGTAAGTCATTTACTTCCCAAACATAAACAAAGTTTTCATGTTCTAAAAGACAAAACTTTAAATATTTTTTCATAGCCACTAATTATGATTACTAATTGGCTTAATTTCTGAGCCAACTAGAAAGAGATGTCTCTACAACTTGTTTTATATCAAAATAACTTCAGCTAAGTCAACTTGGTTTTCAAAACAGCTATTCAAAATTGTCCTGAATGTTTAAAAATTTTAGATGACTGCAATGCTACTACACTACAATTATGGGCAAAGAATATATATGCAATTTTACATTATTCAAATCCTAAAGGAATTTTATTACAGAATTATATAACTAGCACAGAAAAATTACTATACTTCTTCACAACAAACCCTTCAGTTTTAATATGCTGGTACTGGTGCAAAATAAATGAGGTTGTAACTATTGTGTCTGTTTCTGGCTGAATGGACATTTCTAAGCACAGAATGAATGGAGTTCATTTAGAGGTCTTGCAAATGGACTCGGACTCTTTTCATGCATAATGGATTTCAGTAAGAACATTTAGGACAAACAACTTTTTTTTTTTTTTTAACCCTTTAACTTAAAGGGAGAGAGTGGTTAAGAAGGAAAAATCAGAATAACTTTGTTATTGTTCCCCATTCATTGATGGCATGCACACTTGTTACACAAGAAATAAAGACAGCAAGATCAATCTGGAGGAAATTATCTCAATTTCTATGCCTAAAAATGAACTAGAACAGTCCTTGTGCAGTACACAGTAATTAAAAAGAAATCAACAATTATTTAATATTACCACTTTGCAAGCCAACTTAATCATGAACAATAGGTTATTAAGCTAATTATGCTACTAATATAACACTTCGAGACTTTAGAAACTGCAGCAACTTTTCTTGTATTTACACGTGATTAAAGAAGTTACTAGTCACAGATGCAGAAAGATGACAAAAGTGAAGTGACTGAACTTTCTAATTCTTTTTCTATTAGAAATTCAAACAATGCTATTTGAACACATTAACATTCTTACAGGTTTGGGATTCCCCTTTGCTCATAGAGATGTAATTCACACTGTACATATATATTTAAAGACAGAATCTAATCATGCATTTAAAACTAGTGTGAACCTGCACCCTTTCCATCCCCTTCCTGTTTCTAAGAATATTTAATACATTTTTCCCTAGAATTTGCTGATAAGAAATAAGAATTCTTTTCAAGAAACTATGTCAAATATAAGTAAGTTTGGGAAAGGGTCCTATTTTTTAGCTAGCATTTTAACTTGTTTCCTAGGGAAATAGCACTGTTACCTCACTGACTGAACTAAGCCAAATTTGACAGACAGCAAGATGTGCAAGACAATTACATTCCTATGGATTCCGTGAAAAACTGGTGGTTGTAAGGGACAAGGATACTGCAGTGAAAATATGGATAGGTCAGAGGACACAATTCCATGGAAAGTAAGCTTAATTGGTTACACTGTTATTTTGTCACAGTTACTCATAATTTTCTTGGTACCCTGAAGAACACTGCCATCAGAACTGGAGTGAGAAAATGCTCTGACAAGCCATAAAATGATACAAAGATTATTAGAAAGGCAGACTCCTGTTCACAATGCGGTTGCTACAGGGGAAAAAATTCTGACATGCCAACCAGCAACACCACCCCCAACCCCTAAAAAACCAGAAAATCAGCAACATCTCCTCCCCTGAGCCCACCAAATATGTAAAACAAGTAACAAACCACCCACTCTCCCCCCTCCCAGATTTATGCACAATCTCAGCTCTCAGCCTCATTAAACTTTCTGTTCTCCCTCACAAAGCTTTAGAAAGACCCAAAGCACCAACAGTTTTTCAAAACAGAACCAGGATCTGCTTTCTCTCCCTGCTTTCTCCCTCCCTTTGTGGCTAAGTGTCATGTTCTTTGTGAAATTATTCATTTGAATACATAAAAATGTCCAGTGACATGAAGAACTTTGGCTACTTGAATTCAGTGGAATAACATTAGGAAAAGTTCCTGCTGGTGAAACCCCAGCCAGAATATTTAGAGATCACATCAGAGATCAATGATCTTCTGACGTGAGTACTGAATTTAGAGTTGACAAAGAAAACACCTGTAAAAATACCATTCCTTGCTGATTTTCTTATCTCCAACTAATCACTCAAAAACTCTCAAACCCAAAAAGGCAAAAGCTCAAACATTCTTTTCTCAACTTTTACACACTCATTGTGTATACATGGTATTGTATAGCATACCAGGTTTGAAATATCTGATTCTATAGTTTTATTTCTACTGTTTCAATATTACATCAATAAAACATATCTAATGAATATATTGGATTTTTTGGTGTTCATATAATTTGATTTCCTAATTTCTTGATGAACAAATGTGATGATAAAACATAAAATGGCCATACATAATGCAAAAGAACATACAACACATTTCAAGGTTAATTGTTAACACATTCACACAACCACATGCTTCTTCTATGGAAAGGCTCAAGGACAGACAATCCTCACTTGCTGTCCCTGCTGTCTGTCTTACATCCTCCTTCTGATTTTGTATTCATATGAGTCTCTGACAAGCTGACTCAGATTGTTAAATGGCCACAAAAAAGGAGAGTACAGTTTCAGAATTATTCACGACCCTGAATAATTACTGAGAGGAAAATCCACTAAATTTCAGGCAAGGGATGGAGCAAAACAAGTTTCCCCTTTAGCAGCAGCAGTTAAATACTTTGATTTAATAAATGGTTTTATTCAAATTTAAAATCACAGTTGGGTCCTGGCCAATCAACAAAGGATCAGAAAGACCTTCTCCACGAACTTTTCTCCTGGAGCCCTTCTTTCTGTTATATTCCCCAACACCATCCCTACTGCTGCTCTCAGACAAGGCAGTAATGTTACATGAACTTTCTATTACCACAGCACTAGAACCCAAGTGTTCTCATTGCCACAGTAAGCTATTTGGCATAGTTTTATCCTAACAGGGTCAGTTACTCTGAAAATCCAATGCAGCATCTGGTGACAAAGTGTTCAAGGATCCTCTCTCTTTCTAGAGAGTAAGGCTTCCCTGTGCAGCAGGTGAAACCAAAGACAACCTCACTATGAAGTTACCACACTCTACAATTATCAGGAGGCAACTAGAGACTATGTCAAGGTAACAGATCCAAATTTAATAACAATTACTTTTACAAAATAACTTGGATATTTTATTCAAAGTACAAGACTGGCACCCAATGTGTATATAAAATAGGGAAGCTGCTCCTGAAGAATGGAGCCTATGGAGACAATGGGCTTCTGGAAATACTGGTAGAACACCATCAACAATAATTGAAAGACACTAAGCAGACTCCCATTATATAATCAATGGTTTATAATTGGCCAGAATGAAAGAAGCACACAGTTTTATCTAAAACCCAGTCATTTAAGGCAAGTTTCTCTTGCCTCTGTAAAAGTTATTTGGATTATGAATGGTTTAAGTTTTTTAGTATGCAAGTTTTACTTTGGTAATGCTTCTCTTTCTTATTCTTTTGTTTGCTTGTTTGTCTGCTAAATATGATCCACTGCTTAGTGCAAAGGTGTCACTCTGGGGCTGTTTTTCCCCTGTGCCACTCAGAACACACTAACAGAATTCAGTAACAGGAACAAAAAAAGTAAGCAAGAACAATTTTAAACTCTGCAATTCTACTCAGGCAAGTCTCCACAGGCACCAAGATACAAAATGCAGGAATACAGCCTTGCCTCAAGGCAGGAGGGTAGGAGAGAGCCATTACGTGTTTTTATTATGTATCCAGAGAAAGGGAAGCCAGAATTGCTGGTTTTCTCTCTTCCTGAGAGGAAGGAAGAAATGGCAACGAGCCATTGTTGACAGAAGCACTCTATTCCCTCCATCCCAAAGAGGCTCTGACTGCAAAGGATGTTCAGATCATCCACTGTAAAATGACCACACATTTCTGTTCACTGACCCACCATTTATCTCCTCAGAACCTTAGAGAGAGTAGGTGCAAGAGTAACTTCTCAGAATGTGTCCCACGGCAATCCCAGAAAGTCTACCAGTGCCATCTGATATCAGTGGGATACTATTGCTCTGATACGGCACCAATTCACTAATGGATTTCTGGCAGCACAAATAACTATCACCCCAAAAATACAAATTTTTTTTCAGCAATTGTAAAGAAATTTCCACTGGAAAAGTGCCAGCTATTTAAATTATTCATCTGTAGTAGTCAAATATTTTAATCATGCAGAATCTATCAATAAAATCTGGGAAGAGACCTGTATATTTGGAAGGCAAGTATGAATGTGTAATTCATGCAGAAATTTCATAAGCAGAGAGGCAGCACACGTTTATTTAAATGCCTTTACAGCCAGACTGCCAAATCTTGAAGCATTTCTTTCACTCCACACTTTCCCACCACCGTGAGAACTATTTCTCATTAACAACCAAATTGGTTTCAGATGCTCTGCTATAAGATGTTACCTTAGAAACCATTTGGTAAAAGACTGTGGCTTCCTTCCATAGAAATCTCAAGCAGTGAAAAGGCAGATTTTCTGGCATAAATCAAATCCAATTTCTAGGGTTCACTAAACCTTTTCTCCTCAGAATAATGTTTTGTGACTAGATCTTAGCAGTTAATAGTGCGCAAAGAATTGCTGGTGTGAACCAGTTTTAAATTATTTTCATTCTATTCCCTTCTAAACTCAATTGAAACTACTTCCAATACTTACCATACCTTGATAGAACCTTTAACTTCATAACTATTAAGGATATTTACTATGTGCAGCAAATAAACAGACGGAACAAAAATATTATTTTCCTTCCTTTTAATACATGTCCTTAGACTACTCTATCTGATAAGGATGATATTAGTTAATTAACATTAGACATTTGGACATACTTTACAAATGAGACAAATACTACAAATGAGAAAAACCCACAACAAATTTTTTCTCCTCTATAAAACTTCCACAAAAAAGCATGATCAAAAGAAAATAAAATACCAAGCCCATATTCTGTACTTAATTAGAACATTATCAAAATCATTCCTGCTGTGAAAGGTCAATTTAAAAATAAATTATATAAATAATTTACGATTACACATAGCCAACATGCAATTATGTAGAGGGATGGCAAATTTAAGATGTGTAGTTGAACATGAGACCAATAATTCAAAGCCACTTAAAATACTGCAAAGATAATATTATAGGAAAAATTATAGAGCACTGTGATTTGTAGTGACTCGCAGCTTTACACAATGAAAATGTATGTACAGTAATTACCATTGTGCTATCCTAATTCAAGCTGATGGGTAATTTCTGACATCATACCAGTGCCCTTTGCCTGCAAAGTGCACTTGTGAAGGATGACAGATCCTCCACGTGACCCTGCGAGGGCTGAGACCCCACGTCCCACTAACAAATTGTGTTCACGAGCTCCAAGGATAGCAAAAACCCAGCTCCCCTTACTGCAAACTAAACTGAACAATTAAGAACACTTCTGCTTAAATACTTATTTCCCCCCACATAATTTTAAGAATTTTAAATGCATTTTCTAAAAGTTTCTGAGACAAATAACATCTCCCCTAGCCCCTCCTCTCACACTGCACATTCAGCCTTAGAACTTTACGAATTAGAATGCAAAGCACCTCCATTCAGGCACTAAGAATGACAAACAGACCTTCAAGTTATGAAACTGCTGCAAAGCCACAAAAAGGGCTTTCCCCCTTCTCTCCCTCCTTCCCCTTTAACAAGGATTTTGTATCACTCTCTGTGCTGTAGTGTGCATAATCATTAGAGCTGAAGAGAGTTCAGGAATTAGTACCTCTCTTCTCCCCATTTGGTGGCATGAGGAACTACTGCAATTCAGGTTACAGCAGCATGTGACATCACCATTCAATGCTGCCAAAACTTAGCTAGCAAGCTCTGGCAAAGAAAGAGGGTATGATGACTAAAATCTGCTGCATGAAGGTTGAAAGATAAAAGCTTAGCTTTCTCTTCCCCCCTCGCTAAAGTTTGGTATAATTTTTTTACACTAAAGAAACATGCTGAAATACAAAAATTATATATACTGGAGCTTGCTTCTGTGTTAATTTCAAACTGCTTACAAATCATCTGTTCTTCTCTTGGGCAATTAGGCTTCTACCATTTAAAAGTCTTAATAGCAAAAGAAAGTTAAAAGCATACACATGAAGTGCCTCTGCTTATACTGGTAGAAGCTTCTAATTATTAAACAGTGGTAGAAACCTAAATTGATTTATTACTTAGACTTAGTAAAGGATAGCTAAAACACAACTGTATCACATCAGCAATACAGTGATTACCAAAAAGAATCCAGTGTGAGAAATGAAGCTATTTTTCTGCTATTAAATCTCAGTTCATATGCCATAATATAAGGTAAAATCCCCAGCAAACATATAAAAAGCTAACCTCATAGATTTGTAGGTGCACAAGAGAGCAGAGACAAAGCAGCACCTTCCCTCAGAAAAAAAGTAGAACATTTCTGTACTGTGCAAATGCTGATGTAAGCAAAAGTTGGCCCAGCATTTTGACCCAGATGCATTTATTAGTACCCCTTAAAACATTTGTATAGCATTCAGTCTTTTTTTAAGGAGTGAAACAGCACCAGGCTGGAAGGAGGTGAAGCTGGAAGAAAGCAAGGAAGGTGGGAGCTCACCAGGTTTAGTCAGGCTGGGAGAGGACAGTGCTTTGTTCCAGTGTCTACAAACACCCAGCTGCCTGGGACATGGCCACATTCCCTACAGCAGAGAAGTTAAATATCTGAAGGCCCTCAAAGATCAAGTACAGCTTCTCAAGGTCAGACCTACTGAAAAACTGGATGAATTGAGACAGAAAGATTTATAAAGGTGGCATTTTGTTCATCACAAGAGGCTATTAAGGCAACTTGGTAACCATGGGTGAGAAGCGGAGCCTCGAGAGAATAAAAAAAATGGTTGAGACATAAAACAAAGGGAAGAAATAAACAGCCAATTCTTATTACAGGATAAGATTAATAGCAGGGAGTGCCATAGGTCTTGGTACCAGGACCACTGTTCCATAAATTTCCTTAAGAACCAAAGCCATGAAGAAACAGGAGTCATGAATTGAAAAAAAAAAAAAGGCTGTAACAGCAGAAAATGAAAAAAAAAAAGTAAAGGCTTGACTCTACTGCCATTGAATTGAAAAGAAAAATCTCATTTTATTCCAGTCCAGCAGCACTGGGTCTTTTTTTTGACCACAGCTAAGTTTAAGAATGAGAATAAGCAACTCTAGAATTAATAATTAAGAAGTAGGTAACTGGATTAGTAACACATAATGGAACGTTAAAATACTTCCATTCAGCATTAAGATTTAAATTTATGTAGCATTTTGATGAAAAAAACCCAACACAACCTGATGCAATGAAAGAGGAGCAATCTGATTCTGTGTGTTTTGCCAGGAGGTTTATTTGTTGTGAAAAGAACTGGGAACAATACAAGTCCTGAGTGGTTGCAATGCAAATGATGCAACTTCTTCATGCAATCAGCAAAATAAAGATGAGTCAAAACTTACTTTTATGACTTATTTACTTAGACAAGGGAACAGCAGAGTATCAGGAACATTATCTGTGAATCACCCTGAAATGAGGACAGAGATATTTTAATGGTTTCCCTTGATTCTGGAGGAATTGTGTGTGTGCTACCTTCCTCCAGGCTTTGGCTGTTTGACCAGACGCTGCTCAGAGCAGCACCTGTCTGCTCTCCCAGCTACAGGACCTACAATAACGATGCTGGGCATTCTTGAATGACCTTCTGCAAAGAACATTATTACTAATGCTAAAATACTCACTGCGTTTGACCTGAATAAGGCAAAATGAGTATAAAGACTTGATTATTTTGTTGGTGCCCCTTCCCAAACAAGCATGCAATTAACTTTATTCTTAAATAGGAAGGTATCATTAGAGACTTTTTTATCTCATCAAGTTGTTATTAATTCTAGCTGCCCCAAAGATTACATAGACAGCAACATCACACAAAAAGATTCTATGTGTTTTTGGTATCACCAGCACATCTTAAGAAATCACTGGCTACTTGACCAAGCCACCTGAATTTAATTATCACCATCCCTATAAAAACCCCAAACAAAGCAACAAACACCAATTAACAAAGAAAAAAACCCACAAACACAGAATCCTGTCCTAAGGGAAATATAACTACCATATAAAGGGGATAAAGAGAGTTTCAATAGCAAGTACCAACACATTCCTGAAGAGATGTCAACCATTCAGCACATGACCTTGACAAAGGTCCCAGTATTTCAGTTACAGGAAGAAAAGCCCTTATGCTACTGAACTATAATGCTATACAGTGGCATTTTCACTCCTCAGACTTAAAAAAAAAAGGAAGTGGCAACTGTCTATGTGAGAGCTTCCTACTTAACAGAAGTAAGCATGAACAGTGCAAATTATGCATTTTTCTTCCAAAACCTGACAAGGATGATCCTGTGTATGCCATTTTGAGATGTGATAAATTTCTGAGGATGCTGCTTTAACTAAGCACCAAGTATTCTGCAGTTAAGAAACTGCAAGAATATAATTTTCTACTACAGTACAAAGTCTCACCAACAGATTCTCAGACACATGTATCTCCTGTGGCGAAGTGCAACTACATCTGTAACTTCTAAACAGTGTCACATTTTATATCAGTTATTTTCCATGCACTTCTAAAACACTAATCTTATCAGCACGATAGTGAATATATCCTTTTTCTAATGCAATCTACAGCCACTGTGAGGTAATGTACTCTCTGGGGCATAGATTTACACTTGAGACAAGTATTAGGGCCAAAATGTCAATTCATTTTAGATTTAAGCCTACTACAGTAGAAAGCAGCCTTTATAATGAAAATTGACCATAAACACGCCTGACCCTCTGCACAAGAATAATGTTGGCTAACACAACAGTTAGCATTAAACCATAGGAAACATAAAGTTACCAGCAGTTTTCACAATCGTACAATAAACAAGGTGCAGATTATTTTTATCTGCTAAAACTTTAGCTATACAATATATTTCTAATATAAAAGAGAGCTGCCTTACAATAATTGCTTGGTGCCTCAGAAAGTCAGCTTGTTTTACCATTGCTAGTGGACTGGTCTTTTTGCCAGACACAAGACACTAAGAATATGCATCTAAATAGATATGAAATTCTGGATATACACAATTTGGCATGTTATTCCAAGTAACCCTTCAGACTGAACACAGATTTTGTATACTCCATGGCCTTCTCTGGTGTAAAAAATTGTCTTTCTCACTAGAGATTTTAATGAAAATGGATTCTTCTCACTAAGAACAGTTTCTACAAGAGCACAGAGTCCCAGAAAGAGAATAGTAATCTAAGGAAAGACTTAACCTCCTTCCCCCCATCTTCCCTTTTCCATCAAACCTTGACCAACTTACTGATCTTCTATGCAAATGACAAATAACCTGTGGCATAGAAACCCATTAAAAAAAAGGAAACCAAACCAAAAAACCACCCTCACAAATACCTTTTGATTACTGATTAGGAAGAAGAGATATTTTTGACAGAACGCTATTCCAGGGTGTTGTTGCACTCTCTTGAGTAACATGTTCTGGCCAAGAAACACATTACCTGTCTTCTAATTTAGCTCTCAGATACTACAAAAAGGGTTTCATCACTTTGCAATAATTTGCAAAGCTATCTGAGCTGCCTTCCAGGTAACATAACTGGAGAACTGATACCATCTTTATGCATATTTAGCATATTTATCTCTATGAAGCTTTTAGAAAGATTATCTAGCAAGAGAGGCAATATCTGTATCTATTAAAGTTGTCTTTGAGGGACCAGATAACAATTAGGTCTACATGTTTAGAGGGGTAAGAAATGACAAATAAATCTTAAATCCTGCAGAAAATGCATTCTCATTTAGGAAAGTTTGCCTCTACATCATATCCAAGTAAATCTTTTGCACTACAAATATTAGTTAATGCAGTAAGACTGTAACAAAAACGAGCCATTAATGTGGAAAAGAGAAGTTAAGTGAGAACAGCTACCATAAAGATCCCATTGTGTTGGGCTGCATATTGTAGTATTTATAGCTTGACCACAAATGCAAGCAGGGCAAGTCTTCACCTTTTTTTTTCTCTCTTCTTTTCAGAAATTCTCAGCATTTTGCAGCAAATTTCAAGTGTTTGTTAAAACGAGCTGACTGGTTCCTATCTATTACACAATCCTCAAAGATCTGCAGACTGTATAAAGCAATATGTAAAGTGTTACTCCAGCGAGACAAGTAAGTGACATCAAAGAACCAAATCCTGCTCATGACAACACCACCACTGTAAGTCAAGAGAAGTTCTTTGAAAGTTAAGAGAAGCTCCTGGAAAGCCATACCTGGCAGAAGTTACCAGGCCAGAAAAATTCAAACTTGATTTTCTTGTATGCCACTATCCATTTACTGTGGTATGAGTTCAGGTGTAATAAGAGACTACTCAGAACTTCCCAATAGAGCAAAAGGACAGGGAGCAGCTATTGGGTGGAGAGTACAAAGGAATCTTTCTGCATGTCTACTTTCCAGTCAGTTTATTCTTCCCATAACCCAAGAAATATATTACACCCTCCAATAAAAGGTGGTTCTGTGTGTTCAGCATATACTGAAACAATGGACATAAGACAAGCAAGTCCATTCTCTAAAAAAGACTAGTTACATTATGATTTCTTTAATTTGATTTAAAAATCTCCAAGAATAGTAAATTGGCAGTAAGTGTTGCAGGTTAAAATAATCAACAAAAAAAATAGGAAAAAAACTAGTAATTTTTGAACAACATATGCCACTTTGCATAGTGACTGTGTAAGAGACAGCTGCATCAAATATTGATCATCGTCAACCACCATTCCCTTGGGCCTCACAGACGCTGAGATTCCTACACAGGATCTCAGTTCAACAGGTGCAGCAAGGTGAATTCTATCAGGAGCGTCTGCTCTAAAGAAGAGTCTGCTCCCAAGCCTCGAAAGAAAACACACCCAAACCACTGCACATGGCCCCGGGTCGGGTGGGAGGGGAGCGGCGTGCCCGCAGCACAACACCACCGCTCCTCAGCAGGCAGAGCTGGTCGCGTCTGGCAGGAGCACGAAGCTTCACCCGGCAACACAGGGGCGCTCGGAGGAGCACCGGGGCAGCCCGTCCCAGCCCGGGCAGCTCGGCAAGAGGCTCCGCTCCGGGCTGCCCTGAGGCGAGTCCGGCTGCGGGCCAAGGGCAGCGCCGAACCGGCCGAGCCGGCCAGGCCGGGCCCCGGGGTGACCCCCGCCCTGTCACAACGCCTTTGGCAGGGAGGCGAGTGGGTGGGCCCGCCGCCACTTACCGAGCCCCAGCACCGGGATGCTGTGGCCGCTGGCGACCGGCACCGCGGGGACACCGCCCGGACCGGGCCTGCCCACCGCCGCCATAACCCGGCTGCGGCACGGGACTACAACTCCCGGCCGCCCCTGCGGCCCAACGGCACCGCGGGCAGCCGGGAGCCGGGCGAGAGGAGCCGGGAAACGAGCGGCCGGGAGCCGGGAAACGAGGAGCCGGGACCCGAGGAGCCGGGAGCCAGGAGCCAGGCTGTCCCCGGACCTGGGGCCGGGTCCCAGCGAGCGGTGGGGCGTGCGGCGCCCCGGCTGACCCCGTTCCCGTTTCCCTCCTGAGGCAGGGGGCGGCTCGGGCGCGGGCGCCGAGCATGCTGTACCTGGTGGGGCTGGGCCTGGGGGATGCCAAGGACATCACGGTGAAGGGGCTGGAGGCGGTGCGGCGCTGCCGCAGGGTGTACCTGGAGGCCTACACGTCCGTGCTCACCGTGGGCAAGGAAGCGCTGGTAGGTCTGGCCACAGGGCCCGAGGCCTCTCGTGTCAGGGGCGTGCTGGGGCTGGTGGGTGCGTGGGAGAAATCAGCGGTGCCCGCTCTCGGGAGAAATACGTACCTGACCTTCACACAGTATTTATAGGATAAATTGTTTTGCTACTTTGCAAGAAGACTGAAGCAAAAATAAAATGTTCCTTCCTACAACTGTTGGCACTAGTTTTCATCTCAAAACCTACCAATATGTGCAGACCCCGAGATACTGGAGGATTTGGTTAGGAAGTGTCTAATCTGTTTAAAAACAACAACACCAAAAAAAACCAACCCAAAAGTCAAACCAGAAAAATACATGTTTTGAAGCCCTACACCTTTGTATCAGCATGAGGTGTTATGGCATGCCTGCTGGGAATAACAATTTGATTGTCTCACATTTCCACCTGGGCCAAGCTGCCTGAGCATGTTGGGATTCCCAGAACAGGCACAGTCAGAGATGGGCTGGTGGACAACGTGAAGATAAAGTTTTCATCATGGGAGACAAGGGTAGTAATGTGCAAATCGTAACTCTGAGGAGTTCATAGATGATCATAGAAAGATGAAGTTTAGTGCTGAAATAATACCAAAAAATAGCATATCGGCCCGCAGACCAGAAGGCTTGTCTCTGAATAAGTTGATGCTATCTGGGTCTTGGGTGCTGTATGGCCATAGTGTATATGCAGAGCTGCGTATACACTATCATGCGTATAGAGCATGTGAGACTTCTAGCTTGTAATCAGCATCGCATGGTTTCCGTATAGAGGATAGGCTAAAATGTTTGGAGCATCTCTGGTTTATCTGCTGTATGGAGATATGCTCTGTGGTTTATGTTTCTTTTCAGTACACCGAAGCAGCCTAAATTGTAGTCAGTCCAATCAAAACAAAATGTTCTTCTTTGTGGTTGTTTGATAGTTGGAAAACTGCAAAATGGAAAGGATTACTTGGAGATTTTTACTTTTCAAAACGAGCATTTGCTGTCAAAATAAAAATTAATGGGTTCCTATCCATCTGAAAATGAACCACTGAATAATAAGAAAATGCTGACAATTTTTGATGAGGTTATTTTGGGTTTTCTTGTCATATATTTATTACTGCTTTAAGTCTTGCAAACCTTGATATGCCAAAGATGAGATAACTGGGAAAAAATATCAATAAAAACAGGGTAAAACTGTTGTGTTACCTGGAATACCTAAGAGGGAATATAGGAGTTAATAACCAAGTGTTTATAATACAGCCTGGTTTGCATACAAGTGACAATGCTGAATAGTTAATAGTCTCTCCTAAGTGCCACAAAAAGTTAGAGGAAAACTCTCAAGAAGTAAACATCTTTGCCTGCAGAGACTTCCCAGAAATCCTCCTGTGTTGATGATATTAAAATCAAGTCATAAAATTCAAATGACAAGGCTTGCTTGTTTATTGAGTTGGCCTAAAATGTTTGTTAAAAGTTACTTGATGTCGACCATCCAAGTTGGCCCTGAGTTTGGTGAAAGAACTGTTTGGACCCAGTAACCTCTCAGTGAGCCTAGATATTACTTTTTATATATTCTCTACTTAGCATGCTTTGGTTAGCATTGTGGAGCAGTCTCAGAGCATGCAAATAGATTCCCTTGGGTGAGGCCAAGCTGTGTGTTCCTGGGACTGCACCCAATCTGTTCTGGAGTGTGCGTTTGCTCACAGCGTTGGGCCAAAGCCAGCCTGGTGCAATGGCAGCCCATGGAAAGGGATGTGTGGAGTTGTTACGGAGTGCTCTCCCCTTGTGCTGATGTGCATCTGAGGTGATGGAAACCTGATGCAAACCAGTGGGGTGTCAAAATTTGCTGTAGTTGGTTTAGTACAGATCTCAGCATTACTCCAGGGTGACTGTCAATGGTTCTGAATTACAGATGCAAGGTTTGCTTACACATTTATTTGGTCTCCTTTCTGGCGAATGTGTACAGGTTGCAGTCTGTTTCACGAGGAAAACAATATCCTGATTTTATGGAGTTAGGAAAACCTACCCCAAAATGGGCAGGAACTCATATTCAGGAAAGGGAATGTAACCTGGTAACTGAGGTCCCATACCTATTACTCTTACTATGGGATGGATTTTTTAATGGAAACACCACTCCGCTTCTGTACAGGTATGATAGTTACTCTCATCAATTCACTGTTCTGTGTGGGAAAAGAGGTCACAGAAGTCAGAGAAGAACCTTTCTGGGCAATAACTGACCTTAATAGTTCTATCAATTTATTATTATTTGTAATACCACACAATTTTACTGACTACTGCTTAGAACAAAAATACCTTTCTTGGTCTTTGCCCTGGAAAAAAACTTTAATCATGTAAAGAGCATGTAAAATGCATGGTGACACAACACGGCAGATGTTTTCAGTATGATCAGACAACATGTTCTTGCACTAACTGATGTTTCATTTACATGTGTGAAGTTGATTCTGAAAATTTAAAACATTTAAAATGTACAAACAGACGCAATGATTACTGAGCTGCTGAAATAAAATTAAGAACACGATCAAATACATGTTTACCTGTATACTTGGTAAAGTACTTCTTAAAGAGAACTCAAGATGAAGAATTAATATGAAGTCATTCCTTAGATGTGGTTAGCTAAAATGTACGAAGGAAAAATCTGAGAGAACAGGTTGTGGTGTAGCTAGTGAGGTATTTGTGTTTGGTTTCATGCCAGTATTGTAAGTAGCCTGAGAGCTGGGCTCAGGCTGTGAGAGGGGATCCTTACAGCAGCAGGCTAAATTAACTCTGCCTGGAGCCCGCCCAGGTACCCCCAGTGTGCAGGTGTGGCTGAGCTGCTTTAGGTGCAGCTCCTCAACTGACACAGAAAGTATGGAAAACCAAGTCAGTATCAGGATAAAGTTCACATGCACTAATTTTTGTCAGCTCAGGAGCTGCTTTGTGGGAAGCTTAGGTGTTCTTGCAGGCAGAGGTGAGGTTCTCCAAGGCATGGGGCAGGCTGCTGTGGAGAATAAGGAAGTTACCTGTTCCAGTGTCCATTGGCTGTGTTCCTGAGTGAGCTCCCAGAGAGATACAAAAACATTCTTAAGTGTCTTATTTTCATGCTTATTATTAATTTCAATTTCTAGGAAGAATTTTATGGAAAAGAACTGATTTTGGCTGACCGAGAAATGGTGGAACAAGAGGCAGATAGCCTTTTAAAAGAAGCTGATGTTTGTGATGTCGCATTTCTTGTGGTTGGTGATCCTTTTGGGTAAGACAGAGCAATGCTTTAATTATTGCTGTAGCTTCACCACTCTTTTTGTCAACAGGAAGAAGCCAACTCTGTAACTGTAATTCTTTATGAGGAAACGTTTTCAGACCAGAAACACTTTTTTTTGTCTGTATATTCCTTACAGTATTAAACATATACATGCAGTTGTCTACACTTTATCTTGCTTTAGAGTTTCCTTGCCCAGATGTCCATTATAGATAGGAATGTGGACCCTCCAGGATGTATGAATCTTTCCTTATGCAAATACTTATAATTTAATTTGCTACCAGTTTATTCTCTGTGCTTTAATAACAAATGCTTTACCTTGTGACTTGTCTGCTGACAGAAGAAATTCTATGTTATCACATAAATAAGAAGTGTGCTTTGGGGGAATATTCTTTTAATTGCTATTTGTACTGATAAACTGCAGCTTTTATACTCGGTTGTTTTAGAATCCATACAGATTATTTGTTGTATCATCTGCTTTAATATATGCAAGGTTTTAAAATCACTTATGTCATTATAAATGTCTTCTCATGTTGGTTTATTAGGCCTTTTGTTTCCACTTTTTATTCCTGCAGGAAAGTATAGTCTTTTTCTATGACCAGAAGGATCTCCTTCTGTCTCTTTGGTCAGGCATCATCAATCTGTAATGTCAAGCCATGCAGAAGAGCTTTTCATCTCCAGCTGGTGATGCAAGATTTATACCACAGTGTTTAGGGGCACAAGAAAAATGAAATCTGAGCACCTTATTTGTGAGGGAAAAAATGGAGTTAATGGGAAAAGGAGCAACATGCACATCTGTCAAAAGCGGATAATTTATGTAAATACAGGTTGAAGGCAATTGGCAAGAGAATATTATATTAAACTAATTATGGGCAGATGACCCCGTATTTCAGAAATATTAATTATACTTGCAGTCCATGTTTACATTATAACTGAGATTCATGCAGAGTGTAGAGCCATGTTACCTGCACCCTTGTGCTCTCATCCACTGACTGATAGAGGTACACAAGATGAAAAAACAAACTGCATGGATTGAAATGTTGCTGCTACTTGTAAGCACTATTCTGATCTGCCTCAGGTATCATTAGTTTCAATGTCAAAATACTTCAGTTCTGGTTAATATACTACGTAATTGTTAAAAACTGACAGTTTTTTTGGAATGAGTTGCTTCTCTCTAAATGTTTATGTTCTTAGCTCTTACTAGAGCAACTAGAACTACTTCTATGCTCACAAAGATCCCTAAGGATTTAGGGGCTTGTGACATTACTAGGACGGAGTACTGAATGTTTCTGTCCTAAGAGAGGCCAGAGGGGAGGAGGATAGAAGCCACTTGCAGCTGATCACAAACTTTCAAGTATATTTGCAGGTGAGCAGAGTACTTGGCAGCCACAGGAGATGCCAGGTGTTGGTGGTTAATGGTTACAGCAATAAAGCAGGCTGTGCCCTGTCATCCTCACTGTTCTCTGCAAGTTTCTATCTGTGCATGTGGTAACACCCATGGATGTGCTACAAGAACCTGACAACTTTAGTAGTACAGTGGAAAGTCCGCCACTCTAGGCTGGTGTTAACACTGATAATACTACTACCCATAAAACTTAATGTTTGTGTCAGTGACAGAAAATATGAAACATTTCCTGGTATTAGCTGAGTGCTAAGGGCACTTCTGTCTTTAGCTACAGCCATTATAGACAGATCTACTGGGAGAAAAAAAAATACTGGCTGGAGCAAATTTCAGTGAATAAAGCCAGCTGATCCCTTGGTCAGTATTAGCATAACCAAAAAATCCTCCAGTGCTCCTTGTCCTTTGTATGTGCAGGGAATAACACAAGGCTGTAAAACCAGTCTCCTCTTCTCTGAGAGCAGACATTCTTAAATCACCTTTGCTTCTGCAAGTCAGGAGCAATGTTTGTGTAGTAATTAAAGTATTGGCTCAGATCACTTTACTGCCGTCTCCTAGGTCTGGGAACCTCTTTGTATCAGGGTTTCAGATTTCCCAAATTCACATTCCTCATTTTTTTCTTCCACTGAAATTGATTTCTTTTTTAAAATATTGATCTTTACAGCCTTGCCAGCTGCTGCCACATTTGTGTTCCAGTCTGAAGCAGCTGATCTGCTGACTGGTCAGACACACAGCACCAAAATTATGAGGGTAAAACCAGGGGAATTCTGTTAGGGTAACTGAACAAGGCCAGGGTGAAAGCAATTTTCCTAGTTCATTGTTCTGATGACCATATGTTATTCCTTTCCTTCCTTCTTTGGAATGGCTACACAGAAGTGTGTGGTACATCTTGGAAATGAGATGTCTAAGGTCATTGATCAGGTTTGATAAATTTAGGCAAGATGTAGGTGTATTTTCATATTTCACATACATATAAGCACACATACAGGCAAAATACATATGTAAACATTGTTGCAGTTCAAGTATTTGCTCAATCTGTGTGTACTGACCGTTTTAAAAAGATTCTAATCTCAACTGCTTAACTACAAACCCAGTAATTCTTGCAGCAGTCAATCACTACAAGGTGTTCATTGAGCCTTAGACCTGGAGCTCTGTTTGAAACTACAATATTCTTAACTCTTTCAGAATAAACTTGATCACTCAGATTTAGGCATTGTTAATTTGAGTAATCTGGATTAAATATTTTGAAAATTGATTCAGTCTAAGGATGTTTTTTCAAAGCAAACATGCAGTTCACCTCTGTCTGTTCAGAGTTCGTGTCTGAGCATGGGCTTTCCTGGCACACACTGGTGCGGATGGGAGAGGGCCTGGCTGTGCAGCCAGTAATGAAATCCTGGAGTTCTGTGGAAGTTTGTGCCAAACAGAGGTGGCAGTTCAAGGCATGTTCAACAGACACCTGCAGAAGACAAAGGATACATGGAACTTCCTTTTCAAGTACTTGCCAAGGCTACTTTATAAAGTAACAGTTGTGATGGTGTTACAGTTTTAATGATGCCAGAAAGCTGCAAAGAGCTATACCATACTGAGGATGCCTGGCATTTCAGCTGGGGAAGATGACATATGGAAGCCTCACTGGAGTTTTTATTTTCCTGTAACCACTGGGATATTGTTGCCATTTTGCCACCTCTGCATTGTCCTTGTTGTGAAGGGTTTAATTTTATCTCAAAACTAACTATAGTGGTTTATACTAACTTGGTAGTATACTTGGTAACATTATGTTTCAATGTTTAATTCCTTCCTTTTCTTACCACAGGGCCACGACACACAGTGATTTAGTGTTACGAGCAGTAAAATTGGGGATTCCTTACAAGGTCATTCATAATGCTTCAATAATGAATGCAGTGGGCTGCTGTGGTTTACAGGTAATATTCTTGTATATGCATATGTTATTTTACAAGTGCTAGGCTTAGAATTGGTGAGCTCTTCTACTGCTGTGGCAGTGCATGTTGCAATCCCAACTTTGAAGATCTGTACCAACTGTACACTTAATATTAGAATTTTTTAACACTTCCTTTTAGCATGCCACATGTCAGCAAAAGCCCCTTTTGATGCGCTCATATGAAAATGGATAGCAACACTTCTGTTCTTCTCTGCTTTCTAACTTCCCTCTGCCCCAGGAGCCTTTGGTATTTAAAGTTATTTTACTGATAAAGCTTTGCTCATGTTGGCTTCCTTCTACTACTGATGGTAGCATCAGGTATCAGGTAATACCTGATAGGTTTATTCTTAAATAAGGTTGTTATCCTGTAGAGAACTGTGCTGATCTTGTCATATAAGAAGTACATGCACAAGCCTGCATATATGTCCAACTCAGATCATAACTAATTCGAAAGTTTTGAATATGATGCACTCTTTCTCTACTACATTTGATCTGTCTCTACTTGCTGCCCATCTGATGAGGGAGGAGGGATTTGCCTAGCCAAGGACTAGTAAAACAAATGACAGTTTTTGTGCATCTTGAATGGCTGAAGTAGAAAAGGCCTAGTGTTCCCCAAGAAAATGCTTCTTTTTACACATGTATAGGTCCATTATTACTTTTGCTGCATGAAAGATATTGTGGCAGTGTATAAATCGTAACTAATCACATATAAATTAGATGACACTTCCCCCTCTTGTTTTCATTTGTCACTCTAACATAGAAGCTGCCCTCTCAAGGTTCAGAATGGTTCCCTGTGTATGGAACCCCTAAACCAAGTTCCCACTTGACAAAAGCCAAAAGCAAGCACAGGAATGTAAATGTACTACGGACATTTGGGGACAATAACTTTCCATCACTGAAGGAGGAATTCTTTCATAGCAGTACACAAAAGAACACAATTTATTTTAATTTCAGCAAACACCTGTACCTTCAAATTTCCACTAACTCCAGTACTCCAAACTTCATTCAAATAGTAGTGTTGGCCAACAGCAGAAAATCTGTTGCAATGAGTTTGGGTATTATTTTTGGTTTTGATTAGGAATCTGAGTGCCTTGTCTGACCCAGCTCAAAACCAATGCAGTGACACCTGTTCTGTTAGCTAATGCTGAAGGGAATGCTGCACATCATTCACACTTTAGAATTCTTGACAGCACTTTCTTAGTGATACCTGCCTATTGCTGCAAGACTTGTGGCAAAATTATCTTTTAAGAAGGAAATAGGCTTCTTGGTGTCTAAAATCTACGTGTACAGCAGACAGAGAGCAGCTGTCACCTGACTGCACCTACTGGGGTGGGTAAAACAAGACTTGTGGCTGGGGCTCACCCTTCCCCTTTTGGCTTGATGGTGGTGCCAAGTTTGCTTCTGCTGTCAGGCTGTTGACAAGTAATTTCTACTACTTGCTTTTTTGCTCTTACATTCATTAGGGAGGAAGATGCAAGGCCCAAGGAGTTTTTTAAGTTTTCTGAAAGTTTGCTTCCCCCACAATTCAGCCAGACATAGGAAGGAGGAGTGCAGAGCTTTTAGGTTAGTTGGAAACCTAGTGTGAGTATACTATAAACAGTCCATAAGGTTACTCACATAGGCAGAGTTTTGAAGATTAGATTGCTATTTCCTTATCCCATGCTGAAGGGAGCAGACCATAAAGGAAATGTGATGTTATTAACTTCTGGAATTAGTCCCCTTTTCCATTCTGGCTTGGGAGGGGCTGCCTTCTCCTAAGTCAACATTCCTGTTGTCGTATAAGGCATTTTAGGAAATAGTGATTGTATTGCCAGGCAGAATATAACCAGTTGTATGTTTAACTCTTGAATGCTCCTTACTGGCATAAACAGCAAGGTGTATCTTACAAAAAAAAAACCACCCTTTGACTAACTTGAGTTGTGTTAGAAGTTTATAGTTTCTTTCAAAAGCCTTTAAGTTCATGGCCGTCTCCTGCCATCGATTTAGTTTTGGAGGTATTGTGTCTCAAATTGTAAAGTTCCTGTCAAGTATAGGAGGGATTCCTCTTTTGCTTCACCACAGAAAAGGCTTTGCTTTTTTTTTCTTGTTTTAATCTCATTGTGATTCAAGCTCTCTCTCTTAGTAGAGAAAAACAGGAAACACCTTTATACGCCGTTCAGAGAGCCTTGTGCGTAGTGAGCTGGAACTGCTGATTAGGCCCTCAGTGAAATGCAGCCACAGCACAGGCCACAAAAGAACCTCTCTGGTCATCAGAGCAATGTTTCTGTGCAGCCAACAACACTCTGGTACTGTCCAGTTTTCCTGTACAGTGATTCAGTGAAGTTGGTAGAGCATCAGTGATGGTTTGTTACCTTCATTCCATAGCTGTAGTTCTTGTCAAATAATAAAGAGGGGTGCCTATCTAATTTCAAATCCTCTATTTTAGTTGTCTTACTAATGTAACAGAATTGGTGAAGCTATTTTGGAATATTGAAAGTAGAGGGGTTTTAATTTTGAAAATTTAAGTTCTTGGAAGCTCTCACAGATTGATAAACCGTGCTGGGACAGTATAACTTAGCAAAGTGGTAGTCTGACTGTGCATAAGGCTCGGTGATTTGCTGTGCCTCTTTCACTGTTCTTGCTGTGCTTCACTGTACCAGATTTTTTTCTTTCTAAGGCTGAAGAAGCTGTTTTCTCTTAAAAACAAATGAATATGGTTATGGGAGAGAAGCCAAGAAAAGTGCTCCTGTGTCAGTGCCTCTTAGCATGTTCTCTGCAGGCTCACCTCCCTTGCCTGGAATCTGCCACGTGGGTGTGTTTGTCACTCTGACTCCTGTTGCAGTGGGGAACAGCCACCAGTGAGGACAGGCAGGCACTTGGGTATCTGCACACCCTGCCAAGGAAGCACAGGCTTTACCTGTGCCCACTCTCAGTTGTTCAGAATGGGGCTGATTGCTAAGGCTTTTAGCCCTAGATTAAAGAGGCAGGCAACTGAGGATCTCTAGTTCTCATATCTCTCCTTCCTTTCTAATCTGCGTCACACCTGGGTTGCTTTGGGAAGGTCACTGGCCAGAGTGGTGCTCTCAGGACAGAATACTTTCTCACCAGTGCTGGCAATGTGTCCTTGAGGTCAAAATATTGCTGGTCAAACACATCCTGAAGATTCTGCATCATGCTGACCTGTGGTGCCTGTGAAGGAATGATACAACTTGAAATGGCTTTGAGATCATGGCATTAACATAAAGAGTTAAATGCAAAGAAAGAAGTGCAAAGCTGGAGGCAAGTCACAGGATGAGATAAAAGGCTAAAATGAGACGCTCATTTCTGAGTGGCACTCGTTTTGAAAGCATTTGGTTGGGTAGCTAGGAAAAAAACATGTTATATCAAAGAGCTGCCTTTCTTTTGAGATGTACCCACTTTCCACCTGAGTAGCCTCAGAACAAACATCTGCATGTGCCCTTGTTTCTTTCAGTGATGCATCTCGGGTTTTTTATTTGCAGTCCACTTAATTCTTGTAAGACAATTACAGTTATAAAAACAAATAGCCTTTTTGCTAGGAGCTGATCACTTAAATGCAGAAGCAATGCTTACTGTGTTTTTTGTTTTTTTTTACTGAACAGGTGAGTACATTTCCCATGTCAAGTTGAAAAAATGGTACATAAAGATGAAGAAGCTGAAGGATGCTATCATTAATTACTGTGCTCATAGTATAGTCAAACAGAAACCCTGTATAGCTGCAGGAGTGGAACCTCTGAGTCCCACCCCCTCTGTGTGCCTTAATCTTCAAAAACACTCTTTGCTCTAATAGGAGGGACTTTACACAAAATGACTGACTGTTAAACTGTTTTCCTGTCACTGATTTTTTTTCAGTTACTGCCAGCTTCTGAGCCTTTAAGAAGTTGGCATTTGCTTCTCAAGCCAATTAAAGGTTAAATCAGTGCTAGTCACACTTCTTCATTATTCACAATTGCTGTCCAACTTAGTGCCATTTGTCACCAGCAGACATGACCCAGAAACATCTATTTAATCAGGTTTGGGGTTTGTTTTTTCTCTTTTAGATATCTTCATTTCATATTAGTAACCTAAGTCACCTTCAGGGCAGGAAGGAAACATTGCTTGATATTGGTGGAAAGAAACTTAGAATTGCTGACCTGAGCTATTAGAAGGTTTTTAAAGATAAGGTGATACTACCTTGGGGGGTGAATCCTCTCCTATTCAAATTTGCTTTCTCAGTATTTTGATAGCTGAATTTTGTTCTGCTTGTGGAGTGGCTGTTTCCTAAGCAGATCCAAGAGGCAGCCAAAGCAAAATGTGCTTGTCCCTTCAACTGATTTTATGTGATTTGTCTCAGCTGCCTTCTGAAGACTGCAATTACCTGGAGTGGGTTTCCCTCAGTCAAATGTGTTTTCTTCACAGTTCCTTTTTCTCTGGCATGTACTAAGGGAACTGGAAGTTTTTAGGACAGCTGGGGCAATCTCTTGGCTTGCAGTACAAAAAGGAGTCAAAGCCACATATATGTGAATGGTTAAACATTTCGGTTTCATGTGAAGGTTCTCATGAGAGGCATTTGAAGTTGCTAGAAGTCTGTGATACTAAATAAGGTAGTGTAAAGGGCTAGAGCTAGGCTTGTGGTTGATTCATATGACCAATTCCAAGCAAAAACAAAGATTGAGTGATTCTTGCTACCTCTTGGTTGACAATCACACTACTTCTTAAGCTGCTATCAAGCAACGATATATAATACAAAGAACAGTAGAAGCCCTTTAATTTGATGTATATGGTCTGGAGGGTTGTTAACGGGTTAGGGAGAATAAAGGGAAAATCCTGAGTCAGGTTCCTTATCTTTGAGGATTAACATTGCATAGCATCACATCGGAGCCCCTATGACCAAGATAAAGAAAATATGTCTTAGCTTTTCTGAGTATGCTGATTGGGATCTCTTGGGAAGTAACCTGGGATAATGCAAGGTGCTCTGCAGCCTCTAAATCCTTTGAGGAATAGTCATAGGAGAAAAAGCCTCTTAGTTCCTACCAGTGGGTTGTGGTTAGGCTGAGAAGAGTCTCAATTTCCATAATTCACCTGTGCTGTGACCAGAACATAGCTCCATAGCATTTCAGCCCTACAGGGTCTCAGGTATTTGGTTGTATATAGTGGCAGGTCTGAAGAATGCAGTAATTCCTTTTTTTGGAAAGAATCCCTGACATGTGACCAGTTCTGAAGCTATTTGAAATGTTAGGAAAGGAGGTAGGTTCATAAGTGAAAAATTGCTGTGTCACCATTGAAGCTGATACAGCAATAGTTCTGGGAAAGATGCTGTAAAAATAGATGTCTGCGTTTTGAAATGTTTATTTCTTAGTTTCTCTGCAGCTGTTAGCCAACTGACCTTTAATATTATTTTTTGTGTCTTCTCTCCTGCTTGCTTTAGTACTTTTTAGAGGGGATGGTGGATCTTCCTTTTTTAATTTCCCTATTTAGTGTCAGCTTGTTCCGTCTTTTATGCCCTAAATTTTTGTGGTGATTGACCGCACCACTATTTCAAGTGAATACAATTGATCAGGACAGTGTCAATTTTCTGATATCATTCAGACTGGTCTTTAACAAAGCAGCCCAGCAGTTTCATTGGAATTCCACTTGCCAAGGTGAGATCGTGGTACAGCATTTTTTTTCTCTCACAGTGCATTCTGGTCTCTCAATTTGCAATCAATTCTGCTTGTATAAACAAAAGGTAAAATAAGAAATACCATTAATAGAAGGGTTAGAATACTAACAGACATCAAGCACCCAAAGTTGTCGGTCATTCTTCCGTATCATGTGTGTAAATAAAATAGGAAGTTATATCTTGTTCTGAGGTGATGTAACTGAGTTGAAGAACAGCTTTCTGCAGTATTTTGTGAGGCAGAAAACTCTAGCAGCAGGGCATTGCCTCAGAGTACAGAGTTCTGGCTTCCTTTGCCGACCTGATCTATTGCATTGCAAAATTTGAGTGCACAAAGTTTTGCTTAAGCCAGTTACTGCTTGGGGGGAGGGTGCAGAGAAAGGGGTATTTCCAAAGACTGAGGTCTTTCAAAATGACCTTTTGAAACTTTTCTGGTTTTGAGCATTGAGGAGAAGGTAAGAAATTTGCTTTCCAAGCTGAAAACACAAAATAGCTGTCCGACCATTTCACTGCACCCCTTTGAAATTCTGGCAATTGTGCCTGACAGAATGTAGGCACTCTAACAAATCTGCTCATCAGTGCAAGTGTGATGCCTGAGATGTTTGGGCTTGTACAGAACACACATTGCCCACTCCTGAGCCCCATGTGCTCTATGTAGAATGCAGCACACACAAGTTGGCTGTGAAATTTCATTTGCTGTTGCCTCTCTTTAGAGCTGTGCCAGTCACTGTACAGCCTGATCCTGTCTCTGCAAATACACACAGCTCATCATCTTACTGAACTTGTGAACAGTCTCAAAGCATGGCAGTAATCCTTAGTTGTCTTGTAACACTCCTTGGTTAACAAACATGTCAGACAGTCTATTTTAGTGAAAAACATGATTCCTGGAATTTTGACCCTCTCCAGACTTTTATGGTTAGTGGAAAGAATGCTTTTTAATTTCAGTGAGTTTTGTCTTTAGTGGACCTGCTGTCTTCTGTAACTCCTGAATCCTTAGGATAGTAGTGCAATTCTTGGCATTTACTGCTCTCTGTGCTGCAAGGCTTTTCTTGAAAGTCAAATACTTCATGCACGAATTCAAGAGGTTGAAATTAGGACACAGCAGAGGAGACTAAATTAGGAACAAATTGAATTTGCATGAGGTACAGGGAGAGCGTTTAAAGTGTAAGTTGTGATACGATTATATGTTCCTTCTTTAATGCAGGCTTGCCCTGATGAAGAGCAGTTTCTTTGTTTGCTTAAACATCACACATCTGCAGAGATCAAATACTGGATGAGAAAGAGATATTGGTTTGTGTCTGTAGAAGTGTTTGTAAGGTAATTGGTTATAAGTATTCAAGCACAATAGAGGTGTCAACTTACTAGTTCCTCAGCATTCAGATTGATGGTGTACCAGGGACTTTTCAAAGTAGTATTCCCCCTCTGTAATTTTAAGTAAAAATATGTGTGCATTAATCCTAGGAAATCTGTTCTTCACAAGTTTAGTTAGTAGAGGGGTGTAAACTGCAAAAGCACTTCTAGGAGGTTATTAAAATATGTCCCACTCTATTTCATTGGTGTAGAAACTACTACTGTGTTTTCCAGGTGCTGACAAAACACGTGTATTTTTTTGAGATTGTAAGTACAGGTTTCTGTGATATCAGTACTTCATGAAGGTGTTCTGAAGGTATTTCTGCTGAATAGACAGGCAATTTTCAACAAAAATGTTTTACTCTTTTTTTGACATCCAGGCTTCAGTATTAATGCCAAACCCAGTAAACAAAGGATAGATTAGTGAATGACTGGCAGGGCTTGTACAAAAAAGGATAACTTTCTTAACTTCTTGTTGGCAAAGAAGATGGAGAATCTTTGTAATGAGTAATGGAAAATAGAACGATAACAATCGGAACAAGCACGGGAGGGTATGAAGTTGAATGTCCAACTCATTCTTAACGTGTGGCAGAGTGGTTTAGGAGTTCTCATTCCCAACAAAATACCTCTCAGATAATAACAGGTTTTTTCCCATTTCTGCACATCCTTTCCTTTCCTAAAGGGCAGAGGGAAGTTTTTCTTCCTTGGGTTATCAAAATCCCAAAGGGACAAGGTAAGACTTAAGGTTAATTGAGGCCACTTTCTGTCCTGAACAAGGACTGCTGCTTTAGGGAAGTGGCTGCAGTGGTTTCAGGTGCTGATGGGAAGCACTTAGGTTGGTATCAGACATTGCAGCACTTGTTGAAGATTGCAGAAATGCTTCCAGGGAGATTAAAGGTGTTTTGCTCCCAGATGCTCTGACAGTGAAGGGGAGAAAGAAAAACTTCCTGTGCTGATAGTTTTTCTACAGATTTGGTACAAAAATGGGAATGAGTTCTAGGCAGCCACATGAAAAATAGGCAAAGCATAATTTGATTTTTTTTTTTCATTTTCTAGAACAGCCTTGAAATAGCTAGTAAGTTACATCAGGAGCAACTTACTTGGTTCAACCTGTATTTACTTTACTGGAAGAACCTTTAGGTTGTGAAATGTACACAGTATGTTCTTGTCCTTGTGCTAGCGTGAAATACTTAAAAGAGGAAATGTTTTCAGTTATATTCCAGGAGTCTTTGAACATATTTTATCAGCATGAATGGTTAAAATTTGAGCTTTTGAAAATAAACATGTTTCTGCTGTGGTTCAAGTTCTGCTCTACCAGCATAAAGGAGTTAAAGCCACAGCCTAATGCCACAGTAACAGAAGTATGTATAGGGGAATCCCCACATGGCACAGGGCTGCCAGAGCTCCTTCTACACAGGGTGCTCTGCCAAAGCACACACAGTGCCAGTGTCTCCTGTTGTGGGCGTGGAAAAGCAGTTTTTCCTTCCAGGAGTACAGAGAAAGTGGGAAGGGTAGTCCACGTAGCTGTTGTTTCTCTGGTGGGCTTGAGCAGACAGAATATTGGCAAGCTGTAAAATCCATCTGGGGTGGCCCCATTCCAGAGCTAAACAGACCAAAGCTGATGCATTGTTTTCCCCTATTTCAGGGCAAAAACTACTTCCAAGCCAAATACTGCCTTAAGTTGCATATGACTTTCACTTTTGCATCACCAAAGATGATTGGCAAGAGTGTTGCTTCAAACGTCTTCACCGAGATGAGGGACTTACAGTAAGGAATGTGTTAAGACTGAGAATAGTCAGTGAGTGTGCTTGACATAGAATCTGCTAGCAGTGTTCTGCCAATATTCTTACCATATGTGCAGAGACCGTGTTGTACCTCTCTGCTTCCTGCAGTCTGTCTTCAGATCTTCATATCCACTGTCTCCTTAGACTGTAACTTCTTTTGTCTGCTAGAGCTTCCATCTGCAGCATTTTACTATAAACACTACTGTATCAGTAGAATCAAAACATTGAATTATGGCACTATTCAAACCTGTCTAACCTTACCCAAAGTAATAAATAAAAACCCCTTAACCAAAGTAAGAAATAAAAAGTAATAATTCTGGTGCTAATCTTACAAAGTTTTTGCCTTTAAAAGGACTTCAGAATTAAGTAACAATAGAAAGTCTATTGAAAGCTACTAATTTTGCATTGGTAAGGTGAATACAGTAAAAACTTTGCAGGTCTTTACTTGGTCTTTATTGCATGCTCTTATTTTTTCTAATTGCGCATGTGTATTACTGCATTTGCTGTTTTACAGTTGTACAATTTTGGAGAAACTGTTTCCATAGTGTTCTGGACAGATACGTGGAAGCCAGAGAGCTTCTTTGACAAGATTGAGAAGAACAGGCAGAATGGAATGCACACCCTGTGCTTACTAGGTGAGCAGCAGCCACTTTCCTGCCTTTTAGTCTATGTATTGAGTGTTTACCCAACTGACTCGAGCACCAGATAGGCAAATGTGACATCAAAACGATTAGTGCTGATAAACTTTTGAACTGAAAGTGACATCATGGATGTAGAAGCAACTTGGTAAACTGGGCACTTAAAATCTTGGAGTTTTGCATTTTAACCCCTTTCATCTGAGTCACTTTGGTTTTGAAGTTGATTATGTAACAAGGAATACTTACTCAAGGTTAAAAATGTATCCAGCTTTCAGTATGATAGTTTGGGGGCCTATTTGAGTACAGGTAACATTTGAATTCCTCTTGGAAAGATTATGGTCAATTTGTTTCATAAAATTGCAGCTATGCAGAGTCTTACCTACCTGACCCCTTTTCTATTTCAGTTTTGCCCAAATCCTTTTTTTTCCCATAACAGAAGCTTGTTCTAAATTTTGATTGGGACAGGAGGGAAGTGCTAACGAAAGTCAGGTTCCTGCATGGCAGTGATGTAATCACTGTCGAGCAGTCAGACTGTTTCACCTTCTGTGATGTAATGTGTTCATAATGTAAGAGTAGTCCCAATGAACTGGTGTGCTCAAATGTGCTAGTATTTACCTATCTTATGGTAAATATGCTTATTTGTGTGTTTACCAGGATTTTTAGTTGGCTGTGTTGCTCTGAAATCTGTTGTTGGGTAAAATCACGTGCATAAAGTCACAGGATTTTGCAATTAACTAACAGATGAAACAGTAGAGTGTGATCCATATTCTAATAGCTGAATATAATAATATTATAATATTAGTAATAGCTATATTGTTGTTAAAGCTTTACCTACATAGAAAACTAAGTTGGAAACTTGTAAGCAACCTGTGTTTTAATGTGTTTTGTTTTACAGATATTAAAGTGAAGGAGCAGTCTCTGGAGAATCTCATGAAGTGAGTCACCATTGTGAAAATACATAGAAACACACAGTGCCCCTAGAAAGGTTTTTTTGTACAAGCACTAAAGGTTCTTTGCTCTTAATCTAATACTGGACTTACTTGCCTTCTCCTCTCATGCTTCTCGATGGCCACTGTCTTTTGCTTCTTACAAGGAGTGAAACTCTTTTGTTCCTTGCAATAGGGCCTGGCTTTATTTACAGTAATCAAATGGAGTTGCAGCAGAACATGATCTTTTTTGTGAGAAGCACTGAATCAGAAAGGGGTAGGCTGTCCTCTTGGTGAAAGAGGTGTTATTTCTCTACCGTTCTGTCACCTCCTGAAACAGATTAATATCTGAAACAGTGTTCTAAATTTATTCTTTTGTACACTGGCTGGAACAGTGCAAAGTGCAGAATACACAACACCCTTCTCTAAGAGTTAAATAAGCAATATACAGAAAATGCTCTTATGCTTGTTTAAGTGTTCAAAAAGCTTTTGCCACATCTTTCTCATCTCTGCAATCTGTATGTTTTGACAGTGGTGAATATAAATGGCTCCTTTATACACATGCTGTAACTGGTCTAAATTAACATTTGTGAAGTCTCACAGTATCATTGAGGTTTGTTTATTCTGGAGGTTCAAAATAAAATGTTTGACTGAACCCACAGTTGGCAAAGAAAGCAGCATTTAAGAATACATTTCTAGTCTGTAATCATCTGTCTACAGGGCATTTAACAAAAAACCAGTTGTATGCCCTTGGATTTAAGTCTAATGCGTCCTTCTAGAGAAGCTGCAAAACCTGCATCTTGCTTCTAGCAGCTGAATTTGCTTT
Organism: Cyanoderma ruficeps; assembly: GCA_008694505.1. Taxonomy (NCBI): domain Eukaryota; kingdom Metazoa; phylum Chordata; class Aves; order Passeriformes; family Timaliidae; genus Cyanoderma; species Cyanoderma ruficeps. Next base: position 7,193,763 of record VZDJ01001247.1, read on the forward strand.
TAGGATCTAAATGATCTGACAGCTGGAGCCCAGCTGTTTCACAGGTGTGGTGACAGCACAACAGATTTCTGTATTCTTTAAAAATTCCATTCTTGTCTAAAAGACCCAGCCTGAGAGCCTACACCTGTTTAAGTTCAACCTGCTGGTCTAGAGGTCTCTTGAAATAAGCTGTAGGATTGCTGGGGATAATAAAATGGGTTATATGTGACATTTCTCTGCTTTTCCTTCCCTGCAGAGGAAGAAAGATTTATGAGCCACCACGCTACATGAGTGTGAATCAAGCTGCAGAACAGCTTCTTGCCATTATTCAAAACAGAAGGCTCCAAGGGGAAGAACCAGGTATGACTGCACTGCTTCTGTCTGCTACCACCCCTCTCCAGTCACACCTCTTGATGAGCCTCTGAACTCCACTCCCTTCCTCTGAGTCCCAGAATTCTGCTCTGCAGTGGATTTGGGCTGCCTTAAATCCTGGTCACGAGCTGGACTTGGCCAAGCTTGAGCAGAGCACAGTTCAGTGAGCATCGATGAAGGTGCACTGGTGGCTCCAGTCAAAGCCTCAGTCTGGAAACCCTGTTTCTATCCATGTGGAACTGTAAGCTCTTTGAGCCATTAGAGTTGCAGGAGGCAGAAGGATTCTGAGCATTTTAGATCAGTCAAGCTTCAAAAAAATCTCAGCTTTGTTTCACTTAGACTGGTCACACTCTGCTCTACGTGAACGCCAGCAGGAATCTAGGTTAACGCAAAGATGCAGAACTGATTTTCACCTTGAACTCTTAACACTAGTCAAGAGCAAACTCTGAAATGTTATTGAGACCAAGGGTAAAATCAGGGGGGTAAAAGGGTAATAAAGATGATAAAGGGTAAAAGCTAATAAAAATGATGCAGTTGTGCCACAGAATTTTTTTCTAACAAATTCAGCTAGGTCTACTCGTCATTTAAAAAGTTTATTCCTTCAATACTGTTAAAATGAAAATTCCTTAATTTTATCCTTTACGTAGAATGAATCAGAAGCAGCAGCTTCCTCAAAGTGAACACAATTCCTGAATGAATTGTTCTTCATTAACATCCTTAAGCTTTACTTTCTTTTAAGAGCAAGTTTCTTTCTAGGCCACTCCAATAATTTAATAATTGGAGATTTAAGAAAGCGGTGTTAAGGTTTAAGCATTTTGAGTACTTTTTCCCTTATGCTAGGACCATTAGTCAATAAATTAAACATTTGATCTTCTTTCTTACAGAAATTACTGAAAATACAATTTGTGTTGGCCTTTCTCATGTGGGTGCTCCAGATGAGAAGATTGCTTCAGGCACACTACAGCAGATGTCCACTGTGGAACTGGGTGCTCCACTACATTCCTTAATTGTCACAGGCACTATGCATCCTCTGGAATTAGAAATGCTTAAACTTTTCTCTGTAGATAGTTCCAGTTTTGAAAATAATGCATGTCAAAGGACTACTTAAATAAAAATGAGGCATTTACATTTTTATTCTCATCTTTAATTGCATACCAGCATAAAAACTTGTCTGACTGTAGTTAGACTCTATATTGCTTCAGAGGACAACGCTGCAGGAACATGGACCTGCTTTTACTCGAGGCTGCAAACTGCACCTGCTGGTCTCAGCTTCTAACCTGCAGACACCTCCAGAAACTTCTAAACTTTTGATTCAGGTCATTGACATCCACACCAGTGTTGGCTGCTGACTAGGATGAGAAGAGTACCAGGTATCTGTGTGGCATCATTTGCTGTAGTGCATTAACCAAACCTACTGCATAGACTGTTGTAAGTTGACATTACATTTTGCCTTTCAACTTCGCAGCAACTTAGGAGTTCTCTTACCAACAGAAAACATCAGTGTGCAAAACCTGTTAGGTCTGTGTCCATCTTTGCCTCAGCAGAGTAAATCCAGACAGGTGAGAATGCTCTAAACCAGTTTCCCTTTGGACAGCTGGTGAAAGAGGGGGAGAAGCTGCACAGAATTTCTTAGTTCAGAAGATTGCAACTTAATATAGAACTGGATTTATTCATATGTTAACGCTAGCATCTGTGAAGGGCTGGACTCAACTGCAGCAACCACAATTAACCTCAAGCCAAGTCTCAGCAGACTGCAAGAATTCTCTTTAAAATCAGCTTGTAGATGATGGTGGTTGCTATTTTAACTATTCTTCACAGTATGATGAAAACAAAGCAGACCTGTATGCATATTTTTTAAAACTGAAGATTTATTGGAAAGAAATTTGATCCTATATCTTTTCAGTAATATAGGATATTTAACATTTTATATAGACTGTATTCAAGTAGAAAAGATTACATTAAAAATTTCTTAATATTGCACTTGGGACAAGCCGTGGCTAAGCTACTAACATTAGCATTCCAGAACAAAATCATACATAGTCTTCAGAATTTTAGTGAGCTGCCTTGTGTTACCTGCAAGATTTCTTCACAGGTACCCTGGACACACTTTGCTATTCAACTGAAGCTCACTGCTAAGAGTAAATCTGTAATTTAAAGGTAAAGGCAGGCAATATGCTGTATGCTACCAGGAATGGTTTTGGCAATTGCTTCATTCACATTATTTCACACTGCAGCCAAGATACTGTAGCGATTCACTTAACTCTGGTAGGAGATCCCAGCATACATGCGGGAGGCTCCAATGCACATGGGAGGTGAAATACCCAGCTCTTTTGACACATTATTTCCGCCAAATTACCACATAGGCAGGAACCTTTTGTGGCTCACTGAAACAGACAAGTAGGTTGAGCACTGTTTGCACCCAGCAAGACTCAGGCTTGGCATGCCAGGCATAGCAGGCTTGGCATCGCTTCACATTACAGCAGTGTCTGGCCAAGGAAGGCCCCACAGGGATGGGCAAAGCAACAAAGCCTCAACAAGGGACAAATCAAAAAGAGAACCCCAGCAAGCTGCAGATAGGGATTTTCTCAAAAGTGTAAAGGAGGAATTAACTACTACTGTGTCAGTATTGAGGATCAGAGAGTATTAAAAAAAAAAAAAAAAAAAAAAAAACATGGAAAATNAAAAAAAAAAAAAGAAAAATCCTGTTTAAAGGGATGGGATAATCAAGAATCATAGCAATCTGATGGCTGCTGGAAAAAACAGGACAGGGTTTAATTATTAACTAAAATTGTTGCTCTGGACTGGTATTTGAAGACGTTATGAAGAAAGCTAAGGGTTTGCATTTTATAAAAGCATGCAACTGAAAATCTGCACTGTGCAACTGCAACTGAAATTTGCACTGTGAAAGAAAAGCCACGGACTTTACAATTTGTTTGCACACTATGTGCAGAAGATGGAAAACTGCAGTTCAGCAGCAGATTCTCTCCTCTTGTATCTTGTTTACATTCCCAGGACAGGTTCACTTAAAACAGTCAAAAAGAGAAACCGTTAATTCTCCTTCACCTTTAAACCCAGCTTTACTTCTTTTAAAAAAAGTAAATTAAGAATGTTAAGTCACTAAGGTCCATTTCATTAGTAGTAGCAGCTTCAATTTTTGTGTAAAAATAGTGTCAACAGCTTTTACTAATGATGCAACTAAACGTTTGCTTTAGTAGGCATTATTACATAAAAAGCAGAGTCGTTTATTTACTTTTCATCTTCACTTGGCAAATCACACGAGTAACTCAGCTCTCTGTAGGGGCCCTCCTGATGAAAGGAGCCAGTCTATCCAGAGCTGTACACTTACCAGATTAGCCTATAAAGGACCAGTCCTTACTGTGCATTTTCGTAAGAGGAGTTTTCTTCCACAGTTTTTTAGCACAAAAAACATTGAGGCATTTTAATACAGACACTCTAGCATTTTTTTTTATCTTATTTTGCTGTAGGTGTGGTAAAAATGATGCATTTTTGCAGGCTCGGTCTTCAGAACAATGGGGTTGTAAGTTACTGGTTTCAGTCACAGAAAAAAATAACCCACAAAGACAGACCAGTAACCCCATGGTAAATATCAGCTACATGAAAACATGAGAAAACCACACTTTGAAAACTTGATTCAAAATTCAGAAGTGGATACCAGGAAGCTGAGTTTTAGCACATGATCCGCAGACATTCACCCATCTCTGGATGCCAGTCATTCACACAAGTCTTTGTTTAAATCATGCCTTGCATCTCCAGTAAAGTATCAATAGCAAAGTGTTACATAAGCAGCCAGTGTTAAGTAATTAGCAAAACACAAATAATGGTGCTTTGGCTCTCAGGGTAAGGAAAGCTGTGCTTTTGCTTTCAGCTGCATGGGTTGTACTCTCCTAAAACCTGAGTGAGAATCCCCTTAGGAGGTGAAAAAAATCAGATGTCCCTCGTTTATTGACATACTACATGGGACTGCAGCTACTGACTGAACATGTCATACACTGTGTTTGTAGAATTCTGGGATGCTTATCCTTTTTCAGAAAGCCTAAAAAGGCTAAAATCTACTTTGAATCTGACTTCCCTACACTGTGCCCAATTATATTTGGCAAATGATACATTTCTTAGTATAAAAGTTTAAACATAATGAAGTCCTATCTTGCTTGGCTAGAAAACTTGCACATATGCTTCCAACAATCAGCTAAATCATAATAGACAAAAAAGAATTATCAAAAGTTATTAAAATTGTTGTATAATTATAACAGATTTATAGGCTTTTTCACTCCATTTCCCATATTAAAAATTTGGTAGATGTACATTTAAAAGAACACCATCACCACCATCAAACAACCACTCTGCCAGGTTCTCACTTGGAAACAAATAGTAGCAGTTGTCTTTTCATCGAGAAACTAAAACAGCAGCTAAGCTTAGCAACTTGGGCAACACTAGAGTATTTCAACAAGTCCTGGAACAATCAGTCCTGAAACATGCTGGTGTAAAGATGACTTAAACCAAAGCTTGCTCTTGGATCATGACACAGTTGCAATGAATCTGTCTGGTACTTGCCTTTAGAGTGATATCAATCAATCTTCTCTAGCCTCAAATAGCAGTAATAGTAACTATTAAAAAATGAGGAACTCCTGCTGGCAACCAGCAAGCCGCAGTCTATATGCACCACACTACAAAACAGAACCTCCACCCTGTAATCACAACGGGATTTTCACCCCCTTGTCTGTGAGCACACATGCACACGGTATCTTAAACTGCAGCACTCAGATCTGCCCTGCAGATTCCTGCACCCCACCCTGTGCCATGAAACTTCCATCTTCCAGTCAGGAACTCGGGGCCTGGCACAGCATCTGCCAGGTGGGACAGGGAGAGAGCCCAGCAGAGTGCCAGGGAGGAGGCCGGGAAAGAGAGATGTGGAAGGTGCAGCTGCGGGGAGGGCACTCTGCCCTGCGTCCCCAGGGAAAGCAAACAGGATTGGAAATGGCAATGGAAGAGACAGCCAAGATTAAAATCAATATTATAGGTGGCTTTGCACTGCCATTTTTTTTTTTTGCACCCAGTTTCCTGTTCCAAGCACAAGAGTACACCCCCAAGATCTGGACAAAATCAGCATTCATGTTTCACTATCTCAACTGGAAAATTAAGGAACCACCATCAAATCTGGCAAGTGTTATGTTTTCACATAAAAAGAAAAGGTGCTATATAGGAACAATGGAAGGAATGCAAGAAACTTCATATCTGTGATGGATTCAACAATATCAGTGGCAAACAAACCATTTCTGCAAATCAATGTTCAGTAATTTCATAGTAACTAGCACTTACTACACAGACATTGTCAGCTTCTCAGGGCCTTGATTTTAGTATTACTTCTGACAGGTACCAAAATAAACATAAAATCCATACCAATCAGTGGCAGCTATGATTTCTAAGAAAAATGCCTGTTTTGCTTTTTACTTCCCTTTGTTCTGTTTGTGAAATGTCTCTTAAAAAGTCTTCCATTACTGAGTAAACCACTACAGCATAGTGGAACTATCATCTCTAATACCAAACACAGCAGATTGCTTTTGAAAGTGACACTCAGATATCTGAGTAAAATGATTACAAATGCTAGAAAGTGTATGACAGAAGAATGTTTCTGGAAAAAAACTCAATCCAACAACCCTTACTGCACTGAGAACTTTGTCCCCTGTGAAAACAAACAAGGCTACAGTAAAATAGACGAAGATGTGAGATTTGTCAGCCTGGGAAAAGTGTAAGCTAAAACAGCATGAAAAGGGGTCCTTATTTCCATTTCAGGTATAACTACCAGAAACAACTACTTTCAATATTTGGAAAGGCAAAATTTGAACTTCATCACTTTAATAAAATTATAACAACCTATTAAAACCAAGGAGACTAAAGCTTTCACAATTTCAGGATTTACTTTTTTCCACCACGTAATTTGGAAAATAAAGAACTTCAAGCATTGCTTCCATCACCAGCATTTTCCTTCAACTGCCCATCATTTAAGTGACTGAACATAAGCAGCATCATGTAATGTCTCATTACTCTCAACAGTATGAAGAGACCAAGAATTGGAGTTAAATCTAATATTTGGACTAAAATAATTTTCACAAGATGTGTGCAACAAAATACCCAGCTTGTCTCAGAAGCAAGTCTCTTCAAAACAGCTTTGTCTTTTACATTTAGAATTTTTCTGTCTGGTAAGAAATGCAATTATAGTGGAAGTCTAACATCTACAGGTCTGTAAGTACACAACCCCCCCGCATACATCACTAGTAAATAATCAGACAGCATACAAGATTATTTGTAAAAGTAATAAAACCCTTTGATGCTCCATGTTTATGCTGGCAAATAGCTCTCCTGATATAAAAGGCACTTTGAAAACCCAATATGGTTTGGTTCATTAAGTTTGCAAAGTACAAACAATTTTACAAACATACAATTATATTGAAGCATGTCAGCCATTGTGACATTGTCTACAAAACAAGTTTCCAATTGCCGATAACACTGGTTTTATGGGAATGAGCAGTGGTTTCAGCAGCTTTACTGAAGACATGACAGGGTTTCCAGTACCAATCTTATTAAGTAAAAAACCCTCAAAAACTTACAAGTTTAGGGGCCCCAAAAAAACAAGACCCAAAGTCCATAACATTCATTCAATATTTACTCCTTAGAAGTGAACTCCCTCCATAGCCCGAGGGCAGAAATCTATTCAGTTGATTCCAGATGTGGTGGAGGCAGGCTCTGTCTCAAGAAGTGTTGTTACACCAGTACAGTACTGAAAACTTTGGTCCAACAGCACCCTTCCAGACATTGACTACATGGCTGCAACATCAATCTGTATGTAAAGCTGCCTTACTCCTGCCTGTGGAAAAGGGAAGAAGGGTTAAAAACGCTGTAAAGCCAAAGCAGTTTCCTGTGCATCAGCCCACATCAGTAAATGACCTAGCAAAAAGCCTCAACATTTTCTTCTGTAATTCATCTCCACATTTAGCATATCACTCAGAGAACACCAGATGAGTAAGGAGTTCTTCACACAGTCAAGGACACACACATAATGATGTATTAACATTAGCTTTGCCACATTACCTCTTCTGATTCATCCTAAATAACTGCCACATGTGAAGCTGCACAAAAGCAATTCTTACTTTCTTTTGTGCCAGCTTAACTTCCTGAAAAGCAAGCTGCTTGAAGAACTGTCAGTTTAAAATAGAGCTAAGCACAAGAGCATAACATGGGACTTGTTGTTCAAACGAGTTCTACATTATGAATCTACCCAGGAAGCAATCACCTGTGCAAGCTGCCAAGACAGTGAAAAGCCTGAGTAGGTCTAGTCTATGGTGAGAAACTATCCTAAGAGAAGCCTCATCTGCTTTCTTAGTTCCTTATAGTCAAGATAGATCAATCCCAATCCCAATTGATACACCTGAGACAATTATACCTGTTATTTCCATAAAGTGGCATAAAAAACTAATGCAGAGAGGTACAGTAATTCCATCTACACAACTGAGTATTTTAAAATTGTTCTATACAGCCGGAGCAGGGAAGCTTTTCCAAACAGATACCAAACTCAGAAATATTTAACCTTTCTTGATAAGAATTAAAATGTCACATCACGTAACAAGCAATTTACACTTTGAGGTGTGATTTCAACTGATAAGACATACCTGAGTAAAAATATTGTGAGTCTGGCTTAGAATCCACTTTCCATCAGCATCAGGAGCTACTAATAACTTCAAAGTCCCTATGTAAACATCAGTACAGAGGGTCCAGAAATGCGGATCATGTAAACTGTAGACCCCTTGCAACTGCTGCACCTAAAAATAGAAGCAAATTTTAGAAAGTGCATTTCAGAAAGTATTTGTCTGTACTATGGTTTTTCACAGAAAGTATTAGAAAAGCCAATGCATTGTTCTGCATTCAGTTCACTGTGCATTTTGACATCTTTTACCAAAATTTCTTATTACTATATCAGTTATTATAAAGAAGATGAAAACATGGATTTGTGTCCGTGTCATGATTTTCTGTATGTGTTGTGATTTTGTACCCTGCTGCATTTACATTCTACATGTATTTTACTGAAACCATTTCTGGAAATAGAGATGTTCACCAGAGAAAAGTCACAGTTACAGGATTTGAGATGGCATCCAGTTAAAACTGCCCTTTTTGCAAATGTGTGAAGTTTGTCACAAAACGCTCTGTGGGATTCTAACTTTAACAAATATATTCATATATCATTTACAATTTTGTGAGGGTTTGGATGTGTCCTGCCAATCCCTTGTTTTTTCCTCTTTCCATTTTCAGCAAATCCTCCATGTGATGATTACAACCTGTAACTCCTGAGGAAAGGCAGCACTCCTTCAAGTGCTTTGTATTAACTTTGCAAAGGCACTTCATGGCATACTAATAGAAAAATTAAATAGAACAGGTCAAATCCAGAGTAATCGTTGTATTCTTATAAGTACACTTCCAACATTACGTATAAGCACAAAGTACTCTGGGAAGAATAGCTTCAGGATCTGCTTTTCTGAACTATCAGGAAATTTTTAAAACACAAACTGAGGTGAAGCTACATGCAATACAGGACTCTGGGAAAGTATTAATTAAACTGGTACCTCCATTTGTGTATTCCAAGTTACCTTTGACTGACATTACTGGAAAAACATCATAAAATATCCTCATACACACAGCTGAGGCTCAGTCAGTCAGCAGCTTGATCAGAGCAAAAACAGCTGAAGAGCTCACCCTCTGGTAGCACTGAGGCAGGGCATTTTCCAGGGAAGGAGGAGTTCGCTGCATCAAAATCCCAATGGACTCTTTCAAAAGTGGGACAATACTAGAAAGGAAAAAGAAAATTAGGTATTATTACAATTTCAAAAGGTGCAAGGAGCAACCTAAGATTCCTTAATACTGAGAAATTTTTCTTCAGTTCTTCCACCAGAAGCTGAGAAAGTCGCCATGAAAACCCAGTACAGAAAATAAAAGGATTGACAAACTTGCTATGGTGTCCTATCAAAGACAAGATTATTTCTCTACCATGGTTTCCAGTCAACTGGTGGTCAGTCACAAAGGATTAATGGTTTAATCACGGGATCTGAGATGAAAAAATCCTGGTGTCTTGGAAGCTATATAACAAAGCAGCTGTATAGCTCAAAACCAACTTCAATGGCAAAACATCCACATGCAACTATAAAAATACTCAAAATGAAATTGGGTTTGCTTTTGTGTTTGGTTTAAGGCATATTTTTCTTATGAACTAAGATAATAACGGGGTAATCATAAAACAAAATTAGTGTGGAACAGTCCAGCTACAACAGAGTTATTTTGTTAGAAACAGAGAGCTTGGCATATTCTTGAAGTGAACTAAGTGTAGGGTCTCATCCAAACTCAGGGGTTAAACATTTGGAAACAATTAGAGGTTCCCTCCTGGCCAAATGGTCTTGTTCAATCAGCAAACTAAGAAGACATTTAATACTCTTTTTTATTATTATTACTTTTTGTTTTTTAATAAAACCAGGAGACCAGTAAGCCTATACCCTGAAGCTACCACTAATAGGTTATACCCTTACTAAGTATTCAGCATGGTGATTTTTTTATTTAGTAGTGCATCATGTCTGGTTCAGCAGAGCATGCTAAAATTTTCAAGTGGATGACAAATATGTGTAGTCCAACAGCTTTAAGCTTTATTAAATAGCAATTTAATTTCAAGAGCATACCAGTCACCTAACATTCCAGACCAAAAGTGATTATCCATTTCAGAAACAGTTCGCTGCAGAGCTCAGCACTGGCATCACAGCTGCCTTACATGGAGTTATGGGATTAAAAGCACACCTGAAACATTTGTAAGAGATTAACTGGACCAGTTGTTAAAGGACACTGCAGGACCTTTGTTTAAAATCTCCTGAGGTGATGTGGAATGCATGGCACAGACCAGCTGTGTATTTGCAGATGTGAAAAAATGACCTAAGCACGTTTTAAGAAGTGTTTCCATTTGAACATGGGGCAGTGCTGGCTGATGGCCTGCTCAGCTCACTCCCTGGCTAAACCTTGGCCAGGCTGGGAGGGAACGAGAGGCTGCGTGACTCTTGTCTAATGAACCCCTGGAAAAACCACCACCCTAAAATTAAGTCTTCTTGCAGGCACAATGGTTGTTCCAGCCAAATTCACTGCCCTGGTGCTCTGCAGCACATGGCCTCCCACGTTTGCACTGCCACCAAGGCATCGGTTCAGAAATAGGAAGAAGCAATTAGGGGCAAGCAGGAGTTGCCTAAACTAGACCTGTCACCAAGACAAACATTTAGCAATGCAATAACTGTCATTCTGTCTAAAGGAAGCTTAATTGGAGTGTCACATTCTACAGTGGATTACAGAAGTTTAGGGAAAAAAGGTTCTCTTATTAATGGACCCATCTCTCTAAATAATGTCCATGTCACAAGCATTACATCAAAAGGAGCTGGAGCTGCCAACACACTCCGCTGGTGAATTGATTTCAGTTTAACTCCCTATTTAAAATGCAGGTTTGCTTCTTAATAAAAACCTTGAAAGACCAATACACAAGCTCAGGATGCAAAGTGAATGCAAGAATTTTGAACACTACACCATGCCCATAAATTTAACAAGGCCTCTCTAGCATATGCATCTAAAGATTCCAAAACCCACACACATACAGGCTGCATATTTTTTCCCAGGGAAACAACTAAAGGAATAGAGAATGTAGTAGTCTGCCTTTTTATTGAAACATACCACTGAGAATGAGAAAAGCCATGAGAGAAAGCTAACAAAAATGTCTAATTTGTACAACTTATTTACACTATTTAATAAAACAAATGGTCATTATCTGATGGAAGAGAAATTAATTGTAGATTTGAAGAGACGGGCTATGAAACAAGAACATCTCAAAAGTCCAAAGAATAGAGGTAAATCAAGATGTGGCTTGATTCTTCGATGAAAGTTGAAGCATATCCCGGGGCACACCTTGTTCCTCTATCTTAGAGCCAGCGTTCAGATACAAAGTTTATCTTTTGCAAAGCTGGAAAGCCAACAGACAGCTGCAGTGATGTGACAGGCCCTCACAACTGCAGCTCAGAGCAAAGGCAGCCATGGATGCCCCTCTGCATCCAAAGGGATACTAACTCACATGGTAACTTACTGTAAGCCAAACTGGCACAACAAACAACAGAATCCAGTTTCATGATGTCTGATGTTTTCCATTGTTTCATGCATACTGCTGAAGTACAAAACCTTTAATTTAAAAACCAAAAGTCCAGAGAGTATGCTCTTTTCTCAGACATTAACTAAAACCAGTATTACTTAATCACTAGGGGGCACTAGAAATATCATGTGACTGAAAAAAAACATAAGAAAACATTTTAAAGATGACAAAACCAAGCTGGCTGAAAACACAGAGATTTTCTCCAAGCCTTCTCTCTTTTTTGGCTTAGTCATTAGTGGGGAAAAAAAAAAAAGTGGTTGCCTCCACAGCAACTATTGCACTGGTGCTTCCCCCCTTGTCTGTTTTAATTTATAAGATTATTGAGGAAAACAAATAACACTGAATTCTGGCCAAGTGGAAAGCTTTCTCATGCATAAGCAGTCAGAAAGCTTTGCTATTAAAGCAAATACAATTCCGTTGCTTTCTGGTTATCAGGCCTTAAATCTAAAATATTACACTCTTTTACAAGACAATAAAATTTGAAAGAGGAACTAACCCTCAGCAAGATTTGAAATAAAAACATATCCTCTACAAAAGCCAGAAAAGCAAAGGCAGCTAATGTTACAGCACATCCCATTTGCACACACAGTTACAGAAGTGGAAGGTGTTCAAACAAATCAAAGCAAACTAACTATTGACATGAATCTGATAAATCCAGCCTGCCACTACTACACATGGATTGATGAAAAATTAGGAGTGAAAGCATCAGACTCTTATTTAACCTGCTACACATTCAGATAATACTCATGCCCATTGCAGCACCATCCTGTTTATGCCACAGCCAGCAAGACCCTGGCATTGTCACAATCTTGGAGTGCAAAGCTGAAAACAGCTCTGGGTGAAGAACCCTTTAGACAGACATTGCACTCAGAGCGCAGCAGGAAATTCATTCAGTGCTCTCAGCACTACAGAAAATCGGGGCTATTGGTCACAGGTTTTTTGGAAGATAAACAAACATTGCTAAGGATCAACACCAGCTAGGGTTCTTCAAATAGCACAGCTCAAAATCTACAGCAAATTTTCCAGATTCTGGGTTTTTTTCCCAGCCACTGTCCATATCCACAGTGTGAAGACTGTTGGCCTATTTCAGAACTTTAATATATTTTTTTTATTAGGCCATGGAAATTTTAATCAGACTGCAAGCTTTGCTCAAGAGAAGGACCACAGGCTTAACATTTGCTTTACTGATTTTGAATTCTTTGTTCTCATAACAATGTAGTACCTTGATTCTCAAGCAAGGCTGGCAGGTACCATTACCCTGTAAATAAAGGTAGAGCTTGACATTTAGCAATAATGGCTTAAAATAACACCAACAACTGACACACTAGAAAATTCCTTCTAAATCCTAATGAATGCAGCACTTCATTTTAAAAAAGTTTTGGTTTTTTTTATACTGCCATGCACCAAACATGAAAGACCTCAAATGTCACTGGCACACCCTCCCCCAAAGCTCTTTCATATTATATCATGTTCAAGCAGCTCAAGATTCTATGCAAAAAAAATTATGTAACCCATGGAAACAACTTCACTGAATGACTGAAGTAAATTGCCTCATTTCTTTGACCACTTAATATGCAGTCTGCATGCTCTGTGCAATCTAGTATCAGATTTAGTCCACTGTGCCTTTCTAGAAACATGTGGGTCTAATGGTGGTTTAGGGCAAACTTGATTTATACCAGAGCTGTGGCTTTTGCGTGGTGACTAGTTTCACATAGCTGACTGAAATACTAAAATTGCTTCAACATTTCAGAATAAGGCTTAGAATACTAAGGTTAAAAACTAAACTAGTACTTAGTTTTAAATACTAAAAGCAGTTTAGAGACTTGGGAAATTGTTTAGTGATTCAAGGCACATGTAACTATGTGGACAGCACTTCTGAAAAAACAAAGAATGTCAGCCTAAACTACAATGAAACAGTCAAGCTTTTGTTAAAAAAAATGCTGGTAAAACAGACTTGTCTATTTTAAGCATGCCCTATTTACGCTTTACTTGCATGAGATAGTATAGAGTAATCGAGGAAAGAGTCACTAGATATTAGTGGCTGCATCAAGGAAAAAACAGATGCCACAGGATTTTCACTGTGCAGTCAGAATGTTCTGTGCTAACTCATGAGGAGTTAGGCAGAGAACGCCACCCTACAGCACCCTTAGCAAAGGATCACAGGAGCAACAGAGCAACTGTCAGCAGCTGACAATTTGCACTAATTAGAGATGTTTACAAGAAGGCTCAACCATTTGATTTAAAAGCACTGCTTGACTTCTCTGAAGAAGCACTGCTTAACCCTTCTGCACATGCACAAGGCAAAACAGGTTACCAAGTGCAGTCTGTACAGCTTTACACTGCACCAGTGAGCTTTTTACTCATCTTACACAGGTATTTTTGTGGTTTCTTTGGCAAGTGTGGCCATCATTTCAGAAACCTGAACAGACAAGATCCACTAATAGGAGCAGGCAATGCTTAAAGAAACCAGAGAGAGCTGCCCAACACTGAAGCAAGCAAACCACTCAATAGGAAATGAATGAACAGTTATCTCACATAGACAGAAGCAATCCTGGATTAAGAGCAAGGATTTTCTCTGCATTCTCATGCAATAGTTTTGATATTCTATCACCAGACATAGTTCCATAAAAGGCAATAAGGACTTCTGTTCTGCCTTTATTCCTTCTTTGTGTACAAAAGTATCATAGAAAGAAAACAGATTTAAAAACAAAAACAAAAGCCCAAACAAAACCTAATTTAAACAAACTAAAAAAACCCCCACAACAACAAAACACCCAAACAAAACAACAGAGAAACAGAAGTCCTGGATCTCATCTAGCCCCTACTCATACCCTGCAGACCCTGCAAGTCAAACTCAGCCCATTAAGCAGTAATTCGGAGGTTACAGTTCCAATTAGGGCCAAGTCCCCAGACACCATTAAAACTCTTGAATGACTGGCTTTTGCATCTGTGGCTCAAAACTATGCTTCTTTTATTACAGCCACAAATATCCTGATTACAGAACAGATCCTGATTTTTAAACATACATGAATGGGGCCTGCTTGTTGGGGCACACACATACTCTAACTCGACTTTACCTTATCTTGGTTTAACAGTAAAAAGAACACAAACAAAAGGAACAAATACTCATTTGAAACAGAAGACAATTATTTAATGTGAAGCCAAATCTACCCCAAAAATTATTTATCAAGGTTTCAAATTGGCCCACAGAAACTGACAAGTCCTGTACTAGAAATTGAACATCCCAGTCCCTCCCACCTCAAACTCACAAGTATCCCATGAGCGACAGACAATTAAAAAAACCAAAACAAACAAATCTCAAACCCCAAATATCCACACCCCCACACACACACCCTGAACTAGGCACAGTCACCAATTTGAAGTATTTTTTCCAATGTTATTCCCCTTAATTAAATATCACAAAACTTCAGTAGTTTTTTTTCTCTGGGTTAGATTTAGATAACTTTAAAAGATTAAGTACAAAATTATCATATATATCCAAGCAAGCATCACCTGGGTTCCCATATTACTGTTACAGAAGACTGCTGTAGAGGACAATCTGAAAACCCTTTTGCACTAATTCTCAAAGGGCACCTCAAACACAACATAGTGAAGAGTAAGACAAAATTAACAGTGGTTTCACATCCAGAACTGTAAATGAAAATTACTAAAGTCAAACACCACAAAAAAGGGACTCAAGTTCTCAACAGCCATCTGAAAATGCCAGTAATCTTATTTATGATCTTAAAGTGCATTTCAAGCAAAACCATCAATAGTTAAGTCTGTTGGACTGCTCAGAAAACAAATAAAATACCAACACAAAACCACCCAACCCTGCAATTAGTGTTTGTTCCACTGATGTGCCAGGATGTGTCAGTTGGCAAGAAATGCAGGATTGCTTCTATCAACTATGATGCAGCTTACTGCAGAATTATTCTACTGATCACTTATAGCATTGTGGACCAACAAAATAATGCTACAGACTGAAGTCTGGGACGAGATCAAAACACACATCCAATAGTGAACTTCTCCAGCACCTTCAGCATACAACAGGGGTCTCAAACATTCCTTCTACCTGTGCTAGAAAACCTATGAACAGCCTATTATATATAATAACCTATTATTATGACACCTCTATTAGGCATTCAGTGTTATTTCAACTACTGTATGAATGGAAGAAAAAAATGAATTGTCGTTCACGTGGTATTTTCTGCTGTACACAAAGCTGGACGCTTAAAATACAAAGTGTATGGAAACCCTTGTTTACTCAGCTACTACCTCTGCCTCAGCAATAGTTTCTTCCCCCTTGGGGGGAAAATATGCCCCTTGGCATATTTTCTTTCCCATTTTTTTAGGCTTCAGTACTAGAAGTAGTTTGTAATAATTTGTCATTTATGAAATTACAGAATGCTGAAGTCAAAATCTCCAAAGTTTATAATAAAGTGGTGACTTAATAGTGATTTCTAGCAGAGACATTTCTGTGGGCGTTGTCTGAAGCCTGCTGCCCTGCTTTGACTAACAGGGAGATTCACATCAATAATCCTGTGAATGCTGCCATGCACAAGCCATAAACATGCCATACATGGTATGAGCAGAAGTAGCTGCAGTTCATCAGATGCCACTCACCACTGCCGAACAGAAAAAGGTGTTCACTTATTAGGTTGTAACTGGAGTTGTGGCACGCTGCCCTATGGCACCATTGAAACTGCTGCCAAAAAAGCCTCATAACATCACTGAATGAAATATTTCCCTGACCAGTCTAATGCAAATAGCTTCACATTCACAGTGATCTTGGTAAGAAACAAATGTGAAATCCAGAAGTACGTGAAGCATTTCCATCAGCTCTTAAAAGGAGTAAGGATGCCTCAGAGTGCAAGCACAAAGGAAAAGACAGTTCTTGTTGAGATAAGAAAACAAAATTAAAACCTAGCAGCCTTGATTGGTCAAGGACAAGGGCACATCCTGTGCCAGCAGTCTTAACTGTGCTGCCCTGAAACCATTCTGCTCCATTTACTGGAGTACATTGGTTTATATAAGCATGCACTAAATTCAGAGATGAAGCTTTCTACAGTTTGAACCTGAAAGACATTTTTGTAGTATTATGCAAAGAAGAACAAAATATGTGGATTTAAGAGCAAAAGTTGTAGCTGTAGCAAAAGGAAAGATAGTTGATGTAAGAGCTCACCAGAATGGCTGCACAGAACAGAGGTAACACACCACTCTCAGAAGAAAAGCAAATGTTGTAAGTCATTAGCATAACAAACCCCCTTTTTCTTTTGAGCTGCAATTTCTGCTGTAACTAGCATCAAAAATCCTACCAAATACCAGCGATAGCAACACTTACCTTACACCTATAAGTAGTGCTATCAGCATTGAACAAATGGGATCTGCTATCATTAGACCATAGTTCTGCATCAGTAGAGCAGATATGATTACACCAATGCTCCCCAGCGTGTCTGCCACAATGTGCAGGAATACACCTGTAAGAGACCAAGTGATACCATTACAACTTGCTATTCTTAAAGCTAATGGAGCATTTCAGAGATGTTTTACAAAAAGGAGTTTCAAGAACTAGATAATTTTATCTATACTTTAAAAATTTGTGGTCAGTTTTGGGTCAAACACACAAAGATTTTAATGTCTTAGTAGAATACCAGCCATTTCAAGAATTTACATTTTGTTATGCACTTAGCAGTAATGCATATTTCATAGCAAGGCTATTAACTTGGACAGTGATTAACAGCTGCAGCTAGACTTTGTTCATTCAATACCCACTTATTATAGCACAGAAACTCATATTCCCTGATGCCTACAGTAGTGAGTTCTGTATAAGATGGACAGACTGTCAACAGAAACAGTTCTGTAAAGCTCTGACGTGTGCTAATGTTTAATTGGCAACACCTTCTAGAAGTTATTTGGCAAAGAAATCCAAGACAAATAGCTCAGACAATTAAACAATACTGTAGACATGAAAAGCCTTCCTCTTATTCTGAAGAATAACACTGCCCTCAAGTACAAAGAAACACATACTTTGCAGCTAGTCACAGTTTATCCTTTGGAGCTCTCTGCTGGCAGTGACTGGAAGTCATTCACACACAGCTTTTTGAATGCAATTCTCCAGACAGGTAATCGCCTCTTGTAAAAACAACACGCCACTATAAACCAGCTCTTTGAGGATTTCTCCATGTCTGCCTTTGTACTGGGTCTGGCTGGGGCAGAGTTGGGTTTCTCCACAGCAGCCTGCATCAAGGCCTTCTGTTCCTCATGACCCCACAGGAGGAAGGCTGGGGTGGGCAAGATGCTGGGAGGACATACAGCCAGGCCAGCTGATCCACAGGGACTAGAGGGACATTTCCTACCATCCAACACCACGCCCCTCAGTAAGACTGGAGTGTTGTCTTTCCCAAATAGCTGCTGCTCAGACTTCCCTAGGCATTGATCTGCTGGTGGGATGTAATTGCTTGTGAGTGATTTTGTCTTGACAGTGACTGTTTTCACATCACTTGTTGGGGTTTTCCCCTCAGTATTGAAAAATTAAAATAAAATCAGGTATTTTTAATATGTTTCAATTAAAATGAGTCTTTCATGAAAAGACTGGTATCAAAAAGATATTTCAAATATCTTCAACTGAAGTACTGAGTATAAATGTACACAGTACAGTGTACTGTAAATTCTGGAAGAACTTGCACATGTTCCTTCTCAAGGACTACAAACAAGCCAAAAAATCATCCAATAAGAAAAAACCCTATGTACATTTGAGTATGCTAAATAATTACTACCTCCTACATTTCATAATTGTCTCCCTTTAACTTCTGAACATTTAAAAAAGCAAAATAAAACCAACAAACAGCCAAGCAAAGCTCAAAACCAACATCTAAATTATCCATAACTAATGCTCAGGAAATCACAGACTACAATACTATTGCAAGAAATTTAGAGGCATTACCATCTGCTCTAAACCAACTCTAAGACCTTGATGAAACGCAAGTTTTAAGCTCAGGTACTCTTTAACAACTATACCAGTCTGCATTATATCAATCTGTATCTTCACGTTACAGAACATACATTGCAGTTAGGCTCCTTAGAACCACTCTTTCCTAGTTTTTCATCAATTTTTCAGCATCGAGAACAGAAGCTGAAGCCCAGGTTTTGACATGCCTCTTTTAACCGGTGTTGACACTGTGACATTTAGACTTCTGTGAATGTCTCAACACCTAATCATGCACAGGACACAGCAGAGCTGTTTACAGGGGGAATGGAACTTCATTAAACAGCTCCTTTGAGAAAAATGTGGCATTTATCCAGAGGAACCCTCTAAAACAGATGTGTGCCAGACCCAGGCAGGCAGACTGTGATAAAACCAATAAACCATCATACTTATTCTCATCATACCTTGTAAAATCTGTTTGCTGGATCCAGGCATTACTTCAAGGGAATGGTTATCTGTGAAGGCAATTATTGACATATTAACTAGACAAAGGTGCTCTCTAGTGGTCCTTCTGTTACACTCTTCAGAAATGTCTTGGACTGACAGGCTGCTCACAACAACCAGCTTTTACTCAAGCTATTGTTTTTTAATGCAGCAATTAAGTTAAAAGTCTTAAAATGCATTTTTAAAAATATAACATCACTTTACACAATAGATTTCTACATAGGTATATACAAAAATTAATTATCTACATTTTTTCTTAATTAAAACAAATGGGGAGGTAAGACCTTGTTGGTATACAACAAAATAAGACCCGTCAAGAACCCAAGCCATGAATGCAAGCGAGAAGAGTAGGTTTAAATAAATTTTCTAAATTTACTTAAGCAACCATTTATACTTAATGTGAAAAAACAAGAGTAAGACTTGGAGAAAGAACAAGTAAGTAAAAAATCTTCTCATTCAAGCAAATTAATGCCTCTGTAGCATTAATCTGAAAGATATTCTAAGAAAAACTTGTTAAAGGATAGCAAAAGGCATCTAGTGAAGATATACAATAATTTACACAGCAGCTGATTTGACTGCACAAGACACATAGCTACATTCACTGGTCTACAAAGGTGGGGGCCATGCAGAAGGCAAGGAAGAGACAGAAGCAGGGAGCTCCAGCTTTCCAACCAAATTCCAGGAGAACTACTGGAAAACAAATGCCAATTTTCTAATAGCAAGGAAGGGACAAGTAAATATTTTTATACTCTTTGTCACCTCCTGTCTGCCAGTTCCCACACTATTCCTGCTCTGAATGTGCACATTTTGGGTCATGTCAGATTTTGGCTTAGGCAGGAAGGACTGATGACCCTGTGTTACCACAAGGCTTTCATTTGCATTATTTCAAATAGGTGGTACCTACACAAGCTCTTCTCCCATAGTGAAGGCTACTGACCATATTTTACATCAATGTCTCTTCTCAGATTGTTTGCCTTCATAGAAAAGATTTCAGCATAGCTAACATAACAAGTGTCTTTTCCATAACCACCTTAAAACAGATTTCAGCTACAGAAAATGGGTAAAGTCTTATTTGAGATCACAAACCAAGTACAACTAACAATCCACAAGTACCCAAAGTTCACTGGTTTATTTTTTCCAGTATCTTGAGCTGTAAAATTATACAAATGGAGAACAGTAGCAAAACAGCTCAACTTTGTCAATTGATTTTATTGAAAAAATCAAAACAGGGCACTTGATAACTGACTTCACTATACTGCAATAGCATACAGCTGATCCATCTTCTGCCAACACACAACATTACAGCGTACACTGAAAAACCAGAGGTAAAGCAAAATCTTTAAAAACTAACATTGAAATTACTGCAAATGAAACACAAAATGAGTCACAAAACACGGTGGTGGCAGAGCATACCAGACATTTAAGAAGCTACTTCCACGTATGATCACAAGCTGACAACAGGCTCTTTTTGTTTCTCGGTAAGTTATTAATTGTGGATTTAGAGTGAGTCAGGATGGTCCACGATATCAACTGAGTACTTACCATGACAATAATCCTGACCATGAGAGTGTCCATGGCCATGAGTGTGTCCATGGGAATGTTTATGTTCATGGCTGTGTCCATGATCTCTGTGACTGTGCCCATGGCTGAGACCACCATTGAATAGAGAATGGCTGTGCTCATGCCCTATAAACAAATAGTACCATCAGAGTGAATCAATGAATACATAAATGATGAATAAAAGTACACTTATATTTGTTCCTCAGCTACTCAAAACCTATTCATCTTTAAATAAGAAACTTAACACAAGGTGTTTATAATCTACAGCTCTGCTATGTAGACATATATTTATATGTGTATATATACACACACACACACATAAAATATACAAGGTTTGAGAAGTCAAGTGCTTTTATGCATTCCCAATTCTGAGACTTGTTCTGCTAGACTTCTAGTCCAACTTGAAAAATAAATACTTCATTAGATATAAGCACTTTAAAAATAGCTCTTTTAAGAAAGCAGAAATTGACTGTCATTTGCAGATTAAAAATTCAAACTTATATTGCTGCTTAAAGACCAAAGACTATGCTCTTCCACCAGTCTATATGGTAAGTCTGTATGTTAAGCCCAAAGAGAGACCCACAGGCTTTGCAGAAAAAGCCCCAGAGTGTTTACCACGTGTATTTAGGCAAATAAATTGTGCATTTCAATTCAAAAGACACTAAGTTGAGAAGCATCTGAAGCAGAATCATTTCATGCTTAAAATTCAGTTCAAATACTGTTTCTGAATTTTCCAGCCAGAACCTTGCTTATGCCCAGCTTAAATTTGTCTAAAACAATGCTCTGCAAATCTCTTTCAATAAGGTGCAGGAGAGTGCATGAACTGCAGAAAGCAGCTTCTGGACTCCTAGGTGTTCCAGTTAATGGATGTTAACATGAGAAGCACAACAGTGGCATACCAGGGCTGGTAATAAAATACACAAGTCAACAGAGCAAGAGGTCACACACACATTTTGGTCAGGATTGCCATTAACAACACACCAAACGTAACACAGGGGTTCTCACTGGGGCATAATAAGGCCCTGCAACACAGGCTGCCAAGAAAGGAAACAATACTGGAAGTTACATCCTACCAGAGCCATGTGAATGCCCATGACCTCCATGCTGAAAAACAAATATTCCTATAAGATTTACAATGAATCCTAGTATAGAAACAGGAAGAAGTCTCTCATGATGGACATCGGGAGGCTCAAGTGCTCTCTAAAAAAAAATGAAACAAACCAAAAGCAAATGTAGAGTTTTACAATCCCTTTACATTATTAAAAGGCACCACAAAATTACTTAGATACAGGAACATTCTCATACATAACATCTATATATAGACATAATTAAAATTAGTCAGGACTTCCAGTTTTTGGGATGATACACAGACCGATTCTCAGTGTCTGTAAATAAAGTTCTATTATTAAAGCTGTGAAAGTACAGTAGAATATTCTGAGACTCTAGCTCAATTTTATCATAAGATTTGGTTATGCTGTGGGATGTGGCTCAACACAATCTGAATATATTCAGGTTTGTTCCAGTATGTGGATTGCTTAAGTCACTTACAAGACTTGTAAGAGGTTAGAATGCCATTTCTCCCTTACTCCTTAGAAAGGTGAGGCAATGAGGGGAATGAAATGAAGACTCAGAACAAATTATGACATTTTTTAGAAATTCTAAAATCGAGATTGATTTTTTTTCAATTCTTTTTTTACTCGATTTTCTCTGGATTTTTTTCTTAATAAGACATTATAGATCTAATACAATTGCATCTGAAGCGAAGAGTTGACGAGTGTAAATTACTACTGACAGGAGAAAAACATTGACCATCTCTCCACAAGGATGAAAGATACAGGCAGTAAATAGCAAGACAATAAAACATTTATTACAGCAAAATTTTAAAGTAACTGAGGGAAAGAAAGTCACCATCACAAGCAAAGAGAATACTTAGCATGGGAGCTCAGATCAGCAGGAAGAGAATTATGTTTCAGTATTACCCTTGACCCTGTCATGGCTTTTAATTTTTCCAGTAAGTTTTGCTCCTGTTTCTAGATTTGAAGTTTTCCCAGGCTTTTAGGCAATTTCAGCCCAGCTTTTACTGATTTTAAAGTATTTACAAGCCTATAAATGTAGAAAAATGTTCAGTGTAGAAAAAGGTCTTCCCAATGCTCTGTTAATTAAAGAAAAACTCAGCAGACTTACTCTGAACCAGAAGTCTAAACAAACCTACAGTGTATTTCCCATTAAAAAGTAAAAGCATTAATTCAAGCTGATCAGAAATAGTTATCAGTTTTACTCCTCATCCTTGATGTTGCCCTTAATGTCTAAATTTCAATCTCGGAATGATTACCTGAACCATCATGTAAAAAAATACAAGAAAAGAGCCCTTGTAAATGTTTAAGATAGTACTACTTGGCATTTATATCAGACTTCAAGATTTGGAGAACAGTGCTCTTTCTTCAACAAGTTGGTCCAGCTTCTCAGCATGTTACTTATGGACTAACTTCTCTGAATGACTAGTTTGGACCTTTCTTTCTTGGCCTCATTTGTTCTTTAACAATGAGAAGTGAAGATCTTTCTTAGACATCCTTGAATGGCTGAACAAAAAGGGCAGGCTCCATCTCACAGAATCTTTACACATAAACAGAATACACTATTTAAGAAGCTAGTACAGGTGCATTGAAAAAGCTGGGTTTCTCTGTCATGAAACAGCAATTTCAGACGGCCCTATTCTCTGTTCAAATCACAGATTTTAACCGATTATGAACATAATTTAAATTTTCAATTCATTAATTTCAATAATTTATTTCTATTAACACCAGAAATTCTTATCCATATTAATTACAGAAGGTAATAGTGTAATTGATTTCATAACATACCTCAACACCTTCAGAAAAAATGAAGAATGCTGTAAAGATGAGGAATAAACCATTTACAAAACCAGCAAGTACTTCTGCTCGAACATAACTGCAAGAAACGAAAAAAAGTAATGGCAGATATAACCACTTTCATTTACATGCTGAAAATCTTAAGATTTTCTAAAAGCTTAAGAGACTGGAGTGCAATCTCCCAGTTCTCAAACAGTTATATTACACAGGAATTTATGTGTGTAATAAACACACATAAATGAAGATGGCATGTAAATTATGGATGAGTATATAAAACTGACCATGGGGTACTTTGACAGAAACTACCTGATCCAGATCAGCCATTCCCTGATCTAGATGAAAGAAATCTTCCAATATGTCAAAATCTTTCCATTTAAGATTATGTCTACCCAAAGTTAGAGTATAAATGTAATTTGGAAGCCACAAATTAAGATAAGTATGCGAAATCTAATCAAAGTTTTCTGGCGTTACATTTAATATCAAACAGACACGTATTAATTTGCTTCCTCTTTAGAAGGTGGATTTTCAGTAAAATTTTTAAGTAGAAATTAATTATTTCAAACATCAAATTTCGACAAAAACAAACTGCCAGGTTAGAATAATATGTAATTTCAATGTAGCAAACATCAGATTTAATAAAATGTGGCTGTTCTCTGATAAATGGAACACCAGCTGTTTAAATGCTCAGCAGTAATTAATACAGAACGTGCTTTCACTGCAATTAGTTCATGGTACAATTCTCTCTAAATTGATTTCTATGCACACTGGAGCTTCCACCTAAATTAAACTGTGCTTTAAGTTTCAAACTATATGATTCACACTGAAGCAAGGCAGCTGAAGCTATATGCTGACACGTCAGTAATGGTACGGGGAATGCCCATGCAGCAATTCATGTGCTGTTAATCAGTATTACCAATTAATAATATTGTACCAACAGTATTGTTTGACAGGGTACAACTGCCACGCTCAGTGGAACCAGGTGCCTGTCACTGCCAGCTGCAGCAGGTAAATCCACCGAGGGCAGTATGGGAGGACACACCTCAGCCCTGGGGATCTGTGTTAATGGCACTCACAGCTCCCAAATCCTGCTGCTTCCAAGAATCATGGCTTATAACCTCCAATGCAGCATCACTGAGACTTGGCTCCCTTCAGCTGTAACCTTCTGTTCCAAAGGAGGAGTGGGACACCAGCAGTCTGGGAATCCCTGTAACACTCCTCACTGCACTGAGGACAAATCCAGGATGTGGATGTTTGTTCTTCACTGCTGCCATTAATAGATGGCAATGCAGGGTAACTTTCTGCTCTCTAACTTGGTTCCAAGTATGATCAGAGAGACCTGAGAAGTGATAAACCTTCTTCCCAAAAGCAATGCCTCATACTTTTATTTCTATTAACTTAGATGTTTACATAGCTCACCTTAAAAAAACCCTGACTTTCAACACAGTTTTTCCACATTCTGCAAAAAGCTTATATTTGTAAGTGCAAAAATTGCTACCAAACCATTTGCTATAATACATTAAGGTAACAGCCTGAAGTTTCTTACCCATATGAGAAAGCATCATTTGACCTCCATTTTGAAATAACTGATGCTGCTAATCCAGCCAATAGAGCAGTACAGTCAAAAAACATATGAAAAGAATCTGATATTAGACCTAAACTGAAAGAGAACAAGAAAAACATGTTATGTTCCATATGCTACATGTTAAGTGTGAAAAAAACCCCACAGACATTTCTCTTTTACACACTAGCAGAATACACTGCGTTTCTAAGCTTCAGGCATGATTTTGCTATGGACAGGAGAAATCCACGCTTCATCACCGACACAAATATGATGCCAAAACTGCTTCTGTCAGCTTAGAGAAGGCACTTTGGAAGAGTGCTTGGCAAAAAAGTCTTCTTAGTGTATGATTTTGGTGACAGTGAAAGGTGGTTTCCACAGACACAAACCAAAATCCCCAGAGCAGACGTACCCACAGCCACATCTTTCACCAACATAATTCAACTTTAAATCTTTGCCTTAGCAGTGGCAAGGCACTGACTAGGAGATACACACCTCTGAGATCTAGAGGGTGAAGAAACTGGAGGCTGAGAGACCACATTTTAAATGGCTTATTTCAAAGACCAATGCACAACTATTTGTCAATCTTGATTGAGAAACACAGTTAAAGTAAACCAGCATGAGAAAAAGTTCAAAGCAACTTAAATCAGTTCATGAGTTAGCCAGTCAGTAGAACTCGTATCAGTTTGTGGGCTATAGGTAAACTGGGGTTAACATCACACACAAGCATTGCCAAAGTTTATCAAATTACTCATGAACAGGTTCTGTAAGTCTGCAGGGAAGTGCTTGCATTGAAACAGAAAAAAACGCTTCATATTTTTAAAGACATTTGATAGTGAGGTACTGTTGAGCAACTGCTAAACAACAATCCCAAAAGCTCCATTTTCCCAGTTCTTTGGTTATCTAAGAATATTTACATATACAACTCAGTTCTCGGAAACTGAAGCACAAGAAGCAATTACTGTTTTAAGAAGTACTAGAGGATAGACACATTTTCAGGCTGAAGCCAAATACAGTTTCATTAGCCAAAGTTCCAACCACTTCACATTAAAAAGCCAAACCATTTCAGCCTTACTGAAAACAATGACAAGATCAACCTTAAGTGTTCCAGATGAAACACTCAACAGTGGAAGAAGCGGGTTTGAAGGAGAGGAAAGACCAAGTGTCTTGCTCAATATATTTATATTGAGACACATACAGAGTTATATATACACAACACTGTAACATTTAAGGCAGAGAGATGATGGCATGGTATATTGTCCTCAGATGCCGTAGCAGGAGAGGTGGAGCTGTTCTGAACAAACTTTAAAACAAGACCCATAGGCTGGATGCCCATGAAGCACCAAAATGGATTTTGTTATCGAATCCTTGAAGGGTTTTGGTGACATCTTCCCCCTCCCCAAAACCTGGTGACATCTTTAGGGAAACAGCTTATTTTAGGTTTGGTTCTGAGGAGTTAGGAAGATCTAGTGAAGAAAAAATCTCACCATAAAGCACATCAAACATTCAGGTAGAAGGTAATTAACCCTAAGATGTACTGATTATGAAATGGAAGGGATAGGTACGGATAAGCAGAGAGAGCTACTGCTTTCTGAGGTGTTTGGGTTTTGGTGGGGGGTTTTTTGTTTGTTTGTTTGTTTTGGGTGTTTTTTGTTGTTGTTTTTTGGTTTTTGGGGTTTTTTTTCTTTTAATAGAACCTTCTGAGAAAGAGAAGTGTATAAAGACTGCTAGTCTAACAAAATCCCATACAAGTTCTATAACCAGAAATCATGCAGCAAGTTACCATGGCACTGTACTCGCACCTGCAAATCTCACTAAGGCAAGACTCACCTCAGGTGCAACACCAATACAGCTGTGCTGCTTTCAAGACCTAAGCTGACAATTCCAGGTGGCCAGAGGCACGTGGATTTATCAGCAGGGGTCAGCAATGCAATGCACCTTGTGGCATAACCTTGCTCTGTATCATAGATACAGCTACCAGTGACTGAGCTGCACAAACGGCAGGAAGCCTGGTAAGAGACCAATCTCATTACATCTGAGGCTTTTTTAAAGTGACCTGTAAAGTAACAAGACCTTAGAAAAAATGTGTGCAAAGCAATTACCAATCAAGTGAGCCTGTCAATGACCAGCAATACAGTGAACCACCAGCAACATGGGAGGATGCAAGAACTCCTGTGGAACACCACATTATCCAGAGTATAAACAAGTAGAAACCCTGTACTCAAACACACTGTGTCTAAATAAAGACACTTCCACTGCTGATTCAGTTTAACATCAAATAAACAAATGTGCATACATAGCAAATTTCAACCTTAAACAAGCAAACAAGCTCCCAGCCAGCAAACTCGACAGAACTCGAGGAAACAGCATGAAGCTGAGTTGGAGGTGGTTTAGATTAGACATTAGGAAAAGGTTTTTCACCCAGAGGATGGCTGAGCACTGCAACAGGCTCCCCAGGGCAGTAGCCACATCTCCAAGCCTGACAGAGCTCAAGAAGCATTGGGACAACACTCTGTTGTGAGTTCAGGAAACAATCTATTTGGCAAACAGAAGCTCAGGAGAATTTCTCATGTGAGGAGCAACGGAAGTGTGTCTTCAAAATGACAAAATGATTCTCCCTATAGGGTTCCTTGTTTGCTTGTTATGTGTTTGCTCTTCCAAGGCACAACCTGTCTGCTTTGACTGAAGACATTCCTCATCAAATCCTCTGCTACCCCTCTCTACTAAAAAAATGCTTGCTAAGACACTGTTTTACTTTAGCCCAAAATCTAGACTTAGAGATACCCAAAGCTAGTGACTTGAAATCTAAACGAAAGGTTCAACTAACGGCTATGCAGTAAATCCTAATTCTTAATCTCAAGTACGAACAAAAATAAGTGTCTTCTGAATTCCAATATGCCATATTCTTCAGTGACAAAGTTCTGTAAGTGTCACTTAAGTTTTTCAGTTTAGTTATCTCATATACAGGACCTTTTCAGGTCACACTACGAAAAAAACTGTTGTGTTTAAAAGACAGACATCAGAACAAAGTCACATGAACACAAAGCTCTCTATATCAGAACAGCTAAGAAAAATATTTACATCTGCTGAGTTAATAGAAAAAAAATCCATACTCAAATAGACAGATTATATATACAATAACCCTCACGCAACTGCAAACTGAATCAACGTCAAAACCAAACACATTCAAAACAGACTGGGTGAAGCCAAGATAGTCTGTGCCCATGGCAGCACTGCATGCTCACTGGTGCCACATTAGCAATTACTGTAACCAAAGTTGAGCATTTTATAGCGTTATTTGAGAGATTCAGAACAACATGGCAAATATTAGCATGAAACCGTTTCCAAATCCACATCACTGTGTTCACTCAGGACTTTCAAGAGCCCCAGTAATTTGTGTCCGTATTAGACCTTTTGGTAAGAACGACACTGCTGGACTTAAATGACATCTCCACGCCAGTCCACGCTGAACTGACCTATTAACAGAGACTGAAATACCATCATAAAACAACTTCTCTATCACTAATGAAGCGTGATGGAAATACTAGCACCATTGCTTGTTCTCTACCTTTATACTGTACAGTAGTACTGAAGTTATTCTGCATTTCTTCTCATATTTTGCTATAGGTTCTTCAGTAGCAATTTAGTCAAGTCTCTTCCATTTTTTCCACTCTTGTGGATTTTTGTGCTATGTAAAGTACCGCTCTGCTATACAAGGATGTGTCAAATCCAGTTTCTCCCTCGAGACAAGGATGTTTGAGGCAGCGATATCCAGGGATCAACCTACGGATGAAGCCGCACTCTCCAACAGAGGATCTCTGTGGCAAGCAGCAGTCACAGCCCCCGAGTCCCGTAAATGGGGCCAAGGCCAGGTTTCCTCCTCAGCAAAGCACCGAGCATAGCAGCAATTCCAAACAGCATTCCTCCGCAACGCGCCGAGTCGCGTCCCCCCCGCCGGAGCGCCTCCCCCGCGTCGCGGGCACCCGGCAGAGGGGACGGAGGCGCCGGTCGCTGCCCACGAGAGCGGTCCCGGTCGGGGGAAGCTCTCCAGCGGCCCCCAAGGCTCTGGCGAGCGGCCGCTCCGGACGGCGGGCCAGGAGGCCCGGCCCCGTCGAGAGGAGACGTGGCACTGGCCGGGCGGGACGCGCCGCTTCCTGCGCGCTGCGGCCGCGCTCGCCCTGCCGCGCCCCCGCCCCGGTTACCTGTTACTCCAGATGCCGTAGAGCAGCTCCACGAAGGCGAAGGAGAGGTTGAGACAGAGGAAGGAGAAGAGGTTGCGGGAAGTCTTGTCCGCGAGGATAGACCTGCACACGGAGCACACCGCGGGTCACCGGCCGTGACCCAGGAGGCCGGACCCGCTCGCCGGGCGGCCGGCGCCTCGGCACCAGCCGGCACAGCCCCTCCGCGGGGGCTCGGCCGCGGCGCCGGCAGCGCCCGGTACGGCCCGCCCTGGGCCACTTACCTGAACCAGCCCGACACCTTTCTCAGCAGGTTGAGCCTGGGCGGCTTGTACTCATCGTCTTTGATGGAGAGGGGCAGCATCTTTCCGGCGGCGGGGCCGCGGCGCGCCGGGCCGGCAGGACGGGCAGGCGGGGCGGGAGCGCTGCCCGGCCGGCCCACACGCCGCTTCCGGCCGCCACCGCGCCTGCGCCGCCGGGCACGGGGGCTGAGGGGGCGCGCCGGGGGCCCGGCCGGGGCTGCGAGGGCTGACCGGGCTCGGGGCTGCGCCGCCCGCTATGAAACGCAACTCGCCCCGAACGTGAACCTTTCTCCGTCCCGTGCCAGCCGCTCGCTCGCGTCCCGCTTGCGATGCCGGCTGCTCCCGGTGCAGCTGTTGTGGCAGCGCTCGGCACGGGGCGGGGGCGACGGAGCGGCGCGCTCGGTGCGTGACAGCCAGAGCCGCCGGAGCGCTCTGCCCGCCGCAGGACCCTGGACTACAACCCGGAGCCTGCCGGGAGGAAGCGCAGGGACGCGCCGCAGGAAGCGGGGCACGGCGGCGCCGCCGTAGCGCTGCCGCGGTCCCGTACGGCCGCCCCTGAGTCACCGGAGCGCCTTGTGCGGGGCCGAGCGGCGGGGCCGGGCCGGTATCTCCTCCGCCCTGCCCTGCCGTGCTGCCGCTGACCCCTGGGGAAGCACAGCCCGGCCGGAGAAAGCGGCGAGAGAGGCGCCTGCGGAACGTGAGTGACGCTGTGGGCGAGGGGCGGCGAGCGGTACGTGGCATGCTGTGCCGTGCCGTGCCGTGGGGTGCTGTGCCGTGCCGTGCTGTGGGGTGCAGTGCCATGCTGCGCGATGCTGTGCCATGCTGTGCTGTGCTGTGCCATGCAGTGCCATGCTGTCTGTATCCTGCTATGCCGTGCTGCTGCCTGGCTGCACCTAACTACTGCGGGGTGCTGTTAAGAGGTGCTGTCCGCCAAGGGAGGGCACCCCATTCGAGAATTCTTTTTCTTGGAATGAAGATTAAAATACTGGTCTTTGATGTAGGGATTTTATTTTCATCAATTTTGTGTTCTCTGCGGGTAGTACTGTATGATTTTTAAAAAGAGGTCAATCTGGCATTCCAGTTTCATAACTTAATTGGCAGAACTTATCTGCATTTTCTTGTTAGAAAGTACCGTGATGCTAATTTTAAAACACCTAAATAGATGCTTATTTTGAGAATATATTACAATATCATCATTGCCTATCACTACACCTATTGTCAACACTAGAAGGTATAAATCTCATAAATAGCAAACAGTGTTTATATTTTAAACAGTGTTTAAAGTTTTATTAATCATTACAATAGCACTGGTAAGTGTTGCAACTAACTAGGTTGCAAACTGCTGAAAGAGGATCTGAAGCTCACTTTTTCAAAAGCACATTTCGTGGGGGATACAGTAGACCTCATAAATACTGTGTTGCCACTGCTGCTAATAATTTTTAGAAGTCAGGCATGATTGTTTGTTCCTATAAAATGAAGCAACCCGAACAAGCAATTAGCTTCTGGAAATTGTTTCAGTGACCTCTTGTCACAAAGTGATAGTAAGATTTGATCTCAGATTTGGGAAGACCTGTATATGTGAATATATTCAGATTGATATACACATAAATGACAAATCTGTAGTTCTAAGAAACAAATTTATATAGCCCAAACAAATTACTCTTATGGAATTTCACAGAGGTTCAATTATTCAACAAGTTCAACAAATTCTTGTTCTCTTAAGTTTTCATAGTACTATTTTCAAATCAAAATTAACAACTCTTTGATTGTTCAACCAGTTCTAAAGGAACAGAAATCCCTTCAACAACCTAGGAGCACAGCTTTCTTATATTGCTGTCCTGCAACCTGCATATCCTTCTTTTATGTGCTTACACTCATATTTTTCAACCTGCCAAACCTCATGGGAAGACCAAAAAGCTGTGTCTTAAACCTCTGATACAGCTGATAATCTTAGTGAAAGGAGAGTGTGAAGGGGATGACCCAGAAAATAAAATATTATTAGGATAAAATTTTATTTTATTTGCGTGACTGTGGTAGCCAAATATGTATTTTAGTGGTGCCTGGTGAACAAAGGAACAGCTGTCAGATTCTGGAGACCTACTTGTATCTCCGTAGCTGAACTTAAGGATGGAACACACAGACTCTGCACTGGCACAAAGCAGCAATTTTACAAGCAGAGAAACAGACTGTTCTTTTCTTTTTAACCATCTGGTTTAGTGACTTCTTTCAGGAGTGTTCATTGAAAGGCAGAGAAAATTATTCAACTGAGCAATAGGAAAAGGAATGGGATGATTGCCATGAATGCATGTATCAGTTAATAACTGAGAGGAACTTTTACTAGTAAAAGAATGCTGGATAGCATGTGGATGACTGCTGATCTCCAGTTATAGAATCCCTTTAATTTCCAACAGATTCAAAGATCACAAATAACTGCCCTGTAAAAACAAACTGGGAAAACAATCCTACGTGGCAACAATGAGGTAAGTTGCAAGGCATTTTAGACTAAAATAATTTACATTCATATTTTCAAGCATGGTATTTGCACTTTGGAAAAAAATGATTCAAAATTCTGTGAATAAAACCACACAGATACTCTCTCAAAAATTGTATGTGTTTGGCTGTCCTGGATCACTGAATTTGATCAGAATTCCCTGCTAAGAACCTAGAAATTACTCACAAGGTAATGTGAATAATATGCATAGATGAGTAATACTATTACAGTAATAAGTATAGATGAGTTAGTAGCAAGCTTAGAATGTTCATCTTCTATTCAATTCGTACTAATCTTGCAAGTAAAGAAGGAAAAAAAGGAAAACTGTGAAGTGCAACAAAGAAGTGCCAAACTCTGCAGCTGGGATGGGGCAACCCTGGATGTACAGACAGACTGGGGAACGAGAGGCTGGAGAGCAGTGCCACAGAAAGGGACCTGGGGGTCCTGCTCAGTGACAAGTTGGACATGAGCCAGCAGTGCCCTGGCAGCCAGGAGGGACATCCCTGTCCTGGGGGCACCAGGCCCAGCATGGCCAGCCAGGCAAGGGAGGCATCGTCCTGCTGATACAGCCTCGCCTCATGGTGGTTCTACGCAGTTTTATAAGAGTACAATATAAGGTGTTAGTGTCCAAAGAAGAGCTACAAAGATGATGAAGGGCCTTGAGGGGAAACTGTCTGAGGAGTGGCTGAGGTCACTTGTTCTGTTCAGCCTGGAGAAGAAGGGTCTGTGAGGTCTCCCAGCTGTCTACAGCTTCCTGACCAGGGGAAGGAAAGGGGCAAAGCACTGGTCTCTTGTCTCTGGTGACCTGTGACAGGACTCGAGGGAATGGCATGAAGCTGTTTCAGGGGGTTTGGGTACTAGGAAATATCTAACCATCTTAGCCAGAGGGTGGTTGGGCTCTGGAACAGGCTCCCCAGGGAAACTGTCTCAGCACCAAGCCTGATGTGTTTGGACAATGCCCTCAGGTACATGGTGGGATCTTGGGGCCTTTCCTGTGCAGAGCCAGTTTGACTTCAGTGACACTCATGAGTCCTTTCCAACTCAGGGTGTCCTGTCACTCTGTGAAGAACATTTGAGGGGCTGTCTTTCTAGAAGCTGCTTTCTAAGAGCTCCTGTTTAGTTCCAAGATCACAAGGATCCAGAAACCTCTGCCTTAAACTAAATCTGCACTCACAGTTAGGTGCTAGGTTGCATCGGCCGTAGCCATTTTCTCAGGACTTCTAGATGTATCAGTTCAGCTGTTGCTGAGATTGTTGCATTCCTGTATTACTCTATTTGGCATGTTTCCTTTGCTCCACCTTTGTATTATAACCTTAGTATGATCAGCCTCACATTTTCATTATCAGATAGTAGATAGACAAACTATTGACAAAATGTCCAGTAAATTAGTTATAAAGATTGTTCTTTCTGTGTGGTGCCTGAGCAACAGAAAAAGAGTGAGCATTTTATTTTCTCCTTCCTGCCAGAGCTTTTGAGAAGGCACCTTCTCTCCTTTTTGCTTCCCAGTTAAGGTAGAGCTCCTGCAATGCTGAAAACACTGAATCTCTGTACAAATTTGCATTCTACTTTCAGCTGGAGAGACTTGGTGAGGTGTGTAAATGTTCAATCAAAAATGGAGTACTAAATAAATAGGAAACAATGAACACTCTAAAGAACTACTCTAGATTTATTTTCACAAAACAATGAAATCCAAAGTTAACTGAAGTTAACTGGAAAAAGTGAAAAACCAGTAAACACAGAAACTGAGTATCACAAACACTTGTCTTGATAGTTGAAAATAATTTGTCAAAGTGCTAAAGTCCTCCTTATTTACTTACTTAAATGAAAATGTACTTAAAATTTTGGGAGTTTTGATCAAGAGAGAAAAATGTACATGGGTTTAATGACTTCCTTTCCTGTTGCTTGTTTTAAAGGTGTTTTCCCTTCTGTAAGCTTCCAGGAAGAGTTATGGGAATCCGCCTACTACGCTTCACCTCTGTGGTGATCATCGTCTTGCTTCTTGTGGCAGGTGCTTTAACAGCTTTGCTTCCCACTATCAAAGATGACAAATTGCCCAATTCGAGAAGGGAACCGAAAACCCAGAGTCAGTCTGCCTTGGATTCATTCACTCTTATTATGCAGACATACAACAGAACGGACTTACTGCTAAAGCTTTTAAATCATTATCAAGCCATCCCCCACCTACATAAAATAATTGTTGTGTGGAACAACATTGGTGAGAAGACACCAGAGGAAATGTGGAATTCCTTGGGGCCTCATCCTGTCCCTGTGGTCTTTAAAGTTCAAACTGTAAATCGTATGAGAAACAGACTGCAGAATTTCCCTGACCTGGAAACAAAAGGTAATCAGCAGTTCGTATCGCTATTACTAATATTATTTTCATGCTTGAAATCTGAATGCTAAAAGAGACATGGTTGAGTTGTACTGTGTAATAAATCAATTGATCTTTTGGACCACTTAATAGAGTGTGGTTGGTATAGAGGAAACCTGTGTTACGATATATCAGGTGCACACCACCACCAGGCTGTCAATGAAGAGTAAAGGAAAAGAAAGAGGAATGTCAAATGCATCTCAAAGTCTTTTGCAACAGTTCTCCATTTCCTTTGTGAGGCAGACATAGGTAGTTCAGCTTCTCTTCCTTCTGTAGCACAAAGTGAAATTCAAAATGCATATATCTGTTGAGTGTCTGCACTAATCTGGATTTAGCTCATCTGGTAAAGACTTGATTTAGTCCATTCCTCTTAAGACTAAGTTCTCAAGCATGTTCTGCTTTTCTGAGAAACTCCCCTCCCTAGCTGTCTGGCTTTCTATCTCGAATTACACACCCTTTTATTTAAGAGTACTTTCCCCAGTCTCTTGGGTATTCATCTAAATATTCTTCCTAAGCTCTTTCTAGGAGGTGTACAACAATAAATCCTGTTTGTTTCAAGTGGAAAAAACCCCATATGTTGCATTACAGACCTGACCTTACTCATGATTAGTAAAGGTAATTGTATTTACTGCCCCCTCCCTATCATGACTGCTAGTCCAAACATGATTTCTAGGAAGACACTGGAAACTTCAACTTCCCAAGTGTTTTACTTACTGCAGTAAGATCTGTGCTAACTGTAAATTTGAAAGTTTTAATGCATCTGCAGTTCAGATCCAGGAATATTTTTCCTTTTCAAGTTCCTGGTAGTTTTTTTTCTAAAACTTAAGGAAAGAGTCTTCCTTCTGTAGTTAATTATACTGAATGTTGTCTGGGCAATTTAACTTGCTCACGTAGTGAAATGAGTACAATTTTATACTAAGAATCCTTTTTAAGTCTCATATGCTGAAGAGAAGTATCTAATTCTATTCTAGTTATATCTTTACACAAGAGTAGTAGAATTTTAAGTTGCTTTGCTAAACACTCCCAAGTTTTCTAACACATATTTCTCCAGCTGAGTTTTGTAACAGCCTGGCAAATAATCTAAAACTTAGTTTTGCTTCCAGTTATCATAAAGCTGTAACCTTGCTTTAGCTTTGAAATCTAATTATGTTTTATCAATCTACTTTCAAGGAATCGTAATTCAATTTAATAGCTGTAGAAATTTTCTATTTCATTTGTCAAATATTGTGCTGCATACTGTGCTCATGTATTTAACCTTTTGATGAATTAAAGGATTTTCTCCTTTTTTCCTCCCTTCAGCTGTGTTAATGATGGATGACGACACACTAGTCAGTGCTCATGACCTTGCTTTTGCCTTTTCCGTTTGGCAGGTAATGTTTTGCATCTTGGCAGGCAGTCTTTGTGAGTTGCACTTGAGAAGAATAGTTTTAATTAGAACAAAACTGTAGCATACTGTTTTACCATTGGTTTTCTAGCTTTAAGTTTAGATTTTAGGAAATATGAAATGTTGAATAGTAGAAACTGCAAAATCCTTTTTTAGTAGTATCTCTATTTGTAATCTATAACTTTAAGATTTTAACTCTTAACTTTACAAAACCATGAAGTTGCTAACTGATGAATTTATTTAAATGTGTATTAGTCTGTGTGTTTTGTTTTGCAAAACATGAGAAATTGTCTGTAAAGTTATTTTCAGTGCCAAATGCACAGCTGCCAATTGTGGGTAGAGGTTTTGTTGGCACTATGTGATGCGGAGTGAAGCAGACTGTCAGTTTTGTGAAACTGTATTTAATTGCAACATTTATGCAGATCAAAGGACCATATGCCAACAATTTAATTCTCTCCTGGCAATAATGTCCTCTTTTCATTTAAAAAAGGCATAAATCTCTCTTATGGATGCAGTTAAGTGAACCCCACACTGTGAAATATGCGTTGAATTTCTTTTTTTCTTTCAGCAATTTCCAGAGCATATAGTGGGATTTGTTCCTAGAAAGCACATTTCTACTCCTTCAGGCGTCTACAGTTATGGCAGCTTTGAATTGCAGAACCCTGGATTTGGGAATGGAGATCAGTATTCTATGGTGCTTATCGGTGCAGCATTTTTTCACAGAGGATATTTAGAAGACTTTCAACAGCAGCCAGAAGCAGTTTATGCCTTAATAGATGAAACCCAAAATTGTGATGATATTGCCATGAATTTTCTGGTAGCCAAGCATACTGGAAAGCCTTCAGGAGTGTTTGTGAAGCCTGTTGACATAAGAAATTTAGAGAAAGACACTAACAGTGGCTATTCTGGAATGTGGCACCGAGCAGAGCATTTGTTACAGAGATCCTACTGTGTAAATAAACTGGTTAATATTTATGATGGCATGCCCTTAAAATATTCTAATATCATGATTTCTCAGTTTGGTTTTCCTAATTATGCCAATCACAAAAATAAAATGTAAGCCAATGAATTTAAGGTGTTAAATGTTAAACAATACTCAGTGAATTGTACTGAGTTCAAGGAGAGAAGAAGGTGTAATTACTGCATCTTGGCCATCCCTCTTTGGAGCCTCTGATTTTCTCCGCTAGGCTTTTTATGTATTTTCTTTCCATTCTAACTAATTCACAAAGGTAAGTTCTGAGAAAACCTAAAGACTATATAGTCATGCTTAGCTGTGATAAAATCATCCTCTTTCCTTAAAACCTGAAAAGCTACTCTAATTAATTAGGCCAGTTCTTCAGAAACATGCAGACAGAAATGCATTCCTACTCTTCAGACCTTAATGTTTGCATTTTTTTTCCCTTGAATATACATATCCAGTCAAATGAGGTCTAGGCATATTTTTGACAGTTATATGTTGAGATGCTTCCTTGCCTTCCCACTCCTCACCTGCTCCTACCCAGTTTCCAGTGAAGCTGTAGAAGAGCTACAGTGAACTGCTGGCCAGGCTTCTGGCCTCCTGTACAAAACCCCTTTGAAGTTTGTATATAAGCTACTCTGTGTTCTGAGATGCTCTTGAAGCTGCTCTGAAAGCCAGAAGAGTACCTCACCTTAATCTCAGATAGTCCTTAAACCATTGCCTACAGTATCTACTCCTGCTGAGTTAATGGAAAACGATCTCTGATGTGGCTTTTTTTTCTACTATTGATTTGCCTAGAGTTGCTGAAACACTGCAAGCAGCTGTAAGGTAAATCCTAGTGGTTGGAAATATAAGAAACATGAATACATGAAATATGAAACTCATATATGCAGCCAGAAGAACTGGATGGAATGTTACTCATTAATATTCTCTTTAGTACTTAGTTTTATTTTGATATTCTGCATATACGTTGTTACAAACATGCACCCAGGAAAATCCTCAATTTGTTAAAAATTTCTTATTTACAGTTCCTAGTAAGTGCAGGCTGTTCAACATCTATTACAGTGTACATTTTGTAATTTTACAGGTCTACTGTTTTTTTAGCTACTCTTTCAACGAATATTTACTTTTTAGTTCCTATTTTTGTCTGGTTTTGATGGCTATGACAACAGAGTTAAAACGTACAGTAAATGGGTAAAGCATTATGAAAAAAAGTATTTTAAGGTACAGTGATATTTGACAGGGATGGACTATTATCAGTCTCTGAATTCCCTGACTTTATTTATAGCAAGAAACAGAGCTGCTGTTAAAAGCTTTTGTTCGATTGTGACTCTGTAGTTCTGGAAACTCTGGAAACCTTCTATTGACATAGACAGGGCAAACCTTTTCCAATGAAGTTGCAGAAGGGTTGGGCTTTTTTTGTGGTATGGAGGAGAGAATAAAAGACAGTGATTTTCCTGGATCACAGAATCAGATTTGGCACTGAAAGCAGATTTGTTTCATCTGCATCAGCTTTTAATTGATTCTTAGAATCAGTTCAAAGGTAGCTGTGGGCAACCAGTCACAGCTAATACCTAGTACACAAATAGCATCTGCACAAATGGTGTATAATTTTCTCATTTTTTGTAATAAGTTAGCTGAACAAAGAGTGAAAAATATGACAAATTCTTTACAGCAGGGTGTGAGTCTTTGGGGGGGAATGAAGGATTCTTTTGTCTTGTTCTATCAGTATTAAAGGGTTTGATTTCTGTTCAGTGAAACTACTTTTGCAAGATTTAAAGGGCAGAATCTTAACATGGCAATGTAAATTCTGCTTATTTTTGTTGTAATAGTGAAAAGTAGTTTTTAATTATTGTGCTGTAGTGCTAAGTAGTGTACAAACAGGTCTATGATCTTTCCAGAAATGCAAATTTCCCAGTGGTAGTTTACTGTACTTCGTTTACTTACTGTCTTCCATGATTTCTCTTCTGTGCAGTATCAACTAGAGTTGTGAAGACTCACAGTTGTTGTTAACCTTATTTTTGAAATGTGAAATGAATTGTCAAGTCAGCCAAATCTTAGTATTCGGCTCTTTGTTGGAACAAAGGAGTTGTTTTGGTTTTGGGGGTGTTTTTTTGTTCTTCTGTATCAGTGAAAGAATTAAAAGAACAAGCTTTTAATGATACTGTTAAATTGAATTTGCACCATTGTAAAATAAAATACAGAATGCAGACTTGTGATATATTTATTTTCAGATTATTGACTAAATTTTTCAGTGTTAAGATGTCCAAAGTAAGCTCACAGTTTGCATACTCATGAGCAGCACCAAGATTTCTTTTTTTAAAAAAATGTGTACTTATTGGCACACACATTCATTTAATTTAGGTGAGACCTACTTATGAAGGAAGAAAATACATAAACCAACAACCTTAGTCATTTAGTCTTAGCTAGCAAAGTAAGTACAAAGATGAGACTTAAGCTCCAGCCATAATTCATTGTACTTTGGAACCAAAAGGGGTTGTTTGCTTATTTTTTAAAAGTGGATGTTTTTATCCCTTGGTAGTTATGAAAATGCCTTAAGATTCTTTACTGAAAAAAAATTACCAAAAATTATATTTTAAACAAAATAATATGTATGTGATAATTTCTTTTGAGAGATTATCCATATGTCATTTGGTAGTATTTTAGTCTAAACAGACTCTTCTTTACAAAAAAATGCCACAAGATGTCACTGCAGCCTTGATATTTGATCTCAAATGTTAAAACGAATACATAGTATTGATTAGAATAACTAAGTTGTACTAGTTGAAAATATTAAAGCTAGCATTTTACATAGTGAAATTTATTAAATAATCATACTAATAGCTATGAGATACAATACCGGAATTGAAAAAACATAGAGCTTATTTTGCACGTATTTTTACAGGGAAGAAAAGAAAAGTTAGTTTATTTCTGATGTTTACAAAGGCTGCAGCTAATTGCCACAAATGAGAACTCTTCTGCAATGAAAACTGTATTTTTAGCTTTGCAAAAGATGTACAAGCAGTATACAAAAAATTGACAGCTGGGCTTCAGTTTCTAGTCATACTCCCCTCCTAGATTCAGTCTAGCTGGATGGGTTTACATACCTTGGGCTTTAATACAAACTGTTTCTATGGATTCTAGATACTGGATAGTAGGCTGTATACTGTTCCTTCTCTTGCCAAAGAGCTTTGCTAAAGCTATTTTGAGTATGCTCATTTAAACTCCCCTTAAGCAGAGTGCTGCACCAACTTAGAAATGTGTTACACTGATCTGTAGTGAAAGTCTCAGTAAAAAAAGGCATCAAAAAAGCTGCGGTTCTGGACTATATACCTCAATACCCCATCTCTTACACAGGATATGGTACCCCTCAGAGAACTGCTTGTAAGTAAAAAAACACCAGTGAAATACTTGATTTTTGTTAAGGGTTACACACAAGTGAAAGTTATAAAGAACAACCTAAAGGAAAAAAATCCACTGATTTCCATGAAAAGCAAATACCTTCCAGCAAACTTTATTTAATTTGCTGCTAGATTAGACTGCAGTGTCATTCTTGGAAGCATCTTGTATGGAATAGTACTTACTGCTGAAAATGAGGTTTTCTCAGGTTTCAGAATCAGGCACAAACAGGGTCATATTTAGCACATTAGTTCTGGAGCTTTTCCAAAAAAGTCGAAAAAGAACAGTGTAAGAACATAGGTACAAAGCATTAGAATCAACAAAAAAATTAGCTAAGCAAATACAAAAACAGCTGCACTGTCTTCTGTAGTCCTTCACCTGACTTGTAAAGCTTTAAAGATTATCCAGTGCTTATGACACCAGATTAAAAACTGAAGCGTCAGAAGTGTTTCACACTCATGTTTAGCCTCATTAGCAGACACACCAGGATTAACTATATGAACTGGTGGTTACAGTAGGTTATTTATAGTGTTAGAGAAAGCTGGTGATACTAATGTGAAACTCAGGGCTGCATATGGCTTTGGGCACAACATCTTTTAAAGGTGTTTCAAAAGTGGATTTTTTGTTTGTTTCTTTCGGGGAAGAGTGACTTTTTTACCCCTTTTTTTTTCTCTCCTCAAGGAACCTCTCCTTTGCAACTTTTGCTTTAGTTTTAAAACTGAGACGGACAGTCTGTCCTATTTGGCACTTACCAATTCTTTCTAAAGGGCACAGGCGGAATAACGCGCCCGTTAGGAGAGCTCCGCGCCCCAAACGTGCGCGATGTCTCTCGCCGCTCGCCAGCGGCTCCCGGCCCCTCCGGCCCCGCGCCCGAGGGCGGCCGGCACCGCCCGGGCGGGAAGCGGCGGCCGCGGGGGGCCTGGGGCGGGGCGTTCTCCGGGGCGCAGCCAGCTCATTGGCTGCAGGCGTAGCAGGGCGGCCTCTGATTGGTCAACCGGCTTGTCTGTCACGACAAAGGGTGGCCCAGGTAGAGCAGTGGGCGCTCCGCCCGTTCCCCCGTGCCTGAGGCGGCCCCGCCGCTCCGCCCGCCTCCGTCCGGAGCCCGCCCGCGCTGCTGAGGCAGCGCTCCGGCTCAGCCCCGCTCTGAGTACGCCCGGTGCCCGTGGGGCGCTCTGCCACGGGCCGCCCCCGGGCGGGGAAAAGCAGCCCCAGTGCAGCGGGGCGCGGCGCCGTTGCCCGGGCAGGCGGGGCGGAGGGCGGGGCGGTGCCGGGCTCAGGGCCGCTGCCTGCCGGAGCAGGGGCGCTGCTGGGCCGGGGAGCGCAGGGGGCCGGTCACTCGCAGCGTCAGCCCTGGGCCGGGCGACACAAAGGCTCCGTAACGCGGTTGCCAGAGCGCCGCCGGTCGCCTGGTAACCGCCCGCTGCCGCTTTATCCGGGGGCGTCTCCTGGCTGGGGGCGGGGTGGAGCTGGAGTCCTTGTGGGCGCTTGGCCGCTGTGTCCCGGGGCTCGTTCTCGGCTCCGCTCCCGCTCCTATGCGGGCTGTGGCCGCCGTGCTCGCAGCACCGTGGGCCCTGGCGGGCGGCCCCTCCGGGCAGTGGGTCGCGTCCCTGCGAGCGCGTCCCGGCCCCGCCGGCGCTGCCCCGGCGCGCCATGAGCTCGGAGCCGCCCCGCTCCTCGCTGCTTCGCGCTCTCTTTAAGATGGAGCCGCCGGGGGCCGCCTCCGAAGTGCTGGGGGGAGCCTCGGAGTTCGTGAAAGGTGAGAGCTGCCTCATCCCCTGCCTGCGGGGTCCCGGAACCACCCCCAGAGGGGAAACCCGCTGGCTTCTCTCCCGCCCTCCCCCGGCGTTGCTGAGTGCCCCGCTCGGCCCTGGCCGCTTTGCCCGGCGGGTTTCGCGGGGAACCCGGCGCTGCTTTCCCCGCTCTCCCGGCGAGGCGCGGGGCCGGCACCTGTTGCTGCGCGCTGCTGGCTGGGTGGGAGCCGCTGCCGAGGGGCGCCCGGCAGCGCGGGGGGCCCGGCCTGGGCGCTCCCGCCGCCGCTCACGCAGCAGAAAAAGGAGCGGCGGAGCCTCTTCCGCCCCGCGGTGACAGGCGTGCCCCGAGGCGGTGGCCCGCTGCCTTCGCTGTCCGACGCTGTGCCTCTAATCTGTCTTTCAGATCGGTTGTACTTCGCTACTTTACGAACTAAACCGAAAAGTACCGTAAATACCCACTACTTCTGTACCGATGACGAACTGGTCTATGAAAAGTAAGTGTTGTGGTTTGCCTATTCAGAGGGATCACCTGAGAGTCTCCTTAACACACTTTGATATATTCTGTAGAATATTTTTGCGCCATTTAAGTACTTGTATAGAATATGAGCATGAATTTAGTCTGAATGAATGTATTTGTTTATTAGCTGAAGCTGGTTTAACGACGTGACTCTTAAAAGAAAGACCCGTAAGAACAACTGCGAGGCCAGTTAAATGGCTTAAATTGTGGTTGAGCTCGAAGAAGGATATCCGAGCTTTGTAAGATTTGTTTAAAACACGGAGGTCTATTAGGACTAATCACACTTTATTGAATGGTGTTTTAAGTAGAAGACTTATTTGGTACAAATAGATAAACATTAGTTTGTTTTATACTTCCTGTATTATCCTGGATAGAGAGTGTGAAGTTTACAGAATCATAAGAATGCCATGTTTAAATGTGCTTTTGAAGAGCATCTGCTACTTCTTTTATAACTCTGGTTTTATCAGAGTGTTTTGAGATAGCACTTTTTGATGGCTTTTGTATGTTTAGAACAGCAGAAAAATATTTTCTGTGAAGTAAAAGGTTTATGCTTGTAAGACACTTTACATAGAAGGTAAAAAATAAAATTGATTATAGCTGTAAATACTATTTAAGGACATAAAAAACATCAAACAAATAATCACTCTGTGCTGTGGCTAAAAACTTGGTGCTCAGGACTGCATTCCAAGATCAGCTGTTTCCTGTTTGATGGTATATACCTATCTGCTTGACAAGGGGTTTGCTGCAGCAGAAGTGAAACAAAAAATGTGTTCCTATTTTAAGTATAACTTGCTTTCCAAATGTTTTGAAGCAATTGTGAGCATGATCTATTCTTCCCTCTTTTCTCCAGTGACCAATACTGCTTCTGTGAAGATGTAAACCAATA
The DNA here is from genome assembly GCA_008694505.1 of Cyanoderma ruficeps. Taxonomy (NCBI): domain Eukaryota; kingdom Metazoa; phylum Chordata; class Aves; order Passeriformes; family Timaliidae; genus Cyanoderma; species Cyanoderma ruficeps. The sequence goes on from VZDJ01001247.1 coordinate 7,237,001, forward strand.
TTCCTTGGTTTTTAGCTTACTTTCTATGCATAGCTTGTAGTTTCAGGGTATCTTTTCTACAGGTTTTCTTACCTTAAGCTGTGTGTCTTCTACTGGAGTTCCCAATGATTCATTGCAAAAGCTGACTTTTGTAATGGGCTGCTTGGGTTGCCAGTAAGTTGTTTAATGATCATTAAGGAATTTTGATTGGAATGGACCTCTGGAGTATCCCGAGGGAGGGTAGACCTAATATTGAAAGCAAAACTCAATTGGGGAAGGTCCTGAGCTATTTGGGTGGTATGAAAGTGTTCCACTTGCTTTAAGAAAGGAAACTTGTATCTCTTCCAGACTTCAGTATTATGTTTCAGTTCTTAATGTGCTTTTAGAAAGTGTGAAGGAATCTGATGTAGCATTTGATCTTGTGGGTAGGAAGGGGGAGCAGTTCTGTACTGTTAGTTACAGATGGCTGTACTAACCAAGGCCTGTAACTGAGGTATTTGTGTAAGGAGAGTGTCATATTTAAAAAAGTATTGAGAAATTTGAGGGGGGTGGGGAGGAAAGTCATTTTCTATAACACGTAAAGGAAATTCTGTAGGTATATTCCTTAACCCAGTGTTAACTACATATGAGGAGGGTGTAACCTGATACCAGGTATAATTGCCAGGTAATGGAGGGAAGCAAGGTTTCCTTTATCTTCTAGGGCACATCTAAAGACTTAGAACATGTAACTCCTGGTGCATGTTCTGAATTGACCATTCCTAATCTGTTTGGCCCATTTTAAAGTTGTCTGTCCTGTATCTGATGCCATAAAGATAGTTTCTCTTTTGTGCTCATGAAATGCTAAAAAGTGATATGAAAATAAGTGACAGTTACCAGGTAGTACCAAGGAATTGTGCAATAACCTTTTACATATCATGGCTAAACTTTCCCCTGGTATTTGTATTGCAGCACCCATCTGTATCAGGGTATGCAATATTTGGTGATAAACCCATGCCTGATCTTAATTTTTTTCCCCCCTCTTGTATCCAAGGAAGTTTATATGGTCTCAGGGAAGTAAAAGCAGGTGTCAATAGGGTTACCATGTTATGTATGTTTAATATCTTTCTGAATTTAGAAGGCTAGAGGTAAATTGAGGAATAGAATGCAAGACTCAGTTCTTGGGGAAGTCCTAATTTTCCTGTAGCTTCTCTTATGCTCCTCAACAAACTTGACATCAGCCTGTTGTTTCCCAGGCTGCATATGAAGTGGGGAGCCTGACAGGGCTTGTCTGTAAGTAGTAGTAGGGTGTAACTTCAGTGCAACAGATAGATGGTCTGCTCGCTTCCTCAAAAATGCAGTCTTCTTTCTGAGAAAGTGATTAGAAGTGTTTGTTGCATGATAGCAAAATAAATAATTGGAAGTGAGTTTTGAAGTGCTGTAGCTCAGAACAGGGGTTTGCAGAGTCTTTATGGAGGTGGCCTGCCTGGGTGGTTCTTGTGGTCAGAATTCCACAACCACTTTTCCTTTTTAATCAAATGACTTGTTCAGAGAGATCCAGGGAGGGAGGGATAGGAGAAGTCTACTCGGGCATGAAATCTTCAGCACCTGTGAGGTATGTAAGTAATTACATTAATACAATTGTTTATTGATTTAACTTTGCTTAGATGCATCATTGTAGTGACAAGACAAAGATACTTCATTGTGATTGGAAGTAAATTGCTTTTATTTTGGCTCTCTTTCTGTTTAAATTGCTTTTCTTTGGGCTCTTATTCTGTTAGGTTGTTACAGAATTTTATTTGGCTGACTTTACAGAGGTGTCAGTTTGCTTCACTGAAGCAGTATCTGATCTGAAAACCTCATGAATATGTAGGTTTGGAGTTGCCTGATTACACAGAGCCTGTTACTGGATCACATAATAAATAAAAACTCGCTGCCTTCCTTCCCTTTTTTTTCCGCCCCACTCTTGAAGAGACATAAGGAAGCAATTTTTATATTATTAAAATATAAATATACCCCGTTTATTAAACAAAAGAGCTGTAGTGCTAGTTCTGATGGTTTGGGAAGTTTGGGGTTGACTTGCTCTTGTAGCTTATCACATGATTTATCACTGGATTATACACAGTGTGATTATGTAACCTTGAGCACTTTAGCCTTCAGTTCTCACTTGAAATTTTGAACTGTTCTAATGACTTTGTAGTACTGTCTAACTTAAACATTCACACTAAAAAAGATAATAAAGACGTTCTTAAAACCATTTAAGCCTCTCTCGAATGCTAGCTGACTAGGAACTTGCTACTAGAACTGTCACTATTTTAGCTAAATGGCTGCAATTTAATCTTGAACCTATTATGCCAGAGAAATGATATACAAATGCCTCAGTTAAGAGAACAGGAAACCTGAATGGAATGACACAATTCTGAAATCTCTTGTTTGATAGTTCTGTTTCTGTAAGATTTTCTCAGAGTCTTTCTGAAACTCTCTGAGGTTCTTCCTGAGAAAGTCTGCACTGTTTCTTAAAAGGGGACACAGTGTTTCAGGGTAGTGTAGGTAACTATTACAGGTACAGGTGACTATTGCTTTGGAAAAATGGAATTAACGAGAAACAATCCATCTTGATGAAGATTGTCATTTGGCAAATAGACAAACCTTGCCTTGGCAAGACCTCAGTTAATGAGTTAGGCACTAGTAAGAAGCTTTTTATTCTCTAAGAATAGCGTCTTTCACGTTTCACCTTCCAGTAAGCAGATCTGAGTTGAGAATACTACACTTGACTGGTTAACTCAGCTTTCACATTGTTTCATCAAAGCAACTTTTAATATGCTTTTTATTTCTGAGTAGTTTTCTCAAACAAAGTCAGAATTTAAATAATGTGAAACAGGAATCTCTTAGCGATGAATTATAATGGCAGCCTTCATAAATCATGATGGTTTTTATTCAGTCATTTGTTCTGACTTTGGATTCTCTTGTATAAACAGCATTTGCAGATCTAATATCTGATATGGTGTAAGCAGCTGTAGAAGTAGTAAATATGATAGTCTCTGTAATCATGCTTTACACTGAAACATTCTTTCAAGCTGTGGTATGTTACCTGCCCATTTCACAGCAGTCTTCATGAGAACTACTTCAGTTAGGTAGCAGTAGAGCAAGACTCTCAAGTGCTTAACTACAACAATATTACATGAGGACTGTTTCTTCTACTGCGTGTGTATATGCAAAGAGGCAGTTTGTCGTTCCTGTGAGAAGAGCAAGGATTAGCCTATCTGGTATTGTTTTGGTTAAATGCTGCTCTTCTGTGGCTCTCCAATAACAGGACTTGCATAGGAAACCTGAACTTCTCAATCTTTCTGTGGCTTGAATCATTTGAAAGGAAAGAGAAAACTTAAACTTAGCCTTGTTACAACAATCAGAGCTGTCACTTCACAGAGAAAGCAGGGATTTCTTTTTTTTCCACATCAGTGATTTTGGAGATTCAGCCTTGACTATTGGATGACCAAGATAACTTAGTAAGATTAAGCTCAAAATTAAAACAAGGAAATTTCCCTTTTTAATTTTATACACTGCTTTACCATATCTGTCTTTACTTTTTCATAAGTAAAAGATAAAAGCATTTGCCAGTAGTACTGAGGAGAGTTTTCTTTTGTTTGCAGTAAAAGGGTACCAGGATAAAACAGCAGCTTTCTAAGCTCCAGTTTTTTGTTGGATGGAGATGTAGCTTGTATACGAAATTCCTTATGTGCATCTTGGCCTCTGTCAAGATGACTTTTTTCCAAAGGTTCTAGGCTTCTGATATGACCTGAAGGTTCTTCCATAGGGCAGCTTTTTATGGGAGAACCTCTACATTGTTAATTTAGTCTTGATATCATAAAGCACTGGATAAAAAAAATTGTATATCTGGAATAACTATTTTAATTATCTATGGCTTAGATCTAAGAGTTGTTGAATTTTGAAGAATCAGGATCTTCAGGATGATTTGGAATTTCCAAGAGGAAATGGACTTAATACCTGGAGGCTTTTGCATAATCTAGGGCCTCTGCACTATTCCTACCTTCAGATATTTCCAGAGTCATATTTGCTGTATCATCCTTGGTCTGTTCAGAAGCACGCAGTCCCTAAGTAGCCTTAAGCATTAGGAATTTTATCTCGGCCCAATTAAGAAAGCTCCTAAGGATTCACGTGTTACTGGAATCGGTCGACTAGAGGACAAAAACAGTGCTCACCTTTTTTCATGTGCTTGGGAAGTGGGGAGGAGAAACACACTTTAGGAAACTCGAGATGGAGGAAAAAAGCCTGAATAGGTAAGATTTCCCAACCAGCAGTCAGGTTGTAGTGAATGTGCAGACTGATCTTCTGTCATCCAGAGACTCAGTTGCATGTGGGGAGTGTTCAGCTTATGATTTGAAAGAAAGTAGCTGAATAGTCAGTTGGCCACTACTGCAAATGGTTCTAGGAGTCTATTCTAAGGAGAAAACAGATCCCAGAAACTTATGCTACTGCTTCCAGGTGGCATCATGATAGTATTTTTGAAGTAGAGTACATTAAATAAATGTTCAGCTAGTATATTCTGGGATTTTGCTACTTGGTTTGAGAAACATAAGGATAGCAAGTCTCCATGGGATGAGGGGGAAGAATAATTTAAGGTATCATCTAGGTACTTGATTAAAACAAAATATAATAAAATGTAATTAATACCATGCCTGCCTTCTGTTCCTCTGGTTTCCACCTCTGTTGTAAATGACTGCCTCTCTTAAATGGCTTAAGCTTCAGAGGCATTCCAATTTCTCTTACTGTATTTAAATGCTTAGTCAAAACATCTAGATGTAGAGGAGATGGAAGTAAAATAATATTGGATGAATTATCAGTGACTATTTGACTTTTGTTATGCTGATCTTCAGTTTTTGCTGAATTAAAATCTTTATTGAGCTGGTGACCTGGTGTGTCATTTCATCCCCATTCCCTATGCCCCGCCCATTTCCCATGTTTCACTTACATTTACTTAAAATTCTGGTCTTGAGATGAAAATCCTTTGGGTGAATCAGGATCAAGTGTCACTAATTCAAGTATAAAAATGACCTTTTGTAGAAAAAGTAATGAGGGTGCATAGAATTAAATCCTTCTGCTTAAACACGTCAAAAACTGCATTTAGGTCTAGGGATGCGAATTGAAGAAAGATTTTGTAAATCAGGGTTCATTGACTTCAGTGCAGAGCCTTGTATTATCTTTCAAAGAACTCTTTTGATTTGAAGGTTTGTAAAGCACTTGTTTCACTTAGCCTCTCAAAGAAAGGATAATTAACTTACTCCAATTTAGAGGTATAAAATGGAGAAAGGTTATGTTACATGCATTATTTTAACTTTCTGCCTGGCATTTTAACCACAATGTTTTATCAGCAAAGGCAATAGCTGGTTTATGCTGCCTTTATGGTAGTAGGGGTGTAACTTGGGAATTGGCAGTGGTTTTGTGTATGGGTAGTAATGCTGATGCAGCAGGGACTGAAAGTGCCTTTCTTTCAATTGTGTTTGGATTCTGACAAATATCTTGTTTCTGCAGCATAGACAAAGAGGGGTAGTACCAGAATCTTAAACACAGATACTGCTACCCTGTAATAACAGAAGCACAGGGTTCTTAATGGTAATCAGTGGTGGAGAAATAGTCAAAGATTGTGACATCTTTAACTTGGGGGCTGAGAGAAGCTGAATGGCTTCGTTTTGTAGAAAGACAATCACTTCCTGGATAGACTCAAATGTATTTTATCCTTATCCACAAGACAAATTACTATTTTGGTGGGTATAAGTTTGTAAATTGATTTTCATGTACTTTTCCTACACTACTGTTCAAATTTAATCAAGTGGAAAAGTAGACGTGGATATATGACTTCATACTGATGTACTTTGAGCAAATGAATTGTGATAAATCATGTCATAAAGCATGGCTGTACTTCTTTACTGTACTGTTCTTTAATGAGCTGTGTATTCAGTTACATCTTTCTGATACTTTGCTTACAATGTTTTTTGAGAAAGTATTCTGTAACTATCCTATTCAATATTTTTCCACAATACTTTAAAAAGTATTTTTCCAAATATCATGTTTTACTCTTCCATCTTATATTTAAGTGAAAGAATGCTCTAACGTTGATGGAGTAAGGTAGGGTGGGGGTGTTGGATTCATGTGCCGCAGTATGGGAGGAGATGTTAGGAAGTCTTCTATATGACTTTCCTAGTAGCTACATTCACTCCAGTGTTGTTAGAGCTCCAGTTTTAATTTCTTGTTTGTTTTAACTCATAGTGGTCCTTAGAACGTTTTTATTTCATCTCTATGAAAAACGGTAAGGAGGGTTTTGTTTTAAAAATAACTATTGACCATATCTGGCAGACTTATCTAGGAGAAGATGATGAATTCTGAAGTTAAACCCTGCTTTCCTGGGGCTGCAGTTTGCTCTTGACTTAGTTAACTTCTGTCCAACCTGCAAATTAAGTTCTGGTAGCTGGACAGCTTGGTCTTTTTCCCAGCTAATTAGCTTCTGTAATTACATCGTAAATGCTTCGTGCTGAACTGAATCTTAACCAATGCTTGTGCTGTTACTTGATATTATGGAGTAGATGTTACTGAAATAGCATTGGTGTGGCAGGAAGGCTACTTGTCTTAGAGTGATCAAACTGATGTGATTGTCTCTTTTTGCACTGGTCTTGGCTTTCTTCTTTGAGACAATATGGAGAGGAGGGTATCAATGATGTTACAAGCACTAAAAAGATGAATCACTCCCAGTTTGTTTTTGTGTCTGTGCAGAATGGGTGAAGCAGAAGGCACCTCTGCAGATATGTAGTGCACCCCATGGGCTCAAAGCAAGGTTGACAAGAGCAGGTTGTTCAGATCCTTGTACAATTTGGTTGTGACTTTACAACCTCTCTGTGCAATTGCTTCCCAGTGTTTAATTGCCCTCAAAGTGGAAGTTTTCTTTTTATATTCAGCTGGAATCCAATTCGTTTTCCTGAAAAATAAACCCTTTGCCGGGGGGAGAAAGCTTGATAGGTACTATTCTATCATGTAATTTCAGTACCTTTTTACTCCTTCAAAGATTCTAAGTCCAGAACAGCTTTTTCCGTTGTGATTCCCCAAATAGAATGCATTCAGATGCCCATGGCTTGTTTTGTTTGTCAGCGGGCAAGAAGCTTCCTGTCTTTTTTATCAAAAAGGCTTAAGGCAGATCAGATTAAAGCAGTTTAAGTAGTACTCCATTCTCACTGTAATTCCTAATGTGTGCTTCAAGAAATTTACATAGGCCATCAAGATTAAGATTTTTATACACAACAGGAGGATTACTGGAGGAAATTTTCGATTTAAATTTTGACCGGTTTTGCACAATGGAAGGAGAGGGAGCTCTAGAAGAGATTGCTGTAAGTTGCTTGCAATAAAGGCTGCTGTTGTTTGCAAAGATGCCTATGCAGAGGGTTTGCTAGGAAGAGCACTGTGAATCACTACCAGGAGCTCCTGCTGTGCAATCGTTTTCCTTTACAGATTGCTGCTGCTGGCTCTTACCTTAAGGCCAGAGATTGTTGTTCAAAGGTAACACAGTTTAAAAGTGTAGAAGAGAGAAACAAGAACAATGAGATCTTTAGAACATGGAATAGATAATAAATTGGAAGAGCAGCCTAGAGGCAGGAAGATTTGGGGGACAAAAGGAAACATAACTAGATGTAAAGTGTGTATGTAATATCTAATCTCTGGGATAGTGAAGGAAGGGTTATGAAGAAATGAGTTTTAACTTCAGACAGAGATCAAGACTAATGTTGTTAAATAAACTTTATCACCCATAAGAAATTCTATTTAGTTTATAGTAGGTAATGGTATATTCTCATCTTAAGTAGTTGTAGAAACTTTAGGATGACATCAGCATGGTTTAAATGTATATCATATCTTCAATTTTTGGCCAAAACCAGATCATCATGGGATGAAGAAAAAAATTCTGTAATTAGTGTGTGTATGTAATGGGAAAAGTAGTTACTGGACTATCTTAACCTGAAGCTACAAATAAGTTTAAATTAATTGTTACTATTGCCCTTTTAAATTAATCAATAAAGGACTTATCTGTTGTTCCATGTCTATTAGCTACTCAGTATCCTTGATTTCCAGCTTTAATTATCAACAGCATGCATGTTGACATTTGCATAGCTCTTTTGTGTAAATAATATTGGTTTGTTTGGTTTTTTTTCCAGTTTCTATGGAGATTTTGGACCTTTAAATTTGGCGATGTTATACAGATACTGCTGTAAACTAAATAAGAAATTAAAGGTAAGCTTCATTTAAAACCAATGTTCCTATATGTTTGTATTTTCAAATTGAAATAAAACTAGTCAGTTTGAAAGTATTTGTTAGGTGCTCACTAGCTAAATGGTCATTGCTAAGCTTTAAGGATATTCTTTGTTCTGGGTTTTTTTTTTTCTTACTCAGTAAGAATCTATTTTTTTACCTTAATTCTGCTGTTTGTGACCTTATATTTGCATTATTAAAAACCAGAAAATGCTTGCTCTGTGAAGCAGTTACTCCAGAGAAGAACCAGTAATAAACCTACTATTCTAACTTCACTGTGCCCGTGGGAATTAGAGAGATCAGTTCTGTCTTTTCCAGGTTCAGATTGTGACTGTGATCATTTTGGGCCTTTAATACAGTCTCATATATTACTGTAAGCCTTCAGTCTTGAACTTAGGTACCATGACTTTCATCCAGAAAATAATTATGCAACTAATAAATATGTCAGGATTTTTTTTTTTACTGGTTCAGTATTAAACAGGAACGTGTCTGCAGTCTTTATTCATGTACCAAGACCATCATCTTGCTCACTGAATGAGGCAAGCTAATCATCAGAAGTGTCTTGTAAGCATGGTGATAGATGGCATGTTATGATGGGAAAAAAACGACTGAACTGTTAATTGGAACTGAACTATTAATCCTGATATTTGCAGAATTGGTTTAGCAAACTGCAATGTCAATTTTAATGTAACTTCTTTATTTTTTGAGAAGAGTCAGTGTACTTGCACTGCTGGGTGTACTTGTACAGCTGGCCAGGACCAGAACAGAGAGGTCTCCACTGGGAGGAAGTGCAGTTTATTGCTGCTGGCTTGCCAGAGGCTAATTCCAAATAGGTTAAATTAAACTCCTAGTGCCTAAGAGAGAAGGGTAACCTGATAGTGCAACCACTTGAAAGTAATACCTGGAATCAAACAGCTAAAGCTTGGAGTTCTGCCAAAGTGGTACAGAAACTTACATATGAATGGACTCCAGTCTGGCTGATTGGCACTACCCCTGGGGTAGGCCAGTACTGCTAATGTAAGCTTTGCTCTTCTAGCAGTTAAAATCTGTGCCACACTCAGTCCTGATTTAGATGCCATCTGCAGGGGGTAAGGAGGCTTGTAAGACCCAGGGCTGAAGCCTGCCTCTGGACGTGTCTTTACATGCTTCAGAGGAGTGCATCTGCTGTTGGCCTAGCTACAGTAACTGCTGCTCAGCTTCCACAGGCGAGAGTTAGACACCATTAATGCACCTCATCTTCTTGTGTTTGTCCTTCACACCTGTCCCCAAGAGGAGTTCTTGGGCCTGAACTAGTGTGTTTGCAGGTTCATGACCTTTGATTTACCTGCCCTGCAGCAACAAGAGCATGGTAATTCTTGTGTGGCACCAGGTGATGTGTAAGCAGGCTGGGATGAGTGTTTCAGGGATGGGAAGTGCAGATTGGACTAAGGACAGAGAGAGAGCCCTGTTGGGAAACTGCTGCTTGCACACCCTTGCCTTAGGGGTGCCCTATGACCAGCTGTAGGAGTTGTTTGGTCACAGGAAGTAAAGGAGACTGCAGATTATCGTGGGATGGTTGCTATTGCCATACTGCAACACCTTTGGGACCCTGAAACAATAGTGCTTAAGCCCAGATGATTTGGTGTACTTGGTTGGGTAAGCACTTAATGTACTTTTCTTAAGAGTCTTGAAATATGGAACAAAGAGAAATTATTCACAAACATAAGGGTTTGGGTATGGATATGGTGTCTCACATTAAAGACTTAGGCTCCTTTAATTATAAAACTCCTATGGATAGAACAGGAGAAATCAAAGTATAAGATCTCATTAAAACCAGAAAGCCTCACAAGCTGCTCTTTCAAATCTTTCACCTCTATTTGTTTCTGTTTTGGAAGACGTGAGGCAGTATTCTGCTTTCCCTTCTCCTTTCCTGGGGGACTGGTGAGAAGGGATACTGTTTTGAAATGTGCTAATGGCAGATCAACATTTTAAAGTAAACTGTTGTAAGTTTATGCTGACTGATTTTTTAAAAACAGTAAATACCTCTGTTCTGAAGAGGTGAAGAATTGATACAGATATCCATTTGCCAAGAAAGTTTGAGGCAAAGTCTTGGCTGTGCCTTACAGGAAAACCTTTCAGACCTTGTTGTGTTTGTAATTTTGCAATTGCTGATTGCTGTGAAGATGATTTTTACTGTCCAAGTCAACAGCAAGGAAAAAATGCTTGTCTGTACTGTCTTCCTACTTGGTATTTGAGTTCTGTTCAGGGAAAAAAATACTTGACTAGGCAGCTGGGCTTCATTTATGAAAGAAATTTTTTTCTTGTTTTTAAGTAAGTCTGATTTAATGAAAACTGCTTTTAAAATCTGTTGTTTTATCTGTGTATAGCCTTATACGTTCCCAATAAATTAAGGAGCAGAAGTAATTAGGGAGTGTTGCTGATATAAATGATACAATATTGAAGATCAAAGGCAGGAGAGGAAAGGTACTGGCAGGTTTATAAACTGTGGGGTTTACTTTATATATGGTAACTGTATTGCTGCTGAATCATAGAGGGATTCGGCTTTTTTTTTTTGTTTTAATATAAATAAACTGCTGGGCATACACATGGAACAATAATAATTGCAAAACATCTCGTTTAGGACAGCCTAGATTTTGAGGCAGGGTTGCATGCGCATGTTTAAATTAATTGTTTTGTATTAAGTTTGCCACTCTTGTATTCGCTTCTATTTACAAGTACATACTATCTCTCTACGCCCCTGTATATATGTAAAAGTAGAATTTGCACAGATCTAGGCTCATTAAACACATTGAAGTAATTTCTTGCATGAGCAGTGCAACTGTGTTAAACCATATCCCTTATATAAAATACTGTCAAACAATACGTTGGTTTTACACAGCTGTCAATCTGGTAATTGTCCACCACAGCACGTTCTAATCCTGTCATCGATTCTCTGCAAGTAAATCTCTCTTAAGATCTACAGGGAACTTTTTAAAAAAAAGAAAAAATGTAATCTTACCGTGAAAGTAAATATTCTGTAACCCTCTCATGTGGCTTATGAGTTAGTTTTATTGCCTAAAGCAAAAACTGCTACACTTTCTGTGTAACCTCTGCTTTTAATTCACAATATTGTCTTTCAATGTGTTCCTCTGGGGTATATCTTGACAGACACTGTTATGTTATACTGTTAAAATTTGTCTTTTAATGATGTGTGAAATTGATAAAATTTTCTGTCTGGTAAAGAGTATTTTTAGTGCTTCATAGTGTCTGCACCGTAGTTTTGTTGTGGAAAAAAGAAAGATTATTGGTAACTCTGTTATCTGCAACTGTAGTTATTGCCTAGATGACCTGTATTGAAAAAGTCCTTGCTGAATCATCCCTGGTTCTTCAGAGTTGTGCAGTGCTTAGGGAACTAAACCCCTGATCCATTCAGGTGGAGCTCTGGAGCTGTAAAAACAGTAACCTTCCAGAACTGTTGTGAAGGCTCATCATTGAACCTGGCCAGAGGAGTAGATGGAACTTTATTTAATATAGTCAGAAAATCAGAATTTATCTATTTTTTTAAAACATAGATCATATAGCTTAATTTTGATTATGAAAGTGCACTGAGTTGACAAGTTGCACGTTAATGTGAACAGATGCATTGCACTGATGGTTCAGCAAACACCTACTGTAAAACTTAATCTTCTGTAACTAGTGTGCAAATAAAAACAGTTATTTATTTTATAGGCTTCTGAAAACTTGAATTGAGCTGCTGTGTTCCACTGGTTGCTATGCTGTCAGGCATTAATCTCAGTTTTCACTTTTGTGTTAAAGCTTTAGTACGGATTCAAAACACATTTGAATATTTCACATAGCAAAGATTAAACCCTTACATTTTGAAAATGATGCAATAAAACTGATCCATTGTTTTTTATCTAAATAGTCTGGAAACTTCAGGTTATGGCTACTTTGGGTACAAAAGTGTCTCAAAATTGGAATGACTCTATACCCATATAATTAAAATTCCATTCTATAAAATAAAACAAGAAATATGATCTTACTGCCTAGAACTTACTTCTCACTAGCTAGCTTTACAGTTTAAAATAATGTTTTAGGTGAACTGTAAACTGCTGCAAAGAACTTTGCTTTAAAATAAGTAGTAGTCAATAAGTTATAATTGAAGTTCTGTCACTGTTGCATAACTACTGTAATCTTATCCCACCTACACATCATGGGTGGAATTGCAGTTAGAGAACACTAAAATTAAAAAATTGAGGAGGGGGAAGAAGGGAGGAATCTTAAAGTACTGGGATTCATTTTGTCAAGTTTTAATAATAATTGAATGCTTCACTAATTAAGTAACGACTTGTACTTTGTATGTTTGCATATACACTGAGAGAGATGTTGCTGTTGGCCTCAAGATATAACCTCTTCCAATCAACAGCAACAAACTATTTCAGGAATTACAGTCCTATTTACACCCAGTTGCATTAACTCTCTCTCCTTCCACTTCTGAAAGTTGTGGCTTGTAGGACCATGCTGGAAGGTACAGTTGGAACTGTGGCTGAAGGTGCTGTTTCTCTGGGAGGTGGGAGTAGGAAACTCACTGTACCTACATCAGTTTCTCCTGAGTTGCTCGGCTATTTGATTCTGTGGTTAAAGCTGTTCTAAAATTTGCAATAAGTTTTGAGATGAGAGTTGACATTGACAGATTTCTGGACGTGAAATACAGTTGGCACTACAAATGAAACACTGTTCTGCAGCAGTTACCTTATCTCCCCTTGCCAAATGTCAACAGTGTCAAGAGTTAAAAACCTGAAGTTGGATAACAACGGCACTGGTATTAGGGCATTTTATAGAGCATGCAACTTTTCAAAATAGGAAAATGCTTCAAATATTTAGAAACAGAATAGTATATCTGTTGATGACTTCCTCAGAGCTGAAAATGTAGTGTAAAAATTGGTCTGGAAAACGTGCCATAGTGTAGCAGAGTATAATGGAAGTGTGGTAATTCATGAAGTTTTAAAAATTATTAATGCAGTAAATTGTTCAACTTGCCATTTTTAAGTGACAATCTCTCTGGCTTTAAATAGTTTCGCTGCAGCTTGTTGTTATTGTTCTTTTCTGGTGCTTGTTGTTGTTTTCAATGGGAGGTTTGTCCACAGGATTCTGCCACAGGCTTCTTTTCTTGAAAAAGAAACAAGAATTGCGAGTGTTACTAGTCTTGTCTTTCCTTCAGGCTTTTCTCTTACAATTTTTTTTATTATTTTTTTTTAACCTTTTAAAGTAAATTTGTGCTGTTGAAAGTTTCTAAAGATGTCCGTCACCCCATTTTAAAATAGTATAGATGGAAATGTTTACATTATAAAGTGACTGTAAGGTTGACTGCTTGAGGCTTTCTTTTGTTTTCTCCACAGAATTATGTACTAAAGAGGTTTAACATACGAGGAGGATGTTTTAGTTTCAAAATTTCAGTGTCTTTAATCAGTGTTCATAAGATAGTGTTTCAAATATTTAAACTTGGAGGGGGTGGGGAAATCTGTTTTTTTATATTGAAGATTTTGGTTCAGCTCCACTTTAGAGCATGTTTTTGTCTAGCTAACAGTGGCTACTTCCCTGCACTCTCATTTATCTGCGATATAAGAAGATTGTTCAGAGTATCAGTATTTTTTTCTCCTTTAATTTTAGAAACCTCTTGATAAGAATTTTCTCTGACCTGTTTTTCAGTTCTGGAGAAGTGATTTTGTTAAAGTGTTCTTAAAGCATATTCTTTTCTTAGTAAATATGCTGGTTTGTTTGTTTTCTTCTAAACAGTATTTCAGTCTATCAAGAAAGAGGATTGTGTACTACACCAGTTTTGACCAGCGGAAGCGAGCGAATGCAGCGTTTTTAATAGGTGCATATGCTGTAAGTACTTCTGATCCCATGGATACTTTAACCTTCCTTAAGAGACTTCTGTGTCTAAAATGGCTTCTCAAGGGGTGCTCCTTTAGGGAGATGGGCAGATGGCCATTTCATTTGTCTGTAAGCTTTGAAAACTCTGTTGTATGAGTTTTAGGGAAACCTGGTCGTCATCCCTTATCTCCATTTATTTGACTACCTAGGGAATGGCTTTGGCAGATCCCCTGCATGTTTTTCCATAGGATACCATTTTCTTGAATGTTGAAAATCCAAATCGCTTACCTCTAATTGACCATGTTAGGATGAATTGTATCTCATGTCATTACCGAAATTCAGACTGGGAAAGAAAAGATTTTTCCCACAGCCTTTGTAAAATTACTAGACCAGAGGCACAGTGGTTATTGAATTCATTTCTTTTCTCATTTAATTTTCGTAGCCTACCCAGAATAATAGACAGTGTGCCACAGCTCTACTGGTGTTTGAAAGTTAATTGAGAAGGTTTGGTTTATTTGTCCTGGTTCCTATTCCTTTTCCTTATAGGTAGCAGATGGACTGGACATATTTCTTTCTCATGATTCCTCTGAGTTTGTATTTTGGTAGTAATATCTTTTATTAGATTTCTGTAATGCCAGTGAGGAAAAAAAATCTGTTAAGTTCTTAAGTTTGTAGTTTCTATGCAGCAAATCACTAGGTAAGAGCAAACTACTATGGCATACCCAGTTTTTTGTTTTCTCCAAATTTAAAAATTTAAATTATACATCTCAGGCCCACCTGAAACATGAAGGATTTATTTGCTGGTAATCTGAGCAGCTCTAGAGGGGATCTGTTCTATATACTTCTAATTTGTAAATGGCAGGTGCAGGTGGGAAAAACATAAATCCAAATTGCATTTGTAATACTGTGGATAAGTGTTAAGGTGGACTTGGAAAATACTGATTGCCTTTTCGTTCTGCAAGCTTTTTAGGAAATATGATATGAGTTTGCTTGAGACAGTGGGTACATGGGGCCAGTGTTGATACATGTCATGTGTCTGTGTAATGGCCTAACTGTGAGGACTTTCAACCACATCATCACTCAGAAGGTTGAGAGCATAAAAATGAAAATGTCAGAAAAAAAAGAAATGTTCAGTATTTATTGGATCTGGGGTTTACAAGTAGCAGTGCCACACGGTTAGAGTTACAGCAGTGACGGTGGTGAAGGGGAAGAACACCTTGTCCCTTGTAAAAAACATTCCTGTAAGAGAATAGTTACTGTCTATAAAGTAATTTTTTAAAGCTTTTACATTGCTTTTTAGATACCAGTTCAATTTATCCAAACTATTCACAATGGGCTTTTTGTATTGTTAGGGGCTTTTTTTGTGTATGTTGCAGAATGAAAGCACTCTGAAGATTTATCATACTAGATTAAAAATGAAGCTAAGTTTTGGTTGCTGACTTTTCATTGATGCAGATGAGTCAGAAAATCTCTTTGATTTTTCTTAATGGAATTCACTACTTTTTAGGTGCGGAAGACGTACTGTAATGTTTTCCTCTTCGTTTCATTATCTTTCCTCCTTCAGTTACTGCATTGCTCTTGACATCCGAGATACTTCTGATTTTTTCAGGAGCTTGTTCAGTGTTTCTTTCCCTCTCCTCCTTCCTTTTGTGTTCTTAATATCTTTTTTCTGTTTCCTCTTGGTGTCTTTATTATGAGCCTTTATGAGCTCATTTGTGGATGGACAATGACCAGTGTTCAGTTCAGGGTGTCATGTATGTGTGGCTTTGAGCAGACACAGCTTTGAAGGGCCAGAACTTCTGTCAAATAAAACCTGCAGTATTGGGAGAACATGTGGTGCGAATTTGCCTCTACTTCAGATTCACAATTCCTTGATAAGATGGAAATTAATCTTTTTTCTGAAATTCTCTGAAATACCCTCTAAGGATCTTTTGTCTGTTAGCAAGAATTTAGGCTTTAAATGTAAGCTATTTTACAGTAATTCATGTGTCATTGAAGTCTCTCAGTTGCAGCAGTATGTGACATTTTTCCAATTTTCTTTTTTTAAAATAAGGGATTGACACCAATCAGAATGTTTCTGTTGATATCTGAATCTTTTCTTTGTTTAGGCATGCCTTTTTCTGATGTATGTCATGAAGGAGTAGAACGTGCATTCTTAGGAGTTTAGTGTGCTGGGGGAAGTTACTATCTGGTTAAAGACTTTCCAGGCTCATTTTTTCCCCTCTTCCCCTATCCTTTCTAGGTTATATTCTTGAAGAAAACACCAGAAGAAGCTTACAGGACACTTTTATCTGGATCTAATCCGCCATATCTTCCATTTAGGTATGTGAACACAAGCAATGATGAGGATACCTTCTCTGTTTTGAAATTTGCTAAAAATTTGGGGTTTAGATTGCCTCCCAAAAAGGAGTTTCATGTCTGATATAGGTAGTGTATCAAAATGACTGATCTCCAGAAAAAATATTTTTTACATCTCGTGTAATTACTTAGCTGTTTGAGGGAATAATAAATCATTTGGATTGATATGTCTTAAATAAGACTCAGTGAGGTTTTGAAAACAGATCTTAGCATGTTTGTGATTTAGCACTTAAACCTTTTCTTAATAATGCATTGTGGTTTACTATTTGGAAGTCATTAAAATATTTGAAATTTCCTAGTCCCTAGCTAGTGAGACTGACAGGATTGAAGAGAGATTTATGCTGTTGTTATATTTTCTTTATTTTACAGAACAGGTACTGATATTAAGGTTATGGAATGTTTTCAGTGAATCATAGATAGTTCCTATCAATCTGACTTTATTCTCTGTACTAAGGTCACATTGAGGCTTGAATCTAAGGAATTTTAGCAATCATGCCTATCTAATAGAGACTTCCAAATATTTTTCGTGTTGGGACTATGAGATGCCCTTATGCTTTATGAATGAGAATACCTCATGGTATTCTTATTCAAACACTGGCAATAAAAGGCAACTCCAAGAAGGTCAGTGTCCTCTTTTAGGGGAATCAGCATTTTGCAAGTAGTGTTCACTGTCAGCCAATGAATTTGTAAATGTAGACCTCCCTTGTCTGTATCAAATTCCTCTGATTCTTCAGCCACTCAGCAAAGGAAGATCACATTGTCTCTTCTCATACTTTGCTCAGAAGCCAGATGCAGTATAAACTGTTAGGGTGGCAGATTTTTTTATGTCAAGACCAGTTTGACTACAAAATCTTAAACCATCAGCTGCATTTAAAAAAAAGTTATTAAATCAGTGATAGCTTATATTGACAGAATGTATACACTGACCTGGTCATTGATAGCTCTCCAGAGCCCAAGAAGTTTACTGAGCTACTGGTATCTGTATTTTTTTCATGTAATTATAAGATACTTGGTACAGCACATTAAAAAAAACAGCTATTTTAAACATGTCAGTGTTTGTTAGCATCTCCAAATTCAGTATAAGATACAGGGGTCACAATCTACATTAAACAATGTCTTGCACATGCCTTAGCGTTGCTTCCATGAGTATCTGCTCCATGTTCTTCTTCCCAGGCACAGAGGTAGTGCTCACCAGCCTGCAGTTCTTTGGCTCTCCCTTTCTACTCTTTTTGAAAATAGGAGTGATGTTTCCCTTTTTCCAGTCACTGGGGACTGGCCCTGTCTGCCATGACTTTTCAAACGTGTTGGAGAGTGGCTTTACAACAACACCAGCCAGTTCCCTCAGGACCCTGGGATACATCTCATCAGGGCCCGTAGCTGAATAGCTCTATCTTGTCTCACCCCTGCCAAGGTGAAAATTAAGGTGTGTAGAAAAGAGGTTTTGACAAAGTGAAGAAACTTGTTTGTCAGATCCCAGAATTGTAAGACAGAAGGCTTGGGAAGAATAGGGTGTTTGCAGAACAGTCTCACAGGACCCCGTTTGCTCCAATCAAAGACTATAGATTCTTGCCTTGCAACTAATTCCTTATAACACTGAGATTGATAGCAATGATAAGAAAATGCTGTTTCTGCTTGACTGGTAAGGTCTAATGAAAGGAATTCGCTGTGGTTTCTTGTGAGGCTGATTGGGACCGCAGTAACAAATTAGCTGGAAATGGGAAAGAAATCATTTAATCATCTTCCCTGGTTTTTCAAGGTTTTTGAGATATTTCCCCCTCCCCTCACCACATTCCAAGACGTTTGGAGCATCTCTATTGCAAAACATAGCATAGTACATAGGCTCAAGCAATGGAACCTGTGCTGGAAGCAGTAGCTCTGCCTTAGGTACTGGGTCTGCTTGGCATCAGGCTGTCCTGTGAAGAAAGAAGTTGGTGCTATGAGGAAGTTTGCACTCTTTCCACATCTTTAGCATTTTGAAAAGGACTAAAATAATTCTTGTGTACAATTGAAAACATAAACCAAATGCCTCACCCCTTTCCTCATGTTTGAAGATCTATGAAGGAAATAATATGGGGATACTTAGTCATTGCTATTCAGTATTTATTGTACTGAATTTATTCTCACAGCCTGGAACTTAGATATTGCATAACTTCTGTGCTACAGGTAATCTCCGTTTGAATAGTTTATCAGTGAGCAGTGATCAGTTAAGTGTTACAATTGGACTATTTAACAAGTTTGTTAATTTGATGCCTGAAGTGTCCTCTATTTGAAAAAAGAATAGACAACCCTGAATAGGGAGAAGCTGCAGCATTGTCAGATTCTTTGTGGAGTACTGAGGTAGGTTTACATGAAGTGGTCACTGGGAAACTGATCTACTTTCATGTAGCTGAGTGACCTCAAAAAGCCCTAATCGGCTTAGGTCTTCAGCTGGCATTTCATTTAAAGACAGCTTCAGCAAATACAGTTCAGGGGTGGAAAAAATCAGATCACTCCTCTTAGAAAATTCATGGAAATTTGTTTTGTTTTGTTTTTATAATAGAAAAGCTAAAGATAACTTGGCAGGAGAAGGCACTACTGTCTTTGAGACACTTTTGTCTTATTTTTGGCTGATTCACTGTCACTTGGTGATGTTCTAGTCTCTTGAAGATCTTACACTGTATCTTCTCACTTCCATTTAAAAACAGTGCTAACACCATTTAAAATTGTCACGAATACCAGTTGCCTACTGAGAAGCAGTTTCAGATTTTTACCTCAAACTACTCTGTTTTGATGAAAAAACAAATATATTTTACTATTATTATGTTCAGTCTCTAAGTAATGACATGAATTTCAGAGATGGATTTTGATTTATAGTTTCTGGGGTTTGCTTCGTTATTGGCAAGTGCTGGGGAAATGAACTGTTTTGTTATTGACAGTATTCAGAGGTTTGGTGGAAGGGAAGGCATTATACGGTATTGAGGTCAGCTGCAACAACTGTGAAATCAGATGTGGGATATGCAGCTCTGTAATGCCAGCTCAGATTCATACTAAATCTGTATCTCCTAGAAATGTTCACATTTTTTCTCATTTTGAAGGTGACTAGAGTTCTGTCACTGTTTGAAAAGTAAGGTGGCTATTCATTGGGGCATAAAAGACTGTAAGAGTACTGTAATGCAATGTGGTCAGCATCCTGCTTTAATGGTCACGTGCACACAGCAGAACTGAGACGTTTGAGACCTGGATGCTGGAGGCAATCCGTGTGAGCTGCCAGCATCTGTGTGCAGGTCACTGGTAACAACTGGCCGTAGGAACTGCAGCTGGCAATAGTGTGCACCTGGAACTGTACATCTAGGTCAGCTTCACATCCTCCCTCCTGCCTTCATAGTATTTCTTATTAATGGATATGGGATTATGTGGTTTTTCCCCAGCATAGTTTTTATGTACAGCACTATCCAGATGCCTTATCAGTCAAAGAAGTAATTAAATACATACAGATAAAATAAAAGTTATATTCTTCTTACAGCAAAATAAAATATAAAGTAGAACTTGTCTTCTACAACTATATCTTCTGTTCATATTTCTCTAAATATTTAATTTTGTGGTTTGGCTTTGATTTCTGTCAGCCCCTCCAGAAAACTGGTACAGCTTTTAAACCCTTTCTGCTATGTACATGTTCCCACTGGGTCCCTTAATTTTTTTTGATCACAAGACTTTTTTGTTTGCTAAAATAATTTTGTGCAAAAATGATCTGTTATCATGTGATGTTCAAAATATTAATGTTAATCCATTATCTGTCAAAAATGTATTGTCTGTAAAATCAATATATTAAGTTTTGATATGTTCTGCTTATTCAACGTAATGAAAACACTTTATGGCTTCTCATTTTTAAAACTTCCCTGTTGGATTTGGATATGGAAGATTCATACACACTTCGAAGTTCTCATTCCTAAACATTATGGCTAAGTGTGCTTTAATAATCTAGTAATTTGAAAGCATTTTTAGATTGGCCTGCCTGCAATATGACACTACCAAAATAGTAGCTTTTAATTTTCTTAAAACCATTTTCTGCAAACACTGCCTGTTCAAAACTGCTAAACTTATTCTGCTCTTAAAGAATAGGGGAGAATTTTCTACTCTTAAAGTACTTGAGATTAAAAGAGCATATCACAAACTTCATATTACTTACAGCAAGTTTTATCAAAAAATGAAAGTATTCAATGCAATATTGAAATTGAGTAACTTACAGATTAAATATGTATCTGTCTGAACCTAAAATTTTACTATTCTGATAAAGTTCTTAGGACTTTGTCTAAGATGGCTAAGAGAAAAGCTATAAAAGATTTCCTTAATAAGTGAAAAGGAAATAATCTGCTTAGGCAGAGTTTTGTTAAAATCAAAGTGGTCTGAAGCACATTTCAAAAAGTACTTTTTCATTTTTCCACAATGCATTTTTTTGGTGGTGTGTGGTTGGTGGTGAGTCTCACTTCATCTTTTACAGACAAGTTGTAATTTTCATGTGGTACACTGGGATTAAGTAACTTTAAAATTAATTATATCGGGATAACTTTTAATCACATCTGTAATCAGGCATCAAAATGAAAGCCTGTAAATTAATTCCAAGCTACTAGTCTTATTTGCCTGCCCCTGTTAGTGTGACTCAATTAAGATTTGACTAATGGTTAAAGCAAGCTTTGCTTTATTTGCTACTATCTTTACACAATCCAGAGAGGATGCAAACCTTCCTGTTCCAGGATAGCATAAATAATTTTGTTAAGAGCATGGAGTATTTACCTGATGTAAAATGCACACCTAAAGTAGCTTGCAATATCTGACTGCATTTAGTCTGAGCTACATCTATGTAGGGGGAGTACTTTTGCCTGAACAAGCTTCTAAAAAGATGTCTTTAAACTTTAATTCAGAGTTCTCAAAGGGGATTGAATAGCTTGAATGTATTCTGTTTTGCTCTGACTTTCCCCTAGTTCTTAAAATAATTCTGTGTATATTAAATTTGTTTGTATTAAATCTATAGGGATGCTTCATTTGGGAACTGCACATACAATCTTACGATCTTGGACTGTTTACAGGGAGTAAATAAGGTAATAACATTTTTTTTCTTAGCAAAACAAGTTTAAATTGATTCTTAAAACATGAAGAAAAATACTGTTAAAATAGATCATAAAACCTGATTTCAGGTGAATGAGTAGTGATGAAGCCTAAGTTACTGAGGACTGTGTTTGAGTGCTGATGGCAGAAGGAGGTTGCACATTGACCTGTCTGGCCTGGCCTTTGACATCTTTTTGAACTTCACCTCATGAACAGGAACATGCAAACGCACCACACCTGGGTGGGGACAGGTCTTAAAACAAGACACCGTGCTAGGTCTGCTAAAAGATCATTTATAACTATTGGTGAGAGGGAATGACAGATTGATGAAGTCAAATGAAACAGATACTTAGGTACACTGTGATTTAATCAGACATACTTGTACAGTTTTTGCATGTACTTGGCCCCAGCTTTCCCAGAAACACTTGGTTCAGTGTTTGACACTGATCTTTTCAAATTGTTTAAAACCAGTAAAAACTAATGTATCTTACTCGTGGTTTGATGTGTCATTTTAAGTAGTCCTGAAATATTAAGCTCCAGTATTGCTTTTTAAAAAATTTTTCCATCGGTTCTTAATTGGGGACCTTTAAATTTTGTTCATTTCCCATTGGTCTCGATGAAGGAAGCAAGCTATAGGAACAATTCTGTACAGACACTCTATAGACCACTTGTAATTCTTAAAAACATGGCAAAACAAGTATTTTTTAAAAATTGGAAAAAGAGAGATCAAGCTTAATATTTTTAGTTCTGTGGGGGTGGGAAAGGAGCTGTCAGTTACCAGCAAGACTGTAATTTGTGAGGCATTCTACAGATCCTGAAGATCTGAAGTAGTCAGTGCAGTCACTTTAATTTATCTGCAGCTAATGCATCAAAAGGACGGTGAGAATCAGTTTTTCCTCCTTTGTTCTCATAAAATTTATTATTGATTTTTTTGTCTAGCTCACAGAGGTTGAGACACTTTGGGCAGAAAACATATGCCTTAATTGAAAGTACTCTTGGTTTACCTGGATAAATTTGGTGTTTGTATGTGTGTATGTCATATACATGTAACTCAGGGGGCCTGCAAGTTCAGGAGTGCAGCCAGCCAGCCATGCTTCAATGAAACGTTCTTCAAAATCAGCTGTTCAGATAAACCTCTCAGTATCTTAGGTTTCATGTCAGGTGCAGTCAGTGAGCCTATGCTGTCTATAACAAAGCTATTTTTCATTTGTCCTAAAAAGATGCTCTACATGTAGCAAATAATGGCAGTCTGAGGATTATTGCTTTTGAATCACAGATCTGCAATGTGTTCTTATCACACTGTAATTCTGGAATGTTGTGCAATATCTATATTTTTCAGAATACAATAGGTTCAGTGTAAATAGATGCTGCAGAAATGTCTTCCACCAATTTGGAAAAATATTGGCTATGAAATTCATATTCATAGAATTGTTTTCAATATGGTTATTATATACAACTTTTTAGTACAAAAGTGGCATAATTAATAACAGTACAGTAATCAAATACAAATCTTCTTTCAGTCCTGTAATAAATACTATCTAATGTAGTCTGGTGGACTTCATTCTACCTGTGAAATGGGTATTAAAAGAAGTAGTAAGATAGAGATCATACATGGCACTGCATTCTGTATATGCCATTTTGCCTTGGTATTATGATGGTAAAACCAGAGTATCCTACTAAGTGCAGAGAATCAATAAACACTCGGTGTTCAATGTTTTGTTATATCCAGCTGCATGAAAATACATTTGGCATAGGAATCATTAAATGAGTGTATGACAAAAAGGGAATTGCTTTTTAACTTGTCATCTGCCTTACAGAAAAAAAACCCACATGGTGGGCTGTGGAGAATCAATGTTATGATTTAAGTGATATGCAACAACCCTATGTCCCATCCTCATGTCTTTGGAGGGGA
This sequence comes from Cyanoderma ruficeps, assembly GCA_008694505.1. Classification (NCBI taxonomy): domain Eukaryota; kingdom Metazoa; phylum Chordata; class Aves; order Passeriformes; family Timaliidae; genus Cyanoderma; species Cyanoderma ruficeps. Next base: position 7,260,471 of record VZDJ01001247.1, read on the forward strand.
AGTAATGAGCCTGACATGTTCCAGTGACATTGTTGGAGTTTTTGTTGTCTGTGTCATTAATCTGTGCAAAATGTAATGTTGTCTTAATGTAAAAGCTTCAGTAAGCCACAACCACAAACATTTAGGGATTTAGTTTTGCTCAAAAAAGTATTATAAAATGAGATTATACTTTGTATTTCAGTGTAAACTGACACCTTGTTGCCTTTTAGGCCTTGCAGCATGGATTTTTTGACTTTAAGACATTTGATGTGGATGAATATGAACACTATGAGGTTTGTACATTTAATAATGCATTGAATGTGTTTGAGCTACCTAAGACTATACAGTATCCCCTAACTTAAAACATAGTGGAAAGGCATTTTAATTCAAGTAAAACCCAGTGTTCATATGTAAGGTATGTACATGGAAACCTATCTGCTCTTTGTGAAGAACATGCAGGATTACTATCCTTGCAATGGCAGTGTATCGTATTATAAATCTGCTTTCTTGTAGCCTTTCTGACTTTTGGGACCTCTCATGCTTTCCCAACCTTCTGCCAGGATACCATCCAAGGTCTCTCAGCTGACCTACAGAATGTTTTCTTTCAGCACTTGTTAGCTCCTTCTTCCATTCCTATTAGTCCCAAATATATGACCAATTTTTTATAGCCACACAGATTAAGCAGATTTGGAGGGCTTTTTTTAGTAATTTTTTGCATTATGTGGATTTCTAATAAAGGAAATACATCCAAAATATTTCCCTAACAAAGTCCCAGAAAGCTAAGAGAGATCATTCACTCTTCTGCCAACTGTCTTACAGCCTGGGTATAGATACTCTGGTTGGCTCTAAATGCTTCTAGGACTTTGTCACATGCACACCTTGATCTTCTGATAGTAGAAAGTTATCTCAAGCTACATTGCTTTAGGGAAGCTTAAAAATATGCCATGCTGTACCTGTGGACTGTGTGCAGAGGAACTCTCAGGCACAGAAGGTGTACATACATCTAGTCCAAAAGAGTTGCATGGTCTTTGTCTACCAGGTCTCCCTCCAAGGAAGGGAAAGGGTTTTTACTGAAGTCAGTGAAAATCATTTAGTTTATTGGACATTGCCTTTGGAACACCTATAAATTCCTGTACTTGTATTGGTTAAGGAGAAAGATATATAAACTAGAGGTGTACTTGAATATAAATGTAACTCTTTTTAAACTTGTGTTGCTTTACTGCAGCAAGTATTCTTCCCTTGCATTGCAGTTTTCAGAAAACCTGGAAGTAATGAGAATAAAGTTGCTAAGTTGAAAAATCTCCATTCTAAAAGCATTTCCTATAGCTGTATGTATTTCAGGTACATACTGAAATGCTTCATAAATGTTCAAGAAAGTTAAGTCAGAAGAGGAATAAATAATAGAAAAAGTTAATTGACAGCACATCTATACAGTTGATGTCTGCAGTAGGCAGTCTGTAACACAAATCTGCCTATTTCACTAAACTTGAAAGCATTTGAAGAAGGATTTCTGTATCCTGCAATGTTTTATAAGGATTAGGTTAAAAAATTGGTATAGCCTTTGCAGAATTACCAAAATTAAATGAACAGGAACTAAAATTTAAAATATGAAAATGCTGCTTTTTGCTTACTCTGTGTACAAAAAGATACACATGTTCTGAAAACAAATGGTAGTTTGGAATTCTGTATGTATAGTAGGCATTAGTCTGCTTGAAAAAAGTCTTAAAATAATTGACTAAAGCTATCCCATTATCTTGTTTAAGGCTTAACATTATTTTAGAGTGTGAAAAGTATGTACATGTGAATGAAGTTTATAGTATGCTGTTTGCTGAGTTTAAGAAGTAAGAATTTGGAATCGTCTTTAATTTTTTGTCCATTTTTTGGTATGTCTTTTTTTTCACACATTGTGGTCAGCTTTGTGTTTAGTTATGTCCTGTGCTATATTTCAAAAATTTTAAATGTTACAGGTTTTTGCTATGTTAGGTCTTCAAATGTGTGGTTTTCTGGAAAAAGTTGCATACGACTTAAATGGAGCAGGCTGGAAGGAAATTTTATTTCATGTTAATAGTTCTTTCATCTTACTATGTTATCAAGGCAGCTAATTCCCCTTTTGTTGAACTGGAAGTAAATTACTGATTGGGTTTTTTACTAATAATGATGTTTGCATGTAGTGTCGTGAATGTATGTACACATATACAGAGATACCTGTAGTTCATATTGATAAAAATTGAAATTATTCACCATGGCTCCTGTAACTATAAAAAACTTAATCTACGAATAAAACTGGTGATACAAATACAAAAATATTTTTAGCTAGCTGAACAGGACTTCTTCCCTGATGGGAGTAGGGATGCTGCAGTGCTGAGAAGTCAGTCTGTGATACAAATGGGGGGCAGGGGTCTTGGCTTGGCACTGAGGTTGGTTCTCTAGTCCTTATGCAACCTGGGTAACTTCCAGGAGTTTCCATTGTGCAGGGACATTGGGAGCAAGCCTAATGGGCTCAGCTAAGCAAACAGTTGCTGAATTGATCACTGTGATGTCCATTATCAGAACCTTTCACTCATTAGGATGTTCTGGTGAGCTGAGAGCTAAAAACACAAGCTTAATAATGCAGCTGAACCGAGTGCCATGTCCTTAAAAGTCATGCTGAGAATAACTGCATTGCCAAACGAGGAATGAGCAGTCTTCAATTAAAGAAAGAAAAGAAGGCAGTTTAGAACTACAGTTGATGTTAAGTTTTTCCAAAGAAGCTTTCATTTTCAGCAGTGACAGAATTTGAAGAGTCTTTTTAGGTTTTCATTTAAAAGTGAACAAGAAATGGAAAATGTCATAGTTTGAAAGTTGATTAACATCGAGTCTCTTTATTTAATTTACACTTTTCTTCTGTGATTACTGGCTCATCAGAGCTTATGCCAATATGTAAATTTCAGCTTCTACAGGGAAAGGGTAATTGTTCTGAAAGCTAATTGGTTTTTAATTTGTTTTCTGTGAATTGGGGTTTTTAGCTAGTGCTTTACAAGGAAGCACTTTTCCATAATTTTTGATTAAAACATAGAAGAATGTTGGTGTTTGTCAGTGTTATTAATAGGTGTCCTGAAAGACTGAACCCTCTCAAGGAGAAATCTTACATGAAGGATCTTTCTGCTTTTATTGGAAAACTTAAGCAAATTTTGTTTACGTTTCATTTTACTAAGATAGGTCTAAGAAGCAGTTTATGATTAATTTGTCCTGTATAGTTAAGCTAGCTAATTACATTTGAAGTGTTTCTTTTTACTGCAACATAGTAAAGAGTAAAATAAAATCTCGAGAATTTCTTTACCTTGTATATACAGGTATTAAAATGTTTTTCTCTTCTGAAATTTTTGTAGCGAGTGGAAAATGGTGACTTCAACTGGATTATTCCAGGAAAATTTTTGGCTTTTAGTGGACCACACCCAAAAAGCAAACTTGAAAATGGTATGGTGTATGTTTTAATACTGTGCAATGATCTTATTTTTCCAGCATGTAAAACCATCACAGCAAATGAGCAGATGATAATAGAGGGGTTATCGATCAGTTTGAATTGTCAGAAATAATCATCCAGTGAGCATTTTATATATGCTCATAGAATTTAATTCAAAAAGTTTTGGAATTCTTCTTTGCCGGAAGAATTTCAATTCTTCTAGCAGTCATTGACTTTTCATCCTGTGACAAAGTGCCTGAGAGATTCAGGTCGCTTACTGTTCTCCTGGAACCTGACACCTGATACAGTAATTGTGCGGAATTAGAGGTGAGTTGCTTTAAACCCAGAAGACTGTTAAGAGTTTTGTGACACACACCAGGAAAGACTTTTAAAAGAAGCTTGCCTTTCCTACTGAAGATGCTTGAGGTAATGTGAAGAATCTAGGGAATGTGATTCTAGTGGAATAAAAGAACAGAGAAGCGTGATTGACAGAGGGAAAGTAGAGATTTGGTCCAGCTAGAAGGAAAATCAGTCATTCAAATGCTACCATCCGGTTATTCCTGAATTTGACTATATTATTTATGCCACGTCCTGTTGTTTATGTGAGCATATTTTCTGAATATCTACCTTCCCAGTAAACAAAATCCAGAAAGAAAAATTTTTGGTTGGTTTGTGTTTCTTCCCCAGTCATTGTTGCAGCCCTTTCTTGCAGAGCTTTTTCTAAATTTGCTTTAATTTTTCCGTCGAATTTGGAAAACATGGGTTTTGTTTATAACATGTATAACTGAAAATTATTAACACATCTAAAATCCAGTATGAAGCTATAAATAACCCTCTCCCAGGTGATTGCAAGTACACATTACAAAGCTACATTTTTCTCATTATGTTGTGACTGGAATTGCATTTACTAAAGCATATATGACTTGTCCTGAATAGCTGTTTTGTGTTTGGTCACTGACCTCCCTCCCTGTCCCCCCATCTTCATTAGAGGATCCTTTTGTCTCTCAACTGAGAATCAAGGCAGTAAAGCTCTCTTTCTTCCCAGTAGGACAGGCATAATTTGGTACTGCAATTTATCCTTTGACTGTTCCTCTTGCCCATAATATAGATGAGCAATGTATTTTCTTTATAAACAGTGTTTCATCTTCAAGCATGCTTTTATTCTTTCATCTGCAGCTTGACTCTAGATCAACAGCTGTTGTGAAATGCTGGATCCATGTATGTCCCCAGCTTTATGCATAAATCTCCTTGCAGAGAGAATGGGAGCTTAATGGAAGACAGTACAGTGTTTCATATAGACCACATTTTAGTTTTTTGCCTCCTAATACATTTTATAAGAAAAGTGATCTTAATGAGCATTTTTAGACAGTTTTTTTATAGCACTTAACACGTCTATTCTGAATAAAATATTCAAGCATTTTTAGTATTAGCATGTTAATAATTCAAAAAGTTTTCAGGACAATTTTGATTAGTGGGATTTTGAACTTCATGAACCTAGGACATTAACTGACTGTGGCTTTATTTTTTTATAGGCTATCCTCTTCATGCACCTGAAGCCTACTTTCCCTATTTCAAGAAGCATAACGTCACATCAATCATAAGACTAAACAAAAAGATTTATGAAGCAAAACGCTTTACTGATGCTGGTTTTGAGCATTATGATCTGTTCTTCATCGATGGCAGCACACCAAGTGACAGTATAGTCCAGAGGTTCCTGAACATCTGTGAAAATGCCGATGGTGCCGTTGCAGTACATTGTAAAGGTATGTGCAGCTATTAATTTCTCAGACTGAAATTCAAACTAAGTATAAATCCATAGAGTTTATCCCAGAAATACAGCATTTAAGAACACTTTCAGATTGTGAGAATAATAATGCTTTATGGTGCTTGACTAAATATATGCCAAATATTTGTTATTTTCCTGTGTATATGAAGTCTTTACGTCCTACACTGTTACTTGCAAGAACTGACAATCTATTGTTCATTGTTCTGTGGGGTGTTTTTAATATGACTTGAAAACTTGAGATTTAGTTGATGTAGGTTTCATTTTTGCATTATGCTTTCACAGCATTATGATAATTGGCTAGGAAATGCAAAACACTGAAAGGTTTTCTTTGTGCTTTTTGACTGTTCTACATTTTTCTGTGGAGTATGAATTCCACATTTCAAGTTGATGTGAGTTATTGTGATGCCAGCATTTCAAACCAGCCTAATTCAGCAAACCAGCCAGAAAATGCACAAAACATGCTTAGTCAAGAGAGATTAACAAAGGCTTTTAAGGGTTCAGCTTGATTTATGTTTAGAGTTGTGTAAGGACATTGTGGAGATGAATGTCTTGCCTGATCAGAAGCAAGAATAATACAGTCTGTAATTTTCCCATGAACAATAAATATGCATATCAAAGATAAACAGATTTATTTGCCAACAAGTTGTTACTGTTGCTAGAAGCCAGAAGTTCTGGCATTGATAAGCTGGGCATCCACTAATTGGCTAAATAAGAGTATAAACTATTGATTAGCAGGAGGTTGATAGTAAGTTATTCTCCAGGCTTAGCTGCTAAAGGTATAACATGCTTGGTAGTGAATTAGAGATGTGCTTTCTACACTGAAGTATTTTTTGTCTGATCATTTAGCAAGTAAGTGAACAATCTTGTTCTTTGCTCTTTTTAGTTTTTACATCACCCTAAATAATCCTCTACAGTGTTAAATCAACAGTTAACTCAGGCCTAACTCATATTGCAGAGGTGTTCTGAGCACAGCTGTTACACCAGAAACTGCTTGTCTCAGATGAGATAGAACAATTAATTGCAAAGGATTGTAATGGAAAGTTTGTGCATTAGCAGAATGTTGGAGGAAAGAACTGAAATCAATACTTCACCTTTTAAATGACTCTTCAGAGCTTGTCTTCCAAGCTACAATTACAGAACCTCACTAGGTGTGAACTTCTACCTTCATCCTACCTAAATCATCTTCACTTTCAAGAAAGTTGGAGTTAGTTATTTGTTAAATGTAAAGCTTGTACTTGTATATAGAACTGTCAGCAGAGATGTCTGGCTGCTTGGAGAGTTTAGAGTTTCCATTTGGATAGTTGGTGGTGCATAAACAACAGCAGGCTACTGTGAGACTGTAAATTGCAAATATTGTATTTGTGGAAAATAAGGTTTAAATGGGGAAACACTACTAGTAGATGAGACACACAGCTAAAAAGATTTATTCTCACTCTGTAGTTTGAGATTTTACTGATAGTAAAAGCTAATTTTTCTGTGTCTCTGTCGTCCCCTTAAAAACAGGATTAGTTTGGGATTTATTGGGCAATGGGTTAAATTATTTTAATCTATGGATATCTAAAATTATACAGTGGTCAGCAGTCATTGCTGTTTATACAGATAGCAGTGAGTAGTTTTATGTGCTGGTTTCATAGCGAGACTGATTCAAAAAGAAAAACCCACTGAGTTGCTCTGTGTTGAGATGTGACACGTATTTGCACCATGGTTTTTAGGTACTTGTGTTGGCCTCTCAAAGGTGCTTTGATTATGGTTTTTTACTGGTATTATAAATATGAAGTTGATATCCAGCTTGATCATGGATTTTTAATATTTTTATTGGCCTTTTTTTAAACAAAGTTTGGAGTAGAATTTTTCAATTTTTCAACAAGTAATCGCTGTTGCAGGTGTTTTTTTAAACATTAACTTTTCCTAAGTATGAAAGATTTATCCCTACATCTACAGCATTGAAATTGAATTATGTGATAAATGCGACACTGAATCAGAAATTATGTCTTCAAATACTAATATGGTGAATAGCATTTCATGGAAGTTTCTTTACATCCCTTACTTTTATTTGATAACTCTGGAATGCTCATCCCTTCATATGTGGCTGTTGATACTTGTGTTTCTGTAGCTGGCCTGGGGAGAACAGGAACACTGATTGCCTGTTTCATCATGAAGCACTACAAGTTCACACATGCTGAAGCCATTGCTTGGATAAGAATATGTCGCCCAGGCTCTATTATAGGACCCCAGCAACACTTCTTGGAAAAGTATGTATATAAATATATATATAAATATGCCTTCTTTGCTCCTCTCCATCCCTATGCATCTTACACTATTTATAGGATCTAATTTGTCTACCGAGATTTGCAAGTTATTGCCTGTTCAATATATTTAAGGTTAGTTAATAGGGGATTGAAATCTGAGTTACTCAGAAGCAGTCAGCTTCTCTGGAGTTCCGTGCATTTTGTCTCCTTAAAGGGACACAGGGCCCCAAGACTGCATGTTTCTGTTCTGGCGGATTTAGGAGTTCAATGAATGTGTTAGAAATGGACAGATGTGGACAAAAGATTAAATCAACCAACAGGAGATATTAAATGATAGCATCAAAAGAATAGTCTTTTTTAAATACTTTATATATCATCTGTGGCACTTAAAATGGATCTTAAAATGGTATCATTTGTATGTTTTTTCTTCATTGTAACTAAAGATTAAATAAGTACTTGGTAGAAAGCTTATGATCTCCATCAGATTCCTCAGCATGATATATGAAACATTTCTCATTTGGAGCTCGTAATTGTAGTCAGACAAATGTATGGTTTTAATACAGCTTCAGATTTGATCCTGACTGGAAATGAATGGCAGTGATGTAGACAGTAAGTTTAATGTCATAGTGGTTTTTAGTTGTGCATTTACTGTTGTAGTGGTTATGCTGATATATTTAGGTTGATGGCATGATGATACTTACTTGGAGGAGTTTTCACTTTTATGGGGCAAAACATTTTAAGAAAATCCACTACAAGTAGGAAAAAGATTATTCATCAGCTCTGCTAGGTACTGTGTAAAAACTGTAAAAGATGCACTGACCTTGCATCTTAAAATCCTTAGGATATTGGAGAGAAAGAGGTATTACTGTTATTCAAGAGAAATAGAGCATGGATGAGGGGTTTTATTTTTTTTCCAGTGCAACTAAATGGAGAGGTGGCTTGCTATTATTTGAAATACTGCAGATCACACATTTTCATGAACTACAGGTCTTCACTGGAGCCAGATCGGTCTTCTTCAGACAGTGCTGATGTTTGGATGATACGCTCTTAAAAATGACTTGCACAATAGAGCAAAATTACAAGAAGGGTAGTGGGTAATGTGAATAGTGGGCGCTATTTACTTACAAGATAGGAAGAACAAGGGTCATGTCTTTTCTTGGTTTGACTGAAGAAATACTTGGCTCAATTTTACAGACAGGTAAAGATCCTTCAGATCTGCCTACATTTGTCCCAGCTGGGAGCTGTAGTGTTGTTCAGTATGAATTTTCTACTCTCCTAAGGGTGGGTAGTAGATACCTGTTTCAACAATCAGACAAAAGTCAAGCAATGTCATCAGTGGTGTCAAAATGGGGTTCGGAAAGAATGTCAGTTCTTTGTAATATAAAATGTCTTGCCCTCAGGGCTGCAAAGTTGTATCTGACAAAAAGGTAACATCTTGTAATTTCAATCTCCCAAGCTTCATAGATGTCAAAGACTAATCTCTTAGGTTCTTTGAGGATTGATAAGGGAGGTTTGACTAGTTTAGGGGGTTTTTAATAGAAACTCTTCCACTTAAATGTGTATTAGATCAGTTTGTTACTGCATATGCAATAATCTTGAAAGATTTAAAAATTAAATATTATTTAAATTTAAATAATAGTATTTAAATTCAAGCATGTTTTCTAGGCTACTTCTGTTAGGTGGACTAAGTGGCACTCCCTCTGCCCCCCAGCCATTTGTTCTGCCTTCTCATGATGTTACTAGGGGATGTAGTGAAATTTTTTGAAGTGCTTACCTTTTGCATTTATTATTGAGCAAGCTTAGGCAGTTGGCTCAGATCCCTTAGTTCTGAAGGTTTGCCATAACATTTTGTTTCCAAGCAAAAATTCCAGTGAAAGTGTATTCTGATTTAATTCCTCATTTTTTTCTTCTCTGTTCAGTGTAGTAATTTAATGTTGTTTCAATAGTATGTAATAGGGTCTCAGTTCTTAGATGGAACTAGCATGACCCAGCAAACTTCCTTACTGAGGAATAATGCAGCCTCATGGAAAACATCTGCTCTGTCCATGCATGTTGGAGCAAAGAAATTGGTATTATTCTACCACCTGTGTGAAGGATACATTCTTCCAGTTTGTAAAAGTTGATGTTAGAGTCCTGGTGAACTTCACATCCACTTGCACTGCACAGGTCAGCTGTAGTTTCACTGCACAATATTTCTGTCCACAAAACTCACGCTAGCAAGGTGCAAAGTTCCCTATCATCAGTTATGCTACACATGATACATATAAAAGCACTGCTTTATATTATTTTTAAGTTGTTTTTAAAGAGCCTTTAGAATATCATTGCAAATTTCTGTTTAGTTAACCTCTCTCCCCAGAAGCATTTGGTAAAATGAAGTTTTAGTACTGCTTATTTGATAACTTTGTATCCCCTCATCTAGGAAGGTTTTTTGTTGTTGTTTTTTTGAAGTATTGATGTTTTAAAGTTTCTCGTGATAGACATGTAAATTTTTTTGAGATAAAGATGTACAGAAGATTCAATTGTTGGCAATCTGTAAGCATGGCATGTTTTCATATGGTTTTTTTATATGTATGCAAATCTGTTGATCTGAATGGCTTTGGTTTTGTGTCCTAAAGGAAGCAAGCAATGTTATGGCTGGAGGGAGATCCCATCCGATCAAAGCAGAAACAGCGAGGAGTTGATGGAAACATTAATGGAGTTCTTTGTGGCTTGAATGACATTTCCATCAGTGACACTCTGAATAAAGCACAAGACTTGGATCAATGCAAGGAGGTAAGTGTTCTTAGGAAAAAATTCAAACAGACTGAAGCTGAGCTTTTAATAACTAGCTATAGATAACTTCTAGATTTTTTTGGCATTTTTAGCCTTGTTTTAGTATTAGATTGATTTTTCTCAGATTAACTTTTTATAGGTGATAATTAGAACAAATCTCCACTTAAAAAATAAAAAAGATCAAATAATATTTAAAACTGTTACAGGTAATTTTTCAAGCTTTAAAAAGTTTGCATTATTTGAAGCAATTCTCTTGGGATTTTCAGTTTTTTTCTTGAGAATGAAGAAAAACAAAAAGTCAGCTTTCCTCCGGGAAACAAAAAATCTGCTTATTCCAACTTTTTAACTAATAATGCAGTTGTGTATAAATGCCTGTCAGAATTCCTTAAAGTAAATAAGTGATGGCATTATGCTTGAGCATAGTGAACTGACTTTGAGGTCAGATTCTGCAAAAGCCCTGTTGAGTATGTTTGTACAGAGGCACATTTAATGTAGCAGAACTATGCAAAGGGTAGTGCCATGTCTGCAGAAGACAGATCAGCCTTCTGGATTCTGGTCTTTGTGAAGGAGGTGCTCAGTGCTTTGAAACTGCACTGCTCCTAGGATTTGATAGATTCCCTTGCTTACTTGCTTTTGTTTCCCAGAACGATTCTGAAGACAAAGATGTGGAAGCTCAGAATGGGATGACACAGGGAGATAAACTGAATGCCTTAAAAAGTCGGAGACAGCCTTGTTCCGTTCCAACTGGAGCTCTGAGGTAATTATACCAGTCTGAGGTAATTTGCAGTTTTAAATTCACTTTGTGCTATCAGATCTGTCTGGCAAGTACGTGATCTTGTTTAAGGCAGTGGTACTACCTGTACCACCTTATGTGGTGGAAAATTCTCCAGGTATGGATCTATTAGTGGCAGATTTGTCTTGTTAATCTTTTTCTTCTCTCCTTTTTTTCCCTCTGTCTCCCTGTTTAGGGGTGCCTTCTTACTGTATAGCAGTAAAAGATAATGTAAAAAATACTTCAAAATTTTCAAATGTATATCTAGTATTTTATAACTTACAACTTGAACAAAATATTCTTAATCGAACTTAGTTGTCTTTGTATAATTACTTTTCTGTACTCATTACAGAAATTTAGAATTTTTCAGACCCAGTAAAAATGTGAACTTTGAAATTAAACCTGAAGCAACCCTCTGTTCTTTAACTGTATATTAAAACACTGATTGTCAATAATTCTAACTCTTATTTTTGTATTTTAAGCCAACCTGAGACACACAGATATGCTTTGGCAGATAGGAAAGCTTTTTTATCCCTGGATAATGATTGCTGCTTTTGTTTCTTTAGGCTGCAAGACGTGAAACTGCACACCAGGTCAATTTCACAACCTTTCAGGTACTGACTTGAAAATTCTAGTTCTAAATGTAAATCACTTGATTAGGGTCTTAATTTTCAGTGTTCTGGATCATTATTAATTAATTGATGTGATAACTATTTCAGACCTCTGAGCATAGGCAGGTAACAAAGCTTTTTAAACACCTGCAAATTGTATGCCTTAGCCCATTTAATCTAAAATACAATATGTAAGACAAAATTTCTATCATTATCAAGCATTAATCCTGAAAAGAGCACCTTTTTATTTTTTCAGTTTTGTGACCTGTATTTTTGAGTTGGATTTCTCTAGAGGCTAGCATTGGAAATGAATGTTTTACCCCTTCTGGGTGTGTAATTAAAGCTGCTCAATGTCATTTTTCTTCTGTGCTTATAATTGGAGATCTGTACCCAAGTTTTTTCATCCTTTAAGGTCTGATTGTTGTATCCCCTCATCTAGGGTTAGAGAAAATTAAATTTTTTAATTAATTAATGTGGACAGCCATAATAGTAACAATTTGAGTAGTCTAGTGTAACATGCATACAGCTTATTATCAACACATGAAGAATTTTTTTATTAAGAATCCCAGCCAAGAAAGAGCTGCATGTTCTGTGCAACTCTGTGAAAAGTTTCATTTAGAAATGATGCTGACCTCATGAAAGCTACAATTTTGGGTTTTTCTACTCATACTTGCTCTGTAAGCTCAAAAAGTACTCTTAATCAAATTTACATTTAGAGTTCTAAAATTTATGATAAAACTTAAAAAATGGACACTTGGCCTTCATCAATTATCAAGGTGAAAAGTAGCCTGTAGCTTTTTAACAAGGTGCAGCAGGGTAAATACTTGGAGTAGATATCTGGAAAGATTTTTTTAAAAATATGTTTAAGCTGGCAAACTTGAGGTTTTGCTGTTGACATCTCAGACCTGAGAATTCACACTTTTTAAAATACCAGTCTATGTATTGAAAGACTATATATGTTGGAGATGTATATTTTAATTATAAAATCTTGCTTCTCACTGGAACTCTGCACTCTTTTTAGGTTGAATACTTCAGGTAGCACAGAAGGATCCATATCTCCTCTGAAGGCCTCCAGAGTGGTGGCAGTTACTTCACCATCTGCAGAAAGAATAAGTAGACTTTCCATGTCCTCAGGCTCTAACCTTAAAAGGTTTTTTTCCTTTTTTCTCATTTTTATACAAATGCTTACAGTAGTATCCTACAGTGGTTGTCAGTACATCTACAGCTTGCTGTTTTGGCTATAAGAAGACTTGCATTTATATACAGTGATTTGCTGTTCCACTAGCAAACTTCAGTTGCCTACAGATTTAAAAAACAAGCAAAACCCAAAATCTATCCTACTGGTCTGAGAGTTTTATTGAGATTGTGCCATCAGAAACAGTACTGTGGGTTGTTAGGTTTAACTGATCTCAGTTTATAGATGTTTTGCAGATATTCCCACAACTCTATATACTATTACTCTCAGAATACTGAGTGGTAAATTTTTTTTATGAACTCTTAGTATTTAGTATTACTATTACTTTTTAGTTCCATTATTACTATTCTCCTAAGTAATTATATATATTAAATGACCCTCAGAATGATTGATGCATATTAAATAACTATATACACAAATAATTATTTAGTTAGTCTGCCTGAACAGACCAACCAGCTTGAGGTATTTCAGGACACCCTATTTCCAGTCTCAAATTTTGCCATGTTACTACTCAGTTACTTGAACGTTTGTATCACAAAACTGATTGCAAGAAGCAGAGGAGGAGTTCTTAAACTGTTCCATGTCATAAATTGCTTCAGTGTAAATCAGATACTGCCAAAATCTTTTAACACCATCTCCTGCATGTGAGTATGGTTTGACAGAGGTGAAAGCTGGCCATGGTGTAGTGCTTGAATAAGCAAAACTTGCAAAGTCCTTACATAGAATTCTGCTTTTTGTCACTTAGGAGCTAGAAAATTAACCTGTGTGCAAACACAGATTATTTCATAATTTCTAATTGTCTGTTACATTTTTGTATATATCTCTACATACCTTGTGAATATTTTTTTCCCTGCATGTGTTTTCCATTCAGCATTTCCATAAACTCCAGACTAGCCAGTTCCCTAGGGAACCTGTACGCTGCTTCAGATGATGATGAGAGCAAAATGACATCATTGTCCTCTAGGACAGGTTTTTCTGTAAGCCATATCTCCAGTCACCTGAATGGCAGCTTGCAGCTGCCACACAGAAAAAACCATGAACTGAACAACAACTTATACAACAGAAACAGCAGTAGTGGCAACAACCTGAGCAGCCAAAGCAGTTTTCACAGCGCCGCGACAGATGAGTACGCACCAGCCTTCCTTTATGGGCCTTACAACTCCTCCAGCATGATACCACAGTCCGTTCCTGTAAGTCACAGTCACAACAGCACTTTCAGGCAGCTCACTGATGCTTTTCTTCCTTGCTTCTGTGAGCAAAACAACTGCCAAAAAAAAAATCTTGACTCAGCATAATTCTCCAACTTCCTCTAATGTTTCTGCACAGCACCTTTGTCTGTTATCTATCATTTCAGCTGCTTTTTTTTCCATCTTTTCTAAGCATCTGTTACATAGAAGTTTCATGAAAATAAATCATGCCTGAACTTTACATCATTTCTGATAACATTTTTTATGGACCTTCTTACCCTTTAGATTTTATTTCAAATTATCCATAACACAGTCTATAAGGTAATTATGTGTCTTCATCTGTGTGCAGTAACAGATTTTAAGAAGCCTTTGAATGTACCATAGTAAATAGAAGGTAGAACATCTATAAAGATGGGGCTTATTTGAACAATTAGTGCTCTTGACCTGAAAGCTACTCCTTTTCTAACACCAATTGTGGAAAGTATTACAGGCAAGAGATTTCTAATGGTCTCACATTGCAGCTTTCATTCCTCAACAACTTTGCTGTCTTGGGCTTATTTTGTGCTCTTTTTCTGTGTAAAAGACTCTCTGTAAAGAGGATGTACAGATAAACTAATGCAACTTGAAAGTGTTTCTATCCAAAATACAGAGGAGAGACTAGAGAAACTTAATTTATGAAATCAGAAATAGCGTCATCTATTCTAGGGAAAAAATAATCATACCTACTACTATAATTCTAAAACCAATTTAAAATACCTGGTTTCCAAGGATTTGATAGCCTACTAATTACAAAAGATAGTACACTGTTTTTAATAGATTTTGCCTATGATTAAAGGAGCCTGTCAGCCTCTCTTGACTAGTTCTGATACTTAGGATTTTTTTTTTTTTTACTGGGTGGAAATAAAATTGACTGTGTAAAATTAACTTCAGAGTATTGCACATCACTCTTCTGTTTCCTTTCCACTGATAAATTGTTTCAGTATAAAGAAAGTTCTGGTGTTATACCTGCTAGTGGTTTTGAGTGTGGTGAGTCTGTTTTAAAACAGCTAATAACTAGTTACATTGCATGTAACTAGCCTGTCCTGGGAAAGGGTCATTCATGGGCTGTGTTCTCCTCTTGCTGCAGCAGGGGAGGACCAACCCTGTTATTAACAGCTCAAATGTGGTACCACTCACAGTTCAGAAGCCACATCTTTGTAGCTTGGGAGTATGAATTGCTATTTCTGAGGATAGATGATAGTAGGAAATAAAATCTCATTGTTCCATTGTGGAATTAAATTGCATGTGTGACTGAAACCTAATCTGTGTAAACAGAACATTGAAGTTAGTTGAGGGAACGTGATTCTGTATTCTCTAACTCAGTGAGTTCTTCCTACCGTGGTAGGATCTGCTTCACCTAAAGCAGTTCTTCAGAATCCTTGATGCTTTCAGACTCCTTGTTTAAAAAAAAAAAAAAAGCTTCTTATCTACTACAGTTTATATGGAAATAAATGCTGATATTCCATGATCTTAGAATCACTGTTCTGCATTGAGTTTAAACTTTACTTTAAACAGCAGCAGTAACTTGTTTGCAAGGGACTTCTTGAATGTTGCCACATCTTCATTTCTTTAATTTTACTGTTTTTTCTCTACTACTTGAGATTATAATAAATTATATATTATTGAGATTTTTCAAGTGAGATATAGAAATCATAACAGTTTTTCTATGATGAAACAAGCTCTAGAACAAGAGGACTGTTCTTGTTGGTTTTTTTTTTTTAATGTCTCATTTTCAGTACTGTCATACATAATATATTGAACAGTAATTCTTTGGAGAGTCAGCCCATTCCCATTCTTTTTTTTAAATTATATGCTGCCAACAACATTTTTAGAGGGTTTTTTCCATATTTTACTTACAGCTATATATTATGCATAAAGTATATGCATGTAAACTTACATGCAGCACCCTAAGGGGAAGAAACTCCTTGTAACTGTAATATGAGTCAGTCATGAAAATAAGCTGACATCATTCACAATAGGTCAGAATTTACAAGGGTACCAAATGAAAATGTAAAGCATTATAGAAACAGCAAGCTTGTTTTCCTCAAGCAGCTTAAAAGGTTGAATGTAAATATAACATTGTAAAAGCTAAGAACTGTCACCTCCTTTGGAGAGGTAGTTGCTGTAACTTAATGCTACAAATTATTTTTGACAGTGAAAGCAAAGTCAGTGGGCTTGTTCCATAAGCATAGGATAGGAAATTAAGTATTGGTGACACTTTTGGGGTTTTTGTGTCTAGATATTTACAAAATTCTAGGATAGTGCTGTGTTTCTCCTTAATCTCACAAACCCTTGAGGTGCAACATAGTTGGCATTGACACAAAAATTCCCCAAACCTATGTGGGGAGAGGGGGTGGTTTACAATGTATTTTCCAGAATTGTAGTGTGTCCTCCTCTCTTAGATAAGGATGACTTAGGAAAAGGGAGAAAAGCAAGGAATGCTGGTTATTGTGTAGTTTAAGGAAGAAGAATGAAGCAATTGATGAACAGGTGAAATAGCCATGCTGACAGCAGAGAGGTGCTTACAGCTCTGTGCATTGCAGAAGGAAATTAATTGTCTCTTTGCAGTAGAACTGTTAAGTGACTTAAAACGTCGATTTAAATGAAATATCTTAGGCATAAGTGTAACATTTTAGGTTGAATGGGAAACATTTCTAACAAACAAAACCCTTTCTAAAATGCACATTTCTTCTGTTTTAAGAACATGTTTAATTTTCTTCCTATCTTAATGACTTAGTAATGCATGGAAGGGTATAAAGGATATAACCTTTGAATAATTCTTGGCTTGCTATTGCTTGCTTTGAGCAGTAGAGGTTATGCACAGTCAAATGCAGCAAGAGCTCTAAACGAGATTCTATCTCCAGTCGTCTCTGAAGAGTGAGGTGAGCTAAAAATACTCTATTTTATATATTATATGCTGTGATGGGAGAAGCAGCATTTCTTGGGAGTCATGCCATGCAAAGTCTACATAGCAAAGTGGAAGTTTCTGATACACCTGTGAAGTAATATTCTTTCAATATAATAATGGCTAAAAAGTGTTCCTGTTTGGAATATTTTTCAGATATGTTCTGATTAATGCATTTGCTTCCAAATATACCCTGTAGCCCTGTGCATCTCTCCCAGTCACAGAGGAGTGCCCTAAATTGCTACCCATTTTATGCACAATTGATTGAGTGCAGTTACTGGGATGTCCGAGGTTTTAGACGAGTAGGTTTTTCAATCATTTAATCTCTGAATGCTTTCTGTCTGGTAGTGAGCAGCTCACTGGCAAATACAGATGGTTTATTTGGAGGACAGCATAATTTTTCTGAAAGATCAGTCCCACTGATTGAACAGTCATGCTTAAAATTATTTCACTTTTAACCTGAAACTTTCTGTATCTCTTTATTATGTCAGTGTTACAGCCTGTTGTTATCATATTTTCTTATTGTGGAGATATCTCATGCTACTCATCTCAACTTGATTTTCTTTTTGTAAGCTAAGTTAGCTCAAAATTAATTTTGGAAAGTATTCAAGTTCTTTAGTTTTTAAAAACCTTTCTGGTCCAGAAAGCTGCTACTCTGTGCTATACTGCTTATAAACACATAGCTTCTTTTATTTTCTTTGACTGTAATGCACTGGGAGCTGAGGGGAATAAGAAAAAAAAAAAGAGTTCCTGCCATTGATGATAGTGACTTTTATTTCTTGTGTTTAAGTCCCATGTCCTGCATTCCTCGAGGGATTTTAGGTTTGGTTTGGGATGTTTTTTCATGTGGAACTCTGTGGAAAAGCATAATCTCTTTTCTTTTTATTTGGTTGGTTGGTTTTGTTTTGTTTTGTTTTATTTCTCCTTCCCCTCCCCTCTTCTTCTGGGACCAGTTTACCCACCAAGGCAGATTGTTTTTTCTTTACCGCCTCAGCCCCTGACATGCAGCTGTTTTGCTTTTGGTGGCACTTATCAGTGGTCTGAAGCTCATCAGCAAAATATGGAGTAGTATCAAGCTACCAGTTCTGGCAGAATTCTTTTAAAGACAGAATTCTGTTCAATCATTTCCACTTCACTGCTTTAGATGCTGAAATTACTTGAAAATCGTGACAGCCCAGCCTAGGCTTGTTGCAGTGTTTGTGTTCTGTCTAATTGGAGCACGTCAGGTGATGTACCTGACAGAAGCCTATTACATGTCCTGGTGTGTTGTTTATTCACTTAGCTCATCAAAGGACTCTTGAATAATGGTGATTAATTTCCTTTCTCTTAATTGCCAAAATCTCCCTTTCCTGAGTTAGATATCAAGTAACCAGCTGTAATCATGCAGTACTTTTATTTTAGAAAATCACCTTATCACTCTTACTTGTCTATCTTTGTTAACATAAGTGGTTCAGGAGCATTTTGAGGTGGCTGGGACAGCAATTTTTCAGTTCTAGTTTATGTTCACTAAACTCATTGGTGAGTTTTTCCTGCAGTATGGAAGAGGAGGTTATTCACTGATTTTTTTTTTACAATGTTTTGCAATGAAGCAGCATCAATACTGCTGTTCCACATTCCAGTTAACAAAAAGGAAGAATAAAAAATAACCATATCTATAACTATTGTTGTTAGACGTGTATTTTTCTTCTTCATCAGTGCAAGCTTAAACACTTGATCATGTTTATCCTGATGAGCTAGAAGAAAAGGTTAATTTTTCAAAGAAAAGAAAACTTACCGTTCCAGCCAAATAGAATAAATACTTTATTTTACAAAGCACATGTTTTGATTAAACAGAATCTCTCACAATAACAATTTGCAGAATTACTCTCTTCAACTATAATCACACTTAAGATACTGCTATAAGATTTTTGCTTTGTTCTTACAGTAGTTCTAAATCCAAATATTGCTCTTTAAAATGTATTTTTATTGGAGAATGTGTAACTGGGTAGTCTTAAGATGAGTCACCTTTTGCTTCTATAGCTGTCATGGAAACTGCCAAGATGGAAACATTGCCAAAAAATTGAGAAGTGTTGGCAGTGTTTTAAAATTCATGTACATCATCTTTACCTGTAGCATGGTTTCTCTTAATAAGAACTTATCATTATTGAAGATAGGACAGGCTTTGCAAAAACCAGACAAACACAAGTGCATCTTGCTGATGTGTAAATTCAGCAGACCCCCAGGATCACTTCACGTGTGTGTGCATTTTTTCTAATGCATCCTGAGTTAGTTTAGTGGCTCTTGTGTATTCACAGTGGTTCTTGCCTGCAGCAACACTCCCATTGCAACGACATTTTGGGAGAGTTGATGGACAAGTCAAAAAACTGAAGTTACATTTTTGCAATTATCTGGGGAAAGGGCATGTTCAAATCCTAACAAATAGTCCTAAATGCTATAGGGTTATTCAGTCTTGAAACAGAATTTAAATTCAGGCTGACTTGGTCCTGCAGTTGCATGTCTGCAAATACAGTTCTCAGTGGGTTTGGTGTTTATTTGCTCTTGCAGGAGGCTTTATGTGCCTGCTCTTGAAGAAGAAACATGGAAGTGATCTAAGCAGTTGTTCAGCATAAACTTCATTAGCTACCCTTAACTGTAGTGAAACTCTTAATTTTTAGTTATTTGTTTAAATGTCTGTTACTTGGGTATAAAATGGCAAGCTTGACACGGTGTGAGACCACTGTAGGCATGACATTGAGCTTTCTTCTCCATTAACTGATTTTATACTTGCATCTTTGTAATTCAGCAGTCAATTTTCTTTAGCTTTTCTTTCTTCTATTTTTAACTATATTAATTAAGATTTTGTTAAATCCAGCAAATTACTTGCAAAAATGGATTGGGTTTTTTTGTTTTTAATAAAGCTTTCAGAAGCATAGGCCATACTTTGAGTCATGGCAAATGTAAATTTTAAAATAGAAAACTCCTCAAAAGATCTAAAAGAAAAAAGAAAAAAAGAACCACAATTACAGGCTTTGAAACTTTGCAGTCAATCTCTTCAGACATGTGAAGAGATTTAAGAGCACAAATTACTTTTCTGAAAATACAAAAAAAATCAAAACAACAAGCCTCTCCTGCTATATTTAAATTTTTCAAACTCAAATGTGAGTCTGTATACTTTACAATAGCTCAGTTGCTACAACTATCACCATGTTTTTAGTGATAGGAATTTATGTGAAGTCACGTAGATGAATCTGAAAAAATGCTGTTTAGAGTTAATTATTTCCCTTTATTCAGAAAAGACTTTGAGACATTGGGAAGAAATCATATGGATTTGAAGTAGAGTTATGATGAGGGTGGGAACACACTGAAAAACATATTTCTCAATTTGGAAGTAAATAAACTCTGCCTACCCATCTGTAACGAAAATTACCAAAATATACTATCCAGTTTCCAAACAATATATGCTGCTGGATATTTGGGGAGTTTTTATATGTTTTCTTGATTTTTTTTTTCCCCATATTTTTTGTAATTTGGATTACTAACAGTTTTAAGAACTGCAGTTTAAACTTCAGAATCTTTAATTTATAGTTTGTTTTTTTCATTGAAATCATGATGTAGAATTCCTGGCAACTGCTGAGTAAAGGGCTAGTATTCTCAGTTCTTTGTAACTAACACTTGCTGGTTTTAAGAGTGCACAGTGCTTTCTGGTCATCTTTCATCTGTCCCATCTTAAAGTATTCTAACATATGAGAGTATATAACTACACTTCGTGCCTTTTTAAAATATTTATTGATCAGCTTTACTCGGGATTCACTTTTGATGGATCCATTTCAACTACTGCACTAATCAAGTGTAACAATCTTTCCAGTTGTTAAAATACACTTCTGAAAATGAGAAGCCTTTGAGAATCATTAAGAGAGGAGAAGTTTCAAGTGCTCACTAATGAAGGGCTATTCCTTCTGCCTTCCTCTTACCAAAACCAGACCTTTTTCAGTCAGTGGTATTCAAATCTCTATGCTGACAGCACTTTTTCTACCTAGGGAAGAATATCCAGATGGTCTCAAATCTTCGAGATGTGAAGATGCATTTAAAAGACAACTTTGAAAATATACACTGAGACTTAAAATATAGGGGGAAAGTAGTTGTGTGATATAAGTTAGAGCTATAAAGGTATATATAAATGTATTATGCACTTCTAACAGGTTTCACTATGGGTGCCAAAGAGCATTTTCTATAATGACTAGTTAGGAATAGTGGGAAAATGGAAGAGAAGACTGTGAGGGTCCAGTCTGTTTTAGGAGTCGAGTTGGTCTCCAGTAGTTCTCTCTAGTTCTGAAGACTTGATGCACTTTTAAAATATGTTTGGGGGTTATATTTGCTATTTATTTATAACCATACTAATCTTGGACAGCTCATCACTGTATAAGACTTATATTCATCAGAATGACCTCTTAAACAAATCTGTATAAAAGCCAGTAAAATTATTGGATACTGTCTAAGCTGATTAATCAGTTTGTAATAAAACTTCAGACTCCAGTAGAAACAGAAATGTAAATAAATACAGTAGAGTGGGTTATGATTTTCTCTTAATTATACTGACTTTTTACTAATCCAGATGAACCATTTGCAGTGCTTCATTTTCTTCTGGTTTTGGTAATCATACATAAATTTATCCATCTGTAATTACTGATGTAATGAGCTACATCATATGTTTCCTGTATCGTTATCTGAATCAACATCTAAAGTAAGCTGACTTTTACAGTAGCAGTTGCAGTCTCATTCAGGATAAGTGTAAGCAATTCAATTACAGTAGCAGTGGTATTTTAAAGGACTTGTAAGACTTTAAGAATCTCGAGAAACTGGTTTGGGAAAGTAAGTAAGTATAGGAAAGTTGATGGACTTTACTATACTCAGATTTTAATTTCTTCTATTTTATTCATCTTTACCTATGTGGAGATTCAGGTCCCCCTCCGTTTCTTGTTCTCCTTTCTGTCCTTCCTCTAATCTTGAAGTGAAAAATACATGTTATATATAAATAAAACCTCTCCAGTGAGTTTTAATCAGTTTTTCTTCTCTGCACAGTCCCTTCAGTCTGAGTATGTTCAGTACTAAGGCCCTGCTGCTTTGGTGAAACCTGCTGAGCTCTTCAAGTCCATGTCCTTCATGATGGAGAAGAACTGAAGAAAAGAAGCTGCTCATTAAAAGGAGGAACCTTCAATACAAGATGTATTAAAACCTTAACACCAAGAGGAGACTTCTTAACAGGCAGAAATTTATTGTTAATGACTACTGCAGATGCACTGAAGTTGAATTTTTGGAAGTTACTACCCCATATTATATACAAATTTAAATTTTTTATGTTGACATAAATTGAATATATTTCTAATGAGTTTCATTAATACATTTATTAACTTGTGTACAGTGTTAAAATATGTATTAAGAGAATATTTTGGTAAACTATATATAAAAATCATGTAAAAACTAGAATATATTTTAATTTAGGGTCTACTTTGCTACAAAAATGCGTATTTTAAATAATTTGTACATGTTTATCAAAGATATAAATTTTTTTATGAACAAGAGATTTTTCTTGTTTTATGGGTCCATCACAATTGCTTAGAGCCTAATGTAATTTACTTTTTTACTAATTGGTCTTCTGGTAATTTGATGGAAGTCTAACTAGTGAGAGACTTGTTATTACAATATCTCCTAAAAGCACTTGATACATAGTCTGCTTTCCATTTCTGGCTGCTAATGTTTCTTAAGGAAACGCTGAGAGAAAAATAAAGGGAAAATATTTGTTGAGATGTGATGTAATTACATCTTCTACTGCAACAAAAGAAGTAACTTATGTGATGATTCAATTGTACAATTAACACTCTTTCAATTTGTCTTAAAAGATTTGTTTTCAGTGTAGAATGTTAACTTTTGCTATGCAATATATGCTGCAAAAATGAAGGCAGACCAAACTGAAGTTGGTAAAAATGTACAGTGAATTAGGTGGCACCGTGTACTTGCGTGCTTTTAACCTGCATTTGGCAGTACATGTACAATTTCCTTAGCAACACACAGTACATGTTGGACATAAATGAAATTTTATTTATCAATTAGATGCTTCATAAATCTTTCCATTTGTTGTTAAGCATATGGCTGAGGTGGCCTCCTGTATCATGGAAGGCTTTGTCATGGTAGAGATGCTCTTTACTCTGTGGAATGTGCACGGCAGTCAGATGTGATTGGGAGCGAGCCTTAGGATGAAATGGTGTTACAGGGATGTACTAAAGATCATGTGTAAAATTGTCAGAACTTATAAGTGCGTGGTAAGGAAAAGAATATAAGCAGCTGTGAGGATTTGATTTGCCCCTCCTGTACAAGACAAAAACAAAACAGATTCGTTACCTGTTTGTTTTTACAATATCTGCAGAAACTTGAAAATAAAACTTAGTTGGATTGTCAGTCTTTGTTCCCGAAGACCTGTGAACACCCTGCGTGTGCTTTACAACTGAATTTAAGTGCTACATCATTTTTTTAAAGAATCAGATCACAAATTGCTATGGAAAGTTGTACTGAAAGTGTTAAAAAGCAATACTGAGAGCAGCTATAAAAATCAAAATCACTGAATAAAATTTACATGCAATACTGTACAGTTTTGCAACTGTGTATATGTAACATATACACATACAAAGTAGCATGTGTGTGCATATATATACAATATACTGTATATGAATTATAGATTAATGGTAAGAGAATTCTACCTCTCAAAGAATTTTCTCATGTACTTTGTTATAAATAGTTTTCCTTAATAAAAGACTGATTAATTTTGGAATGTAGATATATATATATATACAGCTAATTGATAATAAAATGTCTGAATAAGCCAGCTTCCTTGTTTCTTGGTTTTTTCTTAGATCTTTTGATGATTTGATCTCTAACTGAAGATAACTCTTCAAAATCACTTTCTTTCCTGTAAACCATGTAATGTACTTAAAAGCAGGATGACACTGCAAAATGCCATTAGCATGATAGATGCCTTCTAAACAATCTCTCTAAACCTTGTATTTGCTTTGTGTAATGCCAGGTATTTAATCAACATGTTGATATCATGATGATGGGGTTATATTTCAAAATATCATGATTTCAAGGCTGTGTGTGAACTGAGGAATCCTTCCTGGGTGAGGCCCCTTGTTACAGGTGTAAGATACCTTGACTTTTTTGCATATGCAACAGGTTTCTTAGTCCCACAACAGCAGGTTCTTTGTGCATAAAAATCTAAACAGTCTAGCTTTCTTTAGCTTCTTGTCCTTCCTTCAATTTAAAACTAGTCACAAATGGTTCTGACATTTGTTTAACTGTTGCTGCTTTTCAGCAAATTTGTTGCATTACATGATTATTTATCTATTATTCATTAGTGCTTCATATTCCTGTCAGCCTCTCTTGCAATATATGTGTGGACAGTGTGTGCTACACAGCCACTCTAAAGGAATGGGAGAGCTGGGAATAGAGCAGATGCTTCCCAAGTTGCCCAAACTCTGGTGACAGTCTGATCTAAAAAGATAAAAGGCTTCTGCCACTGCATTTGAGTGAATAATGGATGGTGATTTGGATGTGCAGAGTAAATAATGTACAGGAAGAACAGCTAATTAAAAGGTTTCTAGTACATAGGAATCATTCTGGCCTTCTTTTAGACTTTTATTGACTTGTTAGATGAAATACATAAATACCAGCTTATGTACAACTTTTTTTTAATTATTCATAAATAAATCAGTATTCTGAAACAATCAACTTCTTAACACCAACAAAAAGACATGGAACAGTGAAAGGTCAGGAAGGTCTTCTAGAACCTTGAAGCTTTTAAGAAATAGCCTGAAATTCATTTCATATCCTGTGTTCACTTGTCCTTGAACCTTACCATTTCTGTTCCTTCCAATATGAATATATCTGGTTCTGGAAGAACAAGCTGTAGCACACAAGATGTCTAAAAACATAAGTGGATGGATTAAATAAATCTAAAGGTCTCTACTGGGCATATTATTCTGTGCTTAACATCTTATGAAACAGTTCATCATCATCATCTCTCTTAAGTATGCTTTATGAAGCTTTTCAGTTAGGGAGGTATTTCTTGTTACCAATTCAGAGACTATTTTTCAATTACAGTACTGCAGAAAGAGGAGGATTTTAGTTTCTATAATAACTGTTCTTTACTGACAGCTAAACAATGAAAGGCCTCAAAAGGTTTGACACTTGATTAGATCTACACTGTAAAGTGCAGCAGGCAAAAAATATGGTAATTAAGGGCCTGATGAAGTAAATCACTGAGGTGTGTCTTTAACCTTAAGCACATGAGCCATCTAATTAATTAAAAGTGAGCATAGATATTCACATTTGTAAAAAATCCACCTTTGGATCAATATTTCTGTCAATTGTTAACATAAGCCTTTTTGTCAAATAAAAGATGTGCTGTATTGCAACATCCATTAACCCACACAAGTTAACTTTTTTAACTTGAAAAGACGTATATTGCAACTATAACTACCTCCTAATATATTATTTCGGTATTGCTGTTTGTTAGCATCAGGAGTTTTTAACAATATCTAAAAATGCCTCATGAAGGTCTCTGGTACAGATACTACCTCACGAGTTGTGATTGCTTGCTTTTGTAGCCTATGTCTAACCTACCTGCAAAAGCAGCTTTTTTCTTAAGCTTATCACAAAATTAACCAGCATTCTGTATCTGAAAAGCTTTTCAAACAAATGTAAGTTCTCTTACTGAGTTTCTTATTAAGTCTTGTCCAGGTTATGGACAGTTAACATTTTGTCCCTGTTTGAGCAAAGCAGGGTGCAGAGTTCCTGGGAGAATCCCATGACTATTCTCCATCTGGGAATGGACTCTTCAACCAGTTTTTAGCCCACCTCAGGAGCCGTTAATCATCTCTCCTAATGAACTAATTTTGGAGTGAGGCCACTTCAAATACTACACCAATTCTGTGTTATCTGTGTGCTCACCAACACCAGTGCTCACCTCTGGCAGGGTGGCAATGCAGGATTTCCTGTGAGTTGAGACAGGCTGAGGTTTCTGAAGAGATGTAAAATGTTCAGATTGAGAACCAGCTTCCTCAAATAAGTACTGTCTTACAAGGATTGTATCTATTATGTTTGAAAGATTTCATTTGGAAAGTATATTGTTATTATAGACCAGTTCTAAAATTAACTAAAATTGTAGAAGCATACTGAGCTTTCTCTTAAAAAAATTAAGATCAGAAAAAAAATCTGTTAAAAAGTGAGTATCCAGCAGAGGAATGTATACAGTTTATGGACTGTATTTCAGACAGAAATGACTGGTACTGGTTTAAAACCTTGCTTCAAATGAAAGTTTTGTAAATGGGTTAGACCCAGAAGACTGGTAAGGCAGGGAGAAAAGAGTCAGACTGTGTAGTTGGCGTATTTCTGGAGCATGATAGGGTTTGGCTTTTTTTTTTTTTTTCCCTTCTTCATTTAACAAGTTGAAAATCTGCTGAATAATTCATGAAGAGTGGAAGGGCTGAATCTTCCTGGAATGATATACAGTGTACGTACTGTGGCACAGGAGAAACTGCAAAGCTTTGTATCAGTTGCTGCCGTTTCTGCTGCCGATTGCAAGGTGCTGCTGCTTTTGCTGTTTTCACAGCTACAGAAACCTCAGTCGTGCTCTGGTCTGCCAACAGCCATTTGCCTCCCTATGGACCCACCTTCACCAGCTACAATCTGTGTGGACTCTTACTCCCTACCTGCCTTGGACACTGCTGGTTTTTGGATTGTTACTGCAAACAGCATTTTCTGGACCTTACAGCTTGTGTGACTAAAACCTGCCTTAGAGTCCCTCAGCTGCACAGCCTCCCGTGTGCTTGGTGAGGACTCCTGCAGCAGAACTTCTGACCCAGACGAGGATGGGATTTACAGGGCAAAGTCAAAACTGAGCTGCATTCAGCGAGATGCCCAACGCCTCTTCCTGGAGTGCTAGCTCGCCTCTGCTGCTGCTCTGGGAGGACTCCTCCGGGACCCGCATCTTTCTGTCGCTGCTCTATGCAGTCTTAGCTATCTCAGGGACTTTATCCAATGTGATGGTCATCTATTTAGTCTTCTCCTTCAAGAAGCTGCAGACAACCAGCAATGCCTTCATCGTGAACGGCTGTGCGGCAGACCTGAGCGTGTGCGCCCTGTGGATGCCCCAGGAGGCTGTGCTGGGGCTGCTGCCCCCCAATTCCTCCTCCCTTCGCTCGGCGGAGTACCGGCTGCTCCGAGGGGGGCTCCTGGGCCTCGGCCTCACCGTCTCCCTGGCCTCGCACCTGCTGGTAGCTTTCAACAGGTACGTGCTCATCACCAAGCTGCCCAGCGTGTACCAGGCCCTCTACCAGCGGAGACACACGGGCTGCATGATCGGGCTCTCCTGGGCCCTCGCCCTGCTCCCAGTTCCGCTGCTGCCCGGGCTCTGGACCCTGGGCTCTGCCCAGTCGGAGGGCAGCTCTCGCTACACCGCCCTTCTGCTTGCCCTGGCCGTGCTGGGCCAGACCGCGCTGCTGCTCCACTGCTACCTCGGCATCGTGCGGCGGGTGCGGGGCAGCGCCAAGCGGGTCAGCGTCCTCAACTTCCACCTGCTGCACCAGCTGCCCTTCCCCGCCGCGCCGCCGCCGCCTCGCCGCGCCCAGCGCCGCCTCAGCAGCGTCTCCGTCCTGCTGCTCTGCTGCGTGTTCCTGCTGGGCACCCAGCCCCTGGTCTGGGTGAGCCTCCTGGGCTTCTTCCTGCGCCCGGCGCCGCCGGCGCTGCAGGCCGCCAGCTGGCTGCTGCTCTGCTCGCTCTCGGCCCTCAACCCGCTGCTCTACACGTGGCGCAGCGAGGAGTTCCGCCGGGCGGCCCGCTCCGTCCTGCCCCGCGGCGAGGGCCCGGCCGCCGTCCCACGCCCCGCCGCCGCCGCCGCGGGCCCCGCGGGCGGCCCGCCCTGCCCGCAGCTGCCGCGGCGCCGGGGCACGGGGAGCAGCGCCAGCCCCGCGCCCGCGCCGCGCTGAGGGGCCGGGGCAGCGCCGGGACCCCGGCGGGCCCCTCAGGCCGCTCCGCCACCCCCGCCGGCCGCCACCGCCCGTCGGGCAGCCCAGCCGCTCCGGCCCCCGCCCCGGTAGCGTTTCTTCCTCTGCACATTCTCCTGTTGCTCCTTTCTGACCACATGCACTTCTTGCCCGCTCCCTTCTCCACCGCGCGCCCAGGCAGCGGCGGGTGCTTTCCCCAGGGACCGGGATGGACACTGGGGCGGGACCTCCCGCCCGCGCCCTCAGCCCCGCTCCCGGCACGGCTGCTGTCCGCCCCCGAGTGCCGGCCCGGCCTCCAGCCAAAGCGGTGGATTTAGGAATCTGGGATAACTGGTAAATATGGCAACGCACGAAACTGTTGTTATGCTCTAAAGATTTCAGTATGAGACAGGCACACAGACAGCTCTTTCTGAGACATATGCAAGTTTGTTTTTATAAAATCGATGTTAGTCTTTCAGCATTTAAAGTAGTTTTTTGAAGTGAGCTCCCTGAACACAATGTTCGTTTGTGAAGAACTGGCAGGTGTCTCATTACACACACGCACAGACACCGGGAGCTGCTTCCTCTCCCCCGGTATACCTGATCTCTGTGCTCCATGCAAGACCCTCCTTCAGCTTTCTCTGGCAAATTTCAGGATGATGCTGTCTTGTGGAAACTGTTAAAAACATATGCATCTTTGTGGTTTGGATATTTTGTTTTGAATGCTCTTTAAGGTTTTAACAAAGGCCTCTGCCCATGGGCACTTGATAAAATACAATGCAATATGAAGACTGGTGTTGTCCATCTAACATTGTCACCTGTTCAGTTACCAGTTTGTTGTGTTTCTCTTCAATATATTATCGCAGAAGTGTGATTTCACAGTCTCTACCAGATACAAAATAGCAGGTTCTGTGTGGCATTTGGAAAGGAGATGGCTCCTCGCACCAAAACTGCGGTGGTGAGTGCAGCAGGCCGATTCCTCCCAGGAATGGTCTTAAAATCCTTGTATTTCCTTCTCTGTTGCTTGACTTCCTCCTTCCTCTTTTCCAGCACAGTTGCTGTTGTTCTCATGGTGATGATACCTAGTGTTGTGTTTGCCTTTTGGCACAAACGTCTGGAAGAAGGTAGTTGTTTTCTGAATCCGTGGGCATCTACAGGCAGTATCACCGAAATTGTGCTGTCTTGAGAAGAATGGACTCGTGGCAACGTAGGAACCTTTGTCACCACAAGAATTTGTTGCATTGGATGACAAAAACTTAGAGCTCTCATGAGGTTATTTTAATGATTTTAATGGCAAGGAAAAGACATGCACGATAGGTAATAACATAAAAGGCCCTTCAGCCGTATTTTATAATGCCCCCCCACACTTTGCTTGCTTTACCTGATGGAGTTTGAGTTTCCACAGAAAATTCTTTAACAGAAAGGGAATAATTTAGTATTTTTTCCAAGACTGACCCCTGTTAGGTATCTGTGATACAATGATGTATCTAAAAGCCCCATGCCAATATTTTGTTCCCCTGCATAAAAAAAAATCTTCATCATCACAGAAGGGATACTTATTAAGGTCAGGATTCAAAACCGCAAAGATTGAAGGCCTCAAAAGGATTATTTTTTAAATTGACATCCTGAAAATGTATGAACATCTTGAAAACAGCTCTAGCCACTTGCAAGGACCTGTGGAAAAGTAGAATAAATTTGCCTGAGTCTGAGGCTTACAGAAAGCCTCTTCCTTCATCTTGGAGACAGTGTTCCTCTGAGTGATGGCATCAGAAAGATGAGGAGGGCCAGCAAGGAAACATTGAACATGTAAGATATGCAAGATTTCTTTTATTAACACTGTGCACATGTCTCAGAGAGTAAAGGAGCCACTATGTCCCTGTTGTAATATCTCATCCTAACTCCAGTGGCTGTGCTTTAACTGTCTTTGTGTAGCAAGTGGAGAAGGAAAACTGCTTCGACCTCACCTATCCCAATACTGGAAAATATTCTGGTTCAGTTCCAAAATAAAGTTCAACCAAGGGCCACCTGAGGGTAGTAACCCTGTTCAACTATTAAATAGTCCTTAGGCTGGAATCCACAGAAGAATGCATATTGCCATCCCACCGTGTCTAAAGGAGCTCAAGACACTTGGTAAAGCTCAATACTGGGCCCATAAGCAAAAAAAAAAAAAAAAAANNAAAAAAAAAAAAAAAAAAAAAAAAAAAAAAAATCAAACTCTGAAATAAAAAAAATAGACAATGCCTCTCCCCTGTTTTTGGCTATTGAACACGTTAGTCTGGAATTAAAGCAATAACATGTTTCAGAATTCAATGTCCAAACCATCAGATAACTGGAACTTCTGGGCTTCTTCCCTTGTAAAATAGCATGCAAGTTAAATCTGAAATGCCTGTATTTTATATAGACCACGTTTTAAATGCAAACATGTATAAAAATGCTATGATGTACAAAACTCTAGACAGCTATCCTTATGCTATGCATCAATTCCAGAAAACAACTGGAAATCCCTTGGAAATTTTGATGTAATTACATCTGACTGTAAATCTTTGACTGTTTTAATATACTCAGGTGACCTAAATAACACAGAAAAAAAATTAATTTAAAGTAATTAAGAAAGAGTATTTGTCTCAAGATCAGTTTCTCTGCGAAATTACTGCTCTGAAAAGTCCTGTATGCCTCGTTCTACAGCCATAATCTTTGCATTTCCACACTGTAAATACTCCATGGTAAATTGCAATGGAAGCTCGGCTTGGCTCAAGTTCTCCTGACTCTCTGGTACTGCTTCTTGGTTAAGGAAATGGATTTCATTCTCAGTTTTTGTCATTCTATGCTTTCGTTTACAGATGATTTGTATGTGTCCTCTGGTAGTTTAATGGTGACTTTTCTTCAATGTGAATTTCTGTCATGCTCAAACAACTAATTTACAGACCCAAGGGACGTGTTGCCAATTGTCCTTTAAAATGTCTCAACCAAACACTCTTTCAAGAGGTGAAAATTAAGATGATGGAAAATCCTGTCAGCAATTCAAATGAGGTTTCCTTGAACTGAGTTGCTCCTTTCCTCTGGTGTTGTGCCAAGCAAGTTGTCTGAGCATGGCCTGGAGCTGCCCTTCCTAGATTGGCTGGCATTGACATGTATTAGTTGGCTTCACTGCTTTAGATGGGAGGTGAGAGCTCATTAAAGCATTGAATTTATGATGCAGCAGCGATACAGTAGCACAGATCAGCCACGTTGTTTGTGTGCAGTAGTTGCCTATTCCTTTGCTTTTTTTCTCTGGGCTTCTGGAAACAAGCGCCGGTAGGAGTTAGTAACAGTCTGGACGAATTGTGGCCAGCTACACTGATGTGCTTGAAAAGTGCCATTTGGTGTGTTATGGCCCAGATAAATCTGCCACTCAGTTTGTGGATTGCCCAAGGAGAAATAAATGTGGGACTTGCTTTTTGAAAGTAAAATTGTGATGCCTCAAAATAACACCCTGAGGCATGGGTTATCTGTGAAATTTGCTTGTAGAGGGTGTTCCTGAAGTTAGAGTTTGGATACAATCTTTTGAAGTCACCCTTAATTCAAAATAGTTAGAAAAAGCTATAGAGCTGCTTTGTATAATTAGGTAGCTACAACAATATGAGTCTCCACCAAAACTGGGCAGTCATTGCCCTCAAAAAAGGTGTGTAAAAATGTACAGGCAGCAAGGCGAAGCTGGGAAATTATGACAAGGGGAGATGAAAGCAGGACAGGGGCACTAGCAGTTTCATCCTGAGAAACAGCACAGAGAAAAATCTGAAAGCCAGAAGAGGCCTGGGATTATGATGCAATTAACCATCTCAAATTCTTTGATTCTTTGTGTGTGAGGAAATAGAATTCTATGGTTTTCTTAATAAATAAAAACCTGCACTTGTATTCTCAATTTCTTCCTTTAACAAAGCATTCCATATGCCAGTAAATTTTCTTTAAACTCTGAAATCAAAAAAGGTATGGGTTGCATTAACAGTCTTGTGGAGACTGCATTCAACAGCAGTGCTGGACTGACAAGCAGAGATAACATCTTAGCTAACCTCCAGATTCAGTCAGCCATAAGCACACTGTGAACCTTTTTTTTCTAACTATCAAGTTGATGCTATTTTTAAAAAAACCCACATACAGATTATTTTCAAATGAAGACATTTAAGTGTAGCATTTCATTAAAGAAAAAAGTGACAACATATACTTTAGCTTTCTATTTCTTCTTAAATCACATAACTAGATTATTGCAATATTCTTTAAATTCAGAAGTCCCTTTCTCAAATGGCAGCGAAAATAGCTTTTCTCGTGACTGTTTAACTTCTAAGAAAGCTACTTTTTTTTGCTCCTTTATGTCAATCCTTCCCATGCACTGTCATCATTTTACCAGGGTAATAGTCTATTTTCTTTCCTTCTCTTTCCCTTTCTTCAGTATCTTCTGTCATTTTCTTCACTAAGGGAAAAGTTCTTGATTCTGCTGATCAGGGCACAACTGCTTGAGCAGGGCAAGTTTTGGGAGACAATTGTAAACTAAGACTAAAGAAGTGATGGACAAATCCCACATACTTAAATTTCCATTTAAAGAGTGAATAGGTATTGAACTTGGGCTTTTACTGTGCAGAGCAGTGGACAATTTTTTTTGTCTATATTTACAGATATTTGCATTTGAGTAAGGCTATGTAAAAAAAGGGTAATATGAAAAAAAAATTCAGAAATAGTTTGAAGGCTGGAGAAAAAACTTTTTTGGCTGAAGAGTGCAATCATAGTAACTTAATAGAAGTGACATCATTACAGAATAAGCACATTTATGCAGGTATTTAAACCGAACTCTTACCCTACATGGTGATCTAATGATCTCCTCTGGTGTGGAAAACATGACCTTACAGGAAAATAGCTCTGCTTGAACAGTGTGGGCCACCTTGTCTGTTTCTTGTCAGGGAATTCAATGTGGTAAAGGTCCCTGTGCACCCTCCCCTCCACTGAGTCTGGAAGGATATTCATGAAAATAAAGAACTGGAAACAATCCCGAGAAAAAAGCACTTTCTTGCCTGAACCTTTGGGTTTCTGAAGAGGCATACTAACCACTCCAGGAAGGTTGACTGTTTAGGGAAAACTGTAGGAAGTCTAATCTGCAACCCCAGACATCAGGCTTGTCATCAGTTCAGAGCCAAGCTTTTGTGAGTTGTTGAGGAGGAAAGCAAACTGCCAGTTGGAAGGGGAGCTCAAGCCAATCAAGGGGGCTGTGTAGCGCCTTAGACTTCACCACGCTGAACTTATCCTCTTGTAAGACAATGGGTTGAAATAATGAATAATAAAAATGTGCCTCTGCCAAAATTTTTCAGCATTCTTTAAATGCGTCTTTTTTCGGAACTTCCATGAGATTCACTCGTGCTTCCAAAGTTTTCCTGCTGCTCTAGAATTGACAGCTGATGAAAAGCATAATTAGTATTAATTACTAAAGAAACATAAAGGAAGAAAGAATAAATCTCATAAAGGTGGACAGAATCAGCTCTGGTGGTTCAAGAGCCAAGGCACACAGAACAAGAACAGAGCTGCTGTTATTGAAAAGCTTCACTTAAGACCAAAGATGCCTTGTGTTTAGACTGTCTTCACCTGCTGTGTGACAGTCTCTGGGCAGAATTAAAAACACAGCTATGCCTCAGGTGAGAGCTGCATCCCTCCTGATCTGTTCTGAAGCTGATGATGTGATGGAGGTGTAATGTCAGTCACAAAGCAACAAAGTGAGCATTAGCAACAGAGGAAAACTGTGAACGGGAAAGCTTGAGGGACAAAGAAGACAAATTGAAAAATAGTCAGTTTTATAAAACATTGTGCAAACTTTGCTTCATGTATGTTCCATATCCTCTGTGTTCTCTTCTGACCCCTTTTTGTGCCTTGCCTCTGTGTAGCACAGTGCTGGGATAGCCAGTTTCTTCTCAGCCTGGAACCTCTGACACTGAGTTTGATGTCATTTCATTAAACGCTGTTCCTGTGATTCTCTATAAACTTTGCATCTTCCATTCTAAGGTTCAGTGAGATGGCTGTAGCAGTGTTGTCGCTGTGGAGACAGGAGCACCAAGGTTTGAACAGAGTTAGTACCCAGAAATATTGTGAAGATATGTGAGTAGTGCTCCTTTGTATCTATGTTTGAGTACTACTCCTCTGTCTTCTGTTGCATGTCACCCATGGCCATCTACACATACTAGGATAGCTTCATTTCAGGAGTGTCCTTATCCATAAAAATACCTCCTTTCATTAATCCTGTTTTATAAAGGTAGTGATAAAACCTTGCAGAATTTGAAATGTTCAGCCATATTAGCTCCTCCAGTGAGCATGATTGTCCCTCTTTTATTCAACAGGGCATCTCCCCTTACTCTAGATTAGTTTTTCTCAGTTTGTGGCATTATTTCTCTCGGACAGATTAAATGAAAAAGTTGGTAGATTGCAACATGGGAAAAAAATAAATAGCCAGCCTCACTACTGTTTCTATTTGATTTCAAGCAAAGACATTTTTATACCTTTCACTGTGGCTACTAGTTTGTTGTTTTTTTGGGTTTTTTTTGGTATGCTAATTAAATCCAGGCAGTAGAACTCTATTGTGTTAAAAATAGACATAAATAGAAACACCAAAATTATTCATTGTGTATCAAGAGTAAATATAAGATCTCTGAGTTTCACAGCAGATATCTTGCTTGGCTCTTTGTTGTTTAATGTAACTGTTATGTACATATGAACAGGATTAGGTCACATGCAGATTTAACAAATGATGGCTCTGACCTGAATTAAAGGCATGAATTAATTTTCTTTTATCTCATGCATCATTAAATATTGCTGTCTACTGATTATCTATATAATACCTGTCACCTGATAGCAACCACGGTCGTTATGGTAATGTCAAGATTATAATTATAGTCCCTTCTGCAATGTAGTCATACTATGCTAAAAAAATCCTTGAGATGTTAGTGTCCCATGCTTGGTATCAGCCCAAACACAAATACATTTTGAGACTGTTGAGGGGAAGATATTTTGTTGCTAAGTTATTAACGTTCAAGAATTATGTACTTACATGTACATACATGTGTATGTAATTACAAAATATATAGCATTTTGGACTATGGCTTTATTTCATTTGAGAGAGACAAAACTTGTCAGAACTTCATATCCCTTGACAAGCATCCCTTCGGCTGAGTTTGGGAATTTAGGAATATTTTAAAAATAGAGAAATCTTACTTGTTTGGCAGCATGTGCCAGAGTGGTAGATGGGCCCATACCCTTTTGCAGTGGTGCCCCAGGTGTTCTGGCTGCTCCTCCCAAGGTCTCTGCCATGTCAGAAGCTACTGAGCCCTGATACCCCAAAGCTGATCTGGAGATCAGAACTCCTAGGAAACTCATGTTTAGAAGGCTGCACAAGGTTGTGGATGGCAGAGAGAGTGTGGCTTCCCAGAGGATAAAATAGGTCTGATTTCTGTAGAATGTATTGCCGAACTCTGAGAAAAAGAAGTTAAGTTATTATCTGGTAGCTTCTTCAGATTTTATTAATGCAGTTGGCCTATTTTCTCTTTTAGATTTCAGAGAAAGTTTTCATTTCATTATAATGAAAAAATATTATCATAAGTGTACAAATGTATAAACAATCTCTTCCCAAATGTAAAACAGGTTCTAGGAAAAGCATATTGAGGAATCTGTGTGAACGCAACTTGTGGAGCAAGTAATTCAGAATAAAAACCCACTACATGTAACACAAAGAATATTCTAAACATTATCTCATTTAGTAACATCTAACACTATAAATATTATGTTAACCTAATGAATAAAATAGCTGATTTTATATTATTCTTATCTGTAATCTGAAAGTAATTGCAAACAACTTAATCAGGGTAGAATGTCCCATAAAAGTTTGTATCTGTAAATGAGATACCTGTAGAAATACTGAAGTGTTCTTTTGTTTCTTATTCTCACCTCAAGGAATGTTCCAAGTCTCTTCAAATTTTTGCTCCTCTGAAAGCAGAGATTTTTCTGTAAGAGACAAATGACTTCAGCAATGTGAGAGGATTTAGCCATGTTGTCCTTGCTGTCCTGTGAAGTGTGTATTAGTATTGGTATGGTGCCAGACCTTTTCCAAAGGCACTGGAAGCTTGCCTAGAGCATCAGTAAGGATCTTGATTTTCCCATTTTGAAGGGATGCACTGAGACCAAAGGAAAATACATGTTTTTGTCACACATTTGGATTATCAAAGAGGGGTTTATTGTCAGACTCCCCTAATTCAGCTGTGTGTCTAGATAAATAGTCAACTAACTTGAAAATTCTATTAATGGTTGTTCCCTGGCCATTCTTTTGCTACATCACTCAGCTGTGTTCCTCAACTGTGTTCCAACTGTGGAATTACTGAGGTCAGGTAAAGAGAAGCTAGATGGCACTATGGTCCAAAGGGATCATGTGCTGCTGATGAACAGGGTGAAGCTGTGTGAGTTGTATGGTCTAAAATGCCTCTAGAATTCAATAAATATCAGCAGAAACAGGGTCATAATTTTTTGAGTGGAATTAGGGATAGAACAGGCTGGTACAATTAGTTACCTTTTGGGTTTTATAACACAAACAAGCTTAAACTTAATGTATTGACGTGAAAAAGCAGATGTAAAATGGGTTTAAGATTGCCTACACAGATAAAGCTGTGAGAAATAGTTTATGCATCATTGTCTTAACATAACTTAAACATATTCGTGATTTTTCAACGTATGCTCAGATATTTCTGTTTATATACATTATTATTTATGGAAGTAGATAAGCTACGTAGCACATGTATGCAATTACAGGAAACCAAAACACTCATCTGATTTGGTCCAGCAACCTAGAGGGGGGAAAAATAATCCACCCTGGAGCACTCATGAAACCTTCCTTTAATGCCTTTAAGGATAGAGGTAAAGAGACCTACACTACCAAAGTATACATTTCATTCAGGCATATATCTGGGGTAGTTATTGTAAGACACTCATTAAGTCATCTTTATATACATATATTTTCACTATGATATGTCAGTTTCTCTATTCTCTGCTTTTTAATATTTTGTAGTTAACAAATATATATAATTCATCCATTTGTATTTTTATCAAAAATGGAAGTCAGACAAAAATATATTAATACAGTTTTTATTAAAATTGTAAGGCAAACCAAAGCCTTTACCTAACCAGTAATTGCTATTTAAGAACACAAGTAGACAGTTTAAGCTTAAGAACTCTTGAGAAAAATGTCAAAAGTTATTAAAACACAAAAAAAATAAACAAAAACATCTGGAAGCTTTCGAAGTCTGAGGAGGTCTTAATTTATAATTACTTTGAAGTCTCAACATTTGAAAGTAAATAGAACCCTGTCAGAGAAAAAACTTTGCATGTGTAGTAAAGCCAGCCTTTAGGCTGTTTCATTTGTATCTTTTGCTTATGCAGTGAAGGAGTCTGCACTGCAGACCATGTTTGAAACAAGGTCTTTTGTGAAACAAAAAGTCCTTTTTTTTAGAGGAGTTCAATAGTTGTTGTCTTAGAAGGGAGGTATTGCTGTACAAATGACCCAAATGTGCATCTGTCACGAAAGAGGTGCGAAAAATAACTGATTTAGTAGGATTTTATCATGGCAGAAGGTAACCAAAAAATACCATAGTGTTCCTTCAGAGTTCAGAATGTCACTCATGTGACAGTAAGAGGTATGGATGAGCATGTAACTACTTTGGAAATGCTAGGAGAGCATCATAGTTAGTCATTGCCAGGAAGACACTTGCAGAACTTCTGCAAATCCTGCAAAAAAGAGATGAGCAAAATGACTATAAAGGCTTAATATAATTACAGAATTTTAATGCTCACACACTTGCAAGACAGCATAGGAAGGTCAGTGAAACAAATTCATAGAACTGCAATCCTACAAGAACAGTGTTAAGGAATAAGGAGGAAAACAAATTGAGCAAAGAAATAGGAACAAAGAGGAGAAAATGGGATCAGAAGGAATGGGAGAGCAAGACACCTCCTTGGAACTGAAAATGAGATAAGGAATAGTCAACACTGTCAAGAAAACAGGAAGTTTGAAGAAGCTTCAGGAGAGGCTAGAGAGAAGGAATCATCTGTGGACAGAAGGCACAGTGGAGGAAGTTCAAAAGTTTGTAGAAAGTGTGCAGAGAAGTAGCATATTAATTTGAGCAGTGGGATTGCAAATTTGAAGAACCTAAGGATATTAGAACAACCAGTAGTAGAAAAACAAATATCTTTTAGGTTAGCAAAGAGCAAAAAATCAGTTACTTTTAGCATGGCAGTCTGTTTAAAAATAAGGAAAAAAATTAATTTCACAGCAATTTTTTTTAAACATCTTCCTCCCATTTTAAGATACACTGAATTTTCCAGCTCCTGCTTTATTGTGCATTCGGTCATTCCAGAGTCCTTTTTAACTCCTATGCTTAGTATCAGTGTACTAGAAGGACGTACTTGAAGTTTAAATGGGAAAATGATGCTTCCCAAGAGATGAAAAACATAAAGGGTCTCCATCACCAAAATGGTGAAGAAGTTGGATTTAGGAATAAAATTTGGAAGAAATTACAATCCGTTACTGAATCTTTTGCTTCCATCAGCAACATGTAAAATAAAATCTCATTCCTGTCAACACTTTTTAGAGAGACAACACTTTCTTGCTACTCTGTCCATTTGCATTGAATACAGGGATACTGTAGATTACCCAGGAAGGGAAGCAGCATCCAGTGGGTACTACAGTGAGCATTCCTGCAACTTGTATTCAGACAGGGCAGATCAGGAGCCTTGTCCTTAGTTAATCATGGATTCCTGCTGCTTTATTAAAAACCAGCATTATTTTTAAATTTCTTTTATTAATTTCTTTAGGAATCGCACATTGTTTCCTTAGTGGGAACTGTACCACGCAGTTTGCCACTTGGTTCTGGACCTTAGAGAGCTGACTGCAGGTTTCAAAAGCTCTAAGAAATATGGTCGGGCTGATACAGTACTTGTACAGCTGGGAGTTTTGCTTTGTGCTGCCTCAGCAACAAGGAACAGGACTGTCTGACCTGGCAACATTTCTGTCCTTTTCTTTTTTTTTTCTTTTTGCCATTCAAGTGTTTTCCCCTAGAATTCAAGGAAACTCATATTTTGGTTTTTTCTGATGATGTGTCAAATCCTTTTAAAGTAGTGTGGATGTTGGCTGAACCTTCTGCAGGTTCAGTCTATAGCAGCTAAACTGAATGGAAGCCAAGGAGTTCTCTAATGTCTATTATAAGTCAAAGGTCATGTTGTATATGGAGCAAAATACATGTATAGTGAGAGGAAGCAGAGTTTTCCCTATGTTTTAAATAAACAATAGCAGGTCCAGCTTCGAGTTATTGGTGATAGGAAGATCTTTTTGTTCTGTGAGATTTCTGTTTCCTGTGACACTCTATAAGGTACATCTCCTTCATGTTTTTGGCATTATTTGTGTTTTCTAAATGTGTGATGCAGCACATTCTTAAAAATAACTGTCAACTTTGTGTTTGTTTTCAAGAAAGTGCTGATACTAAATAATGTACTAATTTTGGATTGCAGCAACAGCCATAAAATAGGCACACTCAGCAAGAAATCCAGCATGACTCTTTGTGGATTTAGTGTCATAGGTGAACTGAAGATAGCATGAGTTGATAAATCTAATGTACTTTGGATCTGTGAATGTGTTTCAAAAGAAGTTGTAAACATTAATAGTTTTGAGTGGCTTATCACACATTGAACGTGCTTATTTTACTTCACTATCCTTGTATGAATTTATTCACAAAATGGTTCATCAAAGCATTGTGTTTTAAGGGCCATATGTTTACAAAGTACTAAAAATACCAGGGTAGTTAAATTTTGGCGGATGACTGTTCACAGGAAGTCTAAGTAGGGTCTATGAAATAGGCCTAGAGCCTTGTGGGTCTTCTAGCAGAAGACAGACAGTACCTGAAAACATTAACATTTCTTGAAGTTGTTAATTGC
Source organism: Cyanoderma ruficeps (assembly GCA_008694505.1). Classification (NCBI taxonomy): domain Eukaryota; kingdom Metazoa; phylum Chordata; class Aves; order Passeriformes; family Timaliidae; genus Cyanoderma; species Cyanoderma ruficeps. Next base: position 7,300,402 of record VZDJ01001247.1, read on the forward strand.
TCTGAATAAATCAACAATTATTTATTACAATGAAGATTGTTTCTTGGAAATACCAGGAATGCATTAGAAATATACAGCATTTTAATGGGATGTTGAATAAGCTCTTTATTGACATGGCATTTTACAACGTACTGATTTGAATAGCAGATCAGAATTTCAGATGATTATTATGAATAGATTTATACTGCAATAGTCACTTGAAAATCACTCTTCTGCCATGAAAATTAGTTTCTGGTAAATTAATTTGTTTAACATCCTTGGAAGGTGCCGGATTAGTTACATTTATTTCAATCATCTGTAAATATGTGCTGCTGTATTCCATTGCAAATTACATGACAGATTCCCAGCACGGGCTCAGTGTTTCCAGCGACACCCTGAGTGAGCTGTCCTGATTCAGGGACAGAGTGTCTCCCAGGCTGCCTGCTGAGGAAGGAGCCTGGAGCACAGAGTAAGAGCTGAGGCTGAAAGACCATTTTGCTGCTTGCCTCACTTTGGGATTCAAACCCAAGCCTGCTACTGCATTTGCAGTTAAGGGGCAGCTTGTGGAAAGACACATCCTCATTTTCATCTCCCGTTGCGAGGGTTAATATTGCTGTAATAGTTTATGTGCCAGTGACCCCGTCTGCCTGCCCAAGGACTAAATGCAGCTTCCCCAAAGTTCCTCACCAGGAGCTGCTTCCCCGGGAGCTGCAGCCTTCCTTCTGGGACCTACGGTGTGGGGGAAGGACAGGGATTCCCCACTGCCCCTTGCTCTTTTTTTTTGCTTTTCTTCTCTCTGTTTTCTCTCTGAGTGTAAGTTTTCACCAGTACTGAAGTTCTAAGCTGTGATATTTTTTTTATCAGCAGGAATGTCAAAAAGCAACTTGCTCCAGCACAGGTGAGGACTAAAGAAAAGGATGAGAAGGTTCATAACCAGTGTAACAAGTCAGAGGAATTGGCTCCCTGTGTCTGGTCTGTCTGCAGCATTTGCTTGAAGCAGAAGTTAATCTGACCATGTACATTCCTTTTTCTTTCAGTTCTAGTCTAGTCTTGCGAAATACAAGAGTTATTCCAACATATGTTAAAAAAGGGACCAATATCTAAAAGAGATTAAGTTTTTCCTGAGAAAAAATAGTTATAAGCAGGAGATTCTGGAACTATAAGGGCCCCTACAGATCCTCACAAAATATCCAGAGTGCAAGAGGATTTTTCCACATTCCTAAACATTGAACTCCATCCATGACTATGGTATTAATTTATATAAAATATTTTGAAGTAATAATGGATGCAGAGGGGATTTCCATTTCTTCTCTTTTACAAGGGTATTTCCACAGATTTCAGACCCTCATTAAACAGTATCTGCTGTAGTACATATGTACAAAAGATGTTCAGAGCTATTAGGATGTGATTGCTAAGATGTGTAGTAAAATTTTGTTAGAGATTTTTTCACACAAAGCCTGTGAGCCTCTGAGTTCATTGCTCAATGCTCTGCCAACTAAAGGGATGGTTTCTTGCATTTTTATACCTCCATTTACAATTCTTATTTTATGACAGTGAGGATTCTTTTAGCAAAATATTTAAGCATATATGAGGCTTCTATGACATAGTTAACTGGAACTAATACCCTCCACTGATGTTATGTATATATTTCAGTATTTTACACAACTTATAACCAGAAATACAGACCTATGAAGTAACATCTAATTTTTTTTCAGTTTTGAGATTGTACGATGTGCTGAGAGCCTACACTGAACTTAGTATCAAGAGTATTTTTTGATTCTATCTTGTTTTGTTTCATTTCACAAATACCACGTTTTATCCAATTTCTTTTCTTTTTCTCTTTTCTTTATTCTCCTGAAGTAGGTTTTGGTTTCAATATCTCAGAAAATTTTTTCCATGTTTCTAAGTAGGTAGGGGCATTCCAACAGGATAACTGAAAGAAAGAATAGTAGGAAATCTTAATTAATTGTACTGATTTCGTACAAATGAAGTAACTGACTGACAGCAGGAAATAGGTGGGAAAAGAACAACAGTGTGAGTACACAATACTAAGAAATAATGTAGGGCTAGATTTGGGAAGTATTTGGAAGCAAGGAGTTTGAAAATTTAGCTAGTATTGGAAGTTATAGGACATGCAAATAGGTTAAATGCCTGCAAATATGCCTGCTATAAAATATCTTACAGTTCTGCTAGTTTTAACTATCAGGGCAACTACAGGCTACATTCAGTAGTGCCTGGAATCATTAATGGCTTGAGAAAATGTGGTCATCTGAGTGATACTGCAAACTTTTTCCAGGTGCTGGTGAGGAAACGTTTGCAAAGGCATAGGAGAGGTGTTCAGCATACTGAATGAGAGATTGGCTGTAATTCAAAGTGTAAGAGGCTGACTTTTGGAAAGGTATGTTGGAAAGGAAATGAGAGAATTTAGCATGTGATTTTGAGAGGACTGGAAAACGTCCCAAGACCAGTTATGGTGACAGGAAATGTGAGACCTGTCAGTGTAGAAGAGAGTCTTTAAAGAAAATAAAAGCAAGTTGCTCGCTGATTAACTGGGAAGAGAAAATAAATATGCAGAAGAAAAGTGAGTGTGCTGCACACCCACTTTTTATCTTTAGTGTATAAAGGTGAAGGTGATTTCATAATTAAGAAGAAAGATAGTCAAGCTGAACTACTGGAAATAAGATGAAAAACTAATTACCAGAAAGAAGATTTTCAAAATAACTCTCAATTTACTGATAGCTGAAAAGAAATTGAAAGTGGAGAGCGCAGTTACTTAAGAGATGATACTGCAAGAAAGCTTCAGGAGTTTTATATATCTGCTGTGACTTTAAATGGTAGCACTTACAACTGTTCTACCACAGAGGAATAGCCAGTGTTTGGTATTTTACATATTTGTGAAGACAGAATGTCAGAACAAGTTATCTTATTCAGCAGATTGTCTTCATTGTTCTAAGTTGTTGTTGTTTGCATGGACAAAAGTGCCCAACAGTTGCAGAGAACCAGAAGATGCTGGGCCCATAATAATCAAGAAGGAAGTATAGACGTGTTAGTGAAGGAGGAAGTATGTTAAGTTCCTTTGAGTCTGAGAACAATTTTGTCTATCTGGAGATCTAAATGCTTGTGAGATCGTTGTGCAGGTACTTTTCAAACAGTAGCATGTAAATTGTTTCAGTGCTTTGCACAGCTGTGCCTCCCTAGTTTTGACCTCACCAAAATAACTTGAGGCATATGCCATTGCAAAACTTCTTGGCAGAGAGGGAGTTTCCCAGAGGTGCATTTCTCTTTGTGGCTATCTTCTCATAAGGTACAGGGTTTTTACATGTTTGTGCTCATTAGATATTTATACTGTGACTTCCTATTCTCCACTGCATCAGTGGAGATCACTGCCATACTTGGAAGGCATTTGCACAACCTCCGACTGTCCAAAAGGAGAAGAACAAAAGGAAATAATTGTACATTAAAATGTGTATGTTGTAAATATGTTAAAAGGCAGGCTCTTATTTTTGTTATTGTATAATGTAGCTTATTGTTCATGGGACATCTAGCTGGCAATGATTGGTACCACAACTAGTTGCAGCAGAAGAGTCTAATGTGAACAAAGTTTTGCCTCATAGCATAGGCCCATCTGAGTTTGAAAATGGAGGTAGTAGAGAGAATCATTAATGTTGGAAAATGTCTCCAAGATGAAATCTAACCTTTGAATATTTTGAAGCTTTTGAAACCTCCAGAGCATGTGGTTTTGTGTGTTTATTGTAATCTTTTTATGGTAGAAATATAAAGTTATCTGATATTAAACAGGCCAAATTTCAGTACTTTTTCCCTGTTGTAACTCCATACTACAAGTGTTACATCACACAACATCCCCCACAGTTAGGAATCACTGTTGAATCAAAATTCTGCATGAGGTTTTTGTCTCCATAGCCTAATTGTTGTTCTTTGCTTGATGAGCTCTCTGAATGGATTTTTAATGGGTAACTGTAAGATTTTCTTGTAGGAGCCCAGAGAAGCCTGTGCTGTAGAGGTGCTCACAGCAGGCACTGCTGGCTGCTTGGGTTCAGGCAGCTGGGTTCTCCACAGGTGCTGGGCTGTTAACTGTGAGTCCCACCTCATCCCAGCTTAATTGATCTCAGATTTATTGTGTTTTATAAGGTGGCAAGTTGCACAACAGTTCTTTATCAGGCCCATTTCTAAAAAATAAGTGCTTTCTTTGTGTAACCAAAGGATTCCACAGGTGTGCTGTTCTACAGACTAAAATTGCAGTCTCTGCTTGGAGGTGTGATTTCTGTTGAGCTGTCTGGAATTTAGGTTCGCTTAGTATAACAAAACTTGGGAACTTCTGTCAAGGAAAATTGTTGTGGGGATTTGGTCTTGTTTGGTGTTCTTTTCTTGTAGAATCAGAGGATCAGAGAATCACTAGGTTGGAAGACACCTTCAGAATCATTGAATCCAACCCAGCCCTAACACCTCAACTAAACCATGGCGCTGAGTGCCACATCCAGTCTTTTTTTAAACACATCCAGGGATGCTGACTGCACCACCTCCCCAGGCAGAGCATTCCAGTACTTGATCACCCTTTCCGTAAAAAACTTTTTCCTAATATACAACCTATATTTCCCTTGGTGCAGCTTGAGACTGTGTCCTCTCGTTCTGTCAGTTGCTGCCTGGAGAAAGAGACCAACCCCCACCTGACTACAGCCACCTTTCAGGAAGCTGTAGAGAGTGATAAGGTCACCTCTGAGTCTCCTTTTCTCCAGGCTAAGCACCCCCAGCTCGCTCAGTTATTCCTCACAGGGTTTGTGTTCCAAGCCCCTCACCAGCCTCTTTGCCTCTGGACGCGCTCAAGCGTCTCAGCTTGAAACCGAGGGGCCAGAGCTGGACACAGCACTCAGTGTCCATCCTAAACCGAGGGGCCAGAGCTGGACACAGCACTCAGTGTCCCTCCTAAACTGAGGGGCCAGAGCTGGACACAGCACTCAGTGTCCTTCCTAAACTGAGGGGCCAGAGCTGGACACAGCACTCAAGGTGTGGCCTCACCAGTGCTGAGTACAAGGGAAGAATGACCTCCCTGCTCCTGCTGGCCACACCATTCCTGATCCAGGCCAGAATGCCATTGACCTTCTTGGCCACCAGGACACTCTGCTGGCTCATGTTCAGCTGCTGTCACCAGAACCCCCAGGCCCCTTTCTGCCTGGGCACTGTCCAGCCACACCATCCCCAGCCTGTAACATTGCAGGGGGTTATTGTGGCCATAATGCAGGACTCGACACTTGGACTGATTAAATGTCATCCTATTGGACTCTGCCCATCCTTCCAACCATTCCAGGTCTCTCTGCAGAGCCCTCCTATCTTCCAATAGGTGCACACACGCTCCCAGCTTAGTGTCATCTGCAAATTTACTAATGAAAGACTCAATACCCTCATCCATGTCATCAATAAAGATATTGAACAGAAGTGGCCCCAGCACAGACCCCTGAGGGACACCACTGGTGACTGTCCCCAGCTGGGTGCAGCACCATTCCCCACCACTCTCTGAGCCCGGCCATCCAGCCAGTTCCTAACCCAGCAAAGAGTGCTCCTGCCCAAGCCCCGGGCTGCCGGCTTTTCCAGGAGTGTGCTGTGGGAGACGGTGCCAGAGGCCTTGCTGAAGTCCAAATGGAAAACATCCACAGCCTGTCCCACACCCACCAGGTGGGTCACCTGGTCATGAAAGGAGGCCAGGTTGGTCAAACATGACCTACCCCTCCTAACCCCGTGCTGGCTGGATCTGATACCCTGGCCATCCCGGAAGTGCTGCATGATGACACTCAGTGTAAACTGTTCCCTGACCTTACTGGGTACTGAGGTCAGGCTAACTGGCCTGTAATTACCAGGATCCTCCTTCCCATCCTTTTTGTGAATGGGTGTCACACTGGGCAGCTTCCAGTCATCTGGGACCTAACCAATGAGCCAGGACTGTTGGTAAATTTTGGAGAGTGGCTTTGCAAGCTCATCTGTCAGCTCCCTCATCACCCTGGGATGGATACCATCCTCTTCCATAGATTTATGAACATCCAAGTGTCTCAGCAGTTCTCTGACTGCCTTCTGCTGGATAACAGGGGGACCATTCTGCTCCCTGACACCATCCACCAACCCAGGAGGACAGCTGTCCTGAGGACAAGCCATTTTTCCCCTAAAGTCTGAGACAAAGAAGGCGTTAAGCACCTCCACCTTCTCCTCATCTGCAGTTACTATGTTTCCTCCTGCATCCAATAGGGAACAAAGGTTGGTCTTGCCCTTCCTTCTACCATTAATATATTTGTAAAAACATTTTTTATTATCCTTTACAAAAATTGCCAAATTAAGTTCGAACTGAGCTTTGGCCTCCCTAGTTTTCTTCCTACATGCCCTAGCAACCCCCTTAAATACTTCCTGAGAAACCTAACCCTCTTTCCAAAGATGATACATCATTTTTTTTATTCGTAAATTCCTTCAAAACCTTGTTGCCCATCCAGGCTGGACATTTGCCTCATTGACTCATCTTTCAGCACACAGGGACAGTCTGTTCCTGTGCCCTCAAAATCTTTGTTTTGAAGCACGCCCACCTTTCCTGGACTCCTTTGTTTTTAAGGTTGGCTTCCCAAGGAACTCTGTGAATAAGTCTCCTAAACAGGCCAAAGTCTGCTCTCCGGATGTCTAGTGTAAAAGTCTTACTGATGTTTCTCCTGATTTCAAGAGGAACCAAATGCCGGAAGTCCAGTGTAAAAGTCTTACTGGTGTTCCTCCTGATTTTACCACATATCGAGAACTATGCCCCAAGCATAGAAGTGGTTTTGGATGTAGGAAATGCGGCAAAATGGGTGTTACTTCTTATGTAAAAAAATGTTTAGAAGCTGGATATGGCCTAAAGCTGTTTTTCTCTGTAGCTCTGTTATTATGTCTCCTTTTTTAGTCCGTAATCTCAAAGTATTTCCTCATAATCATGAGGATATTACAGGAATTCCTATCAGTAACAGGATTTAAAAACCTTCTCCTCCCTTGCAGCTTATTCAGAGGATAATAGATGTACTGAATTGAACATGTATGTTTATATTGTACCTAGGGCCAACATACTTGATGTAGATCACCAACACATGAAAGACAACTGCCACTGATTAAGTTATTGGTGTTTTCTACACACTTCTTTGGAATGCCTCAGCTGTATTAATTTTGATTGCTGAAACACCTGAATTTGCAGAGTAATGAATGTTCCTTACTGCTTTAATTAGGCAAATTACAATGTTCAATAACTTTGTGGCTAAATGTGACAAAGTGCAGATACAAAGAGTCTCCTTTTTAGTACAGCCCCTCACTCGTTACCACAATCAATTTATCTCTTTTAGTATAGAAACAGAAAGTTTCCTGGGGGAAAAAGTATGTGGGAACATACAAACATACAAACTTCAATTATCTTCTTTCCCATTTTATAGCATGTGGATTTGCAACCTTAATTGCAATTTTAAATAAAATATCGCATCGCAGAAGTTCCTTCATGGCATGTCATACTGACAGAGACCACGGGAATGAAGCTCCAGCAGACCAGCTGTGCTGTTGAGCTGCAATGTAGGTGCACTTAGGACTATTCTGAAAATCAGATCAGTTCAGTGATGCAGGAGTGCATGTCTAAGTGGATTTTGTGCTGTTGCAGCCTGGACTTTGAAAACTATTGCTTGAGATGTCAGGGAAAAAATAATACGCTAAGCAAATTAATAGATTCTAGAGAAATTCTTATTTTACACCTTTATATAGAGAATTCATATTTTACAAGAAAAAAAAAATTGAGGTAATTTGGAAGTCTTCTAAGATCTTTGCATAACCTGGAAGGGCAGTCCTTCCCAAACATCTATTCTCCAGGTTTCTTACAAGCCTGATTCAGTCTCTTTTTATCAAAGAGAAAAAATGGGCTAGAACAGAAATATGCCTTGGAAGGGACCCTGAGATGGATTTTGTTTAATCAAATGATGTCAATACAGATTTGACTATGTAATTTTTTTTTGTTTCTACATATAGCTATTGATGTGGGAGTTTCTAAGAAAGTGTTTTGATCAATAGTCATCTTCACTAGAACACGTTTGGAAGTACAAAGCAGTTCCATTTTATTAACAGTATTTGATCCATGACTAATTGCTTTTATCCTGTGAAGCTGTGTTTCTGTAGATGTATCTTTATGGTTTTAATGAGTGTTTAAAGGTCTATAGCTAACCCTATAGTTGTATGAAATTCTTCAAGGACTAGAAGATGAGTTTAGTTCAGTGGTTCAATTTTCCTTTGTATGTGTTTTTAAGGCTTTTAATTGTTCCTGTAGGATCCCAGAAACATGAGGTATCCCACAGTGAAAATGACAAGACAAGTTCTTAACTCAAGAAAGTTCACACCAGGTTTTAGTTTGGCATGTAACAGTGGTCAGTTTGGACAGACTTCACAGCTGGATGAAAGCTTAATTTCAGTGACAGATTTACAAACAGGATGTAGAGGCTATAATAAGATGAGCTGCATTAAAGCAAATCTTTTAGCATTTAGCGTTCCGTAGCTGAGGTTTTGACAAACAGGAAGCCATTTCAGGGTGGAGACTCCAAAAGCACCTAATGTTCTTTAACATAATTGTGTGAATGCCTGTGTTTCTGTAGCCATAGGTTTCTGTAACGTAGCTGGGGTTCATTATTTCAAATGGACAGCCCTTCCTCCCTTTGCTCCCTAAAAGGCTGCATGTAAAAAAATTTAGAGGGAAACTTCCACTGACTATTGCATTGTATTGTTTTTTCCTAGCAAAGGCCGCTTTTCTTGGCAGTCATTCATAATTTTGAAGTCCTTCCAAAGGAAGACAAGGCTCTTTGAATTGGCCCAGAAGAATCAACATTCAGTGGCTAGTGCTAATCCTTGCCAATAATTTTCTGAAGTTATTGCAAATAACGAAATTGCAATACCTGATTGGTGGCACAATTTACAGGGCCCTCATTAAGACTCATGGATGTTTTTATGGTCAAATTATTCAGGTCACACATTTCTCCATAGAGAAGCAAATAAGAAATTTTAATGCCTCTCAACTGCCTTAATTTTCCCCCACAAATTAATACTATATCTATCTATCTATCTATCTATCTATCTATCTATCATCATTATTATTATTATTATTATTATTATTATCATTATCATCTCTGATGCTTTACTACATGACAATGCTGATAGACATTTATAAAAATATGACTAGAATATAAACTAAAATACCCCAAATATAATAATATGATAAGAAATAGAATGTTTTACACAAGGAAAAAAGTCAGCCAGGATATTGAAAGCAATTGAGTACCTGCATCAGGGAGATGAATTCTGTGTTCTGTTGGAGAGCACGCAGGACAGTTACATCAAAATCAAAAGAAGAGATGGGTGAATATTTATTGGTTTTCAATTAAAAATGTTTTTCAACTATTTTTTAAAGAAAACTCAAATTGAAAATTACTTCCCTAATTGCTTGGATATGGATTTTATGTGCCCTGTAGGGAATACAGTACTTTTGAAAATTGATGTAATTCACCATATAGATACATTGGTTCAACATCTGAGTAGCCTAGAATGATTCCAGTAGAACTTTGAATACTGAAGCATTTTCTCTCCTTTTGCTACTACTGATAAGTCTTAAACTTTGCTGTGTAGTTCACTCACAGTGTTTCCAATGCCTTTGAGCTTATTAGACAAGTCAAATGACAGTTTCCATCAGAAAGAGTAGTCCTTGGCTGGCACTTGTGTGCATGCAAACAACTTGGTGATATTGGCATTCACCCACAAATTGAGGAAAACATTTTTAAATTAACTGAGATTTAAATATATCTGAGATGATTTGAGCTATAAATTTCCAGTTGTGTGGAGAATAGGACTAATAAATTCGTTGCTAAATGAGTCTTAATCATGACAAAACAGATGCAAATATAGCATTTCTGTGGCACCAGAAAACAAGTTTGTGTTTATATACCTTTAATAAAGGTAGCATACAGAAGACATTTTCAGGAGTAATCTGCAGTATATACATAAATCACCAAATAAACCTTAAATTCCTTTCTTTAAAAAAAATCTTTTTATCTACCTTTCTATAACTTACTTCAATTGAAGGTCAAATGTAAAGGTCACAGACTAAATACAGGCAGTTCAAACATTATTAAAATCACAGCATAGATGAAATAAGGAAGATTACGTTTTTAATCTGAAGATTAGCATGGACTGTGATTTAATTAGTGAGAATTCCTCTCATTTCCAGTCAGTGTTTTGCATTTCCTTGATTTAAGTATGTTGTAATTTCTGAAACTGATACTGTCTGATTATGCGGTAATTTGTAGGTGGGAAACTTTTGGGAAGCTTAATCCTGTCTTCAGAGATAAAATGTTCAAATTAGACAAATTTATATTCACCAGTATTTACCAGTGTTTGTATGCATTGTTCATTCTGACTGGGTTTTGACTTTTAAAACAATTTTGTGGTTTTTCACTGTTGAAGGAATAATAATTGCAGTAAAGTACTACAAACTAAAGAAGGAAGTCATACCTCAAATAAGGAGACATAATCTCAGCAAATAAGGACATTGTTTAAAGAACCACACAATGAATTTTGCTGGTTATGAGCAGTCTACAACTTCTGCTGAGGCCACTGCTGTTGACTATTGCTGTAAGTTGGACATTGGACCCACAGTAAAGATAAATGTGGGAAATTATCTGTTCCTCAGGCAGATTTTGCCAGAGCACACTCTAGTCTTGCACTTCTGCTCTGAGAATGATGGGTGTCACTGACCAGGTGGCCAAGTTTGGCAGAATAATAAATCGATGTTCTTTCTTCTCTGTCCCAGAGGAAGCATGGAGAAGGGAAAATGTCTTCCTTCCAGAGGATATTTGCCTTTGCCATAGTGATAGAAAAAGCTGATGAATAAATCAGCCAGAAAAAAAAAACCCCAAACAAACAAAAAAACCCCCAAAACGTAAAAACAGAAGGGTCAGAAAACTTATGGCAAAGGAAAAAACAGTGAGAATATTGTATATGTCAGGACTCTGGTTGCCATTTCATAAACAACCTTCTTCCTATTTTTGTATAATTTACTTGAACATCCTGTTTCTTTCTTTATCCTGTGTGTGACTTCAGGATTTTGAAAAGGGCTGAAGTCTTAGAAAGGTTTCATCTATTGTGTATTGGGAGGAGGTGGAGGCTTCTCTGCTAAAATTGAGAAATGTTTAAAGAGAGATAATATATGCTACTATAATGATAAATGCCAACTTTCTCCCAAGAGGAGAATTAAAAGAAACACCACAGAAATAAAAGTGGTTTTGATTATATGCATTAGAGATTTACTATTTCATATATTTCATTTAGAACATCTTTGCATTTCGAGATCAGATTTGACATGATTTTCAAGCTGTTTTGCAAAGCCAACTTCTGTTCTTCAAATGAAGATATGTATTCTTGTGATAAAATTTGCAAACTTCTGTGCTGTGGCAAAGACAGCCTTCTGAACTACATCCATGCTTTGTGCTTGAGCCCTGGGCTGAGTGACCCAGTGTAGCAGGAGCTCTATAAATTATCATGCTCCTCATTACTTCAGTTACACCAATCTGTGTTGCAAGGAAGCAAAGTAGCTCCTCAGCCTTTCAATCTTCAGTAAAGCAGCAGCACTGGTTTTAGAGTGGCAGAACAGAGCAGGTGATTCCTAGTTCTATTTGAAGTAGTGTTAGTTAATACTTAATTTCTATTTTTCTATGCTGTTTAAATATAAATTTTAAAAGACTGCAAGCTTTAGAAATACACCAGTAGACTTGTATTTCCGATTCTCTTAGATATTTCTCAAATTTCATTTGCTCACAGGATCTTTCTTGTATTGAATTATGTTCTCAAAAATGCAGACCCAGTGCAGAGACCATTTCTCTCTGAGTCCCTGGGTAAGCAACTGTGCCACTTGTGCTTCCGCCGTTCTCAAGATTTTGTCTTTTAATCTGCTTTTGTCTTGCGTCAGGGATGGGATTCTGGCTTGAAAAAATTCTGACTGATCCACTGTAGGTACATTCTGTCCATCTCTGTCTCCTTGTAACAACTACACTGATGAGCACATCCAAACAGGATTTCAGTTCCAAAAGACTGGAAATGGGGGAATAGGAGTGAAATCTCAGGTACTAGCCAGCTTCTGACCTACTTTCCGTGATTCTTACCAAGGTTTAGATGAATATTGAATTAACTAGAAGAGCCTGCTTTCTCTTGCAAAAGCAGACCTTTCTGTCAAATGCTTTGGGGTACAGTTGTGTTTCTTTTCATATATGCTGGAAAAGATAATAGACAAATAGTTCCAAATGTAAGGGAGAAAGAGCAGCAACATTTAATTATGAAAAAGTTTCCTTTTGGCAAAAGAAGTTGAAAAGTGTAACCTCCAAGACAAAACATGTAATGTGTTTTGTAATATGTGGAAATAATAATAAGAGAACAGGAATAATCTCTATGACACTTTTTATCTTAACTGTATGTGCTAGCACCATTTGTCCTTTCGTTTGAGCTACTTAATAAGAAAAAAGTTTTCCTGAAATACATGAGATACTGAAGAAAGACTATTTAATAATGTTTTCAGAATTTTCCGTAATACCTACTTCCATATTTTCCGGGTTTTGTTTTTTTATCTATTTGCATTATTTATTGTGTTTTGTGGAGCAATGATAAGCAATTCCTGGTTTTTCAAGAAAGATTTTAAGTTTTAGCATAGGAAGAACTTAAGATATTTAAAAGAGATTGTTTTAACACTCTATCAAATAGCCTTTCAATATGTGGACCCTGGAAATTTTACAAAGTTTGTGGCAGAGCCTGACATTCATGCATACCTTGAGTAGTAACTTTCTCAGAGAAGAACATTTAAAATTTATCTGTATGTAAAGCACTGTTACATTGACAGGAACGGCAGATTTCATTTCTCTTTAACAGCAAGATTTTAAAGCTGCCTTGGGCTCCTGGGTAGTTTCTGCATATTCATATGGGAAGCATCAAGCGGCTCTCACTGTTACTGAACACTTCTGTGTGTTGTAAAACCAGACGTGACAAACCAGGCTACACTCGCTACACTCGCTTTCCCTGCAGGCTCTTGACATTCCATGAGCTCCAGAGAGCTCTCTGAATAATGTGGAGACACAGCCAGCAATTACAGCCAAGGTGAAACTGAAGTTCCAATCACATATCAAGTGGGGCTTGGCACTGTGTTTAACCCTCAGTGACTAAGGAGTTACTATGAAATTGTTGCAACTGATGTCACTCTGTAATCATGAGATTACCAAGAAGTCACAGACAACTTCTCACTTGGTTATATGTCCTGTTTCTTCTAATTAGAGCCTGACAGGATTTCCAGTTATTCACAATGATTTGCTCTACAGCTATGTGCCAGAAAAGTGCTATTCACACTCGAGTCCCATAGGTACCTGTGTTTGCCAGTCAGAACACTAACGTGGTTGTCTGAGTTTTTGCTTTAGTTTTCTGTCTAAAACAGCCTCCGAAGGATAAACTGAATCTTAACTGGCACATTATAGAAATCTGTATGAAAACTGCTTAGTGCCATAATATGGAATGCCTTCATTGAAACATTAGATTTTATTCAGAAAAGTAAGAAAATAAATGATCAAGGTAAGTTTACATGTGATTCACAAAACCAAAACTAACTTCACAAGGAATGCTGTGCAGGATTTTCATCTCCCCATTTATTCACCTTTATAACCAGCTGCAGTTTTAGTCTAAATTACTAGCATTTATCAACTGCACAATCCTTTCAAAAACTTGGAAAGCAGTTGTTTCTTTTATTAAAAAAGGAATATGGTGAGCTAGTAGGAACTAGTAAATAGTGCAGATTAATTTAGTAATTGCTTTCCTCCTGGGTAGTTGTGGAATTTTGAACATACACTGCTTACTTTTCAATCTTGTGATAAATTTCTCTTCATTCTTGTAATCATTCTGTACTATATACTTGACTTGAAAATTTGTCCTCCTTTATGTTAAATATGCAAATCTTGTAGTAATCTTTAAATATAATTTTTATTTATTAATTTTCCAGTTAATGAATTATAAAAATAAATGTAAAATAAATATTCCCATTAATAAATACAATATGCAGGATAAAGGGAAAAACTTTTTCTTAAATAGTCTGAGATCCTAAATTGCTGATAGACAATATTTGTTATGTAACAGCCCATGTTACAAAACCATGAGCTGCAGCAGGATCCATATGCTGACCTTAGAGGTAGAATGAAAATCCCTTCATGCCAGGAAAATTCAGTAGTCATGGCACAAGATACCTGAAAGTGCAAGACAAGCAAAGTCAGCAGCTGAATCTTGATGCCATATCATATGAATCAGTATAATAAAATGTAATACTAAATCACTTGTAGGTTGATGGGTTTATATCAAACACTTTAAATCAATAATGTAGAATTCCTAAAATGTATTTCTTTTTAGTGTGAGATGTTTGTATTATGTTCATTCAAATAATATAGGAAACTTGGTGTAAGATGATTTGCTTAAAATCTTAATGAATTCACCCTCATACATCTTGGGAAAATCCTGTGCCTGGATCCTGATGGTCTTGGAGATCCTACTCACCATGCTACTGATATCCTGAGTACTGGAAGGCACTACAGAGGTAAGATTAATCTCGAGCTCATGAGCCTGTGAGAACTTAACTGATTGATCCTTGATCCACAAAAGGATTCAACATTGCTTATGAAACATTTATGTCTTCTTTATCTGTTGGAAACCATGGGTTGCACGGAATTGTTCCCTTTTCATTAGGATGTCCCAGCTTCCAAGTGAAAGCCCTGGGAGTAGGTGCATGGTCACCTCACTTAGTCAGTAGTGATTTCATTCAGCTGCAAGTGAACCCTGTAGGTTTGCCTGGAGCCGAGCAGTTGAAAGAGAGCTACCAATACCCGTTCCTCATGGTGTGGAGCTAACATTATGACATTAAGTCAAACTTTATCCAAGAGGGTCAATAAACCATCTGTTACTTATGTTTTGGTATTCACATACGATTCTTGGGAAATTTCAGGAGAGATCCTTGGCTAAGAAGTATCAGAATGTTGGAAGTCAGGTATTTCTCATACTAATTCAGCACAGACTTTTATCCTGCCTGAGAGCAATTTCAAACATGCCACACATTTCTCAAGTTGCCTCTCTTATCACTAGACAGTAACATGGTCTGTGATAAAAGGTGACACAACTATGAAAGTCATTCTTGCTCAGTTGTCTATATCAGACTACAAGGACTGGGGCTTTGATGCCTAGCCAAGTAATTGTCTGGGAAGGGGAAATAAATTCCAGTAACTTGCAACTTTCTTATTCTTGCCTGTTGAGAGAAATTCAGTTACTTATGGCTTTATCACTTAGCCACTCCTACTTTGGCATATTCCTTTCGTGGATGTGTTAACAAACAAAGCAGTTCAGATAATAGCTAACTGTCTGGAAGAAAAAAAAAGGAAAGAGAGAAATAGTCCAAGTTACAGAACAGCATGGTTTTTATTTAGGGTAGAGCACATTCAAGAGACAAAAGCAAGGTGCCAGACCTTTAACAGTGTTGCAGCTGGTTTCAAGCATCACTTGATTTATGAGTATGTGTACAGACACACAAACATACATATTTTATTACTGCAAAATGCTTCCTCTTGGATACTTATCATTTTGGCTTGATGGAAGTAAAAATTGGCTCGTTCCTGATTGTTTCTATTTGGAAGGTCAGTTTCTTCAGGACTTTCAGTGCACTTCCAGAGAGAGGAAGGTGACAAAATCTAGGTAAAGGAAGATTTCCTTAGCGTGTATCTTTAAAAAGAAAAAATAAAATAAACTGAGAAATCCCTGTAATTCTTACCTGTATGGAAGTTTTAAAAAATAGGAATCATGAATCTTGCAAAGTTATGTAATTTAATTTCTTTCTGACATCTGTGTAATATTTCTACCTGTTTGTGAGCCAGTCCACTGTGGGACAACAAAGATAACATTTCTATAACACAAGGCAGCAAAAATACACAGCCAAGCACAGTATTTCAGAATATGAACCAACGTAAGAGAATAGAAAAGAATATATTCTGGGAGATAAATTGAAGGATAATCAATTAGTAGCAGTGCAGTTTTCAGTAGCCTGTCTAAGAGAATCCAAGTTCTGTATTTCTTGCAGGTGGAATTGTCTGTTATGGATCTTGCTCTCATCATTCCCCTTTTTCTTTGTTGGTCCATAGGGGCATCCATGTACCTCATGACCAAAGAGTAAGAAGGACATGGGAGAGAGGGAAGTGACTGATCTACAAGTGTATTAGAGAATTGCCGCTGGTGAGTAATAAAAAAGCTTGGTCAAAAAGTTCCCCACCACGTTCTTGGTAAACTTCTTCTGACCCTGTGAAATACTGGGCTTAATAAAGTACACAACAAGATTTAATGGTATTGGAATTTCCTGTGTGATCTTGGGGCAATTAAGTAACTTGCTCATATTCCTTCCTAAATGTTTTCATCTGACTTTACCTTGCCATATCCTAAGTTCTAGCTATCACCTGCATGTTGACCCAAAGCCCACTCTGTTTTTTGTCTCTGTCCATTTTGAATGAGTTTTGTCTGGGATTTTTTTGTTGTTTTCTCCAGTGAGAACAAATGATTTTGATATGCCTTGGTATATTAGATCAATATAAAAATAGATCTGAAGTCTTACTTCAGAATTCCCAAAGAGATTTTGAATAGTCCAAGGCTCATATTTGAATTTGACTCTTGTTATACATTAGATAATGTTTCAGGAGGGAAACTTTTTTTTACCTATATCACTATAAAAACAACAGGAGCTCAGCTATCCAAGCTAATACAGTTTGTCTTGGAATACAGTACTTGGCACTTTAAGTATGTGGATTTCAAGGTTATCCAACTGTTTCATTTTTAGATCCAGCACCACTGAAATCATACTTGTGGTTTTTTAAAAATAAAGTTTGGAATTTCCACAGCATGATTTTTTGCCAGTAACAAAAGACTAAGATAAAAAGTAGGGACTTTTTTCTCTAGTGGCTTTTATTTATTATTAGATGAAGTTTTTGTTCTTTCTGTGAAGTGGACAATGCCTCTGAATAGAAGAAAATAAGAAATTAGCTATTCTGTAGTCTATGCAATTATCACATTTCTGAATTATTTTATCTGGCAGCTTTGTGGGTTCTGGTTGCCTTCAGACTGACCAGACAGGAAGTGTCCTAACTGAGAAGCTGGTGCCTGAGAAAGATAAAGAAGGAAGTAGATGCATTTATTTTTACATACAGTATTTAAGAAATTCCAGAAAAGGAAAAGAAGCAGATGATAAAACTTTCTGAAGATGTTTCTTTTTCTTTTCCTTCTTGCAATAGATGACAAGTTAGATGTGGAGTACAATTGTGAGGTGTGATGTGGGTTACAGGGTAATGCGTTGGTGTTCTTTTTGTAGTTAGGTACAAAGTTACAATTCCTGAAACAGACACAACCCTTTAAATAGATCTGCATGTAGATCTCATCCTTCCCATCCGGAGATGAAAATTATAGGGAGTCAGTGATGCTCTCCTCCCCCTCTTGGGGCTATACAGAGGTTGTATTATTGTCAGATGGTGAGAAAGCAGGTGGAGGGAGTCAGGAGAAGCAAAGTGTTGGATAAGCTTTGGGAACCAAAAATCCAGGTGCTTTGAGGAAGGAGACAGTGTATAACCCATAGATCAGGCTATTGAGGTTGCTGAGAACTGAAAATGCTGAGGCTGGCAGACAATTCCCTGATGTATTAGCCATGTAATCAGCAGTCTTCATACATGTCCTCCAGCTTCATGTTTTTTCAGTTGCTTTATCAAGATATGACCATATTAAAGGTACTGCTTTGCATGTGGTGCCTGAAGGGAGTTCCTTCTTTGCTGATGCATGTGAGTTTTCCCTCCAAGGTAGCTCTCATTTGAGTTACAGCGCAGTCCTCTGGCTCTTTTTCTTTAGGCAGAGTGAGAATAGACAGAATGTGAGAGAATACACAGAATGATGCAGAGGTATCAGACATTTAGGCACCATCATCTTGCAGAGGTATCAGACACTCTTTGCATGGGGTGAGAGCTCTTCATCCCAGCTTCTTCTGTAAAGCCTCTGAAACTCTGTAAGAGGCTTTCTTTACTCAGACCCCCATGCACATCCCAAGAATATCTTTGCTGAGATGTGTGAGGGCTGCACTTTGAATGGGGGACCTAAGTATGGACTCACTGTAACACCTCTTTGATATGAGGCTGAAGAACGGTTGAGTCAGACTTTGCTGCATCCTCTCACCGGAATGTCAAGCCTTCCACAGAAGGATTCTGACCTCTCAAGCTGATAGCATACAGAGATCTTTAGTGATATGATTCTGTGTTGGGAGAAGTTATGATTCCAGCAGAGTATTTTTAGGGAAGTCCTAAATCGTGCCTCTAGATTCAGATACAGAAATGAAGTGCCATGAAGAATTTTATTGCTGACACAGGAAACAGAATATCAGATTAGATGAGTTTCCTTCTACCTTCTTTTTTCTTAAATTTCCTCTGTCAAAAGGGTCATCTCTTTTCCCCATAGATCCTTGGCCATAAATTACAGAACCAGTGGTGAAGGTTTTAAGAGTCCAAATTCTGGAAAAGATTAGCCTTTCAGCTTTCCCCTAACAGCTTCCGTGACACAGTGCAGTACACTAAAAATGCAGGAAGAGGTGTATAAATGTTGGATAACTAACATGTTGGAAAACGTGCATTTTGTTCAAATAATTCATTAAGATTTCAAGAACTTGTTCTCTCTTTTACTTAGAGGAAAGTAATAAATGTGTCCTGTAAGTATTTAACAGGATTGCAGAAGTATGAGTTAAAACAAATGCTTAGCACAGTTCTGAAATGGTTTCTTTTCTTAAATTCCCAACAAGTCTGATGTAAATTTTAGTTTCCTGAAGGACACTTGTGTTTTGTTATGCCTGGCCAAAAATTGTGTTCAGTATTTCCAAACTCCTTTTTGCAACACATAATTGTTTAATCTTTGTTTGTCCATCAAAGCCTTAGAAGTCTCTTTTTAATTACTAGATGTATTGAAAAACATGTAGTTACATCCCAGTGCTTAATTCTTTTAATCTTTTTTGCCTTTGGTAATATTCTTGTAATACTTGTTTCATTCCAGTCCTCATTACACTCTGCATGTCAAGATTTCTTCCAGTTGGTCCTATAATACTTATCTCACTGTGGATGTAGATGCATCCTCCATTTTTACCCCCAGCATCCTCCTCTGTTTGAATAAAAAGCTAGATTATCTAAACTCCCAAGGTCAGTGCTAAAACTTGTCAGCTGATCTCTGTTTACAGACAGAAGAGACAGTTCTGAAAATAACCCAACTTGGTGCCCATTTTCCTATTTTGAGGTTGACACTGAGGGTAGTAGGAGCATCAGTAATGTACATATTCCTTTTCAAATACATAGAAGGATCACATTTGAAGTTGTGTAAAGACAAAGTTTTAGAAGAAGTTTTAAATTTTTGGCAGATTTGTATTTCCTTTAGTAATATTTGTTGGCTACCTCTCTCTTACCTAAACTGTTTGAGTTGATTTGTCTGATCACTCAATATAGTAGTCCCTCTGGTAAGGATCCAGCTCCAGTAAAGTTAATGGCAGCTGTCCAGTTTAATTTACTGAGAGCAGGACCAGAGTTATTTCCTATTTCATTTCCTATTTCCTATTTCCTGATGAAGGGCTTGATTCAAAGTTTTCCAGTATGCAGATATGATCTCCTGTGTTTATTTTTTTCCTGTCTGATTTCCCAGAAACAAGGAAATATTGCCCTTTCTCTTTCAGCTTAGCTTCTGGTGATTATTTAAGCAGTCCGAGTTTCATTTCTTGCTTCTCTCTGACTCTGATTTCAAAGTAATTATTTGCAACTTAAGTGAGAGAATACACTTTCCTTCAACAAAACCATTTTCTCTGCAGTAAAATCACATTGTGTATATGTGTTGTTTCCTATCCTGGATAGCTTTTGGATTTTTGAATTTGATAGCAGTACTTCCAGACAGTACTCTGCTTGCATTATGTGACACTTAGGAGTGTTTTATTCTTCCTGCTCCTCTTCCTCCTTCTCCACCTCCTTCTCCACCTTCTCCTCCTCTTCCTTTTCAACCTCTTCTAACAAAAAAGACCCCCAAAAAACCCCCCAAAAAACCCCCCAAAAAACCCCCAAAAAACAACAAACTATGATGGTGATAATAAAAATAAAATATTATGGTAGAATCCACTGTAGCAATTTAATTGAATTTTAGTTTTAGTGACTTTTGGTTAGGCATTTCTAGATGCTTCAGATTTTCCTGTTTTATTGCCTTCTGGATAATTCTTGGATTGTCTTGGGGTGTTTTTTTCATTATTATTATTATGACATACTTTCTGCCTGAGATCACAGATTTATCTTTTCATTATCTTTCATCCCATTTATATTTATGAGTTTACTCTCCACATTTCAGTGTCTTCCCTGAGGGAATGGGCCCACAGCTGGACACAGCACTCAGTGTGGCCTCACCAGTGCCAAGGGGACAATCCCAGCCCTGGTCCTGCTGGCCACACCATTCCTGATCCAGGCCAGGAAGCCACTGGCCTTCTTGGCCCCCTGGGCACAGCTGGCTCATGTTCAGCTGCTGTTGACCAGTAATTCCAGGTCCTTTTGCCCTGGGCAGCTTTCCAGAGACTCTTCCCCAGGCCTGTCGTGCTGCAGGGGGTTGTCGTGAGCCAAGAGCAGGACCTGGCACTTCACCGTATTGAACCTCATCCAACTGGCCTCAGCACATTTATCCAGTCTGCCCAGATCCCTCTGTAGTACCTAACTTACTTAAGTAGTTAAATAAATAATCAACTGAGATTTAGAAACCTTTATCCATTCTTTGCATTCGCTGAATGCATTGCATTTTCCAACTGAAAATTAAACACTGAAAATGTTATTTTACTTTTTTTCCCCTAAGATCACTGCTATATTAGGCAGTAAGAGTTCCCCTCAGAAATATTCCAAACTGGATATCCACTACAAAGTGGCATTGGGAATATTAGTTCGTTCAGTTAATTTGAACAGTATGAGCCTGATTCAAGCTGATAAAGTTGGATCTCTAGACTTTTGTTATCTGATGTATTTCTTCAATTTTAGAGATCAGAAATACTCTAGGAGCATGAGTAACAACACCTCTTAAGCTGGTAGCACAGTTTTCAAAGGAAATACTGAATCATGTAATGTTATTTACAGAGCTGAGCATTGTTAGACATGTTTTGAAGACAGTCCCACAAAAATATTTTCGTTAAAAGCAAATTTGAATAACTTTTTCTTCTGAGATATAGTTGCATTCAATTACTTAGACTTACGCACATTCTTTCATTTTATCAGTTGTTTGCAGGATCAAATCTGAAACAGATTTTTTCAAATGTAGGCACTGTATAAACTCGAGGGTTTTTTTTTTTTCCTGGGCTTTCACAAAAGCAGCAGAGGGCGCTGAGCCAATGGACACCGCCCGGTCTTCCTCCCTGCTCTGGATTTCCCCGTCCAGGGATTTCCCACTCTGCCTCCAGGAGAGCCTTTATAAAGAGCACGCTGGAGCTCTTGTAATAAACTGTTGCAGAGCAGAAAGTTCTCACAGTGCTTCTTCACAGAAAGTAGAAATTAAACTTTTGAATTTGCTTTCTTTACCCAGAAACAGCAATTACAAAGGTTTAAAGAGATGGGAAGAACAAGCCAGGCTGTGCTAGTAATTTTGTGTGTGTTAAGGACTGGTAAGTTGGGGAAGGTGGGGGTTGGTGGTGCTTGTTTTATTTGTTTTAACTTTTTTAAGTGTAAAATGATCTAAAATTTACTGTTTGATCTTTATTTCTCTTCTATCCAGTTACCTTTTCTTTCAGTGAATACAACTGTCAATTAAGTAGCTCTGTCAAAATGTCAGTAAGCTTTTTTTGACATTTACTTTGAGCTTTTCTGTGCTCTGCAATGACTCAGTCGTTTTCCTATTGAGTTTGCTAAAAGACAGTCTAGGAGACAACTGCAGTGTATCACTGCATGCTTGGTTTTTTACTGTCATTTCTGACAGCATCAGGCAAGTTTGGTACTAAATGTCCTGCTGAAAGTGTTTCTGCTATTGTCTTTGCTATCTACCTGCTACCTCTCCCCTCAAATGTTACAAAGTTTTAGAACCAGATCCACCTGACAAAAAAGGTTGTATTGTGCCAATGCCTTTATTTAAATTTGGTTTATGCCATTTTATACATGAAAACTGTCTGTTAGTTATCTGAGTCTGTATTGTCTTTGAAAATAATAGCAATGTTTGTGGGGTGTTTTGAATATGTAAACCACTGTATGAGATTTATTAGTTTAACTTCCACACAGCTGTAAAGAAGCATAAAGACCTCATGTCATGGTAGAACATGAGAAGAAATAGGACGATAAAAGTTGAGAAAGCTGCTGAATTGATGCATGTTTTCCCTTTTGTAGTTAAAGCTTTTGAAATGGAAATTATACCTGCTGAGAGAATTGTGGCACAGATAGGAGACACACTCATACTCACATGCAATACCACTGGCTGTGCATCACCAAGTTTTTCCTGGAGAACACAGATGGACAGTCCCCTTGGAGGAAAAGTCAGCAACCACAGGACACATTCTACATTGACTATGAATCCAGTTAGCGTTGTGAATTCTCATTCTTATCTTTGTACTGTCATATGTGAGAGTGCTGAGAAAGAAAGAAAGGAGAAGAGTGTCAAGGTTGAACTTTACTGTAAGTAAAATAGTAAAATTCTCTTTAAATAGAAAAATATTGATAGAAAACTCAATAATTGTTTTAGATATTGTGATTACCAGTTAACTTTTAATTCTAGGATAATGAGTCTGTTATAGCTCAACATGTACTTCCTTCTAAGATTCCTTTATATGTCTGTTCAGGACACTTTCTTAGCCCTTTTGTGCTTAGCTTTCTGCATTGAAGATTGTATGTACTAGTATTATTTATTCTTAGTTTTGATAATTCTCGAAAGCCAAAAAATACACTGCCTGTATGCATTCCCACAACTGGAGGAGAAAAAATCCAGGACTTTGTAGTTTGCAGGGGAGTAATTCAGATGTGTAAGCCTACCAGCACAGAAAACAGGATAGCAGTAGTGTGTGGATTGTTCTGACTATAGTTAGGCAGCTGTATCACTGCCTAGATGCCATGCTGAATCTTACTAGATCTTTTGTGATCATGTTTCAGCAATAGTACAAAAAAAATTCCAAAGTTAGTGTATTAACTGCTTATAAAGGACCTGTAGGTCTTCAGATCAAGATATGTCTTGTAATAATGTTGATAGAATATCACCTTATCTCAAGATATTTGGTGTCTGGACCTTGCTCTTATGTTTACCCTACTATTCATCTCTGCTAGTCTAAAGAAATTGATTTTATTCTTTTAGCTTTCCCCAGTGATCCTATCATTGAGATCAGCCCATCCTTAGTTGCTGGAGAACCAGCCACTGTCATCTGTAAAATTCCTGATGTGTATCCTTCTGATCACCTGGAAGTTTCCCTAAAGAAAGATGAAGATACTCTTCATGAAAAAGATTTTTTTCAAGATGAGAGCACAAATACAGAGACCAAAATTGTGACATATACATTTCATTCCAAGCCTGAAGATATTGGGAAAGACATTACCTGTGTGGCCAGGTTACATATTGCTGATATGGACTTTGAACCCAAAGAAAGAGCATCTTCTCAGAAATTTAATGCAAATTGTAAGTATCTTTGTACAAGGGCTTTGGCTAGTTAGCTTTCAAAACTGCTAGCAAAACATCTTACTGAGTCTGGAAAAATTGTTCCATTTTGCTACCAGGATACTCATAATTCATTTTTTTCTTGGTATTCTGTGACATGTATCTTTAGAAAAGCTAGTGTTAGAGATGTACATGTCATTCTACATTTACATACTGATTTTGTCTTCCTTTCGTTCCCTTACAGTTGGTCCACAAAATACTGTCATTACTGCATCTCCAGGCAACTCACCAATGGAAGGGGACTCTCTGAACCTCACTTGTATGACTCAGAGTAACCCACCAGCACAAATAGTTTGGAGTAAATATTTGGCTGAGGAAAGCATTCAGCATCTGATAAAAAGCAATGTTCTTTCTATTCCCCATGTCCACTTCAATGATTCAGGACTGTACGTCTGTGAAGTAATTAATCCGGTAACTAATAAAACAGAGAAAGCAACTTTGGACATTATTATACAAGGTACAACTCTGCTTGAGTTTCACTTTTATTATCCAGTACCTTGCTGGCTGATCTCTGTAATGTTAGGGGATGCTAAAACACTGGAAATTAGGAAAATAGGGGGCTCTCCTGGTTACATATTCCAGATTCAGCTTCAATTTAAGGCTGCTCCTCATGGGCTGTACTTTTTATTTCTATATTAATTTTCAGCTAATTCTCTCTGTTTTGCTGTTGTACATGCACACTTCTATACATTTCCCACAATGCAACACTAAAAGTCATAAAAGAATCTGAGAAAGTGATGGGGACACACACGCTGTTATTTCCTTGAAATATAATGTGTGTACCAGTTTCATAGGGACATCATAATCTCCTCCTTTGAACTAGTAGTTTTAGTCATTAGTGATAAAACTGATAGACATTTAATGGTAAAACTGTTTTGGATGTAATAATATTATTGTTGTTATTTTGTTGTTTGCCTTACTTTAACAGCCTTTTCTTTTGTCATGCAGGTGCTCCAGTCATTACAAAACTCTCCATTGAACCTTCTACAACAGTTCAAGAAGGAGAAAATGTTTCCATACATTGTTCTGCTGAAAGTAACCCTCCTCCCAAGATTATTTTAAGGAGAAAATCTGAAAATGCAAACATGGGGCCTTTCAGTGACAGGAGTATTCTTCTTCCATCTGTGAGGTTCCAGAATGGAGGAGACTATGAATGTGTAGCAGAAAATAAGTTTGGGAACAGTAAAAGTGAAATCACACTTAATGTGAAATGTAAGTATGTGTAAAGTTTCCCCAGTCAATTAAAAATAATTAGTTGATTCTTTAGTGATAAATATAGCCATCAAATTAAACAAAACCCTGTGAGAACAAAAAATCATCATAGTCCTCTGCTTTTCTCTGAGAAAGGAGCGGTATGGATGAACAAAACAAAGTCACGAAATCTTTAATGTGATGACGGTCTTTAGTACAGATCTGAATGAGTGAGAAATGGATCTAGATGGTTAGAAATATTTGGTTACAATGTTTAGGCTATGGAGGGTTTGTATGGAAACTCTGATACTGTGTTTACTGCTTTACTTTTCTTTTGACATTGAAAAAGAAATTAGCTTTGGGTGGATGACAGTCTAGTATCCAATTGGACGCGTTGGATCCATCTCTAAAAAATCCAGTGATGATTAACTATAGGACTCTTCTTTTCAGATGGACCAAAGAATACAATGATCACTGTTATCCCTACTGATACTCTTAAAGAAGGAGAAACTGTGACAATGAAATGTACTAGTTCTGGTAATCCAGCTCCTGTGATCTCGTGGAAGAAAAAGAAGGCCACTGGGGAGTCTGAGGAAATCTCTAAAAATGCAACTTTAACTATACAGAACTTGAAAAGTAAAGATCTGGGGCTTTATGAATGTGAAGCTTATAATTTATTTGGCAAGGAAGAAAAAGCTGTGGAATTATATATTCAAGGTTTGTAGAACAAGACAGAAAACAAGATTTTTGGTTTATGTATTTTAGGTCTGGATCTTTGTGAAGAATGAGGTAATTGTGTCTTTGATGTCAATGGAGTTAAAATATGGCCCTAATGTCACTGAGTGATTTAGGAAGCTTTAAACAATGAAGCATGATGTCTGCCTGAGTACAGAGAGCTTATGAAAAGTTAAGTCAGCTGGGCTTCCATCACTCCTTCCAAGTGACAAATGTATGGATGAGGTAAAGAGGATATGCAGTGCCTGGAAGGAAATATCCTTCCAAGAAGGCCTCAGAGGACATATGCATAGGAAAGATTCAAGGAGACAGTAAATTCAAGGAGACATGCTGAAGCTGCTCTGTGAAAGCACTATATTACAGCTCCTTGCTTCTTCCCTAAGCTACAACTCTGTTTCCTGCTCTTACAAGCTGAATTTAAGCTACAAGAAATGCTGATTCTTCAACTTAGATGGAATGATAGCAAAGTTTCATTTTCAATAGTAGTCAGACTTCTCTGCTTTAGCTCTGCTGCTTCTGCCTATTGCATAGCAACAGTGTCTTGCTAAGGGATCACTTCTGCCACCAATTCAGCTCTCTTCCCTGTTCTTTACTATTTTTATAGCTGCACCAAAAAATACACGTTTGATTTTCCCTTCAAGCAAAGCGAAACAAGGACAAAGTGTTACCATTCTTCACATATCTGCAGATGTTACATCTCTTAGGAATAGTCTGTAAAAGAAAGTTGGTGATGGGTTCACAGCCCTTCAAACTGTAGATAGCAAATATACCACAGACAGGGCTTGGCTAAGGGATGCAGGAGAATACACATGCATACTGGTAATGAACTGGGGGAGCAGTCTCAGCACATAGTACTTAGGTCAAAGGTTAGTTAATATTACTGCTGTGTAGAGTTCATATTAGAATTTGTTTTACACAAAGTGACATCTTCAGTTCCATTAAGAATGAATTGTCTTTAAAAAAGCTGACATGACTTGCACAGGTTCTTGTCATAAGTGATAGGGTCTTAATGGTAATGAAAACTTCTGTCCGAAATAGCAGAAGTATAAAATAATTGCTGCTTCAAAATTTTCCGTATTTCCACTTCATCTTTTGAAAACAGGATATAAAATTGCAGAACCTTGTGAAAAAAAAATACAATTCTAAGACTCTTTCCTAGAATTTTCTTTTCTGTTTCTCATCAGTTGAAAGAGGACATCAGCCTCTGGGTTTGTTGGTCTGTGCCCTTCCATGAACTTAAGCAAATAAAGAGTGAATTTGAAATAAGAAAATAAAAAGAGGGTCTAATCTAAAAGTATACAACATACTCTATCAATTGATAAAATGTTCTTTTTGTCAGCTGCTGTTGGCTTCAGTGGTGAAGGATAGCTGGTGACAGAGCAGTGTCTAAAGCTTCATGTTCAACTACTATAGTGGGCCCATTAACTGGATTAGTGTTTTGCAGGCAAAGGCTGCTGATGCCTCATGAGTTTTGCTTCTGTTTGTTGCTAAATCCTTGCATTTCTTTTCAGTTCCTCTCCAAAATATTACTGTGTTAGTATATCCATCAGAAAATGTTAAAGAAGTAGAAAATAGGGTGTATGTAGCACATACACCCTCAGAGATGGTCCTGAAAAAGCCCCCAAGGAGAAATTATTCTATCAATGAATGGAAACATTTTACTCTGTAGTGTCACCAAAAATTATACAAGCATATATGTCCTTCATATTTTCAGTAAGGTTGGACCAACATTACAGAGATTGAGAGAGCTGTTGTAGGTAGCTGGGTGTATTGCCTTAAACCTATTTTGTTTGTACTTTTTAGTGAAATCTGTGTCAAGGTGAGCACAACTAGTTCATAGCTGATCCTTGCATAACAGTACTGTGGTTAACCTAAAAAAACCTCACCCAAAATCAAACCAAACAACCTGGTCAGAATATGCTGTATTTTAACCTCCTTTCAGTGTGGCTGTCATTGTCTCTCGTGGCTTTAACAATAGGGCCACAAAAAGATGATTCCCAGCTGCATTTCTGTCTACATTCAGGGACAGTGAGACTGTCCAGAGAAGGTTGTGTTTCACAAAAAATCTAAATATTGAGCTTTTAAAACATGGTCTTCCCCTTGAAGGATGAATTTCAGGAGGCTGAAACGTACCCAAATGTTTCCTGGGTATAATATGTAGTATTCCTCTTGTATTCTTTGTGAATTTCACGGTATCCTCCATTGTAGATATCAGATAGGTTTGAACTTGCATAGCAAATTCAAGACCAAGATAGTGGCTAGGATGTAAAGTATGTAATATGAAGTTACTAAAGAAAAAAAATGTAAGGAAAACACAAAAAGTATGCTTTGTGCATGAAAACAGAAATGCGTTTCCAAATGAAGGTCATTAATGACACTGTATCTGTTTCAAACAATATTTACACTTTTTTTTTTCCTCCTTTTGTCTCCATTTTCAGCAAGATTGGAAGAGCCAGATCAGATGATACCACTGATTATTGCATTCTCATCTGTCGCAGCCATAGCGGTACCTACAGTTGCAGTTTTGATCTACGTGTCAAGACAGGCAAAGATCAACGGATCCTACAGTCTTGTAAAAGCACTTAGGTTGAAAGTTTGATCATGTGACTATAAGTCTTTAGTTGATAATAAGCACATTTATTTATTGCTGTGACTGGTTCTACTCTTCTGTAACATATGGTAACAAACAAGTGACTTAAGAACAGCACCATGTGATAGCAAATGGGCTTATTTTCATGTTTTGATAGGTGTTTTGGTATTTAAATTAAAGGAAGAGCTAGAATCCTGACCTAGAAATTGGTAAATCACTTCTGTGTTGAAGCATTCTGAACAAAGAGTTCTATGGAGAACTAGGTTTGTACATAGTGTATAATTTGTGTTATAAATATGTTCAACTAAATATCAGTTTGTAAAACTGAAGTCTTCTTGCAACTGTACAGAGAAATTTTTATTAATTCATAGATATAAATGAATATTGCTGATCAGGTGATTTTTTTTTTGTACTACTCCTCAGCATGAGTGTTTTTTATGTAATTTGTCTGGTTGTGGTAATGTTTGGAAAATGTTCTCTTTTCACTGATATTGCTATAAACTCTGTACCTTCAATGAAGTTACACAATCACTGGGCTATGCATTTCTAACAAATTTAAACTAATTTAAGCCTTTGAGGCTCATTTGTGAAACATTTTATTTTAAATATTGTTTAAAAATGTTTGGGGTTATAATCTAGTAAATTCTAAGACTGCTAAGGTATTCTTACTGGCTTCAATCATTCTCAGATCAATGTCAGAATTCCATTATTTTGTGATGAGCCAAATCAGACTCTTCTTGTAAAATATAAGCAGATTGTAAATAATCTTTACAGATTTACACTGCAAAATAAAACTACCAATAGATTTCTTTGACTAAATCCCCCTAGTGATGCTTGTTTAAGATTATGCCAGAATATACCTTACTGTGGAAGGAAATAGTCCTTGGCAGCAGCAGTTGTGGGTGTCATGGGAAAGACACAAGCAAGGCCACCTTGGCAATGGTGGATGAATTGTTTCCTGAAGAAATGCCCTTCCCAAGCTCCTCACTGTGGAAATCTAAACGACGTGCTTGACAATTTTCCTTTTAATAGAGAACCGGTGTGTGCGTGCTTCCCTCTGGTTAGTGCCTCTTTCACCACACACTTTCAGTGTTGGAAAAATGGCTGTGAAAATAGTGGACTTCCAAAGATGGAGGGAAGGAGTGGTAGAATTTGATAGTATTCCTTCTTACCTCCCTTCTCCTGACTAGCAGTGGTGCTTTGACTCATCTGGGTGCTGATGTTGAGCACTGAAGGCAAAGCTGTGGGAGGTGCAGGCTCTGTGGCTGAGATGTTGAAATGCATCCTGATGCACTGTGGCCTGATCCACTGTGCTAGGCACAGGAGGGTGGGCCTGGCCCCTCCAAACTTGCACACAAGAAGCTCAAGCAGAAAATAGTGAAAATAATATGTCTTTACATTATACACATGGTAAAAACTGCTGTCAACAGCAACGCAAATGCGGGTGCCAGCTCCGGGATGAGGCTGGCTCTGGGATGAGGCAGTGGTGCACATCTCCCATATTTTTTCATAGTGTGTTCAGCAGCGTTTTGTGCACAGTAAATCAGTTCATGCAGGATGTCTATCTAGATTGGAAAGGGAGGCTTGGAAAGTGGGGGTGTAGCAGCAAAATGGGAGAGCAGTGTGGACTTGGCTTGGAGGAATGTGAGCATGCAGTAGGAGGGTGAAGAAAAGATTGAAGACAGAGGAGGAGGAGAGCTTTGACAGGCCCATGACATAAATTTCTTGGAGGTGGTGCCAGGCATATTTATTCAGAATAATGTCAGGCCTGTCTCAGTGCTGTCTTGCGAATAAACCAGAAAGCATGATTTTTTCCACTGTGCAAAACTTTGGTGCACACACATTTTGTCTAATCAGTCAGGTTCTGGTGTCTGTATTGCAGGAAGGATAGCTAGGAAAGATACAGACAAGGAGGATTGGAAAACAGGACAAATGAAAATCCCTGGGACTTTCCAGTTTAGAGAGAGAATGCTGAAGGAGGAGGGGTTCTGACTGATGTTTTCCAAATTGTGAAGGCAGTTGAGAGCAAACAACAGATGCAAAACTGTTTGCTGAATTATGCAATTCCAGAACTACAGGGTATGCGAACTAAGGAGAAAGTGGTTTAACAAAAAAAATAGAACACTACTTTTTTATAGGGTGAATGTTAATCTACTGGAATGTGCTGCAAAAGAGTCAAGGGGTAACAGTATCAATTGGTTCAAAAGCAGAATGGGCTAAAGGTCCATAAACAAAAGTGAAAGGGAGTAGACAGAAATGTACTGTACAACATCCCTGTTTCAATGGCCATTGATGCTGAGCAATCCTCAGGATATATACCAGAGAAAGCAGCCAGTGTGTGATGTCCTGAAATGGTGTCTTTCACTGCTGGAGTCATCCTGGCATTGGTGGGTTAGTGGTGAGACCCACCAAGGTATGCCTTGCCTTCTTACTCCTCCTCTGAGCAGCCTTGGGCCAGACTTGCAGAAGGGCCATAAAAGTTCCTGTGCTGTTTTTCCCTCTCCTGTGGACTGAAAAGGTGAAAGATGAGTGGGAGAAAGAAATAGGAGCCGTGTTGCAACAGTGCTTTGGTGCTTGAGTAGTGTTTACTGGAAATTCCTCCACGTATTTCCAGTATTCAGCTGTTGGTTTCGTCAGTATTTTTGTACAGATGTTAATGTCCACCTGGCTTATCTGCCCTCTCAGGACCTCTATTAAGGTGTTAAGTGACTTCAGTCAATAGGAGTTGCCCCTTGATTTCAACAGGGCCAGGTTTTCCCCCAGAAATATTCAGTGAATAGAGAACTAGTGCCCATTTTATAAGAGGTTGCTCTTGTGCAGGCAGTGAGCTTCCCAGCAGTGAAATCACAGAGAAGGATCTTGCCAGGGGATTTCCTGCCCTACTGTCTGATTCTGTGGTATTTTCCAGGGAACTTAATGGTATCAGTACAAGCTTGTCCTATGGAGATTGAAAGTTCATAGTCAAATAACTTCTCTTTTTATTCAAAATTACAGAAGGAATATTGCTTCTCCTTACAGTTTCTCATCAGAGCCTCTGCCCTGCAAAAAGTCATGAACAGCAGCTCCAGCCCAGCAAGTGGTTCCAGAGCTGCCTGGAGGTCTAGGTAAGAATCCCTACCACACGGTCTGCCTTTATATCAAGAATGTGGTCTGTAAAAGAAAGAGCTGTGACAGGTCCTCTCAGGTTTTCTCTATAAAGTCACTTCACAAGCTGTAGATTTGCATTTTCCCCTGTCTGATCTGTGCTCAAGAATAGCTTTGTCTTTTCGTCTTAAGGAGTTTAGCCCAAAAATACCACAGGGCAATGCTCATGAGTCTGGATTTTAATGGATGATTGCAAAATCTCACTCCCTGAAGTCAGTTCAGGATGTATTCTTTCATGTAAAGCTGAAACAAGAAAAGACACATATTTTAAATGTCTCCAAGAATACTTTCAAATAATTTTTTAGGTATACTGAAGGGGACAGTTAATGTATCCCATGAGAGAGATGCTCTTATCTGTTGGAGATAACACTGGTGGCCTTGGATTTGAAGGGTCATGTTCCCCCTGTTTCCAGGGACTAGCAGGGTCTGATCAGGATATTTAGGGCCAGATGATGATCTGGTGTCTCTGAATGGGGCAGGCCATTCAGCTTCAGGGACTTGCTGCTGTGCTGGACTTCTTTAGGCAGTGTGTTCCCCTGGAAGGGATCTGATCTGGAAATTCCTCACAAACAGAGAGTATACAATTGTCCTTGGTTATTAGTGGTGCCCTTTCTCTCATATATACATGGCCCACTTCCTAAGCCAATTTTTCTGTCCTTTTACACCACTCTCCCCAAATGATAATTGCATGCTGTAATCAAGTCATCTCTTACTTCTTTGATAAACTAAAGATACAGGGCTGTTGGAAGCCTACATTTATCAGGCCTTTTCTACAGCAGTATATAATCCTTGTAGTTTCTTCTACATCCACTCCAGCACTAAACATACCTTTTAACATGAGGCAAGAAAAGTTGGTGAAACCAACCAGTCTGAATTTTACCTAGACCATTCAACTTAGCAATTAAAACCTGACAGAGTTTTTGCCACTATACTCAGTTTGAAGGCCACTTCACATTAAAGAAAGAAGTGAAAGAGGTGGTTATATCAGGGAAACTCCCTCTCTTGTTCCATTGTCTGTTGTGCAGCTCAGCGGTCTTTAAGCCTCACAGACTTTTGCGATCCACATGCTACATATCCTGCCACAGTGCAAGTTATGTTACCAGAAATATGGAATTGCTTATGAAAAGAGTGATGTGCTTTGCTCTTAGCTCCCAGACATCTTAATAGTGTTTTGTTCTGAGTGCCTGGGTATCTGCCAGGTACAAAAAGCAGGGAATTCCTGCCTGTCCCTCTGCCCTTCTCACCTGAGGAGTCCTTCTGGTGCTGCTGAAGTACACAGAATGGCCAAATGTGCAGCTGTGAGATACAGGGCTGGGAAGTTCCCCTTGGTAACGAGGTCCTTGGTTCCTCTCAGTGGTTCTGCTGTGTTTATGGTTCACTGCAAATGAAACAAGTGAAGCGCTTTTTTGACAGGTTGAAAATTTACCCTTTAAAGGCACATTTTACTTTTTGCAATGTGAAGATGTTGGGACATTTAAATCTGAAGATTTGTTTCCTCAAAAGGCAAATATATATTTTATAAATAGATGTGATAGGGTCTGGGTCTCGGTGCTTATGTGACTTGAGGGAGAACAACAACTACTTTCCTTTTCTTTTTTTTCATTGCAGTAATAAACACTATATCCATATGTGTTAAAAGAGACAGGAGCATATGAGGAAAGTAAGGTCATTTGAGTTTAATTGTCTTTACTGTGTGTTATTGTAAAAACTAAAATATTCTGTCCTAATGCTGCTAGGTTTTTCTCTTAAATATTTTTCCTTTCCTTTTGAATGAGAAGCAGATATGGGACATCTGCTCTCAGCAGCTGAAAGAAATGGTGGCATATGATGTTCCAACACAGATGTCATGTCTGGAACACTCCCACGTATTTCCAACTGCTATATTTCATGTTGTTCTTTCATATTTATTGGAGATTTCCAGTGATGGAGACTATCAGTTTTTACAGTGATGTAACTTTGAGACACTGCTACCTGTTGAACCACAGAGCCTCTTTGCTGAGTCAAAACTGGTAGATGAAACTAGCTTTTTACATTCCCAGGCACTTGGTGTACAGGACAGAAAACAGCACTTGACCTTTGCACCACTTTTAACATGCAGCTGAATAGAGAACTTCAGAGCATAGGGCTGTGATATTTACTTGACTTTCTGCTAATGGGCTCAAACAACAAAACATTACCATAAATGGTGCATTCATTTGCTTGTTTCAATATCAGGAGTATATATAAATAGAGTTAAAACACAACTGCATTCAGATTTTAAAATGACATTGAAAATATATCTACTATTTTTTCCTGTTGATTTCCCATTCAAGTAGAATTGAATATTTTGTCCCTTCATTTATACCCAAGCATCAAAACTGTTGAGTGAGATAAGACAGCATGATTCTTCACTGTTGAATAATCATTCAGGCACTCATATCTGAAAATCATGCAGAAATAAATATTTTAGTGAGCTAATTTAGGTTTTGTAGATAAGCTCTGGGAAAAAGGAAAGAAAATCACCTTCATACAAACAATATGAAGTTCTAGCACCACATTGTTGTTGAGACTTTTGTTCTACTTCATAATCACAATGGTCTTGGTGCTGATAACAGAGCAGGCATGGAGCAGATAGCAAGATTTTGTTTGTATTGATTGAAGATCACTTATTTGAGAAACTGTGACAATGTTGGCATAAGTCACTTTTCCCAAGTTGTCTGAGGGGAAATAAAAAGCAAGATTATGGCAGAATCAGGCTCTGCTTGCTTTGTCTGACAGCCAAAAAAAGTGGCATATCTGTAGAAGCAGATAAAGAAATTAATAGAATGCAGGAGAATGTGTTTCCACATCTAAAGGTAAATTCCTAGGCTGAAATTCTGTGTTCAAAACACAAATGTGCTGAAATATCCCATTTATTTTATTGTATGTATAAACTTTTTGTCAGAACTTAATTCTTCTCTCTCTTTTTTTGCTGTTTAGTAGTGTCTGTGGTAGCAAGCAGTTGAAGAGCACACTTTACCTCTGGGCTGTATGTGTGATTATTCCTATTTGCCTTCCTGTGTCTAGCTCACTGTTAATTCAATAAAATGAGAAGATATAAACCTCCAATATTCACTTCTTCAAAAATGAAAATCTACTTTATAAAAGCTGTCGTGCTTTTTAATTAGCAAAGTCCTCTTGCTGCAAAAATGAGAGAGAGGTGAGTAGAAGTGAGTTATGATCAAGGCACCTGTTTAACCTTGGGCTAGATTTAATAGGGAAGAGCAGATAAATTCTGTGTGAAATTACTGCTGAATCACCCACAAGCTTTCTGCAGTCTTTTACAGATGCATATGCATAATTTTTGAATGAGACCAAATTAAGAAGGTTCTTACCAAAGTAGGAAGATAATTGTAGAAAGACTCAGTTGAAGGGAGATGACATTCATTATGACACAGAGCCTAAGAATGACCACACTATGTCAAGCCAAGGTTTTTAACCAGCAGCAGGTAAAACTGAATGCCTAAAAAATGCTGTAAAATCAACAAGCATGGTAATACGCTGTCTAAATGCACCCCAACCTCCAGCTTCTTTGAATCTCAGGAGTTTCCTAAGTCAGAGTTTTCTTCAGTGCATTTAATAACTTGCAAGGGGTTTGTTTTCTGTTTATTTTGTCACTTGAAATTATGTAAATCCATAGCATGCACAACGTTCTTGTTTTCAAGAGAAGAAAAACTGCTTTGCTGAGTTTGAGAAGTTGTGGTGATGTGCTTGGGAGCTTTTGAAATTTCTGCCTTACACTCTTTTGGTTTGTGTTCTTTTCAAAATGGAAGAAAGTGGGAGAAAGTTTGAGCCATCTTTCAACACTGAGTTATCTAGATTTCCAGATTCTCTTGGGACACAAGAGAATGTAGTGTGAAGAACTCTGCACAGCATTGCCACAAGCTGTCAACAGCAGGAGAGAGGGATTTGGCAGTGATCCCACAACCTAGCTGGAGAGCTGAATGTTCAAGACCTATTAAGGAGTAATTCTGCATACAATTTATATTACCCATTACTGTATTTAACATGGTAGAGGTGAGTAATCAATTACCCTCACATTTGAAGAACTCTCACTTAGATATTTAATATTCAAGTACAATGAAGCAGGGATGGCTGTGACAGTCATGTTCAGGACTAGCAGGAGCAAGCCCAGCCACCACAGCTGCTCTTGTTCTTTGCAAACAAAGTGAAAGCCTTCCCAAGCCTTTCCCCAAAAACCCTGGGAAAAATTTTGAGGTAGGTTACTTGGATTATAGGAGAGACTAATGCTTTTGCTATGTAGAAATCTGGACCAGAGAGTATTAATGAATTGCTGATGCATTGTTAAATGTCCTACTCTTATTTTAATAAGAGTAATAATAAAACATGGTAAAGACTATAAAACAGGTAAGAGAGAAATATTTGGAATCTTACTGAATCGGTAGAACATTTTTAAAGCCTTACAGAAAAAGCCTTTTTTTAA
Source organism: Cyanoderma ruficeps (assembly GCA_008694505.1). Lineage (NCBI taxonomy): Eukaryota > Metazoa > Chordata > Aves > Passeriformes > Timaliidae > Cyanoderma > Cyanoderma ruficeps. The sequence continues at coordinate 7,336,302 of VZDJ01001247.1, forward strand.
AAGATTGTTTATATAGGTATTTTTTCCACTGTTAATGACAAAAATTTAATTTCAAGGTAGCATTTTGTATGATTTATCAAAATGAATATGTGAAACAATAGACCAATAGCATGAAGCACAGATGAAACAAGAGCTTCTTTTGTTGGAGCCTCTGAAGAGTGTGTAATCAGAGCTCAAGTCTGTGACACTTGAAAAGAAAAACTGTCAGTTCTGAACCACCAGATTAACATCCTTGCCTGTACTTAAAAGATGAATACCTCTTTTCAGTTATCTTTCCTGCAGTTGAACTGTCAAGAACAGACATCTTGAAAGCATGTTTTTTGAGTGTCTTAAAAGAGCCATCCTTGGGATGGAAAGAGACAGAAGTCTGCAGTCTAAAGGCATGTAGTGCAATGCACCTTCTAGGTCACCCTGATATTATGGCTCAAACACAAATTGTACTAAGAAGTGCCTTAAATTTCATTTAATTTGCTTGACCAACCTAATTCTTGATAATTTTACTTCCGAACATTCAAGAGGTCACAAATGGACTGAGTTAAAAACATGACTTTTTCAAAAATACTCTGATGGCAGGTTTTAAAAGCAAAGTATGAGAATTTTTGTGGCAAATTCAGGCCTGCTTCTCCATGCCATTTAATCTGTTTTGTAATCTGAAGTTTTTAAGATGCAGATATGTTGAAGTATTGATGCTAGGTAAAAAAGTGCATCTTAGAAGGGAGAAATGTGTTTCTGGACTGATTGAAGCTTTTCAATATCCCTCCAGTCATCAGAGATTAGAGAGGACACAGAGCTAGTCCCTTCTCAGAGCTGAACAGTAAAAAGACAAGGGGATGTGACCAAAACATGTGATAAGGGAAGTTCCAGTTATATGTGAGCAATGAATACATGGTGAGGGTGGTTCAGTAGCCAAAACAGAACCTCAGCATCTTCAGGACCTCTGCCCTTGGGGTTTTTTGCAATTCAGCTGGAAAACACCATGATCAATCTAATCTAACTGCAAAGTTTCCCTGCTATCAGTGAAACACTGGACTTGATGATCTCCTGTGATCATCCCTGCCTAAATTTTTCTGTAACTATGTATGACAGAGCCTTCCATGAGATACCATTATTTTTTGATAAGGAGCAATGTAATTCCCATCAAAGATCAGATGAAAAATATTCAAACAGACACTGATCTTTGGCAATAAGCAGCACCAACAGTTTCACAGGAGGGTGTAAGAAACATCTCTGAAGACAAATTTAGGACCAGCCGCTTCTACAGTATTAAGGCTTTTCTTTTTTTCATCTGATATATATTGCCTAAATGCAGGCATAAGACTCAGTCTATCTCTCAAATCCATTACATAGTCACAAGTCTAAAATTCCAGTCATTTCATGACTCCTTTTTAAGTGCTCTCCCAATTGTTTCCTGTGGAAAAGAGTTGTATAGTTTAATAAGACACTTTGTAAAGAGTATTTCCTTTGATTGGTTTAAAATACTTCTTGTTTTTGTCCTCCTGTTTCTGAGTAATCTATCACCTTCTCTAAAACCTCTAGTGCAGTGTCACCTTTCATTAGCACTTATCAGTGTGGTACTATCTATTCCAAATGAAGCTTCATCATTTACTTACCTTAAAGGAGCTATAATGTTTCTTAGATTATTCTGCATCTCATTCCTTGCATTGGAATTTTTTGAATATTGTTGTCTTAAGCTGGCATGGTCTGGCTGATATCCATAGTTTCCAATCCCAATCACCCATAGTAAGCCAAAAAGGGGGTCTGGTCCTTACAGAAAACTAATTTCTCCTCCACCCCTCCCTTTTTTCTTTTCTTCTGGGTTCATTTTTGACTCCATCATGTCCTGAATTGAAATTGCACGAGGGTCTTGCACTTATTTAGGCTAGTGTAACCAAGGCAGAGGTGGTGACCCAGCAGGACGAAGACAGAGCCATCTCTTTCACTCTTGCACCGGTTGAAAGTGTCTGTGACCAGTTACCCCTGCTAGCTGACCTTTTTTTAACCATAGAAGCACACTCAGCAGAGACTTTTACTGCTCTTAGAAAAGTGATTTTTAATTGTCTACTGATTAATAACTTCATCTAAATGGCCATTGTTCAACATGTCAGCAAAAATTTCCTGTGGAAATGAAGTGGAAAGTGGTTGGCTGCTCTCTGGAAGTCTTTGATATTTATAAAGCCTGACCTGGATTTTCCAGCTAAGACTGAAAAGTATTTTCCATTTCCCAGAACTGTGTCAGTGTATTTGATAACCACACTTAGGACTTCCTTTAGATCATCCCTGGTTGAAAAGCATATGCAAGTAAACCTGTATTCCCAGAAAGAGTTTAAGATTGTCTTAACATTCTTTGAAGTGCAAAGACCTGTACGGTAAAGATTAATGAGACCATCAGAGATCACAGAGGATACAGAATTCAGCCCCTACAAAGGAAGATGTGATGATGGACTATATCCCTCCTACAGTTGCCCTGCAGTGGTTTGCGGCCATGAACCTTTCCAGATTATTGCAAATGGCATTCAGGGTCAGCTATCCATAAATCACCAATATCATCAAAAGCCCATGAAAACATAGATTTGCTCACCATGAAAAGTTATTAGCAGCTTTTCTGTAGGGCAAGGTCAGAATATTCTGGTTTTAATAAATAAGCATTGAGTAAAAGAGAAGTTTTCACTTCTTGCTCAGTATTAGTTACAGAAAATACATCTTCTGCTCCTTTCCTGTTTGAAAATTCTCACTTGTACACCCGCTCTGGATTACAGCCATGTGACCATTTCAGTCACATCCCGTGAACTCCAATGCTTCCCTGTGTCACTGGTGTAACACCTCTTCAGGGGCTTCCATCACAGCTCCTGTTTTAGCCAAGAGGCCAGCTGGGTGAAACAACAGGACACCAGCACAAACCCAGGGCTGTGAGCTGCATCATGGTGGTTCAGTGTCCACTGCCCCTGCAGAAAGGCAGCAGCCTGGAGTCAGGACCTTTTGCTGTGGAACCCAGGGAGCAGATGCAGTGCTGTAGATGAATGGGTGCTCTGAGCTGCTTTCAGCAGTTTTGCTGTACAAGTGACACATATTGGTATGTCAGCATCTTCCCAGCATTATTTTGAAAGAGCAAGTTGGTTCAGAACACATTTTGTTCCTGTTGCCTTGTATTCTCACTCATTTGCTCAACAACAAAAAATACCCAAACCCCCAAAACCTTATGTCAAAATCCATGAGTTGAGCACATAAATCTGCAAATAGTTGCTGTTTGTCTTTCTGGTCTCTTCTCATCAAGAAATTGCTTAGGAAATAACTTTCCATGATACTCTGGAGTCAGCTGCTTTACACACATATCTGTGTAACATCAGAGTTCATGTGAACCAACAGCAGTGTCTTTTTAGAGCAGCATAACTACAGTGTGGTCTGTCAGCCACCCTTGCAGCTATTTCATCCTCTGAACTAAATTTGGGTGTTTGTCACCTTCACCACCACTACTACTATTTACTTCTAAGATTAAAGGGGGAAATGTCTCTATCTGCATGCAGTTGTAAAGCTGTGCCAGAGTGAGTTTCTCTCTGTTTATTGCTTCTGCTGAGGCAGAAGAGTGCTCTTCCTCATATGGTGGTAATTTTATTGCAGGGTAGATAAAGTATATGTAAAAGAAAAATGCTGGGAAAGAGACTATTCTAAAATTTTCTTTAATCCCTTATTTCTGGGCTGTTTGTGGATATTACATATCTTGGTTTAACTGAAGGTCAGTCATGCATTTATGTGAGAAAAATCAGACTTGTTTTTTTCCTGGATGAAGTTGGGAAACCTCAAGAATCTCATGCAAGTAATTTTGTGAAATTTCCATCCCAGCTTCCCAGCAGTTTAGATGCAATCTTAGTCATACTCTGAAGAATATTCTGCCACCTAAACAAGGAGTACTAAAAGAAAAATACCCTTCTTTCAAAGATGTCTGTTGTCTATGAGCCAATAACTTACTTTGCTGAGGACTGAAAGGTAGTTGCCAGCCCTCACAAATCTCCATGTATACAGTGAGGATCCATTTTTGCTGGAATGGTATTTGACTGACTTTACTTTTTAACCTACTTGAGCCATAACTCCCAGATAATTCATACTGCCTACACATTAAATCTCACTTTGTCTATGTTGGGTGAGCCAAGAACTTGCCAGGAGGAGTGACTCAGACATGGGGATAGCCTGGTTCCCATGACAGTCTATCCCTCCAGGCTCTGTGGGTGCAGCTGGCTCCAGGAACTTGACCATAAACATAGGCTCAGATACAGCATTATATGCATGAGCTTAGTTTGCCTCGGTTTCATATGGTTTCAATAACAAATTGTTTGATGCAGAAAACTCCAACCCAGCTCTGTAGGAGGATGTGTCTCTCCTCTATTTCTGCAGAAAAAACCATGAACCCCATAATCCAGTACTCCTTCTATTTCGCAAGATGTCATGAACCAGCATTTCTGCAGCTGTCTGTGCAGGCAGAGGCTGGTGCTGCATTCACAGGAACTGAGCCTCTGCTCACTTACACTGTAGGAGGGGCTTCCAGAGATGTCCTTGGATGTTTTCTGCATCTCCAATTGTGGTTTTCAGGAAGTAAAGTGGTTTTACAAGGACCAAGGTTAGCTGGAGCCAGACCATACTTCTAATTCTGTCATTTAACAATACTTTGATATTGTAATGCTTCTCTAAGTAGATGTGAATGTGAGAAGAAGGGGGAAAAGGGAAATGAGGGAACTAGAAAGCTGGAGAGAAGGTGAGAAATGCACATAAAACAGGAAATAAATTAACTTGAAAGCAGAACATAGAAAATAAAAATAGAAGCAGAAAAGGAAATTTAAAAAAGACCAAGAACTCAGAAAGACAATTTTAAAAAATTGATTCTATTTGTCATAAGTACTTGGCTCAACTGCAACTGAGTCTGCAAGATAGAGACACTGATAGTCTGTAGTGCAGGAAATGGGCATTGCTCACTTCTTCACAGGCTCACATGCTACAGCAAATGAACAAAAGAAAGAAAGAAAGGAAGAAAGAGAAGCTTAGATAAATAGGGTAATTTAAACCTGCTAAGTGTCAGAAATTTTGTAATATGCCATGAGATCCTATGGAAAATTGTGAAATTGTGCATTCTTTGCTGAGGTTTTCTTACTTTCTTCAGCTAATTTTGTCCTTATTTCTCTTAGCCATTCTACACATCCAGTGGATCTTGGAAACAGCTTGCTAATGATTTACTGGAAACTTGAATTTCATGCACTCACACGTGGGAGAAGAAGCTTTAAGCTGGCTCTGAGACTCAAATTCCTGGACAGTGGGAGCCCTGGTCTGTGCTTCCAGGCTTACTGTGCAGCCCATGAGTAGAGGAGCAGAGAACCATCCAGACCCTTGGTGGTTGCTGCTGAGCCTAAGTAGTGGGTGCATAAATTCAAAACCCAGTTCACCCTGCAGGAATGGCATTCCTTCCATTTGTGATCTTGTATTGTGGGGGACCAACAGCCTCTTGATCAGAAAGCCACAGTAGTCATTTAACAGTCAGAACAAGACATGGCAGGGTTTCCTTCTTTTCACAATATGTGCATTAAAGTGTCTCCCAGGAAGTAAAAGATCCACGTGTTGACTTCTTCCTCTGCAGAATGGATTTAACTACCTTGCCCTCCAAACTGCAACAGTCTCTAGCTGTCCAATTTGCCCTGGAACAGAGCCTCTCCTTTCTTCCTGCATGATAACCAGGATGACTGGGGTGTCCATACGGAAGAAAGTTTCATTGGTTCTGTTTCAGGGTCATTAAATAATCGTTGGATAAAACACCCAGATTTTGTCTAAATATGGGCTTGGGCTTGACTCTTCACTGAATGGCAAAGCATTTGAATTGTGCTTATTTTACAGAGCACATATTAAATAATAAACAGGATACAGGAATCTGGCTGGCAGTCAGAGGACATAAATCTTGTCCTGGAGGTCACCATCCTATGAGACGGAAGCAAACAAATCTATCCAAAAGCACACTTTAAAAACTTTTTTTGCTGACTGACCAAACTATGTTAAAAGGAAGTTAGTTCACCATCACATTGACCTTTTCCTCTGTGAAGGTGGCTATCATTGATTCTGTTACCTTAATTTCTCACTGCAGGCACAAAGGGTTAATATATAAAGTATTTTAGTTTAGTATATGGTTTTTGTACTATCTTAACCCGTTCTAAATAGTCTACTTCATTGTTGCTAATTAAATCTGTCTTCAGCTGTGCAGGTTTTACCATCGATTTAAAAAAAAAAAAGGCAAGAAAACTTAAATATATTCTCAATTTCAGGGGAGCTGAGCACACTGCAAGAATTGTAAACTTCAGTGGAAATACAAAGAGCCACTTCTGGAATCAAGACTTCATACAGGTATGTAAATGTTCCCAACTTTACCTGGCAGCAGGCTCTGTCCTATTGGAAGAGATAAACTTTTAAAGCAGTCAATTGCTTTTCTCTAGAAGTCCATCAAGTTTGAAAATACTTTTCCAGTGGTAATTAAAAGATGAAAAAATCAGCACATTTGAATGCTTCCATTAAATGGCTGCATAGGATTTTCCTTTCCCTTCAACAAAATCAACAGCTTACACAGATTTTTTTGTAGTTGCTTTTTGAAATAATTCCATTTTAGAACTGAAAAAGAGGTAAAAAAAAAACAAAACAAACCAAACCAGAATTAAGAGTTACTTTAAAATGCTGTTGAGAGCAAAGACTTCTACATTTTGGAATGGAAAGAGGTAAAAAACCCCAGCAGTGGTAATATCAAGAATGCTTCAGCTGAGAACTCAAGAGTGTGTAGCAAGATCACTGGGAAAACTGAGGAGCTGAAGTTCGAAGCCCAGAGCTATGATGTGGGGAATATGTGGGGATAAAAAGATGAAAGGTTTGAATAGATAGAAGGCCCAAGATTTTCTGGTCTTTACGAAATGTAATTAATTTTTAAGCCCTATTTTGAGTTCATACAGTTCAGCTTAGCTTACAGAGTCTTTCTTTATAATTTTACATCTGATAATTTGATTATGAAAATGAACTCTCCCACATTGCAGAGAATGCTAGTAATCCTGTTCTGATAAGAGATATTTATACAGCACCACCAAATCACTTAAACATAAGGGGGCCATGTGCTTATGCTCATTTCTGATGACGAGTCCACTGCAGCTATCTAAGATTTGTCAGCACATGTTGATATTCCTGTTCAGTCGGGGCCAGTGCTTTCCAGTGCTGCTTCACAGCAACAACTTTGACTTACTTGGATATTCTGTGAATTTATTTGCTGTGAATTGAGACTCTTTCTTTGTGTTTGCAGCTTAGAATAGAAAAGTGCTGATAGAGAACCTAAATTTTAACCTCTCCTTGATCAGGGAGAACAGAAAAATCTAAGGAATCTTGAGAAATGGACCAGGGGAAGAAAGGACTAACTTTTATAAATTGTAAATATAATTAGTAGATTTTCGTGGCTGAAAGGTATATTGAGTGAGCATAAAACATTTACTGTAAAGTATTTCTTAGGACGCCATTTTAGCAAAGTAAAATTCAAAATCATAGTTGTCTGTGGAGAATTTGGGGCAGATGATGGTAGAATAAAAGTGGTGGAAATTATGTTTAGACGCACTGCTTACTTTCCCTTCCTTTCTTTCCAAATTATATAATTTAATAATAATTTTAATTTATGTCTATAGCCCAAGTTCCATCTTCAGTTAAACAAACGTAAATTCCCATAGTCATGGTTTCATCATATTAAAAGCAAACATTTGCTATTATATTACAATGAAGCCTTGACTGCTGTTTCTAAAACACAGTATACTGGAATTTGCCTTAGTCTGCACAGACATTTTGTATAAGAGCCATTCTGTTAAAAAATGAATGCTTTATTTATGACTCTTTTTTAAAGGTCTACTATGAGCATTTCTGGATTACAAGAGTTGGATAAACTTCAAGTCAGCTAGCGTTCTATAAACTAGAAGAGTGCAATGCATGTAAAATTCTGTTTATAGAGAGGTTTCTATATGAAAAAAAATTAAACCCTTTCACAATTTGTCTTTTTATATAGGAATAATTTATCTGGTAATGAAAGTCTTAAGTAGCTAGAAAAATATCTCTAGAAGCAGAGAAAGAAAAATAACATTAGATGTTTTCTGAGCTAATATTTGTTCTTTTTATGGATCTTTGAAAAGTTGTACGGTGGGACAAAATGTCTAAAATTTAATCCTAAAAAAGTTTTATGTGAAGAAAAAGATTTAGTTATTATCTGAAAGTATGATTTTCAAATAAGAGGTCCTTGTTCTAGCAGATGTCCTATCATTGCAGGATTCCAAATACTTGAGATTTAGAAAGCATTGCATAGAAAGCATCCTGGGCAGAGGAGAGACAGTTGGGTGGGACAAAAATTCAAAGTCACACAGCTTGCAGTGGGACATTCTCCATATGCACACTCCACAAGAGCTTTTAGCTTTTAAGTGCACTTATCAGTAGGCTTCCTAAACCTTGAACTTTGGTCTTCAAGGCAATAGAAAATCTGAGATTAAAAGAAAAAATCTGGTTCTGCCCAAGTTTACACTAGACTGTGTTCTCACTTGTTTTACCTGTTTTTACTGACCTTTCTGCAGTCAAATATTAGGGAAGCACTTTTCAGCTGACCTCTTTTACTTGATTATTGATATTGATATTACTTCCTATTCTCGCCAATCACCAACAGACCTAATGTTTGTGTTTGCAGTCACTTCTTTTGAATTCAAGATGTAGCTCGAACTCTAAAATGTCTTCATTGTTCCCATTCTAAAGAATTGGTGTTGGCAATTTTTTTCCCTATATGCACCTTTGTTTAGTGTAGTGCTTTATTTTACCTCTGGTTGATTTCAGCATTGTCAGTTATAGATAACCTGGAATATTTTAGAGAATTTAGAATCTTCCACACTATGTTTGGATGATCATTAGTTGCCTGATAGGGATTTAGGATCATAGGATGAGGTGGGAAGGGATCACAGGAGGGCTCTGGTCAAAACTGCTGCACAACGTAGGGTGAGCCCTGAGCTCAAGCTGGGTCAGTCAGGGCTCTGGCCAGCCTGAGCATCTCTCATTTCTGTTTGTCACCCTCTGCCATGCACCATGGCCTGACTCCATCTCTTCCCTCACCTCTGTGCAGGCCCTGGCCATTTGCTGGCAGGTGTTTGAGCCCATCCCCTCCCCAGGCTGAGTCCCTTTCCCTCAGCCCCTCCTCACGGAGCTCCAGCCCCAGAACAATGTCACCACTGGTGTCCTCCTTGGATGGAGGGGCCCCAAACTGGATGCAGTGTTCCCAACACGGGCTAGAAAACAGTGAACGTGTCACTAACATTTCAGTGACCAGAACGAAATGCCCAACTCAGAAGAGGAACAGTCACCAGTTGATCTAAGGGCATGATAGGAGAAAAGGTTCAAAAATACCCTTTTTGAGGGGGACAGAGTTCGGTCAGAACCAGAGTGCAGTATTTCCTGGAGAATGTTTTGTAGCTGGCTGCATATAACGCCTGTATTATTTGTCTTGTAACTCTAGTCCCCACATATTTGAGTGCAGTGCCTCTGATCACTGCATTCATCCAGACACAATCCTCTCTCATGCAAGTACACCAGAGACACACAGTTGGAGAGGATTTATCCCATTTCTTTGGTACGTAGAACTTGAGTCATTGCCACTACTTGTTTGAGCAGTACTAAATGTAAGCATCTTAGTTGTATCTGTACACCCACACTGAAGTTTTTATGTAAGATTCAAATGTGCCTGATTAACATAAGAAAACCCTGTGCATATTTGTGGAGCAGGTGCAAGCATGTCTCATCTCTTCCTGAACAAAAGGTTAATACATTCTCACAAGTGACTTAATCCAACCTTATAGTTAAAAACTATGTGATTGTAAATGGATAAAAAATGAAAGTTAAAAACCTTCAAGTAATGCCCTGTAAATATCAGTTAATATTCAAAAAGGATAGGATGTTTTTTAAAAAAAGTTACACTACTAACTACCAACTACTAATTTGCACACACTGCATTAATTTTAAGAATTATTTATGCTGGAAAATTTAAGCTTAAGTACATACAGCATGTGCAATGTAGGAGTGTGATGTAACAAGGTCTGCAGCTCATATTTTGACTTGTAGATTTAAATTCAAGTGAATTGAAGGTACATGTAAGCCTGGAGGATATGTTTTATGGTGCAGAACTCCATTGAAAAGGGAAGGTAGGAACCTGGTAGAATATGAATACTAGTAGCCCCAAATTCATTTTATGATTTTTATCATCTCAGTTAAAATTTGTTCAAGTATATGAACAGAAGAGTATAAATGAAGGGTAATTATGATATATAGAAAAAGAAGAGGAATTACAACAAACATTTTCTGGTAAGAGGTTACCATGAGGTGACAAGATGTGAATTGGGCCTGGGTAACAAAATTCTGTGTGTGTATGTGTGTAACAGGGGGTAACAAATATTTGGGGAATTTAAGCCCACTGAGGAGTAAAACCTGTTGTGAATGGCTTCGACTCCCATCTAAAGCTTTTCTAATCCTGAGGAGAAAAAAGTTCCATGTAAACCCAAATCAGCTCCAGGTTCCTCCACTGCAGGAAGCACAGCAGGGATGGCTTTAGGGGACAAGGCAAGCAAGGAAGGGGCAGCCCGGCAGCCTCCCCCCTGCCCCCGAGGGCTGGAGGCTGGACCAGGCCTGCCGGGAAACCAGCAAGGCCCGCCCGCCAGTAACCACAGCTGCTCTTTGGAACAGGCCTGCGGAGCTCAGGGAACAGCAGCAGGAGTTGTCAGGGTTGCTGAGCTATCCCTTACTGCACGTTTACCAAGAGGAGGTTTATTTCTAGTAACCTGGGTTTGTTAATCTTTATTAAACGTGTTGGCTGAGCGTTTACATGCTTTTCTATGTCTGGAAGATAAAAATTGCACTTCAGTTTTTCAATGGGATTTCTTTGTTCAACCGAATTTTGATTTATTTAGAGATTTTTTAAACTTTCATCGGTAACAAAGTCTGCACATTTAAAAACCAAGTCAAGTATATTAATTTCTCGATACTGAAAATGGGTAAAGATCCATTCAAATGTAGCATATAAGAGCTTTCTTTCTTAAGCACAGACAGCAACTTCTTTGGGATTTTCTTTCAAGTTTGGTTTTTTTTGTTTGTTTGTTTTTTTAATACATTCAGAAATCTTAAAAAAGGAAACACTGAAAATCATCAACGGCACAGCCAAGTGACTCAGACAGGTGCTCTTCAAAGGATGTCGAGTCTGTGTCCCAAAAATATTTTAGCAGATGTCTGTTGCCCCCTTCAGACTGTTCCCAGTACTAGAGAAAAAATAATTAGTTGGAAATTAATAGCATTCCTTTGCACTAGGGAAAAACCCTAAGAAGAAAGATATTGTTAAGTATATAGCTGGTGAACTTTTTTGGATATTAGAAAAGGTTTATTGTGGTATTAGAAATGCACAGTAATGCATTAAGTAATTATCTTAATTAGTACAGCAAACAATACCTCAAGTTACATCTTTAGCAGTTAGGTTCAATAGTCACAACTGAGGAAAAAATATCTTAGAGAAATGGCTGCAGGACCGACTGGGAAACTTGGAAATCAATTCAAGCTTCCAGAGTGCATTTATACAGTTTTGGTTAAGTGATTCCAACTCTGTGGTTGGGGTCTTCACATGCAAAACAAATTGTGCCCTATGTCTCCTTTCACCTTCTTTATACTTCAGAAAAAGTTTTTGTAGCATGATCAACAGCAGCCTGGTAGAAGCTCTTCTTTACCTAATCTCCAGATGGGGATAACACACCTGAATTTTATGCTTGCACGCTGTGTGTATTTACAGTGTTCTATGTCCATACACATAGATACTGTGGTTTATATGCGTGTTCAGAGCAACCTAATCTCAGCTGAAATTAGGTACTCCCTACAAAAAGAGCACCACCTCAGTGAAAATGTAGCCTCAGCTGGTATGCTAAGTGACAAGGAAAACTGTAGCTAGAAAATAAAATTGTATCACAGAATTCCTAGGTTAGAAGAGACCTTCAAGATCACCAAGTCCAACCGACCCCTAACACCTCAACTAAACCATGGCACTGAATGCCGCATCCAGTCTTTTTTTAAGCACATCCAGGGATGGTGACTGCACCACCTCCCCAGGCAGACCGCTTCAGTTCTTGATCAGCCTTTCTATAAAAATTTTTTTCCTAATATCCAACTTATATTTCTCTTAGGACAGCTTAAGACTGTGAAGACCTCTTGTTCTGTCAGGAGAAAGAGACCAACCCCCACCTGACTACAGCCACCTTTCAGGGAGTTGTAGAGAGTGATAAGGTCACCTCTGAGTCTCCTTTTCTCCAGGCTAGAGCAACCCCAGCTCGCTCAGTTGTTCCTCACAGGGTTTGTGTTCCAAGCCACTCACCAGCCTCGTTGCCTCCTCTGGATGCGCTCAAGTGTCTCAATGTCCTTCCTAAACTGAGGGGCCAGAGCTGGACACAGCACTCAGTGTCCATCCTAAACTGAGGGGCCAGAGCTGGACACAGCACTCAGTGTCCATCCTAAACTGAGGGGCCAGAACTGGACACAGCACTCAAGCTCCTGCTGGCCACACCATTCCTGATCCAGGCCAGAATGCCCTTGGCCCTCTTGGCCACCAGGGCACTCTGCTGGTTCATGTTCAGCTGCTGTCACCAGAACCCCCAGGCCCCTTTCTGCCTGGGCACTGTCCAGCCACACCATCCCCAGCTTATAACTGGGGGTTGTTGCAGGGGTTTATTGTGGCCATAATGCAGGACTTGGCACTTGGACTGATTAAACGTCATCCTATTGGACTCTGCCCATCCTTCCAACCATTCCAGGTCTCTCTGCAGAACCCTCCTACCTTGGAACAGATCCACACACACACTCCCACCATAGTGTCATCTGCAAATTCACTAATGAACAACTCAATACCCTCATCTAAGTCATCAATAAAGATATTGAACAGAACTGGCCCCAGCACAGACCCCTGAGGGACACCACTGGTGACTGTCCCCAGCTGGATGCAGCACCATTCCCCACCACTCTCTGGGCCCGGCCATCCAGCCAGTTCCTAACCCAGCAAAGAGTGCTCCTGCCCAAGCCCCGGGCTGCCGGCTTTTCCAGGAGTGTGCTGTGGGAGACGGTGCCAGAGGCCTTGCTGAAGTCCAAATGGAAAACATCCACAGCCTGTCCCACACCCACCAGGCGGGTCACCTGGTCATGAAAGGAGGCCAGGTTGGTCAAACATGACCTACCCCTCCTAACCCTGTGCTGGCTGGGTCTGACACCCTGGCCATCCTGGAAGTGCTGCATGATGACACTCAGTGTAAACTGTTCCCTGACCTTACTGGGTACTGAGGTCAGGCTAACTGGCCTGTCATTACCAGGATCCTCCTTCCCATCCTTTTTGTGAATGAGCGTCCATATCACAGAGTTAATACTTGGTGTCTGGGCTGTAATGTTGATTTAGCTTGCCTGAGAAGGCTTTATAAAATAGATTAAAAAAGAAGACTTAAAAGATTATTTTATGGATTGAGTCTTCTTTCTGCAGGGAGTAGAAGAAACTCTGCCACTGAAAAGTTATTTTGTACCCACCTTTCAAAGCACAAGCTGCTGAGATAACAGCACATATAAATACCAGCCTTTTATAGGGTGATACTGCTTTATTATTTAGCAAATGGCTAAGGAAGAACAGCAATACAGATTTAATGGTGCATTTTATTCCATGTACCTCCTAACATAAAGGTTTCCAGAGAACAAAACTTACATTTTTTAAAAGGGCAAGAAATACTGAACTAAAATAGTTCTTTTCTACTTAGGTAAAGTTCAAAGCTTCTAACTGAAGCTCTTGCATACATACAGTATATACTATTTGCTGTCTTGTTGCTACTCATTTTGCTGCTAACAGTAAAAAAAAAAAAAAAAAGTAGTTTTTATTTTTCACGTGACAGATTCTCACCATACCAAGGAAAAGCTTGACATCAACCTTCAAGTTAAACCACTCTGATGTGAGAGAAGGCTCCTCCTCTTCAGGCAGATTATACATCCAATGAGGTGTAGTGCAATACATCATTGAGGTATGTTGAGTGTTGCTTTTGGCAGCTTGCTGCCTTTTCTTTTTTTTTTTTTAACACTATAAGTTTGGGTTAATCATCCCCATTCCTTGGCACTCAATGATGTAGGTATCATTACCAGGGTGTTCCTCTTCTGATTTTCTCACAGTAAATTTGGCCTAAAAGATTAGAATGACATCACTAATTAAGTTATCACATGCAGCAGTTTAAATATTCAATATCTGATGTTCAATAATTGTACTGCCACATGTTTATGTATATTACAGTTTTGAAAGGTTTAATTCAAAAAATCATTTAAATAAAGGTGGTAAAAGTATCTAACCATTCTAAAGAAGCTGTTAACACTAGAGCATGCTCACTTTCTAGAGGAAAACCCCCAGGTAAGTATTATAGCAATTGTTTCATCAGTGCTTGTCCTCCATGATCAAGTTCAGCTCACACTGCCTGATGAACTGTACATTGCCAAGATACTGGAAGAAAACTGATACGTAAAACTTCCTGAATGTTTGGACTCACCTTTGTTAGCTGCTCTGCAAAGTGTATAGCTGTTTGAGTATGAAGGGTAATTGGTCCACTTTTCACTCTAGACACTCCCTTTGCTAGTGCCATGAAAATGATCAGCTGAAAGGGAGGGAAAATTAATTATTAAGTCATTCTTCAGATTCTAGGAATGTATTGATTAAAAAAACCAAAACATGCAAAATGTCTGTAGGTAAAAAATTTTGTCTTCCAAGTTTCATAAAAGTTCATGAAGCTGATTTTGAAGAAGCTCCAAGAAGTTTATAGATTGCTACTGTAATGCCTATTACAGAAGGGCTCCTTTTCCACAGTGGAGTCTGCCCCTGAATTCCTATTACTGAATTCCTGGCCCTGAATTCCTGTTAGTACATTTAACTTTGCTCTCCCCCATTGTATTGCCCCAAAATTCCCAAAGTCACGTCAGACTCCAGATTAGCAGATTACGTATATGGAGAGCAACTCAGGAAGAGATACTTTAATTCCAACACTTCCTGATCACATATTCACCAGACAGACACCTAAAAATCTTTGATTTGACTTAAAAACATCATCATGACAAGAATACTGCAAGATGTGATTAACTCTGTGCAGTTCCCATACACCGTGACTCTGGCTGTGGCCTGTTCCCATCAATTGTACTTGCAGGCTTTGAAAAAAGTAGCCTGACTCCAAGACCAAAATACTTATTACACTACATTATATTAATGTGTGCCCAGGTGTTTACAGCTAGAGGTAACATCATCCTAGCTAAACCAGCCCAAGATTCTTATCAGGCTAAGATATGACAGTGGAGGGCCTTCATTCTCAAATGAAATTAGGGGAGCAAGATAATAGGGAGCATGTCCTAGATATTCTCTAGTATCTTCCCTTAGAATCATTCTATATACGTAAGGAGGGAGTTATTATCACTGCACTACATGGAATGCCAAATAGAAGCAAATTCCTGCCTCTTTCTTCCATACTTACTGAGGGTTAGAGAAAAGGAAAATTTGAGGCTGTTGATGCAAAACTAAAAGCATTTGTATTTTCTGAGAACTGTAGGTAATTTGCTAATTCTAGTGATGTTGTGACTGCACATCTCTGAGACTACTAAACTAACATCTTGCACCTTCCCTGTTCAGATCTATATTGTTTACAAGTAGTGCATGCACGTTCTTGCTACTCCATGTAAACACACATAGGAACCTTACTTGGTCCTGCAGAGAATCATCCACAGTTCCACCATGTTTAAGATTCTGAAGCAGCATCTCAGCTGCTTCAATGCCAACCTTGTCAGCATTCTTTCCTAAGACAGAAATCAGAAAGCTGAAAATTACACTTAAAATTTTAAAAATACAAAAAAAAACCCACCAAAAAACCCAACCCCCCCCCCCTAAGAAATTATCAACTTTTTAAACTTAATTTTCTTTAAACCTTATGCTCTTGCCTGAAATGTCTGCTTAAAAAAACCCTTCCCATCTTAGGCTCATTTTTAGTTTATACTTCCTAAGCAGTGGAAAGAAACTAGCCTCATTTAGTCAGAAAAACCAAGTTCACTTTCATTCATTTTATTCTAGACTCATTCTTGAGCAAAAACTTCACATGTAAAACGTGAAGTCTATGTTCCTAAAGTTCAGAATTATTTCCAATGATTATCCACTCTGATAAAAGGTAAAGTCAACACTTAGGTAATTTTTTTAAATTTCCATTTACTATATTTTAAATCTGTTAATTTCTTCTGTCTTTTATTTCTAAAAACATACATTTAAAAATGAAACATTCGAAGCATCAGATCTTTAAATAGACGATACTTCAGATTCCAATTTGTTATTGGTATAATCAGTTAAGTCTCAAAGAATTCATGGAATTCTTACCTCTCTTGCCAAGTGATGACCCAGCTAACAAACAACCTGTTGAGGTCTCTGCAACAATGCTGAGCAGAAAAACAAAAGTCATTAAAATTAAGAATAAAATCACTCATATTACAGTTTGTTTATTTATCAGATATGTAATCAAGATCTAGGTAATTAACCAACAAGATTAGAGGTAACAATAGAAAGCTTGGCCTCATCTTACATTATTCCACTTCCAGTCCCAACAGCTTGATCATCAGGTTCTCTGACAGGCTGAATGTTAATGTAAAGATCTCTGATTTCTCTTCTGATGCATCTCACTGCTGCTGCTGACATGTCTTTTGCCAGCTAACAAGATAAGACACAAACCACATAATTAAACTATCTAATATAGCAGTACTTTCTCCTCATAAATCTAATTATTACAGTTAATCCCTGAATAAAGGGGCTACTTTATTAACTAGAAAAACAAAAGATTGTTATAAACCCCTAGAAGCAAGAAATGAATGTGATTTTTTTCTGAAAGTTTTGCCACAAAATTAAGGTAACATTAAATGTTGTACAAATGACAGTTATAGAAATGTATGTAGAAAATCAACATCAATAGAAATTCAAGAACTTTTCTTCATAGAGAAAAAGAATTTATTTTAGTATTCTTGCAAAACATTGGGTTCTAAAAATAACCCACCCCAAAACCAAGTGCAAAAACCCCACCCCACAATGATTATGTACAGAATATACTCTGCAAGAGAGCATACATGAAACAACAATTTTACATCACAAGCAAATGGGGACATACGAAGTTTATCCCATTCCTGTGACGTAATCATAGCTATATTCATAGGTTTGGAGATTTTAAGACCAAAACCAACAGTCCACAGCTTTTCAAAAAGTAACTCAGCTTCTCCTCTTCCTTTCTCTAATAATTCCTTGCCTGTATGTGAGAAGGAACCTTAAGGAGATCCCAACTCATGACAGGAAGGATAGAAAGGAGGAGATATAAAGGAGCAAATTTCTCTCTCTTTATTTTTGGCTAAACCTACCTTTAACTGGCTCTAATACCCTTAGAAATGGTTGAAAAACTTGTTGTAGTCTGGCCTCCTCCTATTACAGTGCTCATAGATTTACAAACAAGGGCCCTAATTTCAGATTTAAATAATCCACATGCATATGAAGAATACATAAACCAGATATAAGATACCCCTCAATATATGCTAAAAACTTTTGAATTGTCCAACGAAGGGTGAGATTCCCATTTCCTGTTTCAGCTTTACACTGCTGTGCATTGAATGAATTTTAGGTATGTCCAATATAATATTCTACAGCCTGAATAATTGAAAGCATTTAATAAGGTTGGTAAGACTGCAAAAGACAGGAGAGTAGAGGAATGTTAAGCAGATTGCATGCCATTTTATATAGCTGCATTAAGTTGGACACTACCAGAGACAGGATAGGCACTTACTTTGATAGGCAGTGCTCCAGCAACAAATGCCCTTCCATAAATCTTGGTCACTGTGCCACGTTCTGTTAAGTTTATTGGGCTCAGTTCTTTGACTGGAGACATCTGGACTACAACTTCACCACCTCCTTGAGGATAGTAGCCCCTATTTACAAACAGTAATTGGATATAATTAAATGCAATGATCACAAGGAAACCAAGAAAAGGGCCAAGAGGCTTTTCATGTCTTTCACTATACATTTTTTGTTGCCTATTACTGTACACACAAATTTTCTTGTTGCACGCCTTAGAAACCCTTATAATGGAATTAGGGTCTCTAACAGTAATCCTCTGTAATGCACATCTCATTAACTTCCTAACACCAACCTAACTGGCATCTTGGAAAAAGCTCAGTAATGTACTGCCTGTCCAGCATGTGCTCCCCTCAGGGGAGCCAACAGGAAACATCACACAGCAGCTGTAGCCTCAGCAAGGAAAAAAAAGACAGCAAAGAATCCTATCCCATTCATCATATGGTGACAGAACACACAGGGGCAGCTAATGCAGATTAGCTCATATATTATAAATTCATCCCTCAGTTTGATTGAGAGCCCCTTGTGTGTGCCTCTGCTCACACATGGGTTCAGCAAGGCCCAACTGCTGCACAGCTCCACAACTCACCTCCTTTTTATGTCACAATTAAATGTGAAATTGAACTTTTCAATTATTGGCTTGAAAACCTGAAAAATAAACATATAAAAATGCAGAGTGAATTTATTTTGCACTGATAATTTCCCACTATTTTAAGCAATCTTAAAAGAAAGAAAAAGCTCAACACAAAAATTTCATTTGCATTATTAAAAAAAAAAAGAAAAAGATAGCCAGTCTCATCCATATAGCTTATTTGACATTCCTCATACTTCATTCTCAATGTCACTTTGTGTAAAAGGATTTTCTTATGGAAAAAAAAGAAGAGTAATTCACAGCACTTCTAGAATAAAGAGTACATTTTAAGTGAAATTTTCTGTAGTAATTAAAACCAAAGAAACCATTTGCTTTTTCAGGAAATTCCACTAAACATTGGTTGCTCTCTTTATCCAGTACACTAATAGTGTTATATTTCAACACCTAATTCCATAATCACAAACAGACTTGCAGTAAGAGCAACAGAGGATCAGCAGTTACATTGCACACACATTGAGGGAAGATGCACCAAGGCAAAGGAACTTCTCCCTACCATGACTGTGTAGTCTATCTGAGGAGCCATCTCCGCATTAGTCCCACCTTTTAAATGAAGCTCTGATGGGGAAGCAGCAAACAGCACACAGGGCATTGCTACCTGCATCAGTAGACACACACTCCTAAAAGCAAGTATAGGATACTCAAATGTCATACACTCATAATCCATAAAATAACATAGAATCATTATATATCAAAGGCAAATGACTTTCCATACATTTACTTTTGAATGTTATTTTTTAAATTATCTGTAAACTAACTAGTCTTAAAAAAATACCGATTTAAAACTTCACGTGCTTAGCAAGCCTAAATACCAAAGTTTTCATTCCACAATAATTTCATCTTTAATAGTTCTGTTTGAAGTAAACATTATGCATCTTAGTATACTGATGGGGCCATCAGAACTCTGGGTTTAGGTAGCAGAAAAGGTTTAGGCACCATAGATGGAATATGTTCCCAGTTCCAAAAAGACTAGTATGACATACAGTGCCACTATGAGTGAAAGTAAAATGTCAAAATTTACCTTATTGTATGGTGATTATTTCAGACCTCATGGATGTGAGATATTTATCTAATTTAATGCTTTGGGTCTGGTATGTAACATACTGACGTGAGAAAATAACACCTAAAGTTTTAAATACACGGGCAGCTGCTTTTTGCATAACATGAACCAAGTGTTCAGCTTTTATATTAATCACAGTTTTATATTTTGCATGTACTTCATGCATATCCTGCCTATACTACAGGTTCTTTGGTTACATAACTGAGCTCAGGCATCACATATCCTGGGGTCATTACCAAACTATAAATGTTATTTTTTCTCCCCCAATCTACTGTGATAATTTCAAAGTTACCAGAAGCTGGTGTACAAAGACACACCCTGCTGTTTTTGTATCTGCTATGTGGGTTCCACCTTTGATCTTCCCAGGAGTGAAGGTTATTTCTGTTGAGCCAATTTCTCCGCCATTCAGCTTCCCATCACACAGATCTCGAACGATCTCCAATCCAGACAGATGCTGAGGTCTGAGAGTGACAACACACAGTTAAAGACACATACAAGTAGACTACGTGCTCCTGTTACATTAAAAAAACCCACTAAATACGAACTAAAAAACTACAATTGCAAATTTTGGATCAGACAAGGATCAGAAATTCACTCTGGTTGCTACAGTACTTCTGAGTTCACAGAAGCCAAAGGAGCAGCATTCAGGCCATACTGGGATATGCAGGATTCTGGTATCTTTTCCACTGGAATGGGTTCAGACAGATAGATGCAAGAGCAGTCATTTGTCCTAATGCTATAAATGCTTTGACAGAATTGGAGTGGGCTAATGATGGCAATACTGGCTGAGCCAGAACCGGTTGCAGTGCTACAAGAGAGTCAAAGGGTTTGCTGTGTATTTGCCTTGTGCCTGTTTCCGTTTGTTAGGGTAATTTAAAGAGGAAATATACCAACTGTCCTTAACACTGGAAATACGCTCACTGTAGCAACACTATGATACGCAGTAACTGCTGTAAACCCTGCACACTCGGTAAGCTGTGCTTTGCCCAGGCATTACACGAGTGCGTTCCCTGTCTCAAACCCTGTTCCGCTCAGCGCCTGTGGACACATTTCCGAGGCAGCGGCCGGGCCGCGCCCTCACCTGCCCCGGGTGCGGCCCGGGGCGGGACCCGCGCTGACGGCACCGGCGAGGGAACCGAGCCTGGTTCATGCCCCAGCGTTCCCCCTCGCAAGGAGTTTGCGAGACACAGACGGGATTTTCTGGTAAAAAGGCTCTTTTAAAGCAATGAAAACATAAATATTTCCGACGAGAGCAGCCAAGGCCTTGCGCAGCCGCACCCTGGCTCGGGAAGGCCCCACACGCCGTAAGTGACCCGGCTGAGCGCCCCGGGAGCCCCCGGGGAGGGTCTCACCTGAGGCCGGGCTGGCTCCGCCCGGCGCGGATCCGGCGCACCCGCAGCGGCAGCCCCAGCAGGCAGCTCAGCGCCGTGGACACCCGCAGGATCTGCCCACCCTGCACGGAGAAACAGCGCTCGTCAGGCGCTACGGCACTTCCCGCCCGCCCGGCCAGCCCTTACAGCTGCCCGGGGCTAGGTAAGCCGCGGCCCGCTGGCGCTCACCCCCTCCATGATCCCGCCGTCTATCTCCACCCTGTCCCCGTCCATGGCTGGCGATGAGCGGTGTCTCTCGCAGAAGCCGCGCCGATGGGATCGCGGCGGGGCCCTAAACACTGCGAGCCCTCGGCGAAGCAGCCCCGGGGCCAGGAGTGCTTCACGGCGGAGTCGCGCCCGGGATGCTGCGGCGCCGCTGCTGGGAGCGGGCGGCGGCGCTGGGCAGGCGCAGAGCGGAGGCGCCTCCTTGCCCGCTCGCCGGGGCGGCTCCGCGGCGGGGAGGAGCAGCCGGCGGGCCCGCCGCTCAGGCAGGGGGAAGCTCCATTGTCCCCAGGTATTGAACGCGTCCCGCAGGAGCCAATGCCTTTCCCCTGCCCTGAGGGCCGGAGCGGTAACAACCGCGGCACCTGGGAGGTCAGAGCCATGGGCACAGAGCTGCTGCTGGACAAGAGCGGCCGGACTGCTGCCCTCCTCGTTACAAGCTAGTTTTCCTCAGAATCACAGAATGAATTAGGTTGTAAAAGACCTCTGAGATTATCAAACCCAGCCTATAAGCGAATACCACCATGTCAACCAGACCACAGCACTAAGTACCACGTCCAGTCTTTTCCTTAAACACCTCTAGGGTTGGTATCTCCACTACCTTCCTAGGCAGCGCGTTCCAATGTCTAATCATCCTTCCTGAGAAGAGACTCTTACTAATGTTCAACGTAAACCTCCCCTGGCGCATCTTAAGACTATGCCCTGTCGCTCATCACCTGGCAGAAAAGGTCGACCCCCACCTGGCTACAATCACCTTTCACGTGGAACAACAGACACGGGCGTGTTGGTCTGGCAGGCGCGCTCAGGACTTTATTACACGTATATCGGGAACGGCCGGGCTCCTCGCGCTGCCCTTCCCTCTACTGCGGTCCAGGGAAGCCGCACGCCCCGCACCGCCACCCTCGGCTCTAGTCCGGTCGCCCCGCACAGGGGCCGCTCTCGCGGTCCCCCCGTGGGCGTGTGTGGGCCCCGAGCGCCGCCCGGGCCGCGGCCCCCGCCGCTCCTGGTTGGCTGTGGCGGCGCGGCCGCCGCCGGTTGGCTGTGCCGGGGGTGTGTGCGGGGCCGCTCTGCCCGGGGTAAGATGGCGGCCGTGACCGCGCTGAGGAGCAGCTGCCGAGCCGCGGGGCGCCTGGTAAGGGGAGCGGGGACCCCGCGGGCGGCGGCGCTCCCGGCCAGTCGGGGGGGTGAGGAATAATGTGCGACATCCCCCAGCCCTGTTCATGCCGTCCGGCGGGCACACAGCGAGCACCGCGCCTCTGCAAATACGACGCGTTCGCGGACCTGCCGCCTCGGCAGCGCCCGGGGGCGGGCAGCGCCTCAGCTCCCTCCCCGCTGTGCGCTCCCCGTGCTCCGCTCAGGTGACCCAGTCCCGGCCGCGCCTGGGACCGCCCGGCCCGCGCTGCTCGGGGACCCCCCGAACTGGCACTGTCCTGCCCGCGAGGCCCCCGGAGCATGCCCTTGCCCATGCTCTCTGTGAAAGAAACGTGTGCCTTTCTGTAATAAGCCAGTGACATCCTCCTCTTCTGTTGTTTCTAAGTCATCCCACCATTGCTTTGCCTATGCATTGCTCTGCCATCACCGCTTCTCCGCCCACGCATCAGCTCCCGTTGCACACCGCATCTGCACGGAGACGGTGTGGCTACGGGTACAAAAAAGAGAAAGGGATTTCTTTGAATCCCAGGAGCCTTGATACTTGAAAAGTAGTTGAGATACCTTACCATAAGAAGTGAATCTACTTGTTTGCCTTTTTGTCATACTTACAATTTCACGAACATAGACTTAGTTTCATGCTTTTTCTGTCTTCTTGTATTATAGTCTTCTTGGTATTGTGAAGAGTGTTGGTTTCCTATTATGTTACCTCTATTTTGTGGGATGGCAGAGAAGAAATAACTTTTGAAATTTAAATTAAAGTTAAGGATCAGTTCCAGTTTCTAGTATGTTTTTTCTCTTAATAATTCATATTGTGATTTTAAAGCATAATGATGAAGAAATTTTAAATGATACTTTTGTAATCCAGTTTTCAGTTAGTAACTTTTAAGTATTTGTAAATAATTTTACTAATTAGGAGTGTTGAAAATAGCACTTTCTTTTAAGTTGTATTTCTAACCATCTACTCTTAAATTCAGAGGGAGATTCTGATAAGATGAAAATGCTCATCTTATCTGTGTGCATGCTGAACTATAGGATTGGCTGGTTTATGGTGTGTTTCCTACAAGCACATTTTGAATCTGAGCTGGGGGGGCTTTGTGTTAAGTGGTGGGGACATGGGAGTTACCTGGACACTGGACATGTGCCAGGTATTTAGATGAGAGGTGACATTGGATAAAAACACATTACCAGGGATGTTGCTTTAGTATATAGGTAGCTATATCCTTGGATATATAGACTCTGTATGCAAAACACATCCAATGTCAGGAAATGTTCATTAAAACGACTCAATGGGACAGAAATCAAGAGAGTTCAGCAGGGCAGTATTCTTTAATGCAGAGTCATTGCCTGTGAGCATGAACTGTTCGACTTGGAAATTTAGTGTTACTCCATCAGGTGAGCAGTTCTCTGCAGGCTGCTTAAAAATATTTTGGTCCGAGGCCAGCATACATTTTCAGGATCAGTGGTAATTTAGAAAACCGGAGTTGGCTTGTTTTTAAGGAAACAACCAAAGCTGAACCTGAGGGGCAAGGCAGTTCTCTGAGTGCACTCAGCTCCCCTCTTGGCTGGGGTCAAACCTGGCTCTGTCAGCCGGGCCGGTGTGGCCTCAGCTCCTTTTGCCAGAGTCACTCTGGACATCGGGGACTTGCAGGGGAAAGGTGAAGGTGTTACCCTGCTGTGGCATTATTGCCTTTAGGTTGCTGTTTAGTGTAATAGTAGCCACATTAATAAGCTCAGTACTAGCAGTCATGTTTGGGGTTTACTGGTAGATTTTTCCAGACATCAAAATATGTAGATGGGTATGCTATGGATATTAGGGCTAATTTTGTCTTTTATGTGCCATTTTTATTTCCTTGTTTGGCATTACACCAAGTATTATGGTGATTAAATGCTGAAATTGTAAGCACTGTCTCTTTTTTTAATGAATTTTAATTTTTTCCTTGTTAGTAAGGAGCACCGCTCTGTGAAAAGACTGTGTCCTGTATTATTACTTTAACATACTAGCACAACTTTTTGGTAGAGAATGTTCAAAACTGAAAACCAGAAAGATTTAATTTTTAAAATGAAATGTAGCTTCATTTTGTAGTTTCAAAACTACAAAAGCAGTAGTTTTGAATTATTCCTACAGATATAATATGAAACAGCCTGGTCACTCTTCAATAACAACACCAGTCTCTTTTTTTGGCAGTGACATTACTAATTCACTACCTGCACTGGTAACCAAAGGTTAAAAACATGGAAATCATTGTGAAACTTCACATTTAGAAATAGTTCAGAGATTTGATGTGCTCCTTGTGATCATCTTCACAGGTAAATACTGAATGTTCTTCATTTAGGGTCGTATAAAGAGAAAGGAGGATTTTTGCAAGTTTGTGACAAAAAGGTCCAGTTGAACAATTTTTTCAGTAACATTTTTGTGTAAACATGTAACCTTCCACTGGGAAAAAATCCAGAATTATAACCAGGTGAAAATAGGATTGTGGAGATGTACATTATATACCAGTTTTGTAATTTAATGAGAACTTTAAATGTATTCCTAAAATACGATTTTTCATAGCTTAAAATTGCCATGTTACCTGATTGTTGAATATGGAAAGTTGTTTGGAGGACTGATGAAAAGATTTTCTATTTGCTTGTTATAGGAGTTAGAAAAATACTCATACTAGATCAGTAGGTACCATCTTAGTGGCAGGCAACTGAAAGGTAACTCAAATTATGTACCTTTGTTGTGTTCATTGTGATAGATTGTGTTGTGTAAGTGCTTGTTCCTTAAAGAAAGGGGATATTAAATATGAATTGCAATGCTAGGTTAAATAATACAGAAAATGAATATATTGTCAGTTCAGAACTGCATGGCCTGCTGAATAATGTACTTTTTAAGAAGTGAAGTGTGACAGCAAATAATTGGACAGTTTCGGGTGTGGGGAGGGAAACAAGAAGTTTCATATGCTCTGTAATTGCTGAAAGGGTTTTTTAAACAAGAAGTTAAAATGAGCTTTCCCATGCAGGTGTGCTGTTTTCTGGGTCCTCTGAGAAGATAATTTCTAAATTTTACAGTTTTGAGCTACTTGAGGTACATTGTAGCACCTGCACTTTTTTCATATCTCTAAATTAGTTAGAGATAGTATCTACAGAGAAATTGTTATTTTTATAGATTTTACAACACTCTTAAGACAACATAACACCAAAATTACATTAAATTTAGTAAATTTTGCTGGATTAGAATGCGTCTGAACTAACTTGTGCTGAGATTAATAAAATATCTGTTTGTGTCAATGCAAGCACTGCCACCTTTGCTTTTGATCATAATATGAGTAATTACAAGAGGCTTTACAGCATAAAGTTTTGTCTGAAGAATCTTTCAGTAAAGTCTGTAGACCCTTTTAAGTTGATTTCTGGATAAATATAATTGTAACCATAAAAGTAAACCATCTCATGGCCAGTTCTTACAAAATATCATTGAAGCTGATTTGAGATGATGTTTACTGGAAGATGATTGCCTCCTATAAGGGAACAAAAAAGAAAGGGCAGCTCTCTGGGCCTTCTGGTGTGAATTTCACTTTTGATTAGTACTTCTGATCAGCCTCTGATGGTAATAAGGACTGATGAAGACAAATATGCTGGTTTTCCCTGTAGTCTAGGGAAACCTTCCAGCATTCATCCTGGCAAGGAATATTTCAGATGTCCGATGTAGTTGACAGTATGTGTGCTTTTTGTGTGCCTGTCCTGATTAAGCTAATTCCTGAGAGAAACAATGGCAATGAATCACTCACCAAATCCTGTCATGATTTTTGTTAATTAGTTATGTCACTGTGCCTTTGATCTCCCCACGTGTTGTTTTAGTGTCGTGAAAGAAGTTAAAGAATTGGCAAAGCTTTTGCTAATGTAAAGATTATTGTATATTCAAGAATGTGTTCAGTGTAATTGTGTTTCCATAAGAATTCTCTTATGTAGACTAGAATGAAACTATTTTAGTATGAGTGTTAGGTCAGGAATATTAAATGAGCTCTGCATCCTCAGTCCATTGTATTAACCCTTGAGACTTTTCTCCCCAGGTTTGCATTCATCGGGTTAGATCGTGCAGCAGCATTCGCTTTATAAAATCAAAATATGTGTGCGTGTTTGACAAATCTGCCCTCAAGTTTAGTCATCAACAGCGGTTATTCAGAACATCTCCTGGTAATCTTTTTCATAATAAAATAATTTCTTTTATTTTGCTGTTTTATGAGTGTTATGTTGGAGGTTTGCATATGGCTGGTGTGTAGACTATTTCTGATTCATTCAGATTTTTCTGTCTGGTAGCTTGTATTTAATATTAAACATGCTATATTTTCTTATTCTCTGTTTCAAGTTTCATATGGCCAAATTGTCCAGTTTAAGCTTTCTGATATTGGAGAAGGAATTACAGAGGTGACTGTAAAAGAATGGTAAGCTCTGCTTTCCTGGAAACACACTAAGAAATTAGCAGGTAGTTTAGCAGCTTTAGCTGTATCATCAGTGAGTTATCTGAGAATATTTTCTGGGTTGCTAGTGAAGTTCTTCAGGTTTCATTTTGCACATTTGAAAACCTTGTACATACTGAGCTTTACATTTTGTTTGTTTGCAGTCTGATATATTTGTGGATGGAAAAAGCGGGAAGAATGACATGCACCTATATATAGGCTTTTCCTTCAGTGATTAATGTTTTTTGAGTTTAGGAGTCCTATCTTTTGTTATGTGTACTTAGACTAAGCTTTAGAAACAAATGATTAGTCTAGAGAATCCACATAATTTTATCCTATACCTCTTCTCTATTGCTTTTAGTAAAAGATTTGAAATTCTTAATTGTTTGTAAAAAGCCAGTGATGAATGGATTAAACAAATTCATAGTGTACAGTGGAGGAAGGCAGTGTTGAAAGGCCTTGCTCTTTGTACAAGTACCTCTCTGCATGGGAGACAGTGTTCCCTACTATTAATTTCCTTTCTGAAACTGATCATATACTGACAAGTTGAAACTAAGAACTTCCTTGCATTCAGGTGAAGCTGGGCTCGTTTTTAGATGCTTTATAATCTGACAGGAGAACTGCTTTACTAAAGAAAATGTAATAAGTGTGTCATGATATTCATAATCATGTTGTCAGTTCACCCAACAAGGAGTTCTGTGGCAGTCAGGCAAAATGCACGTAGCAAACATATCCAAGATGTAGAATTTGTCTCCTCATCTGGGGTGCACTTCCATGTTGTGGGATGTAGATTACTGAACATACCAAAGGAATACACAGACCAGGTTTTCACACTGACTGTGTTTCCCAGAGCCTGTGTCTTTCCTCGCAGGTACGTAAAGGAAGGTGACAGTGTGTCTCAGTTTGACAGCATCTGTGAGGTACAGAGTGATAAAGCCTCTGTCACTATCACCAGTCGTTACGATGGCGTCATCAGAAAACTCCATTACAGCATAGATGATATTGCTTTTGTTGGAAAACCACTAGTGGACATTGAAATTGATCCTTCAAAAGGTATTGTAAGCTAGCTTTTTTCTCATGCGTATTTAATGTTTGTTGTCATAAAACAATCAACGACAGAGAAGCATAGCTTTTCCTCCTGAAAATCTTCAAAGATCTTTTTCCCCTTTTTAAAGTCAAGAAATTTGAGTAGAGAAAGTTGTGGTATTTATTAGAGTTTAAAATCTCCTAGACATTTCCTCTTGAATATTTAGCTTAAGCAGCAGCCTTTAGCAAGCTGTGTTCTCATCCACATTAACTCAAAGTAAATCGTAAAAACTTCAGCTGACACAGAATGGTTGAGGTTGGAATTTAACAAATGCTTATAATGTAGTAAAGTTAATATTTTTTCTTTTGGTTTGCAGGTGTTTCCCCAGAAGAAGATGTTGTTGAAACACCTCCCATGTCTCATGAAGAGCACACTCACCAAGAGATAAAAGGTCACAAAACTTTAGCAACCCCTGCAGTTCGTCGCCTGGCCATGGAGAACAATGTAGGTTTGCTGGATAAGGTCCTGCTGCATTTTACCCAGCTTTTATATGGCTGTTTGGCTGACTAGAACCCTGATCTAGAGGAAACACTTGTTTTCAAATACATTTTAAATGTGTGAAAAGTATTGTAGAAATGAAGAGGCTTGTGCTTTCTGATGATTATAGTGGATAGAAAAAGAATTACTGGGCTTAAAACACAGCTAGGAGGCTTTAGGCTGAAGACTGAGAAAACCTTTCTAGAATAAAAAATAAGACACTGTCAGAGGAGATTCCTGAAAATCTCTACATAGAAAGTAGGAGGAAAAAAAAACAAACTCTTGTTTGGCCTTTCAGATTTGAATTAGAACAGAGGATATACTAGGTGAAGCTTTACACGCCTTTCTAATGCCTTTTTTTCCCTACGAATATTCCATTGGTTTTGAAAGCTCTTGATGCATTTTTAGGAGAAAATTAAATGACAAATAGCTTTTCTCAAATTAATATTGCATTATTGATCCTGTGAGGTAATTAGGAGGTTAATAGGATTCATAGTTCCTCCTTGAAGTATGCATCAAATACCTAGTGGGACTGGTGGGACTTTTGGATGATTTGCACTCTGTTAATACCTAATAAATTATAGAGGGGAAAAGATAACTGCAAATACATTGGATCAGAAATGGGAATAACTTTTAACCATAGCTCACAATATAAGGTATTTTTATGTTGCTGTAAAACTAAAGTGTCACAGCTTGTTATGTACTTTTCAGATTAAATTGAGTGAAATTGTTGGGACGGGGAAGGATAACAGAATCCTTAAGGAAGATATACTCAACTACTTGGCCAAACAAACAGGAGCTATTTTGCCTCCATCACCCAAGGCTGAAATTGTCCCACCTGCGCGGAAAGCTGAGGCTGTGCCAGCTGCTCCAAAGGACAAAGCACGCAGGGTCCCTGTGCCCGTTTCCAGACCCATTGCATTTTCAGGAAAAGATAGAACTGAACCTGTAACAGGTAAATCATGAAATACAAAGTCTTGAGACCATGGTCGTGGTAGACTACCAGTGGCTGTTGCTCTGTGATTCTTTTGATGGGAGTGTGTTTCATGTTATTGTTATGCAAGTGAGCATTTAGGAAAACATTCTCTGTAAGAAGTATCTCTGCTGAAATTATTTGATGAAATACTTATTCATGTTTTGGTTGGATGGAGTTGGGCTGCAAATTGCACTTGCTCATTCTTCAAGTGTGTGTTGAAACAGGTAGGAATTCTAATGGATTTGTCATGGTAGGAATCATTATGCAATTAGTGGCAAAGTGCAGTGAATTTAAGGGTTTATCAGTGCTTAATAATAGCATACTGCACCATTATGTGAGTAGCATTCACACTTGTTCTGGAGAATAGTGCCATGAAAGACACTAAGGTAACAAAACATCACATTAAAAGGGGAAGATTAAAATTTTTTGCTTGCCTTTCAAGCAGTGTTTATTTGGAGAGGCTGGAAAGCATAATGCAAATTATCATATCATGGTTTCAAATTCATACATACATAGGGAAGAGATGCAGTAATATAATCTGAAGTATTACAGTCATCAAAATTGAGTTCTGTGAACTGAATAACTCAGTAAGTGCTCTTTACCCTGTTCTTTTTTGGTTATGGTATAGCTTTGGTTTTGTTTTTGTAAGTTGTGTAACCTGGTTAATAGAAACAGATGAAGTTTCACCATAACTTCACAGAAGCTCATTTTGTTGGTTTAAGGAGACAATGAATATTTTACAGGTTTTCAGAAGGCCATGGTAAAGACTATGAGTGCAGCCCTGAAGATTCCCCACTTCGGTTATTCTGATGAGATTGATTTGACTCAGCTTGTTCAGCTGCGAGAAGAGCTGAAACCTCTGGCTGAAATCCGGGGAGTTAAGCTTTCCTTCATGCCTTTCTTCATAAAGGTGAGGCGTGCAACACAGCCCTGCAGGGAGTACAGGTTTTGCTAAAATCTGTTCAATGGTTGTGAGTTTGGAGCACCACTCCATCATCTGGATAGTTATGGCAGATCACAGGAAAACCTCCAGCTAGTGTATTGTTTATTGAGCCACTAATCAATTTACAGTTGGAATTGCAGCTAGAGTTATGTAATATCATTGAAAATTTCTGAAATCTTAATGGGAAAGTATAGAGTGCCTTCAGCATCATTTAATATGGAGGCATACGTCACCAGGTGTTTGAATCGCACAAAACAAGGTTTTGAAATTGTATTTTTTGAGTTCCTTTAAAATGAATCTCATATGAAATGCATCATGGTTGATGTTATTATTAAAATCTTTGTATTGCTAATGATTCCCTTAGGTCACTGACTGTTGTTGCTTCTGTTGTTCAGAAGAACAGACAGTTGCACTCATGTGCAGTGAATGTACAGCTTAGTCTGAAACTTTTGGTAATGCTACTGCACTCAGGGTGCTGCCTAAACACTCCATTCATGTTGTTATTAATCTAAATTTCCTCCTACCATTACTTCTTTTCCATGGAGCTCTCTATTATAAAATATAAAAATCTATTTTGTTTTCTTTTGTTATATTTAACAGGCAGCCTCCCTGGGATTGTTGCAGTATCCCATTCTTAATGCTTCTTTGGATGAGAACTGTCAAAATGTCACATATAAGGTTTGTAAACTACAGATAAATGTTGTGAGCAGAAAGTGGAAAGTAATGTGGAACAGTGGCTTTTCAGAATGTCTGAGCTAATTATAACAACCAAAATTATGGTGTTGTGCAGGAAAGTAATTTGTGTGTTCAGATTCTGAGATCTAGATTTGATTTATTGTTGGTCTTATTCAGTAGCTTGTTAGGTAAGAGTCACTTTGTTATTCAGGCTTGCATCAAAGATGCATTTTAATATATTAATTTCCTATTTTTCACCTGAATATGGGCCAAGCTTTCAAAATGAGAACATTTCAAATCTAATACAACAATTTTTAAGTAATGGCACAGTGTTTCAGCTGTTCCAACACTCAACCCTTATATATTAAAGTACAGTCTTGATAAAAGTTATATAATTTTTATACAAGCTGCTGGATTGATTCTTCTGGGCAGCAAGTGTCTATTTTCTTAGGTGATGTGTACTTGCTCCTTGCAGTACAAACTTCTATTGTATTGTTTTATAAATATCACTCAGAATCTTTATATTCCTTCCAAAAAATGAAAAGCCAGTGGTCTTAGTGGTGTGAATGTTAGCTAAGGTCATCTGTAATGGAAATGGAACATGGAGTCTCCCTTTGTTGCAGAGAAGCTGCATCCCTCATGATTGAAAAGTTTGTGGTGCTTTTTGATGACTATGCATGCACCATTTTTTTTTCTTTTTTTTTTTAATGTTAGTGTTCTCTTTAAAATCTGCTATTTATGTTTTGTTACACATATGATCATCCCAGAGTGCAATGTTTTCAGTGTGAAGCTGATTCCAGGACTTTGTGTTCTCTGAAGGTGAAATTGTCAACATCAATTTACAGTTTGCAGATGTGAGACAAAATTAAAAAAAATTACATCCTTTTCTCCCCTCAAAGTTGTATGCAGGAGTTGCTTACTAAATACACCACTTTCCAGGTTAAAAAGGTAAATAAAGAAAATGTGATTGAAGTGTCTTTTTACATAAAATATATTTTATGTTGACAGCTGGTATTAATGTCTGGTTAATGACACTTGCTGCAGGCTTCACACAACATTGGAGTTGCAATGGACACAGAGCAAGGTTTAATTGTCCCAAACGTGAAAAACGTTCAAGTCTGCAGCGTGTTTGACATTGCTGTGGAATTAAATCGCCTCCAGTCCTTGGGCTCTGCAGGCCAGCTGGGAACAAGTGACCTCACTGGGGGAACATTCACCCTTTCAAATATTGGCACAGTAAGTACAGGGAAAATGAGAGCTGCTTCTGAAATCTGCTTCTGAAATGGAAGCTTTGCTGAAGTTTGATATGCGAAGAGCAAAATCTGTAGCAATTCATTCAAGAGGCAATCTGCTTAAAATGAGTTGTTAAATAATATCCCCACCTTTCTCTTTTCTAGATTGGTGGCACTTATGCCAAACCAGTGATACTACCTCCTGAAGTAGCTATTGGAGCACTTGGAAAGATACAGGTATATGAACTTTATCACAGAGATGAGAGTGTTAGCTAAGGTCATGTGTAATGAAAATGGAACACAGAGTCTGCCTTTGTTGCAGAGAAAATGCAGAGCGCATGACTGAAAAGTTTGTGGTGTTTTCAGATGACTATGCACACACCAAATGTTTAATTAAAAGTCTCCTACACCAAAGGTTCATATTTATTTTTCAGAATTCTGTTATATATCACTCACATCTATGTTTAGCCTTCTGGTTACTAAGTAACAATGCAAATGCAGTTTTACAAGTTTTGCAACATGGCAATAGCTATTTTGCTATCAGCAGGGAGAAAACTTCAGAAGTATTCTGAAAATGAAGTTTAATTTCATGAGCCATGAATCCATACAGAATTTTGTATGTAGAACATGTAGCTGAATCCATACAGAATTTTGAATGTGAAGGCAGTTTATATTTTCTGAATCTCAGGCTTTAATTCTTTAATATAGACATTTGCGCTCAATACTGGAAATGAAATTAGTATTAACTGAAATTACTTCTATGTTCTTCCTCTGAGCATTTTTGAGAAGAGGTGCTTTAAGGAAACTGCCACTTTGAGAACTAACAGTGCAATAAACTATTAAGGAAGAAACTTTTGAGTCAGGAAAGGCTTTTACTATTTCAGTATTTCCGTGATGGTGGAAACAGGGTATGACTGTTTATTATGCAGGCTTGCAATATATTCGAATCCACAGCACAAACAGTAATGGAAAGGTCTTGGGTTTTAGCATGGTGGTACTGCTGTCTGTCTAATCCAGCAAAATGTTTTAATTTAGATCAGCAAATTAGCAAGAACAAAAAAATACAGATTTGCTAACAGAAGTATTTAATAATTCTGGTCTTGCCCTTCCTCTGATTTTTAGGTTCTTCCTCGGTTTAACGGCAGAGGTGAAGTATTTAAAGCGCACATAATGAATGTGAGTTGGTCAGCTGATCACCGCATCATTGATGGAGCTACAATGGCCCGCTTTTCTAACTTGTGGAAATCTTACTTGGAGAGCCCTGCTTCAATGCTGCTGGACCTTAAATAAAGGAAACCACGTCTAGAATATGCCTTTAAACTCTGTGGATTAGACTGAATTGTTACCAGGCTGTCTCTGCTAACATGTGCCCTTTGCGACGTGCATTATATAATAATGTTGTGTGGTTGACAGTTCTCAACAGCTGGTATCAGTCTCAATTAGTTGTTACTTCTTTCATTTAGTATTACTGTAATTTCTTCTACAGCAGACTGTATATTCAAACTGAATAGGTCACAGCTTCTGAATATGGTGGTGGAACATCTTTATTTTGCCTTTTATAATAAGAATGATTGTCAGGCCAGTGTGACTGGGTGCCACTGCTCTACACCTGCAGTGTTTATAATCTGAAGGGAAATTTTGGAGGGGAATACTCATAGTTCTTCCATTTTGGACACTTAAATTTATTTTAACAAATAATACCTGAATTCCTAAAAGGGATTATGCAAAAATCATATCCAAATAAAATGCCTTTAATGCTTCTGCTGTAAGATGTCTAGAGAGCTTTTTGTTTTTTAGCTGAGAAAACCTCTTATGTCTTTTGCTAGTCCACTTTTCCAGCAATTACTTGCACAGGTACTCTTGATCAAACTGTATATGAAGAGGCCATATTTATTCAAATGCTTATTCACAACTCTGATTGATAATTATCAAGGCCTTAATACTCTCTACAGTATCCTGAAGGCTGAAAGGGGTTTCAGCCCATAATGCTTTCCAGTTATTTTTGATTCTTATAGAAAGCTGTCCGTTATCTGTCCGTTAAAACCAAATGAGAAAGAAAGAAAACAAAATAAAAAAAGAAGGATCCTCTTTTATTATTCTGTCATTAGGTAAGCCTGACAGTAACTTGATCATGATCTAAAAGCTTGCATTCTGTTAGTGATATTCAGATAATAGAATCTGACAGATTAATCAGATTCAACAAAGAATGAATATTAGTACTTTGAGATAAAGACTTCCTAAATTCAGATACAAGGCACATAAGGAATATGTTCAAGTTAATGCCTTTAGAAAAGAAAACTTATGCAGCTTTGAGGTAAACTAAACAGATCACGAGGATTGCACTGCTGATTTAATGGGAGATTTGAAGAAAACTGTTGGATATAAATACCTTCTAAACACATAAATTTCATGCAGACACCAGAAAAGACAGTTACATAGCCTTAAAAATGAATTTTTAACACACAAAATGGACATTTTCTCCTTTTTTAGATATATCAAAAACAGGAGCAATCTTCAAAATTGTAGACCAAAGTTGTCTATTGCATTTAGCTGTGAAGATGTGAGACAGGTTGCCAGAGGTAGAATCCCTGCTATCCATGATGCTGAGGCTGAAAAAGAGGAAAGCTGGTAATGTACAAAGGGGAGTGTGGCACATCCATGTAAGGTGCTATTAATATTTCTATTGTGGTATAAGGGTCTTTTATATAAAGGTTATTTCTTGCAAAGTTTGACTAATATATCATGCTTATCACTTATTTCATTTTTATCAGATTTATTTATTCCTAATAAAAAACATAAAGCCACAAAGTATTGTTTTTATTTGTGAATTTTAGGCAGGCAATCCTGTACGGGTGACTCAAACTCTTTCTTTTTGCCTTAAAGAACATACTGTACTCAACGCTACCAAAGGAACACAGCCTAATGTCTACTTTCCTACAAGTGTATTGTTGTGGTAAGGGCTTCATCTAAAGGCTGAGGATATTTTTTAATCCGATGACCGTTGAGAAAATAAATTGAGGAAGTAGAAGTGTATGAAAGAAAGCAATAAAATTACTTTGAAATACTTAAGACAGAATAATTTTACTTACACAAGGAGAGGATTTAAAGCTAAAGTACTAGTGTCTTTTAAAGTAGGTATTGGTATTCGTGTATTTAGTTGTTTGTGGACTGGAGAGGGTTGGGGTTTCTTTGTTATTAAGTTCTGTGTGGTAGAGTTATGGCCAAATTAATGATACTTTTAAAATTTCATCTTCACATTTTATACTCCAGTGCAATTGGTTAGAGCTATCCAGTTTTATGGCTGCCTCAAATAGTGACCTGTGATTATTGTTGTCTCTCTCTTCCCATTTGGTTGAAGAAAAAGATTCTGACAGGCTTGTTCTCCTTTTATCTTCTCCAAGGGCTATTTGAAGAAATAGAATGTTAAATATGTTTCATGATTGGAACCGTGAAAAGGGGTGAGTAATAACCCCTCTGCATATCCTGGTAACGATTACTTTTCTGTTTGGACTTTGATAATTTGCAGTAAAAGTCTTCAGCAAGAGAATGCTTCAGCATGGGCAGAAGTAATGAGTAAAATACTTAGTGATGTAATACCTTTTCTAGTCTGTTTAGTCAATGTTGCTGTTTAATAGCACTGTTACCTTGCAGAGAAACCTTACTAAAGAAAGCAGTCATTTTTAATTCAGTACTGGCCTTTTTATTTCTCAATGTCATTTTTAGTTCAAAACAAACTTCCTGTGTTGCATAGCAAGTATTCCTTTGTCCTTCTTGTTCACAATTTCTGTTAATGGGAGTCCAGTTTAGGGGAGCCCAGTGGCACTCAGCAAATTGGGAAGACTTTAGCCGTAGTAAATCCTTGGGGGGGGTTGCAAAAGTGCCTCATGTGATGCCTTCTATTCTCAGCATAGGTTAAAATTAGAACTAGACTGACATTGCATTGGAGTCTGAGTGAGAGTTTTAGTTGGCTTTGGTAATGCAGACAAGATTCATAATTTCTCTCTGCTCTTGTCCAGAAAGCAATGAGTCACAGAAAATCCTTGCAAACACCAAGTAATTGAGGTAAGTTGTTGTTAAACTCTTTCTGATGCTTGGAGGTGAAGTTGTTGGGAGATCTGATTACTTGGGAGTGAATTTGCAGTTGTTTTACAGCCATGCCTGGGAATTCATTTCTGAATTGTTGGCTATGATGGCAAGATTATTATGGTTTTTATTTTCTTGATGAATAGTAAGATCTAAGAACAAGATCTTTTTGATGGAATCCTGTTATATTATGAAATTATCCTGAAAATAGTCATATGCTTAGTTCCTTTGATATTTCATGATTCTAAGGCAGTACTTGTTGAATAATATGCAAATGAAAGTTGCCCAGAATGAGCCTTAATAGAAATAAGTATTGGTTTGACTGTGTATACTATGATACTGGGTTTGGTAATACAACTATTAACAAATGTCTCTTTTCTGCACAATTTATATAAAAAGAAATAATTCTAGTTTTCTGCCTAAAAGGGATTGTAGTTCAAAAAATATCTCTAAACAACAAGAAATGATAGATCAGTTAATCACTTGATCTCAATAGAAATTTAATCTTGAAAAAATCAGGTAATTTGAATTGTAACCACTGTCTGGAGCAAAAAAACTCATGCATACAAAGCATTACTGTTATTATTGGGATGGGGATTGGGAAGGGTAGTTACTCTGATGACCACTGAAAGAGAAGCTAATCCTTCAAACTAATAAATGTGATCGCATCTCTGTGAGGGAGGGAAAAAGTATACAGTCCTCTCTTTACAGGAAAAAATCCAATCCTTCTGTAGGAACCCAAAGGCCAGACTGCACTGTGCCATGCTGGGGTTGCCATTTTGTTACTTGTCAAATCCTGCCATTTTTCCTTAACAAACAGTGAACACATAAGACGTGAATGTATTAGACCAGATTCTTCTTTATTCAAGCTTTATAATTTGATTTTGTGCTGTCTTTACAACAGGAGACAATCCTGACATTTTACATTTTATTTGCCTACACATTTTAACTTGATTTCAGTATAAGCAGACTTTACAAATAACTATTTTAGCAAAAGACATAGTAAACATAGAACAGAATGGTTGACAGTTTGAACACAAAAATGGTCACTAAGCAATTGTGGCATATCCAGGCCACACAAAATTTTAACAGAAAAAATATGAAAAAAAAGATTGGTTCTAGAAGACAGACCTGCAGCAATTATTGTAGGGAAATATATGTATGAAAAGACATGAAATTCCTCTTTTATTATTACCTACCTGCTTGTTTGGAAGAAAGTTATCCTTACTATTTTTTTTTTTTTAGTTTGAAGCATATATATAGGATATTTGTCTTACTTGCTACTACAGGTATCAGTAGAAAGTTAGAAAGGGAGCATTCACATCATCGTGTTCAGAGTACACTGCTGCTGGCATGAGGTTTGGCCCTGCCACCTTATCTGAATATCAGTATCTTGGCTCCAGTAAGGCAATGAGAATGATTTTTAGAGGGATGCACTGATCAGAAGGAGTGAGTATCCTATTTTGCTGCTCTTCAGGACAATATGTATTAATTATCTCACTAAAGGATAGATAACTTCAAAATTTTAGACTGAATTTAATTTTAAATATGAATTCTGATACTCAGTAGGGATACATAAACATTCAAAGAGAAATCAGAAGGATTTAAATGCATTTTCCCAACTATAAAATACATTGTAATGAGTTAAGCTATGAAGAAAATGAATGCACATAAAATACACTAATTAATTTCCAGGAACACTTCAGTTTTTGTAAAGTGCAAAACTCCTTTAGTGACAAGTATTTATATCAGGTAGGTGCCAGAATGCAGCTATCAGAATTGAACTGCCTTAGATTGCAGGTAACAGCCTAATTTCTTCCTGGGATGGGAATGAATGCTCAAATCTGCATTTAATAGTTATGGTCAATGCTTAGCCTACCATTGGAAGGAACTGAGAGTAGCAGTTGTTCACTGAATAAGAGCACAGAGACTGTAAAAATACCATTTCTTATTGTAATAAAATTTAACTAGGTGCAATTACCTATTTTTATAAAGAGAAAGCAGTCCATAAAATCCTGTCAGTTCTTTACATTAACTCATTTGATAACAGAATGAAGTGAGTATTGCAGTGTTTTAGTTTTCACATCACTGTCCACGTCTGGTAACCCATACCTGAAGTGGTGCATTGAGCCTGAAATTCAGTCAGATTCCTGCAAGCAAATCTGAACATGTAAAGGATCATGGCTGAAACTGCAGTTTGCCTGGGAACATTCACTGCTGTGAAGACACTCTGGGAAGTGAGAATACACAAGATAAATGAAGAATTACAGAAAGAAAAGGAATTCAGGCAGAGGTCTGCAGGAAGGTAGGTAAATTGTAGCTCTTTAATTATGTGAAAAGCTAGACTGTATGTTAATAGTTCAGAAGACTGTAATTGGTTTCTTCAAACTCATGCAGACTTTAATTCTTTAGTTGTTACTCCAGCAGGATTCCCAGTCATTAGAACTTATCTAGTGTCTGTGATAAAAATATTAGTTTATATAGATTAAATCCCCTGAACTCAGATACTAAAATCCTCTGCTCTGTAAATATTCTAACCTGTGAAGATTTTTTTGTGCTTTCTTCTCCATTAAGATATTAACAGGGGTTGCTTGGTCTTCTGTCTGGCCAGCAATTTTATGAAATTTTAGATTCTATTTTTGGTACTCTTAATTTACCAGATGTGTTTGAAATGGAACAACAAATTCAAAAGTTACTCACTGAGAATAAAAACAGAAAGAAAGAGAATTACCTTGTCCTAATTCTTGTTTAGGTCCCCTTTGGGAATCAAGCTAAAAGAAGCTGATTGACCTATTTTCTTGCACTTACATGTAGTGGAATGGAAGGTTTTCATGTTAGGAGACTGCTTCAAAATGTGCTTTGGAACTTAATTCCACAAGAGGTTATATTCTGTGGCCCTGCTGTAACATGTTGAAAAGGAATTGTGTCCTCCTTCTGAATGTAAATTTGAAGAACTGTAAATTAGAATTCCTATAAATTAGTACAGCTGAACATTAAGGGCTCGTCTTCTCTCCAACTGATAGCATATTAACATCCAGATATAATTAATGTTATTTGACAATAAAGCAATTGTCTCTTTTTCCAGAAAATAGATAGGATAGCAATTATTGGCTGTATTCATTGTGGCACCACTGGCAGATCTTCTTTCCCTTGTAGGCTACTGCTTGTGTGGGAGGAGAGAGCTGCTTTAGCAAAGCTCAAAGAAAAAGTTATTAATGAAGGTGGAAGAGCAATTTTAAGGATAGAAGAAGAAGAATGGAAGGTAGTGTTGTTAGGAATAAATGCTGCTTGTATTGAATGACTGATGCATTAGAAAACTACTATTTCCAACTTTACACTTACAGTGGTACTATGTTTGTTCTATTATCTACTCACTCTGCTTTGCTAACACTGAATTGGGACACACTGTTGTGAGTGTAAAAGCAAGCTGGGTGTTTTTTAGTCCTGAATATTAAGCATTACTCTGCAAAAACAAAGCCCAAAAGGCTTTTCTGTATTAGAAATTATTTACACTGCAAAGCATGATTTTCATTATGTAAATTCTGATTTAACATTCACACACCAGAACTACTGAAATGTGTCAAGGTGAAAACCCCCTGTGTTTGGGTGCATAAAGGGGGTGCATTGTTTGTTGTCTAAGAGTGAAAATGAGCCAGTAGATTCCCAGAACACAATCATTGTTGTTTCTCATGCACAGGGGGAATGTGCTGTTAATGCTGGCAGGGTGAAGGCCAGCAGTGCTCTGAGCCATGCAGAAATGCACAGCCCAGCTCCTAGGAAGTGATGAGTATTAGTTTGTGTTGAGGCCAGTGAGAACATGACAACCAGACCCAGCCATACTCCAGTGGTCTGCAGGCCAGTGGTCCTTGTTCTTTGCATATAGACACTGTAGTTTTTTGTCCCTCAGCTCTTCAGCTCTCAGCTGCTCACTGTTTTTATTGACAGAATAGGAAATAGAATTTAGATCTCCCTTTATGTGCAAGTATCTATACAGAGCAGTTTCATCTTCAGTTATATTGATTTTTTTAAAAAAAGAAACAAAAACAAGCCTGAAACCTCTCAATGACAGTACTGCAGGTATTAAATCCTGGGAGCCAAAAGTGGGCAGGTTAAGCTGTGATCAGAATGACAACCCACACTGGTGTTCACTTCAGGATCATGGAATATGCTGAGTTCATTGAGTTGAACTCCTACCTTTGCACAGCACCATCTCCAAGAGTCACACCATGTGCCTGAGAGCATTGGCCAAACACTTCTTGACCTCTGTCAGGCTTGGTGCTGTGACCACTACCCTGGAGAGCTGTTCCAGTGCCCAAACACCCCCTGGGGGAAGAACATTTTCCTAATATATTGATGTAAACCTTAATAAAATGTAAACCTGTCCTAATATGTATGATATTAAAATTGTATCAGTTATGCTTGCTATTTCTAGCATATTTTAGAAAACAGTTATCAGGATTGCTTTTGTAACCTACATATTACAGTATGGCTTAAGAAAGAGGACAGACTGTTAGTGTTTCAAATAAAACTTCTGCCTCAGCCTGTATTCTAAGCTGAATTTCTTCTGGTTTGTGTTTCTTGTTGTAGACATTACCTTCGTGCTTATTGAAACTAATCCATCTCCAGGAATGGCAGCTGCACAGAACCAGTTTGCAGAAAATTCCTCAATTTATTGGAAGATTTCACAGCCTTGTTGTTCTGGATCTATCCCGGAACTCAATTGAAAGTGTACCTAAAGAAATTGGTGAGCTGTGCTTTTATTTTAAGCTGCTTTTTTAAGAAAATTGGTCTCCCACAAATGTACCATTTTTGTGCCCTTAGCCTGTCTAGTAATCCTATTGGGTAGTAGGAAGACAGATGAT
The DNA here is from genome assembly GCA_008694505.1 of Cyanoderma ruficeps. NCBI lineage: Eukaryota > Metazoa > Chordata > Aves > Passeriformes > Timaliidae > Cyanoderma > Cyanoderma ruficeps. Next base: position 7,377,500 of record VZDJ01001247.1, read on the forward strand.
TTTAATCTGACAGTGAGATAGAGATCTCCAAACCATAGATTCCCTGTAAACTAAAAATGGGGCTGGATGGAAGAGACATCTCTATGAAAGCTCCCCATGACAAAAAAAAGGACCTGTTTGCACAGCAGGGACTAGACATCAGAATGCAGCCAGCAAAGTGATAACTGAAAAACAGACTTCATGTTCTCAGTCCACAGCATGTTACCTAGTCAGAATTTTTTGGTTTTGGGTTTTTCCTTGAAGCACTCAACTAGAGTGCAGTCCTGTACTAAAGAGTCCTAAAGTGCTATTATGTGCAGTTCAGTGATTTCTTTTTGTTTTGTTTTGTGAGAACACAGAGCATTTATATAACAGTACAAGGATAAGACAAAACAAGTAATATTGTGCCTTGAATAGAATAAGACATGAACATTTCTCATTTGTGCTCTCTGCAGGCCAGCTGACCAGCCTCCAAGAGCTGCTTCTCAGTTACAACAGAATAAAATCTGTTCCTAAGGAAATAAGTAACTGCATCAGTCTGGAAAGATTGGAACTGGCTGTCAACAGAAGTATCTGTGATCTTCCTCCTCAGGTTTTGACTGTTTAGTTTTATTTAATGCATATTTTGAATTTATCTGAAGCCAATTATCGTTGCACGTTGCATTTCTGTTTTTAGGTGTGCTGTGCTGCTGGGATTTCACAGTACTCCACAGAAACACTGATGTGAACAACCTTTCTATGACTGGTCAAACTGAAGCTGCCTGAGAAGCACATACATACACCTGAGTAGCTGAAGGAGCCAGTCTTTACTGTGGGCAGATAAATGACTTGGCAGTGCACAGAGGGCAGTGACACACTCCATATAAATTTGTTTAGGCTGGATATTGTCACTGATTTACCCCAGTAAGAATCTGATACCTTAGCACAGAGAAATTCCCTTTTATGGCTGAGAGTACAAATTCATACCATATGCCAGGACAGCTGAAAGCATCTTTACCAGAACAGCTGGATCTGAAAGGGGCTTGTGTGATTTATACAACTGCCTGTGCAGAGGTGAACAATTGTTCTCAAATGTTGGAAACAATTATGAGAGAATGAAAAAACTACTCACCTACTATTGAACTTTAATTTGAACAGACTGAAATGTGGGAGACCTGCATCTATAACTATTAGCCTTTTAGATAGATAGCAATCAGTGCATTGCAAAATTGAGTGAGTCCAAACAGCAATAGCCAACATAGAATCTTCAAATGGAAATATACACTATTAACCAAAATCCAGAATTTACAAAATCTATGTGGATAGAGGTTGCAGGGTGTAATATAGAAAATCCAAAGTTCTGTCCTATGGAGACTGTGATGATGTGAACACTGGGAAGCTTTGGTTGTGCACACTTGAGTGGCATTCAGTGTTGAGACAATTGCACCAGGTCTGCTATAAAACATCTTTGTGTCACTTGAACATTGCAAAAGCACCTGAAGGTGTGATTCAGCAGGGGACTTAGGTGCTGTGGTACTACGTTGTATTTTTTGAATGTCTTGCCAGGGTAGTAGACTTCACAGCATGGAAGGTGTCGTGGTTCACTCCAAAATACAGTCCATGCAATTTTATACATAAAAATCTAAATATTTGATTAATGAAAAATGGCATATTGCTTGGAGTATGAAATACTAAGGACAGTAGTCTCTTTAAAATTCTTTTCCTTGAGGCTTGGGGCATATCTGCATTGTAGTCAGCAGTGAGGGCACTTGCTGCTGGGTGGGAGGTAAAGTTCTGCTGCCTTATCAGTTCCCAACCTATCTATCTTCTGGCAAAACTGTTATTGTTAGGTACTATCAGCTATTGGAACTCAAAACTGTTCTGTGTTACTGGCTCCAAAATGTGCTGTCATGTTTCTCAACATTATTAGATTGCTGCTGTACTGCTGCAACAGCTACACAAAGCTGCATTAAATCTCCCCTTCTTTTCAGCTCAGTGACTTAAAGAAGCTGTCACACATAGATCTGTGCATGAATCAGTTTACTGCCATCCCTTCAGCTCTCCTCAACATGCCCAATCTGGAATGGTTAGATATGGGGGGAAACAAACTCCAGGAGCTTCCTGATGCCATTGACAGGTAAATAGCTCAAAGCTCATCCTAGTGCAATTCCATTACATTGAAATTCTAATGAATAAATACTACTTCAAAAGATAATTGTTATGTTTACCTCACTCCAAAGTCATGATTTTATCAGCCCTAATGTGATGTTTTGGATAAACTGGAATAATCCATTCAATTAACAATAAATTCAATATCAACTATAAGGTTAAATATTTATTGTCAATGACATTTTTCAACATTGAGTAGGTGATTATCTTGGCTATGGGATTTCCTTTGAGACTTGTTGCACTATGAGTCCTTCATGTGGCTGAAAAATTATTTTATAGTAATGACTGATAAGATTAATTTCCTAAATATTGATTTATCCCACAACTACCTATTTTTCAGAATGGAAAACCTCCACACTTTATGGCTCCAAAGGAATGAAATAAACTCTTTGCCGGAAACCATTGGTAATATGAAAAATCTTAGTACTCTTGTTCTTAGCAACAACAAACTTAAGGATATTCCAGCTTGTATGAAGGACATGACAAATCTGAGGTAAGAAAAAGCACCAGAAATATAAATTAAAATACTAGGAAATATTTCTTGAAGTCTCCCTTGAGTTGTGTATCATAGAGTGATACCAAGGAAGAGGAAAAGGCATTACCACAGTTGTACAGGTGGACACAATAAATCATCATAATTACACAGATTCACCACATTTAAGAATCTGGTCATGCAAGCTTTGTGTAGTGCAAATTAGCTAAAGAAGTAAATTATAATAGCTGCAGTCTCACATGGAAAAGTAGACTATAATACATTTTCTCATTTCATAGCCCTCCCCCTATATTTGCCCTTTTATATCACTTTCTAAAGGCAAGAGTTTGCAGGCATAAAAATGACAAAAAGTAGAACTTTGCCATTGAGAAATCAAGCATTCAGAGTTAAACAAAAATTATTAGGTTTAAGGACATGGATGAAACTCTCATGTACTTGATACGTAAAATAAAAAATGTAAATTCTTAATTGGTAGAATTTGAAGTACTCCTTAGCATACTGTGACAGAAACTTTCCTTTTGTTAGCATTTTCATTTGGGTTACTGGATGTTGGCCATTTTAGAAAAAGATGCTAGTCTGCATAAACCATGCCTAACCCAAAAAGACAATTCCTGCTCTCAGCTCTTTTGGAAGCACCTCCTTAACTAAATACACACAAGCATAGGCCCAAGGATGGCCCAGGAAGAGAGACAGGACTGGCACCTGCCTTGCAAAGCTGGGAGGAGCCACCTGCACTGTCCTCATCCACTCACCTGTTTGTGAAAGCTCAATACATCTGATAGTGGGGTCAGAAACTGAAGACAAAATGCTGAGGACCACGATGCTTTTTCCCATCACAATCAGTTACTGTTATAAAGCATCTTCTTAGCTTGCTTTTTCTTAATACTGCTGATAGAGTGGTGAGTTTAGTATAGCAAGAACTTTATTTCCTTTTGCTTAAAATAGTGTTTGAGAACTCTTAATTCAGTTTCAAAAGAATTTTTTTCTCTGGAAAAAACTTACTGCAAGAGTAACTTTTTCTGATGAATTCCTAGGTTTGTCAACTTCAGAGACAACCCACTGGAGCTAGAGGTAACACTCCCTCCATCTGAGAACACAGACGAGGAGGAGCAACAAGAAATGTTTGGCATTGACTTCATGCACATGTATATCCAGGAGTCACTCAAGAAAACAGGCATGGCTTTTTTATCAGTTCTCATCTCTCCACAATACAGTGAGGGACAGAGGGATAAACTGAGGAAGAGAGGGATAAACTGGATAAATAAAATCTAGGATATGTACAGAAATGAAACATGAACAACCTTCTTAATAAATAAGTAATGTTTTCCAAAAAAATCTGTAAACAGGCTTTTGCTGAGGGCAGGGGCACTTTCAACAGGAGTTGGCACAGTAAGGTCTCCCTACAAACAGCATAGATTCTGGTAGGAACATACTGGAACCATGGAGCACTGTAATAAACGTGCCTGAGTTACCTACACCATGGATAACTACAAGCTGATGACTGGTTTTTGTATTTGCAATTTAATCAGTTTACATAGTGAACATTACATCCTTTAATTGATGAAGCTCAACTTTTCCTGGTTTTGGGTGTTATCCAGATGGGACTTCCAGAGGAAGATTAAGGGACAAAAGCTATGTTCCCAACATATATCTTTTAGCAATGAACTATCAACACCTGATAAATAGATGTTTCTCACAACATAAAACAGAGTCAATACATGGCCTTAAATGCTTTAAAATCCCCCCAGTTTTATCCCATTTCTGAAACATGACAAAAATTTGCTGTTCATTGTCTCCAGAGTAACAGTTTTAATGTTGCAGTAAGAGACCCAAATAAGCACTTTTGAACAGATGTTCAGTTGGCAGCTGTTACTTGCAGAGAGCACTTCCCTGCAGATATAAAATGTTCTCTCTGATCTTCATTTTGTTTTGTGAAGGCTTAAAAAAAGAATGGCATGCTCTTGATTTAGAACACTAAGCCAGCTTCTTTCTTATCAATATTTCATGAATGAATAAACAAATTAGCAAAAATAAACCAAGATGACACCTTAGACATAAGTTTTCTTTCTGAATAGATTCCCTAGCAGCACAGGCTGATGAAAGTACTTAGGCTTACTTAAATATTTTAAGAGGAAATACAAAGCTATTCTGAACTTCAAAGTGAAAATAAAGTATGTCAACTTCTCTTATTTTAACATATTGTCTTTCAGGAAATGTGGAAAGTTGTACTTCTGGTTCTCCTCCTGTCATGAATCCTAATGAATAAAGAATGTAACTGTGAATGAAGAAAATATCAAGTACACTTCTGCATAGCAAAGAGGCTACAACAGGTTTCAAATTTTCTTAGGGATTTTATTTTTCCACTGATGAGAACTGGTTAGCATATTTGTAATTCCCAGTGAAACTGGAAAATATAAGACCTTTTCTTGGGTACAGGAAAGGAAAGAGTTGTGGGTTGGTTTTGGTTTTTTTTTTGGTAAGAAATTAATTAGCTTTTTTAAAAAAACCCAGCTGAGTTTTATAGGGTTTGGTTTTTTCCCTATCAATTCCAAATCTATCTCCTATCATGTAGCCGGCTCTGGTATCAAAGCAGGATTTGGGACAGCTGTCAACAGGACATTCTCCAAGGACACAGCAGACTCTGTGTAAACCTGCAGTGCAGCCTTGTATCCTTGCTGCTGTAAATACTCGATCCGTCCGTGATCAATCAGCCGCTTACAGAGGCCACCGACCTCCTTCCGCTCCTCCACGCTCAGGATCCTGGGGCCAGAGAAAGGAAGGAAGGAAGGAAGGAACAGCTGTCAGAAAACAGTTTTGGTAATTAACATTAGTAGTTAAGTTTAGAAAAACTACCAAAGTCATTGTAAGTTCATTTCAGTCAGGCAAGCATGACTGCTGAAATATTTTGGAATGTACATCCATGAAAATTTTATTTTTAAAGTAAAGCATTTCTATAAGTTTAATAATGAAATGTTTCTGCAAAATGAGTTCTTTTGAGGACCCCAAACAATTTAATGTGCCACTATACACAGCTTTTCTGCTGGAGTCCATTTGCTAGGAAAAAAAATGTACATACCCTTGTAAAGTATCAGAACCACTCTCTGTCCTGCTGAGCGTTTGTTCATGTTCTTCTGTGTCATTAGTTTGACATTCACTGTCTTTACTTGTAGAAGCTTTGCTTGTGGTTTCTTGCATGCCACAAGTGGCCCAGCTACTCATTCTCTGAAAATAATGGAATTCTACTGGTCCCAGTCCTACTGATTTAAAGAAATCTCTGCCTACATAATGTGTCCAGTCACACTTGTGATGGCAACACAAAGCAATAACAATTCCAGCTACAGGCTTATGGTCTTCTGTGGTGCTTTCATTACCAGCAGATTTGTGAGGAGCCACCTCTGTCTGAGCAACCCTGCAGTGTTTTGGTGCAGGCTCTTCATCTTCTTCATCACAGGAAATGGTGTAACTTTCCACCAAGCATCTCAAAGCAAGATCTGGGAATGAATAAATACATCCCCCCAACAACAAATATCCATAAACACCATGCCATTATTTATACAGGCTGTATCATGGTTGGGAATGTGCTTCCCACAAAGAAAAATAAAATTACACGTCACAAACTAAGCCAGAAAGCAAGTTCAGTGGTAACTAAAAATCACAAACACACTTTGAAAACATGAAAACCCTAAATGTGGTTTCCCTGAACCTTCTAAGAGCTTATCCTCTGAAATATTTGTTCTGCAAAATTGAATTTAAAATAATTTGGTCAACAAATTGGCATCTTGTAGGAGAATCTCCTGTAAAACACACAAGTATTCGCTCTAAAGTTTGATATCTAGGACACAATCTATTTAATATGCATGGGTACTTCTTAAATGCTTAACTGTGTCATCTTTGTCATGCTACCTATAAAGGTGCCACATTTGAGATGTCTCTTCTCTACAGAGTAGCCATATAACATTAGAAAAACTGTATTAGTTTAAAGTTATCAGGACAGAAACACAATCTTATTTGTGTTTGGGATACCATATTCAGGCAGCCAATAAAGATTTAGAAAGAAAATTGTTTCAAAGAAGAGGCAACTGTGCTAAAAAGAGTACTCTCAAGTATATAACCCATTCCACCACACTGTATTCTCTGTTCTAATCTATTAAAGCCAAGAAGGGCTTCAATTCTGCCTAAAGTATCCTTACATCTATTAATTACTATTAATTAGTGTGTACACCAACAAAGGGTTAGAGGGCAAGAATAGTTTAAAAGGACTTAAAAGTTTGGAAGATAGTCCCTTCAGAGTGTAAGGTTTAGTACCCTGCCTTTCTGCAGTTCACACATCTGTAATTCATACCTGTTGCAGCACCACACAAATGCTTCCCAATTCCTACCACTGGTAGCTTTTTCTTCTCCAAAATTGGTACCTTATCTGGAGGGAAAAAAAAACAAACCGACCAACTAACCCCCATCCAATCCACAACTACCCAGCACCTCTGTTTTTTCCAAATAATATAATTTCAGCACTCTTAGAAATAAATGTATGCCACTACTAAAAATACAGTGATTGGCACATTCAGTTATAAGCTATTCAAAGGGAAGTCTTTTGTTAAGACAAATTAAAAGAATAGGATGCTGTGGCTGGGAAGCACATTTAACCATTTCAACCTTTCTATACTGCCTGTGAAAGGTAAATATGACATTAATGTATCTCCTGCTGACAGGTGCTCCCACAAATTCTGTAGCATTGATGGTGCATCACTTGCTTAATTCTACACATAAAACAGGCAATGCAAATGTGTTTAATTCTGCAAGTGCTAAAGAACCTTCAAAATGTATTTGTTTTGGTACTTCTCACCTGCAATTATGTCCTATGAGTGTATAAAAAGTAGAAAACTTTAAAACTCCATTTAAAATATATGTACATGTGTCTGTATGTATCTTCACACATGCCTGTGTGTATATATGTGTATACACAGAGCACCAACATGTCCAAGCAACCACTGAGAATAATCCTCAGAACCAAGTCCATTTAAGCATGTTAGATACAAACTGACTGGAACCCTAATTCAAAATTTAAAAATAAGCTTCTATTTCAGAATAACACAGGCCAAGAAGGAACTTACTTAAACATAAGTGCTGAATGTCTACTTGAAGCCTCTCAAATACAGAATCTCTCTTTTTGTGCTTTCCATCCACCTGTTTAAACAGAACAAGAGATTACATAGGGCTGACCACTAATAATTATAATTTTGCTCCAGGTATTAATGTCAGACATTTTTCTTGTCAAATCAACATCTGCGAATTTCCAACATGAAACATCAGGATTTTTTTCTAATGAATTTGCTATTGGTGAAGTATGGAATGTGTAACTTGTAAATTTTAAATTTATTGAGGATAAAAAAGAAATACTAACGGCTTCAATGGCAATGGTTTAAAAATTATACTTTACCCTCTTACCTTGAATCTTGTGGTTGCCCTTTCCACAAGCAAAAACTGAACACTTTCAACATTCTCTAAGGCAATATCAACCCAATGAGACAACTTTCCTCGCCCAGCTCCAAACTCAACAAAACACCTTCCTGGACCAAGTAAATGCAATTTTTCCATGTTACCTAAAATAGAAGCCTACAAACATCAAAAGATTATTTGTGAACCAAGAAAATATATCTCCTGTGTTTTGTAATACCTTACAGAAAAATTATTCCTTCATCCAACTGCAGAAGGCTTTTGTAAGCCTTCCTTTCAGTGAGGGATCAAGGAAAAGATGATGTGTGTACAGAGGAAAGGGATTATATCCTCTGTTTTACCGTATCAGATTTCCTCTGTGGGAAGCAACTGGCATTATGCACCCAGTAACACAAATTCACAGCAGCACAATCCCATGTCTAAACCCCTCTACAGTTATTAGTAAATCAGACCAAACCTGTTGCTTCAGGTGTTTGAAAGCAGATTCCCCATTCTTTGGGTCATTTAAGGCTTCTTGTAAGGCCTGGTGGGACAGTATTTGTTCCTTAAGATGAAGTTCCAGGCCTGGAGACAAATACAAAACTTTTAGGTATAGCTTTTGAGTTTCCAAGAGTTCCTAGTTTGTAACACACATTATTACAATTGTGGCCTGAGCTCAGTTTGTAGCACTAACAAGACAGTCTGCTGGGAGCTTAATTCTATCATTGTATCTTTATATCAGAGCTGTATTGTTATCTATAGTAATATCTGAGTGAGGAAAAAAAGCAAAACAAAAGGAAGGGAACACAGGATTGGAGTTTTATCATTCTTTCAATCTAGGGGGTTTTTTTTTGAGTAACATTCAGCTATTGGAGGTCTGCCTGACAGTTATTTCAGATGTGTTTATGGGACCTATCTCATATTTTTACAGGTATCTAACAACAAAAATAACAATGAAATATTTAATCAATTCAATTTAAACATCTTAGGTATTTAGTATTAAGCTCACCATTAGTTGCTTTTTTCAGCTTGATAATTAAGTTCTGCAGCTCTTCGATAGATAGAGAAGATAGAGGAACCTTTTTAAGGAAAAAGAAAGTGACATCAATAAATTTGAGACCTTTGAAATTTTCTGTATTTTTGTAGTCATAAATTGCAACATGTAATGTAAGGACTGAGCCCAAAACCAAGTAATGTACTCACCTGTTTTTCTGGTATTTCTGCTACATCTTTTAAACCAGCATTAATATCTTGAACAAAGTAGACCTTAAAAAAAAAAAAAAGAAAAGAAATTTTATTCAGTTAATTACCAGGAAGCAAATAGCTAAATTCTTCAGTGTTCTTATTGTAAGGTACGTAGCAATAGGAATCCACTGCAAAGATCTTCCAAGTAATTTTTCTTCCTATAGTCAGATCCTGAATCCCAGCCAGAAGTGACTCTTCTGACACAGTTTTACAAGACTAAACATGTTCATGAGTTAAGCAGTCAGTGCTTACTAGACAGATTCCAGAGGCCATTTCCAGGTTTCCCAGGGAATAGCAAAGGTGGTATTCTAATCAAGCAGAGAAGGCAGGCAATAAAGAAGCCATCCTCTGCTTTCTTGGAAGAGCTGTTTAAACACGTCCTGTTCCTTCCCCCAGCAGCTGTCAGCCAAGCTTCCCGTGGCTCCCTGCCAGCCTGACTGCAGTGGGCAGTTGGCTGGAATACCCAAAGCCTCCCTGCAGCTTTTGCTTTCCCAGGACAAGCTCTCACCCAGCCTCTGAAATGAATGGCATAGTGAGAGCCTGTTCCCTGCGTGCATTTCTGAGAATAATTAATTCAACATTTTTGTTTGTAACCAAGAAAAAGTGTACCAAATTACAATGACAAGGGGCAGAGAATATGAGGGGACTGGAATGTGAGTTGCATTTCAGCAAGTACTTACAGAGCTTCCATCCTGCCTTACAATAGTGCTTTGCTAGAACTGCTGCCCTGCAGCTCACAGCTACTGTCAGCACAGAAAATTCTCTGCAGGGCTGTAATGTTTAAGGCCTTAAATCTGAGAGGAAGTGCTGAAATTACACTGCACTTACAGGCTTTGGCTTCTCTCTTGAGTTACATTTTTTTAAATGCTTTTGTAGTTGGTCTTCATATACAGTGCTAAAAGCCAAATGGAGAGAAAAGTAAGTATCATGTGAATACTGACAAAGAACGGGAAAAGCATTTACATATACTCACTGTTTTGGATCAAGAGGGCACGGAATTCTTTTTCTGTCATTTTGTTCCTAGTTAGAAAAGTTTTAGAAAACACTTCAGCATGCGTTCAGTGTTGTATTTTAAATAAGCTGTTGAGGGGCATCAGCTTCATAAAACATCTATTCAGAATAGGTGAGTTAACCGGAACGGAGAAACGGAGACAAGAACTTGATACTTGACTGGATCCTAAAAGAATTAACCCCGAATGCAAGGGGAGCGCTGCTGCTGGGCTGAAGCGAGTGCCCGGCACACAGGCTCAAGGGAAGGCACAGGCGCTGCCTCTCCCACCCGTGCCGCCAGAGCGGGGCCACCCCGAGCCGCCCACCCTCCCTCCCGGCCAGAGAAGGGTCCCTGCACCTCCTCGTGCCCGTGCTCCCCACAGAAGCGCCTGCCGGCCGCCGCCACCATCCTGCAGAAGCGCCGCTTCCTCTGCACGAAGTGAGCGCAGCGCCCCGGCTCCGGCGCCGCCATCGCCGCTCCCGGCGGCCCCCGCGCCGCCATGTTGCGGCCCCTCCCCGCGGGCGGGAGCAAGATGGCGGCGGAGCGGATCTTCGACCGGTCGGTGTGGGTGCGAGTGCGGGACTGCGGCTGCGAGGAGCGGTGAGTGCGGGCCGGCTCCGCAGGAGTCTCTCTGCACTTCTCAGTGGAGCTGCGAGCCACAGGCTCTTTACTCCTGCCTGCCCTGTGCTCTGAGCGCTGCCGCGCTTTGGGGTTGCTGCGGGCACCCTCCGGGTGTAGGAGGGGCCGGGTCTGGCGAGGCCCGGGGCAGCCGGCGAGGGCCGGGCGGTCGCCGTGGATGCTTCGCCAAGGGGGTGAAGCCGGCGGGGCGCCGGCAGCGGAGAGAGCTCGCAGTGGCTCGGTGGAAGCGCCGCTGTGCCCGGGGCTGAGGCGAGCCGAGGGCCGGGCGGCCGCCGGGCCCGTGCGGGATTTGGAGTCTCCCGGACCGCAGCGTTGCCCGGGGGCTCTCCCGCCTCTCTCCCGCCTTTCTCCCGCCTCTCTCCCGCACCGCGGCCTCTTCAGGCGCGGCTCCTCCTCAGCGGTCCAGGGACCCGCGGGTTTGAGCCGCCTGAGCGAGGGTGCGCACGGCGGCGGTGCCTGGGGAAGCCCAGACATTCCGTATGTGGAGCGTCTCTTCAAAACAGAATTAATTTCCGCACTGTGGGTCCTGTCTGCATTAGACAGTGTGTGCCCGATTCACCTGTGAGAAGGCGCGGAAAGGCCGGTGTCTGTGATGTGCGTTGTAATATAAGTGACTTAGTACTCGACAAGAAATCATTGAAGACAAGGCAGCACTATATAAGTGATTATCAGGAGTTTGAGCAATCGTTAATAAATTTCAACAGGCTTTTACAAAAGTTCTAGTTTCTGGACAGAGTTTCAAAACTTCTGCCTTGCTCTTTAAAGTCCGGTGGATAATAAGCAGTAAAGCAAGCAGAAGAAAACCCAGCTCTGACTGAGGAGCTGCAATGACTGAAACTCTTACATCTTAGTCTCAGTCATTGGTGGGAACTTTCTTGATGTTTCTGCTTAAATTTTTATTTTTGAAATGTCACTGATTTCTGTAATGCTGCTGTGAACATGTGTTATTTGGAGAATGTTTTCTTGAGTTGTTATTGAGTTTCATCTTTTTGTACACAGGAGATTAAATATTCGAGTGACTATTGAACTACTGTCAATTTCTAATCCTGTTCATAAAAAGGTTTGTAAATTAATCATATCTTTGTCATTCATTAAGTATTACCTGAATTTCATTATATAAAAGGATAAGTAGGAAAAGTAAAATGGGATTTTAGTCTTTGCCATTTTACTTTATTTTTTATTTAATTTTTTGAGTAACTTAGTTGATTTGGTATTGTGTTTTCCCCCCCCCTCCCCCCGTCCCTCTCCCCCAGCCTTTTTCGGCCCTCTGTTTTAGTTTGGCTGTTGATGGGTCTTACCAAACTTGCATATTAAAAGCATTTAGAGATGCACAGGGGAACGTGAGAGCTTAAGAGTACCTTTAGTTCAAGATACTAAATTGGGAGTAAAAAAAAAATCTTTCTCGGGGAAGATAGTGAGATCAGTCACCACTGGAGATTTTGTAATCTCTTGTATTATATATCTGATTTGTCACAAAGTGTTCAGCCCCCCAGCATGATGGTAAGGTTGGTTATGATGGTGTTGGGTAAAGGTTTGTTTGTGAAGGAATGCAGCAGTGTTTGGTCAGTCTGCTCTGGTGCTGTGGGAATGGTGCTTCCCTGTGAGCAGAAGCAGCTGAGTTAGCAGCGTGAGCTGAGCTGCAGCCTGTGTCAGGAGGAGCCTGGAAACTGGAAATGCAGTGGAGTGATCAGTCTAAAGAGAGAACTCCCAGTGCTTGCTCAGCTAATGGGACATCAGACCAAGCAGGTGTTTTTGTCTCACCCATCAGTCTACCCCAGCTGGCTTGGAGTAGCATTAATTTTAACTTTAACTCTGTGTGCGTAAATCCCTGAGTTTGTTTGTGAGACCAGCTGAGGGTTTTGTTGGTGTTACTGGCACCTGAATTACTGAAACAAGTTTCAGTTGTGTGTATGCACAGCGCTGTGTTCCATTTCATTATGTTGGAGCAGCTGGCACGTTCCTGCTTTTCTTTTGTACCTGTGCTGGGGAATATCCTTTTCATGGGGTGGGCCTTGTTACAGGGAGCAGCTGCCTGGGCCAAACGGGGCATAACCCATCCTTGGAGTTCAAGGCTTAATGCTTCTGGAGAAGGCAGTTTCTCCTAAACACTCTGTAGACCCCCAGTGAACAATGACTGGCTGTTTAAAAGCTGAGCAGCACAATGCTGCAGTTTGCCATCTGGGATTCCTGCCCTTCAGCTGTATCCAGTCTGCAGAGCTCTGTGTTAAAGTATGTAAGGTCAGCTGGTGGTTTCATAAACAGTGGGCTCTGAAATGCCTCCAGTTATGGGAGTGAGGTGTTAGTAAACCATGACAGTGGACTGCTAGTGCTACACTTATTTCATGAGGGGGAAAAATAACAAATAGCTTTTTTTCTGAAAAATGATGGATACACGCTGAATCTTGAAACTTTTGCTGCTCAGAGTTTAAGGGTTTGAGTTGGTTTGTTTTTGTGAAAGAGTTTTCCTTTTCCCACTGTAATATTTGAAGTTGTGTTAAATGATAATGTTGTACACCTTCTGAATGAGTTGCCACAATTCTGTTGTATTTTTGACTAAACAATGAAAACATTCAATGCTGGTTGCCATGCTGGTTTAAATATTTAAAGACTCCAGAGTACTTATAGTATATTAAGCTCCAGAGCTTATAGTATATTAATCATATTTAAATGTACATCTTTTCAGGACTTAGCTGTTCGATTGACTGATGATACTGATCCTTTTTTCCTTTATAACCTTGTCATATCAGAGGAGGATTTTCAAAGGTAAGTGAAATTACAGTATTTTCTCTGTGAAACATTTTTAAATGGCAAAATAGAACAAGGGAATGCTTTTAGCTTAGTGTGATCTATGTCAGTGTTCATGTTTTGGCAGTATCCAGTTGTGAGGTTTTGTCAATATTCTCTGCCCAGTGGGTGGAACTGGCAGGTTCAGGAGGGTGACCAGCTCAGGTTACACAGAGGAGTGTTGGGATCCCGATGTTCAGTTCCTGCAGGGACACAATGCCACCGTTCCTGTTTCTGCTGGTATCTTCTGTTTCTCCTAACTGCTTCTTACAGGCTGTTGTGTGTGGGTGTGAACTAGTTCAGGAAGTAATTGTGAGAAGAAAGTCTGTTAGCATGGTTTTACAGACCTGAGCCTGTATCTTAGGGGTTTCTTGCATAATTGTACTGTTGCCTCTCATTTACTTGCTCAGAATTTGAGTCAATCATCAAATTTGGATTCCAGTCATGAACAGATGAACAGTTCAGTTTTCTGCTTTCTTTGGGCATTTATTTATTTTATTTTTTGCTTGGTTTTGATGTGTTTTTGGTGTGGTTTTGTTTGTTTGTTTGGGGTTTTGGCGGGGTGGGGGGAGTGGCTTTGGTGTTTTTAAAAAGGGAGGTGTGATCAGTGTGTGGATCAAAAGGCAAAAGCAAAGTAGTGTTTGTAAGAGAGATGTGCAGAAGTGTTCTGAAGGAGGCCCAGCTTTGTGTGGGCTCTGTGGGATGTTTCAGTCTGAGTTTGCAGAGTCTGGGGAGGAGTGGGTGGGTGGGGGATAGAGGTAATGGCCGAGGCTGCCCTCCTTGTGCTGTGCCTGTTCTCTGTGCCTGTCCCATCACTGCTGCGTGCTGTGCTCTGAGGGTGATGCCTGCTCAAAGGAACACATCTGTTACACCACAGCAGCTTCTGGTTTTTAATGAGTGCAGCCCGTTTGCAGGAACTCTTGTGATCAGGAGTATCCCCTGGGGGTTATACCCAAGATGTGCTCTAGGATGATCCTGCTCATGGGAGGTTGGACCTGCTCAGCCACTCTGGTCCCTTCCAGCCTCACCACTTCTGTGATCTTGTGATATGTGGACACACTTCTAAATGAAAGTAACATGCTAATAAACTTTTATGACATGATCTGGTAGAAAGAACTGGTTCTTTCTACTAGTGTAAACAAAATATTTTGCAGAAAATAAATTACAGTTCTCCATATTGTTAACATTTTTTTTCCTGTCTGTTTATATAGTTTGAAATCCCAGCAAGGTCTCTTGGTAGACTTCTCTGCTTTCCCACAGAAATTTATAGATCTGCTTCAGCAATGCATTCAGGAGCAGAACAAAGACATCCCAAGGTAGGTCACAAGTATGTGCCACGTTACTCTGTGTGTACCTGTTGTGTTCTTAAAATGCTCGTCAGTCACTCAGACTGAGAGGAGTCAGTAGAAAGGGATAATCTGACCTGCCCCAACCTGAATATAAGTTGGTGGATGTAACTGGCAAAACCTGAGTCTTGGGAGAATTCCTTCTTGAGCGAAAACTGGATAACCTTTTATTGCACATATAAAAATATGTTTTATTGGGAAATAACTTAGCATCTGCAGGTAGTTTCAAAAAAAAAAAGCTAAACATTTGATTATCTTGGTTTTTCCCTAGGTTTTTGCTGCAGTTAGTTTCTTCAGCACCTGCTCTAGATCACACACCTGTCTCTTTAAATGTAGTGGAGACCAACCCTTTCAAACACCTTACCCATCTTTCTCTAAAATTTCTGCCAGGAACTGATGCAGAAATAAAGAAGTTTTTAGCCAACTGTTTGAAATGCTTTAAGGTAAAATGAAAATTATCCTAACTGCAACTAAGCCTCAATGCTGTATGTACTTAAACATTTTTTTTCATTGTGAATAATTCAGAAGTATGTACCAAGTTGTATGCTCTGGTGTGTTTTGCCTTGTAGCCCAAGTATGTCGTTGCATGCAGCTCCGTGGGTGCATGTTGTAAAACGTGAGTTGTTGCTGTCACCCTGGCAGTGAAGGGGCTTGCTGTGTGTCCAGGCAGGCAGTGCCCTTGGCAGGGGCAGGAATGGGGTGTTTCACACACCGTGCACGTGGTGGGCCCTGCTCAGTGCCCTGCCTGCTGCGCTCCCTCACAGCCTGTGCTGGTGGCCAGAGCAGCTGCAGGACTGGCTGGACCCTCCCAGTCTGTGCTCTGCACTTGGCTGCTGGGGATGGGGAGGCTTGGTGGGCTCCACAGGACTGACAGCTGTGAATAGCCCAGTGAATTGGGAATGTTGGTGCAGCGTGGTGACATGCTGGGTTTGATTTCATGAGAATTAAAGGTCTCATAGTTTGACTGTTGGGTCTGTTTCAGTTTCATAGCCTGGGATTTGTCTCTCCTATTGTGCTGTCGTGTTTCTAGGCACCTCAAAAGCCATTTTAATAACACGGGTTTACAGTATTTCAGTTGACCTCTTGTTTGGGTAACTCCTTTGTAAACAAGTCTTGTAAATAAGATACTATTTCCTTGTAGAAATTTGGTATGAATTTAATTGGGGTTTTTTACATTGTGGGATAATGCCTTTTCTTTTGAATTTACTAATTCTATCTTATTCAGTATGACATTTAACAAGGTGATCTTTTCACAGATACAGTGAGTATGTGGGTGCTTAGGCAGGCTGTGCTGATTAAATGGGAACTAAATGCTACTTGTATTTTGGGAGCTAAGGATTTGACTTGATGTCAATTTGTACATAGGAGGATAAAATGATGTTGGAGGAAAAGCTTAGAAAAACTGAGGAGGATCTTACCAGGCAACTGAGCTACACTCAACAGGTAACATAAATTTTTGTGTGTTGTGCTTTTTTGATTTATGGAGAATGTCCCTTTTTGTAGGCGGGTTGGTTAGCCACTACCTAGCCAAGGTAATGGACTTGAGACTGAGTGAAGAGAATAGTCTACTGCAGCTTTTCTAGAGAGTGAGTAAAGCCTGCAGCTGAAGAATTAAATTGAGTTCTTGCAATACTCAAGCAGAATTTTACTTGATTTTGTGCAGAGGTCTGTGTATGCCCACACAAATTGAATACTAAATATATGGTCATGAGAGGATAAATGATAAATATACTTCATATATTCCATGAATCGTTGGAAATCCTTTTATTTGGAAAAAATTGTGAAACTATGGTAAATAAATTGGAAGTCTTGGACTTTAATTAGTCTTTTTTGATTTTTGCAGTCAGCATTGTAATCACTTCATTTCTGTATTTCAAGAGAATGATTTGGGTCAGATTCTGCAATTATCAAGGTGGCTTTCTTGACCATAATGAAACAGAACAATTCCATTAAAAATGTTAAGAATTATTTTTGGAATGGAATATTTGTTTGCCTCATGTCTGCAGCTTCAGTTTGAGTTACTGGAATGTGTTTGCTGAATTGGAATGCAGAATTACAAATCAAAAAGAGGAAAAAATTCTGCTGAAGAACTTTATTTCTTTTTTTTTTTCCCAGTAGAGTGCTCTGTGTTACAAGGGTAGGGAGCATCAGCAGGCTGTTTTTTCACTCTTAAATAGTGGTTGGAAAAAAAATGCAATTGGAAATTAGGATTATTTTATCCACAGCATTAGAACAGCGCTCTTCAGCTTCTCAGTGGCTTACTTTTCCTGGTTACAGAATTAACATATTTCACCATCTGGTGCTAAAATTCAGACTTTTTTAATAATTTCACGTCCTTTTAGTCAGTAGCAGTAAAGAATCACTCAGTCTTGGCCAAAATGCTTTACATTTTTAAACTCTGTGTGCTTTGTGAAACTCAAACAGAGCTTGGCAGAGAAGAGCCGGGAACTTGACAAACTGAAGAACGAATGGACATCCTACACTACAGCCCTGAGCAACAAACACTCACAGGAGCTGACAAGTGAGAAGGAAAGAGCTCTCCAGGTACAATGGTTGGAAAGAACCAACAGGATTCTTGTGTGGGAATAGTCAGATTCATCAAATTATTGCTTCATTTCTTTGCTTCTCACAGGCACAAACTCAGTACCAGCAACAGCATGAACAGCAGAAAAAGGAATTGGAAAATTTGCATCAGAAGAGTATTCAGCAGTTGCAGAACAGGCTGTCAGAACTCGAGGTCATCAATAAAGACCTGACAGAGAGGAGATACAAAGGAGACTCCACAGTCAGAGAACTGAAAGCAAAGCTCTCTGGATTAGAAGAGGTATGGCTTCCCAATACCCCAAATCAAGCTCACTCCCGTTAGAGCAGTAGCAGTGCCTGCCTGGGCACGTCATAGGAAATACAGCATATTAAGTTCATTTATTTCCTCTTCATTCCATATTGTGCTTACTATTTAAATGTGTCTGTTGAAAGTACTGTTAGGGGTTTTCTTGAAGAATAAAATTCAATTCCTTCCCAACATTTAGGAATGTCAAAGAGCAAAGCAGGAGGTGCTGTCCCTGCGCCGGGAGAACACGACTCTGGATGCTGAATGTCATGAAAAAGAGAAACTCATCAATCAGCTGCAGACACGAGTTGCTGTCTTGGAACAAGAGATCAAAGACAAAGATCAGCTCGTCACCAGAACAAAAGAGGTCTTAGATGCAACGCAGGAGCAAAAGGTTTCTTCATGATTTTTTTTTTAAACTTCCTAATTGTGGTTTCCATAGAGTAGCTGCCGAGCAGTTTTTATGAATACAGCCAGACAGCTTTCAGATGTAGTTAGGATTCTAAATTATGGCATCAAAAGTATACTGGGTTCAGATTTAATGTTGTGATACTGGAGTAATAGTTTATGGTCTTTTTGGTAGGAAAAGAAGGATTAATCCAGATCCTATAAAGTTTGACTGAAAAGCACTGACTGGTTCCTTGTAAGGGTAGTTCTCAAGGAATTGTGAACATTGTGCTTGAAACCATAAACAGTGTGTATCACAGCCTTATTATATTTTGTAACATTCTGTTGAAGGTGATACTGGAAGAGAGTACAGAGGAAAAGCAAAGGCATATTGAAAAACTAGAGACAACAATTAAGTCGCTGTCAGCTGAACTCCTTAAGGTTTGTTTGAACGTGCCACTTCCCTTGTGCAGCATCTCCCTTATTCTTAACTGTTTATTTTTCTAATATATGTTTTGGGTTTTTTTAATAGGCTAATGAAATTATCAAGAAGTTACAAGGAGATTTGAAAACTCTAATGAGTAAATTAAAATTGAAAAATACAGTAACAATTCAGCAAGAAAAACTATTGTCAGAAAAAGAAGAGAAACTTCAAAAAGAGCAGAGGGAATTGCAGGAGATGGGACAATCCCTTCGAATGAAGGAGCAGGAGGTATTGATGGGTTCCCCTTGTGTGCTGGAAATGCTCTTGTATGGACTTGGCTGGGTTTTGTGGGGTTTAACTTAGTTACAGCAATAAGGTCTTAAATCTTTCCATGAAATAGAATATACTCTTTTGCTAATTTAACGTGCTTATTTAAACGTGTCATCAACTTTCAGGTTTTTTAATGCTAGCCTGATTTGTAAAAGCCATCCATTTATATGGAAGGCAACCAGAATTGTTTTAAGAGAGCAAAGCAATGTAATGGATCAGCACCCTTTAGAAGGCACATTCATGTGTAAGTTGATGAAGGGAATAAGAACAGGAATAGAGTGAACCTTTTTCTTGCATTCCATTGAACAGGACATTCCCCTGTTTACATTCTTTCCACTATTGTATTGTAGAAAAATAAAGGTCAGAAAGGATTCTGGCTGTCACCTTGTCAAAATCCTACCTGAAAGTAGGGCTTCCTTTAAAAAAAATACCATGTTGCTTTTGTGACAAACTGAGTTCAAACTTATTTAATTTTAGAGTAACTCCATGTATTTTTTTGTTGTTTGTAGTTAGCATAACGCTAGTAGTAAAACACTGCTGAAGGTTTTACAATTATTTTGGGAATTACAGGTTTGCAAGCTACAAGAACAGCTAGAAAGTACAATACAAAAACTTGAAGAAAGTAAGCAGTTACTGAAAACCAATGAAAATGGTAGGTTTATACAGTTTGATTCCTCCCTCTGTAACAATGACCCAGTGATCTCACTTCTACTGAAACTGATAGAAGCAGCTTTTGGGGTTTTTGTGAAGAGTTGCCATTATTGCCATGGAAAACGAGCCTCTGGCTGCTGTGGGCATGCAGCAGCCAAGAGCTGCAGGGAGGGAAACCTTCCCTTGGGGCTGTGGGGTGGGTGCTCAGAGGCCTGGAGCTGGGCAGGAAGCCTCGACAACTGGGTCTGAATGGGACTAGGGAGGACAAATACCAGTGAGCTGCCACTTGTCTGAGGAGGGGCTGCTGGCCTTTTCAGCCAGCTTGAGCTTTTCCTTCCTCTCTGCAGTCATCACGTGGTTGAACAGACAGCTGAGTGAAGTTCAGATGGCAAAGAAACTGGACACTCCTGCCAGTGCCCATGCTCCTGGGAGGGCTGCTGCTTCCCCTTTTGGCATGGTAAGGTAGAGCTGTAAATAACAGGCTGGTGAGGTGGGCAGCAGTTGCTAATGCAGGGCCTTAAAAGAGGGGAAAAAAAAAATCCAAGGTGCTTTCATCTTCTTCTGGCCTTGCAGTTTTGGGTGGGTGTGGTTCAGCATTGTTTGTTTATTTTTCAACAACATAAAGCCCTGTTGGGTGCTTTCCTGATATCATGGGCCTCGTAGGTGAGACCTTCTAAGCTCTTGCTTACATAAAATACACAAAACGATATAGAATTAGCTTGGAAAAGATGAAGTGCTGAGTGAAGGCAAAAAAGAAGGCATTTTTGTGTTGAGATGTTCACTTACTAATACTCTTTGTAAAAGTTGAAACCCAAAGAGTACTGTTTGAATACTCTTAACTAGTGGTTTTTAGAAACAGGAAAGTCAGGGGCTAAGGAAGGCTGTCTGCAGTCATTGCTGAATACTGTGACTTGCTTCTCACCCTGTGTTGTTGCACAGATTGCTGCTGCCACAGTGACGGCAGGAATTGATGAGCTGCTGCTTCACGGTGGAAGGGCATGTTCATACAAAGAGGTCTCTGGATTTGTAGCTGGATACATTAATTATTTTAATCAACAAGAGTGTTATTACTAGCTAAGAGTGCTCACCTCATTTAAGTTTTTTGAAGTTATGTTTTCCTTAAGTGTGTGAATCTTGGAAAAGTGATGTTTTCTTCCCATCAGGAAGACTCACATAAGTCTTGGCTTTGTAATGGCAGTTAGTTGTTCATTTTGGAATTTTTAATCTCTACAGTTACTTGAAATATTGTGTTTCTCATTTATGGATGTGTTTCTGTTTCTTTACAGCCTGACCGACCCTCCTTTCACAGCTCAGGGATCAGTCATCCCATTTCTCCTCTCTATGCCTTCCAGAACTTTCTGGAACCAACACACAGCAAAAATGGCAATTCCCAATGTCCAGTACCAAAGGCAAGCACTTTGACTTTTTTGTTAGATTAAGAATGTGACAGTATATCAAAGCACAATGTTTTGACTATTTCTCAAAGTGCATAAATATTTACTGTATTTACTCTTGGGCTCCCTGCCTTGAGCATTATAACTGTTATTCATAGCTAGTGCTTGTCTTTAGGCCCTTGTTCCCACAGGCTTTGCTGCACAGCAGGGCCAGTGAGGTGTAGGAACTGGAGTCCCTGGGAATTTGGCTCTGTGAATGCCCTGGGGGAGGGAACTCTCACATCTGGAGAAACTCTTAATCTGCAGTTCGGTGTCTCTGCAGGTTCAGTTGAACTCGCAGCTTTCAAAACTGAGTCGATGTTCCGATGCTCACACCGTGCCTGCAGCTGGTCACGCAGCAAACAAGGAGAAGTGAGTGTCAGCTACTGCAATTTAATATTTTTATTATTTCATTTATAAAGCCCTTTGTCATCTTGGTGTGTTTGGAACTAACAGTTCTGCTGTTAGCCTGGTTCTGTGATCTGCCTTCTTCCTTACCATGCTCATGAATTCTGTGTTGGTTTGTTGAAACTGAAGGAAGAGCTGTGCTTGCTGGAGTCAGCCCCAAGGAACAACGGTTCAGTGTTGCTCCTACTGACAGATCTAAGCCATCAGGTGCTGGGTCACTGAAAAAAATACTTCTAGGCTGTTCTTAACCTGCTCAGGGATGGTTTGACTTTACATGGTAAAGGTCATAGAAATGCAGGAGTTGCACTTCTAGTGAAGGTTTTTCTGAGCGAGTCTGTAGCTGCCGTTATTCTAATGCACTGATGACAACTGCATTTGCTTTAAATTTTAATTTGCCTTTCTCTTTCTAGTGGTGATCAGCTGGGGCTGGAATCGAAGTATATCAAGAAAAAAGATGACAGCATTCCTTTACGAGGGCTTAGTCAAAACACACTTAACTCGGGTAAGTACAAAACAGAACAAGGACATTTGAAATGTCCTGGAAGGGCAGTGCCAGCCCTGGTTCAATCAGTGTCCTGTGCTCTTCTGCAGAGTACCTGAGACCATACCTGCCCCCCACAGCCCGGCCCTCCCCAAAAGCTGCTGGAACACCGGCCTCGGCCTATTTCCCTGGATCGCAGGCAGGGCTCTGACAGTAAGAGTCCCCTTTGAACCATTGGGGGGTTTTGAATGTCCTGCAAGAGTGTGTTAGTAAAGTATCAGTGTGAACTGACAGAGTTTTATGAGCCAGTTTTCTTTGAGGAGGGGATCCTGACTGACTTTGAGGGTGCTTGAGCCTAAGGAGAAGATAAAGCCTTAAGGAGTCTTACTGGGAACAATGCTGAGTGCACCAGGGCTGTGCTTAATTTTCTTAAGTCTATTGTTACCCTGTAAATCCTCCTGAAAACTCACCAAAGTGCTCTGACTTTTTTATAAGAGGTGAAATGTACATTCCCTGAGCGAGAAGAATCACCTGAATTTCCATTTTTTGGCTCCTTTCAGAGAAAGACTGAGGTGAGGGCACAGAACTGCACTGTGCTGTCCATTTTAGTAATGGTCACGCTCATATGGGGGCATGACTGCCTCACAAACCTTCCCTCACAGTTTAGTTTTAAAAATGTGTTTTGGAACCAGCTGATTTGAATTGCATATAGACTTACAAATAATCTCATATTAAAAATGGTAAATTATTTCACTGAAGTTATAAGATAAAAATTAAAATTCTGAGGGGAATCAAGACTAACTTTTCTGTTAATCTCTCAGTATTGCATTCCACAGGCCACCATGCATGAATGTTAAAAGGTGAAGTAGCTGAACAGTTAACTATTATCAACACCTAAAAATTAGTTTATTTTTATGAATTATACTTTACAACTGTAAGACTTCAGAAATTCTAGATACTCTTACAGCTGTGCAGCTTGTTCTGCAGTCTGGGTTCAAATGCTAGGATCATGTCACAACCCCTTCTGTGCCATCGTGCCTTGGTGTCCCCTGCAGAAGGAGCATGCATGCACTTCTACCAGGCAAAGTACCCTTACAATGACTGTGCCTTACTCTTGGTAAAGATATTTCATTCCTTTTACCTTGGTTACTCAGGTGCACCCACAGGATTGTACATTTCAGTGCTTTGTTCTGCTGTGTGAAATGTGTACATTTGTTTATAAATTAGCACCATGTTAATGTATAGTGTCTGTTTTTGTCACATGTACATTTTAATGGAAATATTAAATGGTTTTTCTCAAAAGCTCTGATTAGTTAATGTTTCAGGAGTACTAACCAACATCTCCACTGTACTGAAATTCTCAACTGAGGTAAGCACCAGAACAGCTTCATTTTCTTTCCTTTTTTGCCTTTTCCATGTCACTCGTCGTTCCCCAGCCCCACAGGTTTCTCTCTGCAGCTGTGGTTGGGTGTCAGTGCCAGGCTGTGTTCATCCGGCAGAGGAGCTGCTGTCACACAGCACACTCCTGGCAGCATCTCCCAAGCCCCTTAAATAAAAACAAAGCACCTGCGCCGTGGGCCTGGGCAGCCCTGGCCCTCATTCCTTGGATCCCCAGGAAACAAGGAGCAGCTGCTGGACAGCAGGGACCCTCCTGCTGTGCTCAGGGCTGCTTTAGCTGGTACATGAAGCTCCCTGCTTGGATCACTGCTCCAGCTGACTTTTTCCACCTGCTGAAGTATAACATTCATGCAACTACTGAACTTCACCAAAGGTTTGAAGCAACATTCACAATTATTTAAAAATTCATTAAAATATTCAACTTTATTAACAGTATATTTACATTTTTTTCCTGCTCTTGGTCAACCATGGTGAATGTTCAAAGGTAAAAAAGCATTAAGCAATAACCACAAGATGAAAACATTTTAAACCTATACAATACTTTATACACAAATTTATACAAAGGAACACTTAAATAATACAACTGGACACAAAAATATACACTTTTAGAGAAATTCACATCAGTAATTGTATAAAGCTCTCTTCTGTACTAAGGGTCCTGAAAATTTAGGACTAAAACTTTAGCTCTGTAATGCAAAAGGGTTCTTGTGACAGTCCTCAAAGGCCACTATATAGCACATGGACAGATTCCAGGCTATCAGCTTATAGAGTTCAGTCTGTGTATTCAAGTTTTGAGGTCCTTTGTGATGAAGCAAACATCAGAAATAGAGTGGTTTAATAAACGGTACAGAGGAAAGCAGAGGTTTAGAGCCGCTATTAAAATCTGTAGGCCCAAAACACCCACTTCGTATTTCAACAAGTGTTTGATACGACCGTTTCTTCAAAAATAGAAAGAGTAAATGCACTTACATAAAAATAACTTTTACTGTTCAGCAAGCGTGCTCGTGTGATTTTTATATTAGTACAAACTTAAAAAAAACCTGCCATGTGACTTTTAAAAGAAATGATACCAATTCACCTCCCTACTGAAGTACATTTACATTAAGGCTTTGAATCATCTGACCCAAGATTTTACAACATTAAAACGAATGGGTCCACATGGATGCCAGTCTGTCTCATTGAGACGTAGCATGACTAGAATTAAAGCTCACCACCGTAAGGAAACAGAAGGACACATGCTCATGCCTCGACTCTATTGTTTGTCTCTGAACTAGAATGTAAAGTTTAGCAGTAACAGTATTTCATGGCAAGAGACAAGTATGTAACAGTTTTTATAAAAGCAAGTAAGTTTTTATAGTTCAATGGCAACATCTTTGGAGAAAGTTCCTGTTTCAATTCCTACAGATTTCATGCAGAAAGATACTTCTTAAGATTACCTTAAGAAATTACATTTTGATGGAGTTGGAATGTGTATCCCAAACTGCTGATGAAAGGAGTCCAAAAGGTCTTCCTGTTTTTGTCATACATTTGTATCTTGCAGTAAGGGTTCTTTAGCTTCACCGGGAGCCTGTGGGCTGTGGGGATGGCCGTGGCTGCCACAGTGTTTCTTCCAGTTGCTGGATCTTACGGTTAGGTTTGTGTGTTCAGGAATAAACAAGGCAACAAGCAGTGCCAACAGCACAGAGCACGCTCCAAATAAAAATGGGGGTCCAGGAATTATGGAATTCTGAAACAACAACAACAAAGTGTTAACGAGCCTTTTGACAGACATTAACAACCTACAACTGCTAATTACCCACTTGGAAGAGCTGTTGCCTGACACACTAGTGAATACAGTGCAGGCTTTGAGAAGGAATGTGAAAGAACATTACAGCCTAAGATTTAGGACAAGAGAGCACATGATTCTTAATAATGCTTGCCAACTTCTTTTTCTAGTGCAAGTTCTTTCTGCTGAGTTTCCCAAAAAACTTAATTAAAAAAAAAAAAAAAGCTTGGTAAAAGGACAACAAAACAAAAACATTCACCACTGCTATCAGTCCATCCTTCCCTCAAAGTATTCTCCTCACAAGGGTCACAGCTGTCTGTCAGCTGTAGCTATTTGAAAATTAAACTAAACTAGTGCATGCAATTGCAATTAAACAGATCAGTTAAACAACCTAGAGGGACTTAGAAATCTTTTTACACCCTCCATTTACAGTCAGTGTAACAAAATGTACCACAGCATCAAAATGGAGAACTGATGAGCATAGGAGCCCTTCCTAACTTTTTCTTTGGGAAGCAGCAAGTACAAAAGAAAGGTACCTGTTGTAAATGGTACTGTGCAACCACACTGCCTCCCGAGGAGGATTCGGGCATGGGCAGTTCATTCAATTCAACGTGAAATATATAGAAAATGAAACCATAAAGCGCCGGTCCCAAACCATTACACAGTCCTCGAATTCCTGTAATCATCCCCTGAACAACACCTGGGAAAAGTAAAAACACATGTTCTTATCTATCTACACTTACACATACATAGTTAACTATTTCCAATGACTTTATGGACTTCAAACTGATGCAAGCAGGAAAGCTCTAAATGGTGTTGCACTATGGGTTGCAGTAAACAAGGGGCACGAAGAGCCTGTCATTATATATTTGAGTGGTTTTTCCATCTGCCTCTAGCAGAGGGCAATGCCTGCCATCCTGAGCCAGTTCAGAGGATATGGACACTATCCCTGCTGTCACAGTCTCACACAGGAGAGACCACTGCATGCAACAGTGAGGAACAGTGAGTGCGTTGAGTTTGCTGAATGTTCTGCTACTGTAGGGCCACGTTGAGTTTTCTCGCTGCACAGAGGTACGTGGTACACACACAGTGCAACTTCCAAGCAGCCTGGATTTAACGTGGTGCCCTAAGCTCAGGTATCTGGGCTGCCTGCACTAAGCCCAGACCCCAGCACGTCTGCCTGCACTGTATTCCTCAGCTGGAATTCCAAGAAGCAGGAGCAAACCTACCCTGCTGGTCGGCATCAGCAGTTCGTGAGACCAGGGCGCTGACAGCGGGGAAAGTGATGCTGGACATGGCGGCCACGGCGCCAGCTGCCCACATCATCCTGCAAGACACACACTGCAGTGACTGCTCTGGGCTGCAGCCCTGCATTGCCTGCACTGGCCGCCCTGCACTCGCACCCTTCAGAGAAGGGATAAAATGCAGCCCGACCCCGCAGCAGCCAGAGCAAAGTGACATGTGCTTACCATGGCTCCGACCCAAAGCCGTACCAGGCCAGCTGCAGTATTTGGAACCCCAGCCCCAGCAGGATGGTGTTCTTATTTCCAATGGACCTCATCAGTAAACTCAACACTACTGTCTAACAGAGAGGGCAAAAGTAAAATGTCAGAAGAATAACATTGTATTCCAAATGTTAAACACAGGTAAGGTGATGAGTTAATGAATTTAAAAAACAAAAAACCTGAAAACATTTTATTCTCAATGTCAAATATGTGCAGAAGAATTATTTCAGAGTAGTGCTCTTCAAAAGTAGTATTTTCCTCTACCAAAAAAACCCTCAGTCATTTAGCAAGTAATATGGTTCCCAAATCAATGACACACAGAGCAGTAACTCACCTGTGCAATAATGGAAAGAATCCCAAGGACTGCTATAAATGCTGCAACACTTTCAGATGAAAATCCCATTATCTGTATTAAAAAAAAGACAACTTGATTATTAACCATAAACCATGCAGTCATGATGTCACAAACCCCACTGAGGGAGCACATAATGCAGAAGACCAGTATTCAGATCCTCCTTTTTTTTCCATTAAATTGTTCCCTCAAAAAAATAACACCAGTTTAACATATTGAACCGCGTAGTCCAAGAATAAAGCAAATAATTGCAAAATACAAGAAATGGTTTTATAACTCATTCATCATTCCCCTCTCTTTTTGCCTGTCTAGAAGAGAAAATCAGAACAAGGGGACTTAAATAAATTGCTAGGAGCTTCTAAATGACATGAGTTATCTGTATTTTCCATATGAATTCAGTAATACTGAAAACATTCTTAAATCTTGCAAATTTACTTTTGTTCAAATTTGTACCAAAATGTTCCATTACCTGTCTGAGGTATAGGAAGAAGCTGGAATATTGGCCTGCCTCTGGGAGGTAGGAAAGAAAGACTGTAATGCAGATTAGCAGCACAATGGAGTCCTGGCCGACTTTCTTCAGGGACTACGGCAAGAAAAAAGAATTACGAAACATTCCACCTTCATTTCCAAAAAGCATCCCTAGCTGGGCTCTGAAAAGCCTGACAATTAATGAAGTTGTTACGTGGCACCACCCAAGTATTTCCTGTATGCTGGGCAAGATTGTTGGCAAAAGTATCACCCGTGAAGCAAGGTCAAGCTTGAAGAAACTGAAGGCCGTTTTTCAAGCCTGAACTATTGTAAATTCAGTCTCCTCCCTGTATCCAAAGCTCAGTATCTCCAAATAACAGAATATTCCCTGGCTAAGTGGCTTACTGCAAAGGGGTCAGCCTGTTCCCACGAAATGGGCGCTCCCCAGGACGCCGGCCTCATCTTCTCTGGCAGCGACTCGGGCACAGCAACCAGGATAAAGCAAATGTCCAGCAGGGCGATGGCTGTCGCCAGCACCACCACCAGGCTGTCACCGTACGCCCGGCCAAGGTAGGCACCGATTGCAGGGCTGGTGACTAAACTTCCTGCAAAAGTTGCAGAAACCTGAAATAAATAACAGCTGGTAAGATTTTCTGTGAGACAAGTCAGCAGTGTTTATTACCCATATTTCCTCCTTTTCAGAAGCCTAACCATTATAGTTAGTGATTAAAATCACATAGTGATTAAAAGCAACCTTTTTCCTATGCAACTGTGTGTTTTAAACAACCACGATTTTTCCAGATTCTTTTTTTTTCCTGATAACTGGACAGCAATGTGAGGCTCATAGCAGTCTTGCATAATTAGGTTTAATCAACTATAGATTCTTCTGATACCTCTGGGAAGCAATGAGCTGTATTTAATCTTCATACTAGGGAAACAGGCAATGTCTGTTAAAAAATAAAGCACATGTATAAAGGGTATACTAAATGTAATACGCTGGTCAATCCAACTCAGTAGTTGTCAGTTTATCAGCTGGCCTTGCGAAAGATACTAACTTAAAAACGGAACAAACTTTCTCAGCATATCTCAATCCTTGATGTGTACAGGCACAAAGAAACTATTTAGTTCTATATCCGTTGCTTTCAGCTCTTCCTGCTAAATGGTAATGGATTCTGTCAAGGCTCCTGGGACCTGGCAGGTTATCAGGAGATGACAGAGAAACAGGGGTGAGTTGTAAGAACATCAAACACATCTCAGCTATGTTTGCTCTGAAGTGCAGCTCAGCACAGTGACTGGACACAGGCAGAGGCAGTCAAGTATCACACAATGGCAGTTCCAGAACAAAAGCTGAGATTTCTGAGATGACAGAGCAGTACCAGTGTGGGTAACAATGCAGGAGTAACTAAAGCTCCTCAAATTACATCCTTAGGACTGATAAAAGCCTTTAAGACAGACAGGCAGGACAGCTTTTAACATGGTCATGTTTTGTTTCATTTAGAAGCAGAATATTCAAGAGATCCAAGACTGGATGACAGGAACAATTAAACAGAAAAACCTGACTCCAAATTAAAAACAACTTGCCACAGAAGAAAAAAAAATGCAGCTTTGAAAAAGCATTACAAACTGAAGGGCTTAGTACTGAATAGCACAGAAAAAGAGCCCAAACAATACATACCAAACCATAGGCCATGCTCCTCTCATGTTCTTGGGTTATATCTGCTACATACGCAAAAACTACAGAAAACGTCACTGCAAAAACTCCAGACACGGAGATTACAGCGAAGTACCACCTAAGAACATGATAAAAAATTAGAACAGCTAAATGGAAACAAAAAGTCTATTCAATCCAAGTGCAGTTAAACAGTAAATCACCTTGTCCAACTTATCCTGACAATTTATTGAGATTATCTTGAATAAAGCCAATGTGACTGTGTCTCGATAGAATCATGTAACTCCTATCTGCACCAAGTACGAGCAGCATGATTTTGTAGCCTGGTCATCGAAAGGCCTCCACATTAGCCATATCTTTATGCTACAGAAACTAGCACTTAGCATTTGAAACCTTAATGAACACCTGGAAAACAAGCTCCTTCTGAAGAGGGCTGAGCAGCCTGTGTGACCAGAGAGGAAACAGGAAAGGCTAATGGAGCTGCCAGGGCAGCTGGCTCAGCTGGCAGCCTGTGTCAGTGCAGGCTGTGCCACTGCTGCTCCACCCTCAGGAACTCCTCAGGGATGAGGAGCACGCCCAGGGCTCTGACTCCTGCCCTCCCTGGGTGCTGTTCCAGCCAGTTCAGGGTCAGTAAGGTGCACACACAGCATGAAAGCCAGTCCATTTTAGAATTTTAGAGACAGAAGTGTTAAGTGCTGCAACACCGTAGCTTACAAATGGTTACCTCAGGCACCCACATTACGTCAGGCCACAATCCAGACCTGCACCATTTACTGGACAGCTTTCTTCAGCTTTGGCATTTGTGCTGGACATAGAGCTTAGAGCACACAGATCAAAATCAGCAGCTGCTGAAATTCTGAACAAGGCCTCTGGCCTCGTGGCAGCTGCTTCAGGTTGACTGTTCCCCCAGCTTTGCACAAAAATAATACTAAAAGCCTCCACCCTCCATGAAGAACAAACAGCATTTTATCAACAATGCTACACACATAAGCATTAGACAGCAACCTTGAAAAACAACGGCCAATCTGGCATGAAACAATTCACTAACCATGGGCTGATCTTCATTAGTGGTATTGGTGCACAGGTGAAAAATACTGTTAGCAGCAAGAAGGACTTCCGTCCCCACACATCAGACAGGGCACCTATGAGTGGGGCACTGAGGAACGACAATAAGCCCTGAGGGACACAAAACATTTGAAGTTAGAACTAAGAGGTCAGACTTGTGACAGCTGACCACAACATAGTCTGAGAGCAGCGCAGGCCCTGGTTTCATTCAAGCCAACAGCTACAGTGCAATGCACCAAAGGCAACGTGGCCAAGCATCACTGATCTTCTATCCCATGTCTCGTCACATAAAACTTGAGATCTGTTATCTCAGAGCTACACAAAATTCAAAATGCAGATGATCCAGTCATACAAGCAGTTTCATGAACTGTGTTTTATAGTCTACTGGAGCAACAAACTCCAAGTGAAAAATTATCCACTTTTAGTACCATATGCATTATTTGGGATTAAGCAACTACCTTTTTATTTGCTGAACCCAAACAGTAGATACAGACCAAGCAATACCTTACTAAAAGTAAAAAGATGCCCATTTGCACTTTCAGCAGCAATTTATTCCCATTTTATTCATACTGTGAAAGTCATATTGAAAAACCTTTTGACTGTTTCAGTTGGCAGTTATTTCTATATTCCTCCCACCGCTTACTTCAACTTTTACTTGTGATTAACTTCTGTCAACTCACCTTTACTCCTTGAATTAGACCATTCATTAGAAATGTATGTTTTGGGAAAGTTTCATGCAAAACCTGGAGAGGAAATACGAATACAGTCATTTACACAATATCAACTACAAATATCACTCGTGATACATCCAACTTCATGATGCATAGCGGGTTTTTTTTTATTTTCATGGAATAGAGAGGTAAAAATAGAAGAAAAAAGGGCAAACCACAAATAATGTGACTAAGCTTTAATTTGCATGGAAGGCGTTTTGAGATTTCAGTGCCTGAAATATAAATAAACTACAGAGAACCTGGAAAATTATCTCTGACCAGATTCTCCAAATGTTACTGTGTCATCTGTTGGGGGACTGGGGAGAGAGAGGAGACACATCACCACCCTGAAGCAGCAGCTGTCTCAGTCTAATTTGTGTTTAGAAGAGAGGGATTCCATTCAGTGACAATGGGCAGTTCACACCCAAGAGACTGTTGATGGGTAACATCAGTTTTCAGAGCAGCACCAACATGCTTTTAAAGTGGAGCTGGCTTGGGAGATTTTTAAGCCTTCACTCCTTTTAATTTGTCATCTTGTATCATTCACAAATTAAACCCAAATTAAAAGCAACCAACTACATGAGGAAATATACCTTGGTACAAACACATTGGTGTGACTGTTTCACTAATCACAGGGGTGCTTTGACTGGTGTAACAGGGTCTGTGCTCTGACCAGGTCAGCAAAGACCTCCCTACCTACACACACGCTTGCATGATGTTACCACATTTTCAACTGTATTTTTGCCCTCACATTTGTAATATGCCAACGTTTTATGGCATCTTGAAAGGAAAGACAATTTCATTACCACCTCACTGGTTTCAATCAGAAACTATTTACATGTAAGCTTGAGTGTTAGCAGACCTGCATGTAAACAGCTGTGCTCCACCACTACATTGCTAAAATGAAATAAATGAAATTTCTGATACCATCTATAAATATAACTACTTTTCACTTGCACAACAGTGCAGCTCAGTGATATGTAATTTTCATTTCATGTCATTCAGAAGATGCTCAGTGCCTTTGCAGTAATTGTCCCACCTCCCATGCAGCAAGAAAAAGCTCCCCAGGATCACCTACCACTAGAGTTGGAGCTGTCAGGAGTCCCCAAGCAAAAAACTCCAAGAAGATCACGATAACAGCGTGGTAGACACTGGGTGAACCTATTCCTTGAGGCTGAAACAGGAGAAAAGACAGGTGATTAAAACATCTGGTCATCTATCAGTCACGGGAAATGCAGCTGAACACTATAAACAGAACAATTAATAATGAAACAGGACTCAGAACTTGGGATGAGTTACCCAACTAACAGGTATGGAATGAAACTCCTTTTTTTAACCCTTTGATGCTAATGTCCTGAAGCGTCCTACTCTAACTGCAGAATCCTTCACTGCCATCTCAAAACATATTCCACTTACACTGCCAATCTGGGAAACAAGGATGCTGCAGGAAAAACAGACTTTCCTTCAGGCAAATAGTTTGTTTTCCTTGAGAAAAGTGCTTAAGTCTACACAAAGCCACATGAAACCAAGTTTCCATGATTTCAAAACACAGCATTGTTCACACTCAGCTATCCCCAAGTCCCACTATCTGGTCTATCAAACAGCTCTTCTGTTACTAAAAGCACCAGTGCTCCATACACAACATAGCTCTAAACCAGGAGAGAAACTAAAATAATGAATACCAGAAGCAAATCTCAGGAACAGCACTGACCAATTCCCAAATACTGAGTGCAGGCCTAACAGTCACAGTGTGCTTCAAATGCAGGAAGAGATGGGGATAAAAGATTTGACAAAAGGAACTTGAAATTCTTCAGTGATTTGGTAGAGTCAGAAGTAGCTTTTG
The DNA here is from genome assembly GCA_008694505.1 of Cyanoderma ruficeps. Lineage (NCBI taxonomy): Eukaryota > Metazoa > Chordata > Aves > Passeriformes > Timaliidae > Cyanoderma > Cyanoderma ruficeps. The sequence continues at coordinate 7,410,277 of VZDJ01001247.1, forward strand.
AAGAGAACAAAAAGAGCTGGGTGAAAGAGATGAGTGAGAAAACCTGTTCATCTCGTAGACTCCGTAAATGCTGTCAAACAACATGCCACAGTCCAACATTTGCAAATTAAGGATAGGGTTCACTAATTGTTCTCAAATGAAAGCAGTAGGAATAACTCCTCAGAAATGTCATATGCATTCTTTCAGCTTAGAAATGCTACCTCAACATGTACTTTGCCAGTTTTGTGCAAAGGTGAGTTACTAAGAGTGGCCCTTATGTGGTCAGACCTGGCATTCACACTGAGCACACACACAGGCCAAGGCCCTCAGCTGCTTCCAAGAAGGCTCACTGGGATTTTATCAATGTAAGTAACTGATGGAAGAGTAAATACAAGAGCCAGACTCTTCTCAGAGGTGTCAGTGACAGGACTGCAGGCACATACTGAAATACAAGAAATAATACTTGCACCTTACAGAAGCAGCCCTTCCTGAAAAAGGCTGCTCAGTTAAGTGTGGAGCTGCCATCCTCCAAACCCCACTAGACACAGCCCTGAGCAAACTGCTCCAGCTGACCCTGTCTGGGGTAAGAGACTGGGGTAGCTGGATTAGTGATGTTGGAGGTGCCTTCCAGCCTCAAATACCACATAATTTTAAGCTCCAGCTAGGTAATAATACTGGGTTATTTCTTTTATTAGGGTATTTATGCAAGCCATACCTGGCTTTTCTTTCCAGATTCCAATATTTCCAACATAGAAAAAAAAGCTCACTGAACAAATGTAGGAAATTAATACAGAAAACCTCACTGCTTACTCACTCCCACTGCTAGAAAAGACCATAATTTTCAAAAGTAGCCATATCAGTCTGGAAAAGGTAAATTACAAAAGAACCTCAGCATTGTACTATTTTTCTTTCCCAAGCCCTCTTCAGTAAATACAGGCATACCATACTGATATTCCTGCTATTTTTTCTGCCTACTCTCTCAAGGATGTAAATTAACAGTTCTTGTAGGTACAGAGTGGCTATAATTATCCTCTCTTCCCACAGTTCCTTTCGCTTTCCACTCACAATCCTTATTTTAGCTTTGGGTTAAAAATTTATCCAGCTCTGCACAAACTGCAAGTATCAGTGTTAGCTGTTTGACTCAGTCTCATAGTCAGGTTCATTCTGACAGCGCCCAGACTCCTGTCAGCTGCTGGCTCGCGACCCCTGAGGCCGGACAGACAGCCAGGGAGGTGTCACAAACCATCCCACCCCTCCCAGCATGGGGGTCGGGAGCAGCTCCATCCACAGCAACCAGGAGTGAGCGCAAAAGCCCCTGTGCCCGCGCTGCCCTCGGGCAGCTCCAGGGCCACCTGCAGAAAGCGAAACAGCAGAAGGAAAGCGGCGCCTGCTCTGCACAGGGGAACTGCTGCTGACTTCAGAGGCCTGAGGTGTGTCACTGCTGCCCTCTGCCAGGTCACCCAGCTGTAAGCAACACCAACAGAGCTTTCCAACACGCTGACAAAAAACAGAAGTGACATTTAGATCACTACCGTGCAACTTCCCTGCTTTCTTGCTGCTAGTGCTCACTTATCACAGGCACTGCTATTTGTTCTTATCTATAAAAAAAAGAAGGTATTTAGTCACATTTAGATCATCACCTCTGTAGCCATTTTTAAAGGTGGCGGCAACTATCATGTAGCAAGGATGCTTCCGAGGGGGAAGAGCAAGGGAAGGACAAGCAGCTACCCTGCAGTGTATTAGCACACATGCCAAGCATTCAGTCCTCAAGGTCTCAGCCCCAGCCTGCTGCACCCCCCGAGCCCACAGGGGCAGTGCAGGTGCTGGGTGTCCCACCCTGCCCTACCCCCCAAACCTGCCCCTGTGCTTTCCTACGGGCAAACACCGAGTAATGCAATGGCCTGAGTGCAACTGAACCACAGGGCACCGCACCTGGAGAGAACAGACACACAGCCCTGGTGTGAACAGGCTGGGACTGAGATGTTCCAATGAGAACAGCAGCAACCCTGCCCTGTCACCAGCAGCCGGAGCAGAGCCTCTTTGTGCCTGGCTAAACCTGTGGCACCAACAGGGCTCCAAGAATGCCTTTTCCTCTAGTTAGAGAGAAGATGCCTTTAATCAAACACTTTGTACTGTCAGTCATGCCAATGACAAAAACTGTACATGCCAGGCAAGCCTAAGAACACACATCTCACAGCAACGGAATAACTATCAAAGCAGCAAAGGCATCGTGTGTAAGACCACAGCTGCTGCTCCTCTGCTGGAAAGAAAAAAGCACTAAATGAAGTCCTAATCTCTAATTAATCTCATGACTGCTTCAAAAACGCATCACCGTACACAGGATGAATACATAAAGGATGGAAAAATTAAAGTTGTTGGGGAAAAAAGGTGCTGAAACAGACGCTGTGGTTGCCCCACCCCCGGAGTGTTCAGTGGCAGGCTAGATGGGATTTTGAGCACCTGCCCTATGGAAGGTGTCCCAGCCCATGGCAGGGGATTGGACATGGATGATCTTTAAGGTCTTTTCCGACCCCAACCATGTGTGATTCTATGAAACCACACCACTGGTGTTACTGCCTCTCCTTTGGTGAAATCTGACAACACACACTTGAGTACAACACACCATTACACATTCCTTCTGTGATATAGCTACTAAAGCTGCAAATAGAAGAACACAAAAATACCTCATGCACCAACCCAAGCTCCTGCACCACCCACTGCCTTGTCAAGGAGACCCAGCAGAAAATGCAGTGGGAGGAGAGGTTTTGCAGAAACAATGGGTGGGTTTTCCTTTTTGCTTGTTTGGGGTTTTTTTTTTGGTTTCCAATGAGAAACTCTTTCTGCCTGTGCCACTACCTCATTGACCATCTGTACATTCATCCTGGTTCACACAATTTTCTCTGGTGTCAAACAGTTCCAAAATAAACCAATCAGGCTGGAAAGTGAACATGAAGATGCTTGATTAATTCCTGGTTTGCCAGTGGGAGACACTGAAGACACGGGGGCCATTTTCAGGTACCCGTTTTCCACAATGTCACACACCACCCTGGCTAACTAAGGAAGCTGCTGATGACACTCGGCACTGAAGGCCAACTTAACATTTTAGCAAATACTAAAAAAAAATAATAAAATTCCATGCATGAAGTTTCTGCTGTTGCTGTAAAGAACACACTGATATCAGACTTCATAACTTAAAAATATGTATTTAAAACAAATTCCCAAATATTTATTTGAAGGCAGAAAGTATTACAAGCAGAAGTTTTTGTTGCCTAACAACAAACTACATACCTTCAGCTAATGTTTATGGCTCATTTTTCTGTGTTTTTCAAAAACTAAATTAATAAGAACTCAAGGGAGTTTGCCCTCAGCTTTTGAAACCGGTGGCAGGCACTGAGTGATGTGCTACAAGTATCACAGAATGCAGTTAATTGTAACAACCTTTTTCCTCCCTAGGCAAAAGGAAGTCAAAGCTGAGAGGAGAGGGACCCTGGAAACACACTGCATCTTAATCAATGATACTCCAGAGAGAAATAATGAAGCCCCATGTCCCCTGAGTAACAGCACTCACTCTGGTTGTACTACTCAAGCTAAAGTACCTGCATGGAACATTTGTACAAGGTAATCTCATACATCTCTATCTTTACAAACAGCGGAAACACATCCTGGAAAACACCAACAACCATTACCAGACTTTTGCTCCCTAACACATCAGTAACCCAGCCAGCTGGCCACTTCAATGGACAAGTAGAGTGACTCTGACACCTGTCTCTTCTCCATTATTGTTCCAAAAAGACAAACTGAAGGGCCATCAGCAATTTAGTCGGTCAAGATGTCTCTTTATTTGAAATAATGGCACTATATTTAGAACAGGGCACATCGAAGTTACACAGTGTCACACAGTGGAAAAAATCCAGGGGCAATGATACATTGGAAGTAACCGCACACATCAATATATAAAAAAAAAACCAACCAAAAAACCCACCCAAACCAACTCCAAGCTCCAACAGCCAAAACACTTAACAACCTCCTTTCTTTTTCAAATTTGTGTATTTAGAAGGAAACAAAACGGGGAAGAACCGCAAAGCCTTTCTTCCAGGCGCCCTTTGCGGAACTGCTCAGGCGCTGGCGTCTGTCCCTGGCGGGCCCGTTCCATCTGCCCACGGGCAGCGCGGGGAGAGCGGTCCCTGCCCGCACGGAGCCGCGGTTCACGGGAGCCGCGCTCGGTGGGGGCGGGCTCGGACATGCCCCGCTCACCTCGGGCGGCCCTAACGACCCGCCGTGCCCCAGGCCCGGCGGCTGAGGCCGCACTCGCTCCCGCGGCCCCAAGCCCGGCCCACGCCCGGAACAAACTGCGTTTACGGGCGGAGCGAAGCGGCCTGACTCGCTCACGGGTGTTGCTCGGGCAGCCGCCCCGCGGACCCCGGCCCGGCCGAGCGCGGCCATCGGGGCTGAGGCGGCCGTGAGGGCACCGCCACCGACGCAGGCGCGGCCGCCCCAGGCCCGCGGGCCCACCGACTCCCGCCGGACCGGGCCCTCTCCGTCCGGGGCCGGCTCCCGCACAGCCACAGAGCCCGGGACCCCCGCCCCCGGGCCGCCCCGTATCCCAGGCCTCACCGTCCCGCCGTCCTTAATGATGATCTTCTTGGCCAGCATGATACTGCGGTTCACAGCGCGCTTCTTCTTCTTCCCCGCCTGGGTCATTTTACCATCGCACCCCCGGGGCGGCACCAGCGGCCCCTCCCGGCTCCCTGCGGGCCTCGGCTCCCTCCGTCCCTCCGGCGCGGCCGCCGCCACCCTTCACGCGCCCGCCGCCATCTTGCGCAGCCCCACCGCGCGCGCAGCCAGCGCTGCGCATCACGCGATCGCGCCATTGGCCGAGCGCCGTCACGTGTGTGGGGAGGCCCCGCCTCGCCCGCGGCAGGAAGTGCGGGGCCGAGCCGGGAGAGCGGCGCCTTTGGGAACGCCGGCACCAGGCGCCGCTGCTGCGGCCGGCCCCCCGCAGCCTCCGCTGCTCGCACCCCCAGCCTGACAACGCCATGGGCTAAAGCACCGAACGCGGACCCGTGAGAGCCTCAGGTTCTCATCCCTGCTTCCTCCTCCCCGGAGTTGCTGAGGCGCTCGGGAAAAAGGAACAAAGGAAGGCAGTTCGTACGGGATATACCTGACATTTCGAGAGCCAGAGTCCACCAGCACAGAGATAATCCACCTTAAAGATGGTGACAGATCTTCTTTCTTACTATGGAGTTTTAAACTTAGTTTATGAAAGCTCCAACACCTTTAAACGGGTAGGCCATCCCAGATTCTGATTCACCACAGCACCTGCAAGTAATAAGATAACATGGATCAGCTTCCCCATAGGCAGCAAGCTAATTAGCAGAGAAAATCTTTTAGAAACATATTGCTGGCATTATTAGGTTTTCTGTGGCTTATAAATCCAACTGCTGTTGATGTCTGGCACCACTTAGAGCAACAACTGTCCATGCGGTACTATTACAAACACCATACAGACACAAGTGTCCCTGGCTGTATCCATGTATCAGTCTGTTCTCTACGTTCTTAGGCCTCCACCTTTCAGCCCTCTTGCTGCTTATCTCCATCTCCCCAGCTCCTGTGACAGCCCGTTTCCCCCAAACCTCAGCTACACATGAACGGCTTATTGTCCCAACAACAGTGGATCTCATCCCTGCGGCACAGGCACTGCAGCTCCCACCGTGTTACCAAACGGGTGTCAATCACTCACCACTTAAGGTCGTGTGGGCTTAAGTTAAACCCTTAGCCTTAAGCTCAAGCACCTCTGATCTCATCATAATGCACCTTTTAAGAAATCTACAACTTGCACAGCCCTACTCAGACCAACGGATCTAGTGACAGTGAGACAAAGACAAGCAGACTCCAGCTCATGAAACAAAGCGTGCACCTAGCGGGTCTGGGATGTTTCCTGTTATCAGTCATTTGTTACAAGTATTAGGGTGTCACATGAAGTATTTGAAAATTCTGTCCCACTTCTACTTGAAAAGGAGAGGGGTCATAAAATGTTGACATAGTTTCAAGTCTATTCCTCAGAGTGCTGTTACATTTTGGTGGGAAAGTCACACAGACACGTATGTGACATGTAAGGGACTCACGTAAAAAGTCAACACAGCTACAATGTCAGCAAAGTCATTTGGTAGCTAGGCTGACCAGATGCTTTTCTATCCACACCTTCATATAAGACCAACACCTGTTATTGATGTCATTATCTCAAAATAAATGTATTTAAGTATCAAGTTTTCTCATGCAGACAAAGCAGATGATTCAAATAAATGAGAATGTAGAATAAACTCAAATAATGATAATGTAGAATAAACTTGCTGTCATGAATTTCAACCAGCTACATGTTTTCAAATATTAAACTCCACTCATCTACACGAGTCCTGACATAATCTGCTCTAACATCATTTAACTTATATATTAACGTAATATAAACCTTAATATTTAACAGTATTCAACACAAACTCCTGAGGAAGAGGAGCAAGAAGTGTCTGTAACATCTAAACACCCACAGTGTTCAACCCTCTATACTAAGTGAATGCATACTGCTACCTGCTAGCCATAGAAGACATTACCAGCATTTTGGAAAAAGGATGAAAAAGGACAGGGTACTTATCTCCCTAGGGGGATTCCAAGGCACAGGCAGGTGATGGTTTTGCTAGTTTCAGATAACATTTCTCAGGGAGTGCTTTTACACCAGTCTTGAAGAACACTGTCCCTAGATGATGAATAATCAATTTGTTACCTAATGGCATAAAAATTTCAGTTTAAATCATGTTGCATGTTAACATTAAGAAAATAGCAAAATTGACAAAAGACACTGATAGAAATAAAGTGTCCTGAAAACTGCTGGTGAAAGGACCCAGTTTTATTACATGAATCTGCAGAAAGGGCAGAGAAACACGTTATCCATCATCTATAGCAATTGCTTGTGAACTCTATTTAGGTTTTTGATATATTGTAAATTACAGCTATTCATAGCTCCTTACAGTGTTTCACAACCACACCCCACACTGTCACTTGGTATTGATAGCCAGGTGTTCCCTATCACCTCTGGTTCAGGGCACATCTGGGGTTTCAGACCAGAGGGGCACAGAGTGTCACAAGAACACGGCTCCTGAATGTGATTCACGAGAACTCATGACACAGTGGTCAAAAAGAAGGATGTCTCAGTCAAAATGAAATTGCTGGCAACATTCAGTAAGATGTATGTAAAAAGATACCATTAACAAATATCTTACGACAGCCTTCAAGAATATACAGAAAACTGTGCTAAAATAATATTGTGAAATATTAAATGATAGCTAAAACATTGTTTTATTTCTGCAAAAATAAGCATAAGGCAAGCTATAAATTCAGCTGAGAAATACTTAGAAAAAGTAAAGAATTCAACTGAACAGAACTTTGGACAGTAACTGAAGCAGAAGACATGATCTAATCAATTCCAAGTATTTTGTTGCATTTTGCCCCAATTTTCTCTTCAGTAAAATGTCTTAATTCTAGATATCTAAAAACATACAATGAGCTTACCTAGAAAGAGTGGGATTCTCTTCCTGTGGAAAATAATCAGCATTAAAAATGAAAAGAACAATTAAAACAAAGACAAGGAAACACTACTTGGACTTTTTCCCAGTAATGCACCACCTTAGGAACTGACACATTACACACATATGGTATAATACCATGTTATACATAAACTTTACCTTTCTAATACACACACAAAAAATGCTTACTGTTTTTTAATAACTCATTCCCACAAAACATAGATTTCAGATATGAAAGGAATTAATAATCCTCCTCAACACAATATCCAGCAAGAAAGATTGTCACCAGGAGGAAAATGAGCAACAAATTCAAATAGGGAAAATGATGATTGCTCCAATACAACAGAATAGGCAGGGCTGATCAGGAAATACGTTCAAATATGAAAGTTACTGACAACAAAAACCAGAAGAAATGCAATGTTTCATTTATCAATTTTTTAAAAAAAAATTAACAAAATCTATTACAGTATTTTGAAATACAGCCATAAAAATAAATTAGGAACACAAAAGAATTACATACTACTAAGAGTCTGAGAGGCCCGTATGCACATGAAACGCAAGCAAAATGAGACTGTTTTGTATTTTTGAGGAAAAATAAAACAATAGTTACTAAAACATTGTAGTAAAAAACCAAAGATGTTATACTGTGGAAGTTGAACCTAGAACATTAATCTACCCTTTACTGAAACAAATAAAATGGGAGGTTTTCTTAAAGGTTGTCTAAAACAATGAAGTTGAGTAAAACTATATATAATTATCTGAATTCTTTGAGAAAATACATTTTTGGGCACTTGTGGATTGCTTAAAAATACAACGTTGAAAGAAAAGTGTATCTTACTTTATGAGACTCAAGGTTTTTCACCACTGAACTGATCTGTTTTGCTTTGAAGATAGTCCTAAGTTCATCATTATTTTACCATTTATCACGTATCCCAGAGATCCTCAAATAAAACTGCCAAATATCCAAGTATTCAATAAATACTAGTATACCCAATATATGTCTAGAAAGAAAAATCACATAATTCAAGTTATTGCAAATAAATACCTAGCTATAACTTCTATAACTTTATAAATATTAAAACAAAATTCTGCTAAGTATAGGTTAGCCTCCTAAATATACAACTAAACTAACAAAACCATTTCTAAAAGTCAGAAAAGTAGTTCAGAAAGACAAGTTTATTTTTGGGAAGTTAGACTTCTACAGCATTTGCTTTTAGGGCAAACTCAAAGCACATTATCCACTACTTCCCAAAGCTCTGTGCTAGCTATTCCTCTTTGGTTAGTTAATGAGTTATAGACTTAAAGCTACTTAAAAAAAATTAAAAACCAAATACGAAAGTATCTCAGTGAGAAAATGTGCATATGCTCTCCGATGCAAAGGTTACGGACATCAGTAAGCCCTCCCCAAACCCCTTCTGTTCTCACAAAACACGTGCCACCTCCCCTTGTCCAGAGTCACATCTCAAAGAGCCTTTCCTCAGCCTGTCAGAGGCCGAGGAAACACAGCTAAAAATGCAAATTCCTTTTTCCTTTCCAGCAACAAGTCTATGACGAGATCTATCCTTATGTTGGAAAACAGAATTGGACGGTCAAGTGAAAGCACAGAAGTCATTGATTTACAGACAGGAGTTACTGTTCCATAGTACAACAGTTTTCCAAAGCTGCATGGCATCCTATTCCAAAGCAAAGAGCACATATTCCTGGTCTTTCCTTTAAACATCCTTACTTGCAAATATTGACAGGTGCACGTGAAATATTACAACCAGGCTACATGTCACAGAACTCCAGCCACATGGTAATTATGTGGCTTTTTTGGTCCCTTCCCATACAGGCAGCTTTAAAGTGTTCTCAATCTGCTTCTTACGTTTTTTGGAGATTTTTATTAGGAAAGTAACCAATTATATCACTTGAACACTCCCACTACTGTGATTCATGAAGTCAAAAGTATTACTGTGTAGGGCCAAACTCCAATTGAAAGGTTACTACCAACACTTCCCACCTCATTTCAGAGCCGTGCAGGTCCCATTCTGCACTCCGCACGGCCGTGAGCCGCTGCTCTACACACTCGTCTTACCTCAGGCCACTGCAGGGGGAAATGGCTAAAAGTGACTTTCCAAAGGCTGTGCCACATTGAATGCTACACCTAAAACATTTAATATTAACACAGAATGCTTGTTTAGATAGTTTTGACTGCCAAGTAGCAAAGCTCCTGCAATTACAACATGCTGGGACAGATTCACAGTTCACAAAGCTTAGCAAGTCCTAGGCAGAGCTCTGGTAATTCTTTAATGTCTTGCTCTGATAAGACAAAAAACCAAAACATTGATAAAACACGTAATTGCCAACAGAAGAAAAACACTATTTTTACTTGAGTGACATAAGTAGAATTCTTTCTTTCCTGTTTACAACACTTCACTAAGAAATCTCAGGGTACTCCTACAGAATCTCCTAGTCAATCAGATGAGGTACTTTGGTAAACATTTTAAAACACCTTCTCTCTCTTGTACTAAAGAAAACACATTTTCTTTAGTACCAGACAGATGTGACAAAAAGCATGAAGGGAGTGGTGAGGGAACAAGGGAATAAAGACGTTTTTACCACTTGCCATTCTACTGGTAAGGGACTCCTGCACCATCACAGGTGTCACACGAAGCACTCAACATTAATATCCATTGTGAACAGCCTCCTGGAAACCAATGATTTTTAAGAAAGGTTTTTTGTTTATTAGTTCCATATTTTTTTAGCGTTTTTCACTATATGCAAATACTTCAGGTGAAGTGTCCATAACAGTCTAATTCATCTAATTGCAGCAAGGTTTCTTTGTGAAGTTTTTCTGTTATTGTTTGAAGCATGCTTTTACAATTACCTATTGCACAATTAATTGCTTTAAATTATATTTCCTATTAAAGTAATTCCACTACTAGAACAAATAGGTCCAGAGAACCCATTTTGGTCTGTTGGCTCAAGGACTCCTGAAACAAAATAATAATAATTAAAAAAACCCCCCACAAAAACTCTTATTAAGCCATTACATAGAAATATACAGAAGAAGCCTGGAAGAGTTCATGAGTAAACAACACTTGTTTAAAAAACACCTCTGTAATAAAGTACAGTACAGTACAGTATACAGATGCCAGACCATAATATCTCCAGATGAAGCTGTTGCAGACAATGATAATGCCTTTAAAATGCTTATTATGGGCTCTTCGTTTTTTAAAATCATGTTTTAAAAAAATCTTCAGAGGCTATTTAAAGCACAAAAACTATTTTTAAGGTTCTACCAAGAAATTGATTTATAATGAGTAAAATAACAAGAATGAAGATGACATCTGAGCAAGCACCCATCATACCCCTGCTCCTGCTCCCAGGTCAGCGTGGTAACCTCCAGCCAGCGTTCCCAGAGTTATTCCATCTGCTCCAACCTTACAGGCTGATGAGGGCTGGAGTGTTCCTCCCTTCCTACTTTGGTAAGAATGTTAACATTCTTACAATAGTTTTATAGAAGCAACAGAACTGTAATATTATGGTTTAATAACAGATTTCTGTTATTAAATCAGCCTTCTAAAAATATAAAAATATTTGCTATTGTGAAAGTGTCTTTCAATCATATTTCAATTTTCACAGTTTTAATAAGGAGTACCTAATTAGAACCATCACTTTAGAACTATGACGTTCAGCTCATTTCACGTAAATAGACAAACAGTTAAAAACATATTTACTAAGATTAAATAGAATCGAATCACAAAAACATACAATCTGACAATGTTGTCGTGTGCTCTTTCAAAGAGTGCATAGAACATATTTCTGCAGCAGTCAATACAGTAATTCTTTTGATGCAATCTTAGTCAAAGCTGTAAACATTTCTAATTGTAGTTTCTTGGAAACTTTTGGTTCCTTTCAAGTTTTTATTAGCAAGTTGCACGGGGCATTCCCCTGACATTTCCCCCCCTTCAGTTAGTGACAGCATCACCCTCCACCTGTAACCCCTCTGGCTGTTCAGAACTACTCATCAGCACTTCTTCAATACATTCAGGGCAGTCATCCTTCCCTTGCAGTGCACAGTGACACCTTCCACACGCCAGTGCCAGCAAGGCCCCCAGTGCATGATCTCAAGAAGCAGGATGATGAGGAAGTCTGCTATGCCTTAATGGGATTTCCTGCAGGTTTGGGATCATAACCGTATAGAAAAGTAGCTGCTATTACAAGGATGGCTCCGAGGAAAAAGACACTGAATAGAATAGGGATGAAAAAGAAAGTTTGTTTTAGTTGATGCAAATTTATTTATGCAATACAATCAAAAGAAATGACATTTTTCCATGAGGAAAACGGGAAGATAAATTATATTTGTCCAATTTATAAAGAGCAAAGTAATTTGTATGCATTTATTTTAGAGGGATGCAGAAAGTTGTTGAGGTAAGAAACCTATAACTACAAATAATTGTATCATATTAACATATTCTGAATATTAACATTACACTTTCATGGAACAACTGCCAAAAGCAATCAGATCCTTTTTTTCTTAAACTTTTACCTAAAGATGCATGCAAAATGGAAGCAGGAGCTGAAGAAAAGCAACTATTGTGGTTACCCACCCATTCTTAACATATTATATACTTCATATTGTTGAAACTGTGTTTGCTTTGAAGGCCAAAGCTTATGTCAAAACAAACTACTGCTGTCCAAGAACCAGCATGCAATTCAGTATAATCTAATTTTTGGCAGATACAGAAAGATTTGTCTCATGAGACACAATAAAGGCATGTTTTCTATTGTGACATTTTGGCCTTTCAAGTTGTTTTGATAGTTAAAGTCTGATACAAAAACCTGAAGCCAGCAGACAATCAGTACACATTTTAGAAAAGAATCTTTTCACAGACGTGACAAGGTCAACAATTCCATCTTCTGAACAAAATGCTAAAAAAACTGTGGCATATGACATGACAATCCTTCAGAGAATACATTTAGCCTATTTTGAAGCATGGCCCCTTGCAACACATTCAAGCATTTAAGTACTTTACATCTATTACCCCAATCTAAACTGTTTGCTGATGTGACAGAAACAATTACACAGTTTCAATTCAAATGCATTGTTAGCTTAAGCAAGGTACTAAAGATTAAGTTTGATTAACTCAAGTTAATCACGTTTTATTAAATGGGATGGGTTCAAGTTCTACCTACTGCTACCTGGCTCTATTTATTTTGCAACATGTTTGCAGAAGCTGTTAAGTTACTTATTAATTTTCCATTAGAGCACACAGAAATTCTTCAAACATTTTCTACTTTTGTTTTAATGGGACAAATATCATCTACTTATAATTTAAGTTCATTGTCTTCCACTTCTTAAGCCTAAACAGCTGCTCCATTTCCTTTTTTGAATGTTTAAGTAAAGCCCTGATAATACAGAATCACAGAATGGGTAGGCCTAGAAGGAACCACAGTATTGCAAATATATATATTTAGACAAAAAAATGTTTCTTCGTACCAGATACAAAAGTTGTAAATATTATTCAAAATATTTTTATGTTATGAGTGCATGTAACATATGCAAGAAGCGTTGGTCAGTTATAAGCAAAATTCTATTCCTGCCAAAAATTAGATTATCTGGAAGTGGGATTATTAATTCTACACTCCAAACAGGAACATGCACTGCCAAGACAAGCAGTGATCTCAACCTACCCATGTATAAAACCTGTGGCACACAGAGTCACCACAGTCTGACCCCGAAAACATTAGGACACTGTACGGGGCCTAGAAGAACGGAACAAGCCCTTCTCTTTCTTTCTTGGCTGTTCTCACTACTAAATGTGGCATTGCCTTTAGAAACAGCTCTGCTTTGGGGCTTCTGGGTGCCCTTGGGCCACTCAGTGCTGCAGTGTCACTCCTATGGGTGTCTGTCTGCAGTGCCCTGTGTTAGAGCCTGCGGTGCGGGCGAGGAAAGGCAGCACGGAGGCCAGGTCCGTGTGCCACCCCGCAGCGCGGGGACACGGAGCGGCGGCGGCCCCTTGTCCCGGGACACGGAGCGGCGGCGGCCCCCTGTCCCGGGGCACGGAGCGGCGGCGGCCCCCTGTCCCGGGGCACGGAGCGGCGGCGGCCCCTTGGCCCGGAGCCGCACCGCCAGGGGTGCAGTTCTCGCGCGGGCCCGCAGGGGGCGCGCCAGGGCGGAAGAGCGGCCCCAGGCAGCAGCAGCGGCCGCAGGGAGCGGCAGCGGCTCCTCACCCGCCTGACACTCACTGTTAGCTACGGGTAAGGCTGAACTTTGATGTGCAAGCTGGACCTAAACATTCCGAAAGCGTGGCTTGGACGGGATTTGGTTTTTATTTATTTTTGCAGTTATATCTGGTAAGCAATAAGTTTTCAACTTTTTTTTTTTTTTTTTTGGGTATACATGGAAAATAATTCTTACCTTGTAGGGACGAAATCTTGCAGCCAGAAATAGGAGATCAGTGTTGACAGTATAATAGAGAGAGAAGTTGCAAATCCCTTTAAAATGTTGTCTGCATATTTTATAACAGCAGCAATCACCAGCCCTCCAAGTGCCTGGAAAAATAGAGAGGTTTGGATTCACAAACTGATAATTTGACTGAGAGCATCTATTTTAACACCATGCACTTACTTTAGGAAAAGCTTTTGTGTATGTTGAGGAGCAATACATTTATTTTATGTTAGGGATATGTACTGTTGAAAATAAGTATTGGAGGAGTAGCTCTTTCCCCATTAAAGAAATTGTTGATGACATTACCACCATTAAATGAGTGGAAATGCTTGCACTGTACATTTTTAGCCACATGAGGAAGGGCATACAGAGAGATGATTTCAAATATCACAAAATAAATAATGCTTACATGCTTTTAATTTGCACAATACTTAATCACACACTTGCTATATATTTTCCAGATTGTCATTTAGAGGTTTATGCTAATAATGATAGATCCAGACTTTTGACTATAGAATTCTCAGTAGCTTCAATGACACCCTTTAGTTTCTCCAATTATTTATAGAAAAGTAAATCCCCGAGTGCCTTCAAAGAAACATGCAACACAAGGTCTCACCTGCAGAACAACCACCACCCAGGTAAGTTTATTGTATCCTTGAAAAAATCCATTCTTTGACAGTTGTTCTCCATCATAAATGTAAACACCCATCAGTCCAAATATGCTACCAAAAAATCCTGAAAATACAAGATTGGTTTAAAAGCTTCAGGTGAAAAACATGCAAATGGGTTTCCCGTCCTTAAAGGCTGATCATGTATTTCTGATTTTAAAACTGGACTGTCACTTGCAATACCATCACATCCAAATGCAATCAGTTTGCTGTTCTCTTTTAAAAGCTATTCTCCACACTTGAAACAAGTTTGGATTTTTTCCATTAAGATATCCTTATATACTTATCTTCCATTGCTTTCTACTGGAATGGAATGATTTTTGTTTATGTCATATAGCAAAATTCACTTTAATACAATTTCAGTTTTCATGAAATTAGTCATGACTGAAGGCTGAAGTCACCCTATAACCTGGAGAGAAAAAGAGGGAAAACACTCAGAGGAGGAGAAGGTCTCTGGCATAGCAGCAGCAGCAATTAGCAATTTGCCAATTCAGACAAGAATCTTTGAAATGGGATTCTCCTGAGCCAGTCTCAAACACAATGAATGTTCACTTGTAGACACTTAATGTCAAAAGTTGAATCTGAGGTGAGACTGTGGAGTTTTTAATTTCAGACTGAAATCAGAAAGTAACTGCTGTAACTCCATCCAGCAGAGTTTGACTTTTGGTTTTAAAATAACATACATGCAGCATACTAAAATGTTGGTGGTATTTTTTATTTATACATTTATTTTGCACAATTATCTTAATGCTTCGGAATGCAATATCTCTTAACAAATGATTAAAATTAAACTTACCAAGCTGAATGTTTCTGATCCACACAGACTGCTTAGTTTCCTTTAAAATTTTCTCGAAATAAACCCCAGCAAATCCACTAGAAAAGCAGGCTATGAGAACTGCAATCAGGCCTACAAACTGCGATCCTGCTGAATGCTCCTTAGCAGGTGTTGCTTGAGAGTCTGAAGGCCACTGGATGTAAAAACAGTTACACAAAATTCACTGATGAAATCAAGTCACGAGCATCTACAAAATGCAAATTTGTTTTCCATTAACAGTAACAGTAACTAAATACAGACAATCACGTACTTGTAAAGTTCTGTATTTTGCACTATAAATGCTTTTAAAGGAGTGCAAATCCACAGTTTTATTCTGCGTATTTGTAAAGGAGTAAAATTGTGCCTCAATTGGGAGAATACTCATCAATTTAAACAGCTGCAGGATTTATGTTTTATAAGCAAGAACTGTTTTTGAATGCCATTGTGAATTTTCATGGTCATTCTCTGCCACCAACTTGTGTTACCCAACAGTTGGTTACCTTACAAATAAGATGGCATGAACTGTCTTTTTCATGTGCCCCTCTCTGGTGATTGTGCAGATCAGTTAAATGTTGCAATGTGTCTAAGGCTAACTGAACAAAATGCAATGCCACGGACAAAACTTTCTGAGGAGTCTGTTAAATACTGTTCAGAGTGTTTTGTTCTCATTTTTCATTATTGAATTTAATCACCATTATCTTTTTCCAAATCCTTAAGTTTTAAAATAAAAATTTCTAGGATATACTAAAATCTGCTAAAACTTCTTAGAATATCTGTCTCTTATCCCATAATCCTGCCCTCTGAAAACCAGGAACTCTGGTACCTGCACTATTTACAACTGAGGCCAATTTTGCTTTTGGAAACAGTCCAAAGTGAATTTGCCATGCTGAATCCATATGCCAAAGTGAACACAGCCTGTACTGGCAGAGAAGATCTGTGAAATCCTAATGCCTGAAGAAATGTGCTGATAAAAATTGCTATCATTGTTACTTGCAGGTTGCTCCAGAGGCCCTGTCACAGTCTACAGTAGAGCACTGGGTTGTAAGAGAGGTGTTATCTTCTGCCTTTGAACCATTTCTGGTGTCCTCCAGACCTGGCCAGCTGTGATTCGTAGCTCCTGACTATACTCTGGTGCTCATGTGCAGCTGGTAGAATCAGAAAGCTGGATAATCAGTACAGAAATCCACGTTTCTTGAATAAACACATTAAAACCCCACCAACCACCTGCTAATATTTACCTGCACGAATGCCACTCCTGTCATCAATATTACTAGTGACAGCCACTGGTATACACCCAGCTTCTTGCTCAACATGGACACAGAAAACAATGCTGTGGTGAGAATTTTCAGTTGATATGTAACCTAGAAGAACCAGGGACAGTTACTACTGCCACAATCCATAGGGAGTTTTTTTAAAATTTTACAGAGAATTCAAAATATGCAATACCTGGTATGTGGCTGCATCTAGGTTTGACAATGCTACATAGAGCAAGTTGTTCTGAAGAGTGTAAATTCCTGACGGGATGGCAAGTTTAAGAGTTTCCATGGGTTTGTTAAGGATTTCATCATGTAGCACCCTGTTCAGAGTCCGTAAATTGCATTCTACCCAAAGAAACAGTAAAAGAAATAGACATTCACTAAAAGAAAAGGAGTGCAAAAAAGAGACACGGCAATGTTCTGTTCTTAAACTGCTGCCCCTTTTTATGGCTATCACTACAACAAGACCTGAAAATACCATCTATGTTTGTTTGACTTTCACAGGCCTTGTATAGGAAGGAAATATGGCTGCAAGTGTCTTCCTGCAGCCTGGAATATCAAAATGAAAAGGGTTATTCAAAATACTTTGAGTTAAACTTTTTGAAACTGTAGCAATAATTTAAGATAATACACCAAAGAGTACCACCTGAAAAGTGCATATTTAGAATCCTACAGAGTCATCAATATTTATGCATAGACAATGACATTTTTAAGCTGTTGAAAAATAAACAGAAACCAGGTAAATTCCATTTTAAATATACAAAGTAAGAACTGGAGTAAATGTGAATATAGGTTTTTTTAGCTTAAAACTATGATTCTTCCTGTAACTATGAAATTGCTTCTTCCCTTCTGCATCTGCTGTTTATCACAGGTTTCTAATTATCATTCATGCTTTAGACACACTTAAAGCTTTTCATTTTTCCCACTTCTACATACAGACTTCTTAAAATGCCTGAGCAAAGACAAGCTTTGAGATGTTAGCATAAAATTCATTCCTGCACTCCTCAGTATCCACATTCTCTTAAGCAAATATACTTATTTCCACATTCTCTTAAACAAATACTGCAGTATGATTATTGTCTTTCCAAGACTATTTCTTACACAAGGAGAAGGGAAATGCTTTGTTGTATGCCTGTACTCACATGGCCGCTTTGCAGTTGCCACTACAATACAGCATATTGATTAGGAAAATTACTTGGTGCAAAATTTGACACATACTGCTGTCTTTGTAGACTAATAGAACACAGGCCAAAATCTTCAGCAGTTCAGCAATAACAACTGCAGTAGAGGATAAGTAACGAGGTCCTTCTTCCTTCAGTGTCCGAGAATAGCGCATGGTCAACACTAAACTCGTGGTCTGAAACACCAGGATGCCCAAGGAAAGGTACTTTAAATTGGCAGACATTTCTTGGCTTTTTCCTTTCTGAAACGGAAAAATAGAAACAAATCCAAAGGTGATATTGCAGATATTGGGAATCACAGATTTCTTTATGTAGGTGAAGGCTCAGAAGGTATTTCCAAGGTGAAGGTGTTTCCTGCTGTGGTACAGCAGAATGCCCAGTCCTCCGGCAGCAATGAGCTGCTCCCAGACTGAAGAGATCCTCCCACTCTCTCAAGTCTGTCAGGCTGCAGTCTCTGCCTTGCCAGGCACACCGTGCCAGCAAAAGGGTGAGGGTTGGGCTGCTTTAAATGAGAATGAGAAGTATGCCTGGCAATGAAGGGAAAAGAGAGTTGTGGGAAAGCAGAATTAAACAGGAAGACAGGGGATGGAGAAGCTTTAGGGGAGGCAGCACTAAACCTGTCCTGGTGATTATCCTGCTCAGAAAAAAATTCACTGAATATAAATGACTAGGTGACTGCAACTGCTTGCTCAGGCTGGACTGACTACCACAAACTTCATGTTAGTAAAGCTTTACCATCCTCATCTCTACCAAGAACTTTCACCAAGTTGATGCAGTTTTCTTTGCAATTTGTCACCAATTTAAAGAGTTGTTGTAAAAGACTAATAGAGACAGTAATTTTCATTTTGCAAGCACAACATATGACAAGGAAATTTAAAAAAAGCTTGCTGCTACTCAGAGTATCACATAATTTTTGCTATGCTTCATATAAAGAAATTCCATACACAGAAACTAATGCTTTCTGTAAAAGATTAACTTCTACTCCCTTCATTGCCCACTTATTCAAAAACAGAATAATTTTTTATAAGGCCAAAATCAAACCAAATCAATAACTAGAAGTTCACAGCTATGTTTACAAGCAAAAGAAGAGTACCAAGCCAAGACAATGCATGTGGTTCTCACTGTCAGAAGCCTAACACAGCACACTTACTGGGTGCCTATGGCAGGGCTGTCCCCGTGTTTGACACCGGCAGGCACACAACTTCTGACTCATTAACTATGCAGTTCTGCCCACACTGCTCAAGGATGTGCTGGGACCTCTAAATATTTGTGGCTAGAACTGAAGCAGTTTCTTGCTGACTGCATTGCACTAGCTCAAGATGCATTTCATTGCTGGCTTTGTAGACATTTGGAGAGCTACACTCTTCAAATATTTCTGACTTGCCCTTATCTTGTCTCTAAGCATTTATAGATTTTCTCTAGTCAAGTAGTCGAAGTCAAATTACTACCTATACAACACTGACACTCAGAAGACATTGCAGCAACCTGTAAACAGGAGTGAATTATCAACAGCCACAAAGATATGATGTACACACTTGTGTCCTACACCATAAAATTGTTTATCTCAAAAATCATGCCATTGTAATAATATTTGTAAAATCATACTGGCAAATAAGGATAAAAAAGATGCCAGGATGCAAAAACTGAGGAAGGAACACACAAGGTTCCATTAAAGAATTTTAACAGGAGACACTTTTCTATGAACTATAATCTCATTTAACTTCTGTAGAAACAAATACTAAAGACGCAACTGCAAGGAGCAATATGAATCAGACAGAAATATAAACCAGGAAGGAGAAGAAAGCTGCAAACAATACTCAGGGTTTGCTGTTTTCCACTGGTTCTGGTGGAATAATCCATTACACAAGGATATTAACTGGATGGAATTATGCATCCTAAACAACGAAACTGAGATGAGGTGTTAGTTGAAGAACAACAACTTTGATAAATACATTTGCTACAGCTGAGAACAAGGAGGAGAAAAAGAACAGTTCCTGCAAAGGGATGAAGAAGGGACACACGTTCAGAGACCATGCTTTCTGGAGAAGTACCAGCAACACAAAGAAGACAGAGGGAGAAAAAGGTAAAGAAAAAAACCAACAAACCTGCTGGGAGAAGATACAGAACTGAATTTCACTAAAAGACTTGCCTATAATATTAGAGAAAAACTGAGTTTTCATTTATGTTAGCCAACTTGAACAATTTCTTTCACTGTTTCCATCTACCTCATTTTTTAGTATTCAGACCTGAAAAACTGGAAATAAAGAGCAACATATTGTTAAGACAGAAACCACTGAATTTCATGAAAGGACACCTACAGATAAATAAGTCTTCAAAACTTTAAGGTTTTAAGTTTTTGTTTGTTGGGTGTTTTGTTTGATGGTTGGTTTTGGCTTTTTTTAGTTTTCAAAATGCTTCTGAGCAAAATACAGACAATGGGAACACACATATCCCTCCTGACTCAGACCCAAATTTCTGCATTCTGTCAGCCTGTAAAATGACACAGGGTTGTACAAATGTTCAAAATCATCAGATAGCAATTCTGCAACCTTCAAAACTGGTCATAATATTAAAAATAATGTTTACAGTATTTTTTTTTCTAAAAAACAATCATCTATTTATGAAGCAGCTTAAAATGTCATTTTAAAAGTAAATCACTAGTATGCTGTTAATGAGCAAGTACCAAAGCAGTCAGCATGAAAATTAACAAACAAGCACAACACTTCGATAAGCCCATCACCAAAGCCATAAAGAATGCATACCACAACTTCTGTCTTGTCTTCCTCAGTAGCCATGATAAAAAAGGAAATCGTCCCCAGACAATGTATTTCAAAAAGGCACCAGTAGCAGGAAATATTTCCTTTCTGTACGTCACCAATGCATTTCAAAGTTTCAGAAGTTCACACAGAATGGAAGCTAACTGTCCAGCATGATAGCTGAAATAAGGGTATTTGTTAAAAGTTGTCCAGTCAGTGGTCAGCACGACAGGCTTGTAGACAGCAAGTGTGTGAAGTTGTATGCTGTATTTACAAGCTGGTTCACAGAGCAGGAACTAGAGCTCTGAAATGTACACATGCCAATTGTATAACCGCTCTCTCCTAAGCACACAGAAGACCTTATCAGCTCTCCTGGTCCCTTCTCTTTTAAAAGGCCCGCTTATCAGCTCACGGACCTCTGTGCAAACTGGGAACAACCCGCAAAAGGAGCAAAATGCTGAACTTAAAAGAGTTGGACTGTCTTCAACTGCAGCCTCACAGCACCTTTGGATTTACAGGTGACCATCAGAGGTGTAAGCACTCACTTGTAGCCATGAGTTCCTGCTACCCTCACAGCAGCAGCCACTGAACAAATGAACTGTTGTCTTCTGTAACAGCCCACACCTGGATTGTCTTAAACCAACAACGATATTGAAGTTCCCACTGCATTTCCTGTGCTGAGTTACAACTCAAGTTTCTTACTGGGCTTTGAATGCACTACTTGCTACTCTGCAGGATGCATGTGTTTGAAAACTCAGATTTAGGTTTGCTAATTCAAAGACTGGAAGTTGAGTGGTGAAAAGGACTCTGTCTTTTGAACTGCATCTTACAGCAGGGTGTGCTAAAGGCCTGCAGTTCCCTGTTCCCTGACTATAATACTAAATAACTCCTCTCAGGGACTGGGCTCATCATTCTTCTCTTCTGTTAGTCTATGTTAAAAAAAAAAAATCAGCCCCTTCTGCATCAATTCTTCAGTGTGCCATGGACACACCTGCAGCCCTGTACAGGAGCCAAGATGCAGGAAGCCAAGGTGGGATTTACAGCCACATAACATTTGGATTCAGTACACACAGGTGCATAAAATATAGATGGATTCTATGTGAAGAGCTGTTGTTCTGGAAAGTAAAAAGGAGAAGGACCTTGGAACGGTTTTCAGAACACAAACCAAAGCTAAGCAATCTATACAGGAAGTAATACTTTCAGCTCAAAGTACCATACTGTGCAAAGTCTGAAGAATAACTCTTCAAAGGAAGCAGATTTTTTCTAAGTGGAAAATCACATATTTCCAGCTCATAATATTAATTCAAAAATGAATACATTTCTGACTTGTAGATTTTCATCTCCCTTTATAATACCTCCAACCCAGCCTAAAATTTAATATTTTACATTTTTATTTCATCCCTACACTTTCCCTCTTAAAATACTGGTAAACTCTACTATTTGCAGATGAAATAAGGCCAAAATCAATTTGACTTAATGAACAGCCCACCAAAACTCCTTGATATTAATCAGATTTTACTATAGAGCAATAAGATTACGGGACTTTCCTTAACCTTAACATTTTGTCTTTTAAAGATCTGATGGTATAAACTTCTGAGGTTTTCAGCTGCTAAGTATCTACCATTGCAAAATCTTGTGCAAAATTAACTTTGTAGAAGGACTCAAAATCAAAATTACAGGGAGCGTCAGAGAAACTTATATGGAAAACTCCAAACACCCAACATTATCTGAAGAAGTAGATGATAGACAAGAAAAAAAAATTAACAGTAAATTCCAGCAAGTTTCACAAAAAGATTTGACAAAAATAACCTCTACTGGCAACTATTTCTTTACTCCTCCATACACTGTCACAAGTAAAGTTTAATTTAAAAAAAGAAAAACAAACTAACTAGTATCATGCTTCAAATCTTCACAGTGATGTCATTACATGAACTAAATTCTTTCCAGCCTAGCTGTGAAATGTTTTCACTGCTGACAGTCTTTTAGAGTAAAAAAGCCAAGTTACAGGAGTTATTTTTCTTAGGTCATACACCATTTTATGACTAATCAGTTTAACATGGCTCAACCAAACAAAAGGTATTTGTGTATTAGTTAAAATGCAAAGCCCAACACAGAAGTAGACAACCAGCCTCTCAAAACTGCTGAAGGTGAAGTTTAAATTTTCTGTGCTACTACACCAAACTCTCCATATGGGATCTGCTGGAAAATAAACACTGAATCTGCCGCTGAGTCATTCCAGTGGTACAGGTATGGACACACTGCCTGGGCATTTGCTCTGAAATCAGGATAACAGATTAAAGAAAACAGGATGCTGTTCTCATATTTCTCCAATGAAACATGAACCGAGTGCTGATGCTATACTTATACAAATACAATAAGCTGTCAACAAAGGAAAAGCACAGTTGGAGGGTGGAGTAAGAGGTAACTCACAGAACCTGAAGAACTTATGTTTATAAGACTTCCTTCTGTGCTTTGCTTACTTTCTACATGCATTGCCCTCTTCCTGCACTGGATAATACACATAACATGTAACTTTCTGCAACACAACCACATTCCTCAGAGGAAAGTTCTATTCCAAAAATACTCCCTGTTTTTGGAGTGAATACAGCTTCGTATTTATCAGAAGTAGTACATAAGACAACAAAGACTTTAAATATAGAACTAAATGCAAGGAAGAAAGGAATCTCATGAAATTCAACAAGGCCAAGTGCAAGGCCTGGACGTGGGCTGGGCTAATTTAGGAACAGACTGCCCAGAGAATTAGAGAAACTCCATCACTGTAAGTGTTCAAGGCCAGGCTGGATGGGCTTTGAGAAACCTAGTCCATGCCCATGGCAGAGAGTCAGAAACAGATGATCTTTAAGGTCCCTTCCAACCCAAAACATTCTGTGATTTTATGACAAATATCCCACATGGTATAGAGAGCACACAGACCTCTCCAAATCCAGTTAAGTGCTGCTGAACTGCATTCTGAAGTGGATTTTGCATACACACAAATAATTTACCTGCCATATTTGGACTGCTATAATTTGACAGTACATTTCTTTCTCCTCTCACCACCACAAGATGAAATCTGTCATGTCACTGTAATTGTAGTAATGCACGTCCTAAATATTTCTAATAATCTTAAACCTTGTATTTCTTACTTTAAAATGTCACTACTATGTTTTCCATTTTCCTCATACTGTGAACAGGTTTCTTATTTGTTCCCTCCCATAAGCTATCTACAATTGTCAGCTGTTCCTCCCCAAATACCTGGCACTTCATAACTAAAATAACTTCATTATAGAACATTATTTCATAACTGCAAATAACTTCATTTTAGAACTTACCTTGTTCTTTCTTTTGTTTTCTAGTTTGTTACTCATCTTTCTTCCTGGAGACATTATACAATGCACTAAGTACACTATGAAAAAAACAGAACTGTGCTTCTCTTGGAGCTTGTACACTTCTTCAGAAATGTGGTTAAAAGCAAATTCTCTAGCCAAGTTTTTTCCTTACTCTTTGAGCAGAAACTGAGGAACAAAGGTTTTTTTCACATGAAGGTTTCCTTCAGCAGTATTTCCAATTTCCCCGTTTACATTAAAAAATCCTAACTGGTGAAAAGAATTAAAAACGTAACTGCATTCAAACGAGATTTTTAAAACAAGGTTATCAAGTAGAACACAGTAGATCCCTGGTGGACCTTGGTCCTGCAACGTCATCTTGCTCCCTCGGCACAGCCGTATCTGGTGTGCTGATTTTGGCTGGGGTACAGCTCATCTTCACAGTAGCTGCCCAGGAGATGTGTTTGGGATTTGTGCTGAAAAGTGTTGATAACACAGGAACATTTTCATTGCTGTTGAGCAGGGATTATATTTTTCTGCCTCCCACCCTACCAGTGAGGAGGCTGGGAATGCACAAGAAGCTGGGAGGAGCACAGCCAGGAGAGCTGACCCCAAGAGACCACAGGGATATATCCCAGATCATATGGAGTCATGCTCTGTGCATAAACCTGGAAGAAGAAGGAAGGAAGGGGAGGTTCCAAGTGATGGTGTTTGTCTTCCCATGTCACCATTCCACACAATGGAGCCCTGCTCTCCTGCAGAGGGCTGAACACCTGCCTGCCCATGGAATGTGGTAGAAGAATTCTTTGGTTTGCTTTGCTTGCATGTGCAGCTTTTGCTTTACCTACTAAACTGTTTTCAACCCACAGGCTTTCTCACTTTGACCTGATTGCCTGTCCCATCCCACCAGGGGAACTGAGCAAGTGTCTGTGTGGTGCTTAGTTACCAGTTGGGGTTAAACCACAACTCTCGGCCATTTTAAAACCATGCAGATGGTTTTCAAAACTGGCAAGTGCACCCAGGTACAGAGCAGTTACACATTAAATGGTAACTGTTAAAGATCAACCAACGATTTCTTCTCAACTTTGCTCCAAAACTTTGGCTTCTGCCAAAGACAGTGGAGGCTGTATCAGTGACTCACTGGCCATATCTATCACTCAACCAGGAAATTCCATCACTGCCAGGTTTAACAAAGGGAATATAATTAGATATTAATTATTAACTAATCTCATTCCAGAGAATGATATAAATTGCTTAGGACTCAGAGAAGGTTTTCTTACATGTTGATGGAAACTGAGCAGAAAGGGAACCCAGGTGAGTTGTTTTATGAGCTCCCAATGGCTTTCTGTTTGTTCCTTTCTTTTGTGGGGAAAAAAAAAATAGCATTCTAATCTATGTATCAGGCAGGAGGAGTAAAGCATTGTGAATCTCAAAATGTGGGATCTGTGGCTAAGTGCTCTTTAAGCCTACCACCTTTATCCTTTACACCAAACCTAAGACTCCAGAGATCATATTTTTTTGACTGATGAAAGTTTGGCTTGATGAATATTATACAAATCACATATTGAGTATAAATAGTCAGCACTCCGGAAATTCAGGCCCTCATTGAGCTAAATGTTAACACCAGCATTTCTTGTAAGATGAAGACTTCAACTCTGCCCAGCAGTGCTGTAGTTTTATAGTGATGTAACAGTCATTAAGCCAAACTCTGCCTGTCAGCACAGAAATTTGATACAAGCTGCCTGAGCTGCATCTTGTTTTCACACAGTACATACACTGTGTTCATTGTATAGATCACAGTATAGATAGATCCCAGCAGCCACATTCAGACTCTGGGAGCAAGAAGCCATTCAGGTCTCAGTTTCAGTTCAGATGCCCACCTCTCCTCAAGCACACAGGAGTGCAGTGCCATGGACCAAAGCACTGCTGGAAGGCAGCTCCTGCAGATGAAGCAAGTCAATGAAGGAGCTTGATTTAAGGTGCTCCAAGACTGAACACTGAATCCAGCTGGGGTTCAGGGGCAGCTTACACTTATGCTATTTATGAATTAGGAGTCAAGTCTGGGTGCTCAAGGCAACACAATGTGTCAAACACCTCCATCAAGATGACCTACTTGGAATGGAGTAACACAAACGAGATCCTACAGGGAAAATCAATCTGTAGACACTGCAGCATGCTAGTAATTACAAATAAAATGAGACAGTTGAACAGCACTGAAGGGGTATAAATGTAAGACAAGGTTCAGAAATCCAGTGGCAAAATCCTGAACTCCTAACCATCTGACACTATCATGCCAGGTCCTCCGTACAGATGTTAAGAATCTCTCCTCCCCTCTAGAGACAACCTCCATTGATGTGATCCAGCTCTGCAGTCTCCTGAGTTCCAGCAAAGGCACACAGCCCACACAGGCAGCCTGAATATGGTTGGAACTGAAGTAACCGGTGAAGAATGACCCCAGGCAGCAAGCAATTCAAGAACAATACGGGAGGATAACTGTCTGGCAAGCCTACCCTAAGGTAAGTATGTGTTGTGCTCCCTTAACAATGCCAAATCCGGAACTGTTTTAAGGGGACACGTGACTTGAATTCCACAGGTACGTGGCTCAGGTGATCCCTGCCTTTTCTCTTGTTATTGCAAACAATACCATCACCAGAATAAGGAACTGGGTTGTGTATGCAGCCTATAGGATTGCTGGAGGCAGAATTACTCCTAAAAAGATATTGCTCTAAAGAAAGCAAATTTTTACTTACTAGAACCAGTCTTTCCTCAAACATCACACATCACATCACACATCCCAAACCAATGGATCCTTATCTCCTAGAACTGTGATTTTCGATCACAAGTTCTTCTCACAATGTACAAGAGAACCATGAATTACAGTTTCCAAAGGGAGAGATTATTTTAAGTGGCTTTCTCCACAACTGTCACCTCCCTCAAACCCACCCTGCAGCCTGGAGCTCAACTCTGTGAGCACACTGACAAGTCAAGTGCAGTGCCCATGGAGAGAGGCAACCCCACAGATTTTGAGAAAAGCAATCCATCACCTAATGTTAATTCTAAGACCCACTTTGTCATTCTGCACATATGGTCTTTGAAAAGCAAAGGTTGTCTTAGATCCCACTCCTCCTGTGTGAAGACAACCACGAAAAATAAAACTTCCCACTGTGATGCTCACACAGCTTCCAAAAGGTTTGTTGCATACGTTCTTTATGTCCCAAATAACACACCCCTCTTTTGCTCAAAGCTGTGTCAGTCTTCTCCACCCAGTCATTACTTTAAAAGATTTCATCTGGAATCCAAGTCTTCCTCCTTCTGGTTTAAAACACCAGTTTATAGGATTTAATAAAATAAAAAAACTTCGGGTACCTTCTGATATTTATCTTTCATCTTTCAGTTTATTCCATGATATGCATTATAACATTTGTTAGCTCTCCATCCTCTGAGTTTCTGCTTAATCCGTAAGTGCTGTACCGCTAGAGCGTTTCTCATTTGAAAAACTTCGTATAAAATGATGATAACCATGCAAATACTTGTAAAATGTGCATTTTTGTGAACTTTACATGCAGCACCACATCACGCATAGTGAGCACCCTCTCAGCAGAGCACCAGCAAGGGAGTCACCACCTCAGCAGCACTGACACAGCTCTGACCACATCCGCGCCCCTTCCCAACTTCACACACGGCCGCTTCCCCACAGCAACTTCAACTTCGCCCTCTCCTCCCTCCTGCCCAAACCGCTCCATTTCCAGACATTTCTCTCGGTGTCTCTCTAATCCCACCCTTTCCCTCCCCAGCCTGCTCCCACAGCCCTGCTTCCCGCCCCATGAACCCCAAACGTCTCCTCCCCAGCACAGGCCTCCCTCAGGCTCCCCCCTCACGCACAGCCCCGCTCCGCTCCCCGCGGGGCGGCCCCGGCCGGGCTCTGCTCCCACCTGCGCGCCCGCCCGGCGGCCCCGCTCGCCTCTCACCGCCGGCCCAGCTCGGCTCGCTCCGGCTCCCGGTGCTTCCGGGAGCCGCGGTCCCGTCCCGCAAAGGCTCCGGCTGCAGCCGAGCCCCGCCCGCTCCGTTCCCAGGGCCGCGGCTGCAGCGAGAGCCGGGAGCGGCCGGGGCCGGGGCCTGGCGGGGCCGCCGTGTCGGGGGCAGCGGCGCGGGGCACGGGCGGCTCCCGGAGCCTGCAGTCCCCGCGGCCCGGCCGCCTTCCGCCCAAACCACCAACGGGGAACTTCGGCAGCCACCGACACGAGCGTTTTGTATGAAACCCATCACAAATTTATTAGAGAATGGCAGGGCTGGTTCGAATTAAGGTAGGGACCTTTCAAACAGAACATTACTGTGTTGTCCGAAGAAACAAATTATCCACGAAAATTTGACGATCGTATAAAGGCATAGCTTTGTGCTTCAATTAGAAGTTGATTTACCGATGGTTGGCAAAGGGCCGTGCTGCACATCAAAACTGGGTGAAACCCTGGCCCCGCCGAAGTCGGTAGGAGAATTTGAATGGAAGCCTCTCCGATCAGTTACAATTGTAAACCGTGACAGAAAAGCAAGCTACTAATTAATACTGGTTATTTTAATAGCAGGCACATGTTCAATAACACCTGCATGAGAAATATGCTCTAGGTGAATGCGCTTTGTTAACACCAAACAGAAGATGGCTCTGAGAACTCCAGAAGAGTTTGCTGCAAGGTGTGGAACTGCTCCTGAACTCCAAAGGGCCGTGGTATTTCAGCGAGCACACTGAAGTACCTGCTTGCAGATGTATGTATCACTCGTGAAATGAGCCTTTCAGATATACAGGTTAGACTAAATACTTGGAAAAAGGAGCCAAGATGGCATTAGTTTTATGAATTTAATAGGTTTTCTATATCCTCCATGGGAAAAGGCTTGTTTTTCCAGCAGATTTTGGTTTATCAGCCTAATCTGGGGAACATTTGCCTCATGCTTCTCTACAGAACTCTAGGTGTTTGCAGTTGGTTTGAATGGAGTTCTTCATGTCTTTGCTTTGAGCTGTTTCATTTTTCTAATGAATAAACTTTAATTAACTCAAAAAAATTTCAGTCCTGTGGAGTTTTTATGGGTTTTTTTTTGTTTGTTTTGCAATCTCCATATTGAATTTGCATTTGATTACAAAAGACTAAAACCAGTACTCTGATACTACTCCTGCATCTTTTCATCTGTCCCATAGAGAGCTGCTTATCAGAAGTTTACATTAGCCTTATCTTATGTGATGATTACCAGGCACAGTGTTCAGTTTGCATATGCAACAATTTATTTCACCTTGTCCGCTTTGGTTAATAACCGAAAATTTTTAAAGTATTCATTTGTCACACCAGTCATTTCAGGCAGGTGTTCATTGCATTCCCTATCAGAAATAAAAATAAATCATATAGGTAGGGTACAACATGCTCTCTTAAAATGATGCCTAAAACACTGACACAACTAATGATATCTACTAATGACTAAAACCAGAGGTAAACTAATGAGGGGCATGGCATACCAGCTAGACATGCAACATAACAGCCAAGTAGCATCTGCCAATTTGATTTAACGGTACTTTTTTTTCTTACGTTAAGTAATCTAATAATATGGAATATAATCTGTGTGTAGGATGGCAAGTAACACTTCAGAAGTTCATATAGACCATTTTGATACAGCAGCAGAGAGAGCAAAGGCACTCAAAACACTGAAGAACATCAGGAGTTGGGGAGTGGAGTGTTTCCCAGCAGAGCTCTATAAAAAAAAAAAAAGAGAGAAATTTGATAAACCCATTCCTTAATAGTTCTCTTTATTGCTATTATAAAAGCATAGAAATTTTCAGAGAAATCTTTTTCTATTAGCCCTGTCTATTATGTAGACACTTCTGATGTCAAAAGGTCTTGTGCCACATTTATATCAACATGTGTTTTTCAGTGATAGTCAGGGTCAAAAGTATAAAGCTATGTGGTCCCACTTATCTTCATTTTTGTTAAGACTATTTATTATGTTGCACATGTGTTCTCAAACATTTATCCAGATGTAGGAAATAGGACAGATTTCAGTTTTCTGTGACATTTATAGGAAGACACCAGTAGAAACTACAAAGAGAAAAAGTTCAAAGAGAAGAAGTTCTTACCACTTGACTGCCGCCTGCGTAAGGTGATTGCTGAAAACAAACAAACAAATAAATTTATAGAGGGGTTCCCAACCAATGGTTTTCAACACAGTTTTTTTCTGTGGTCAACAAGATTTTGATAGCTTAACCCACAGCATGGTTTTAAGTTGTTCAAGAGGAAGGCTGAACTAATATTAATACAGAATATCCTCTTCAGAACAAATCGTCCCCAAATTTCTCTAGCCACCACCCAGGTTCTTTGTTTACTAAGAAAAGAAGATTAAAGTGCAGTGATGAAGGTATTCTTACCGGTTTCCCAGAGTAAGTGCTTCCTGAGCCAGAGCCACCCTGTGAAATAATTATGAACCATTTAATTTTGTCACACAAGGCTGCAGTGAACAGCATCCAAAGAGCACACAGCAATCTTGAAAATGCCCTGGATATTAGCAGCTCTGATGGTGATTTTGATTTTACCATTTTCACTGCCCTTTCCCCCCCTATTTTAATTGGGTTGTCTCAAATAAGCATGGCTATGTCCTTTTTATTGCATGAAGAGTTTCAGAGGAAGGGGCCAAAGCCATGTGTCTTGTTTGAACTACAGAGGTGGAAACTGAAACAATTACCCTGATATTTAAATACTTCATTCTTATTAGAATGACCCAAACATGTTCCTATGAGTAAGTAACAGAATATGTCAAAACTTTGCTGTGGGAGGAATAAATGGTGCCTCATCCTAAGGTTCAAGTTTGAACAAAATATTCCAGTTTTTATTGGCATTTTCTCTCATACATTTACCATTGTAACATAATTTAAAATTTCACCCTTGTTGTTACCTATCTTAAAACCCAATATTCCCATTTCTAATTTGGTTGCAGAATACTGAAAGAAGAATATCCTTACTGGCTTTCCTTGATGACTGCTTCCTGAGGAAGAGGAACCCTGAAAAAAGATATCTGTTTTTGACTCTAAGTCTATTTGTGCTTAAATATTCTTGCTATCTGGAATTAAAGACCACAGAAGAATGAACACTGTTTTATATTCAGTCATTCAAGAAACCCAGACAAAACCTTACATGAAATACAAATATTTAAGATCTTTCTGTTGTGATTGGACAATTTAACACAAAATTCTCAAGAAAAAAGAACTCTTTTATAATTGTGTTTAACATATGGAATGGAAAAAATAATAAGGTCCAATTAAACAATAATTTTCCTGGTATCAGCCTATGTTTACATTTGGGGAAAAAAAAGACACCACCAACAAAAAGCAAATGATAAGAGGGCTGTACTCTATAGCCTTTAAAGAAAACTCTAATAAGAAAGGTAGCTGAAAAAAGCGAGTACAGAAAAATTAGATGTTCTGAAAGCATCTTATTCAGTTTCCTGGTGAAGTGGCTCTGCTTATTTGAATGGCATTGCCTACAGGAAATGTTACAAGCATTAAGTTTTTAAGAAATGCCATCAAATAGATACAGAAAATGTCTCATCTTTAGGATTCATGTATGAGAAAATGTAACATTTATGGTTACTTTTTGATAACAAGTACCTCTTTTCTATATAAGAGAAGCTAAAACATTTGTATAAGGCCCCACGGAATGGCAAGAGTGAGGTCCAAATGACATAGTAAAAAGAGTGGTCTGAAATGGTAGAAAACTATGCATAGTTAAATGGCAACCATTATTTCCTTTGAAAAGAAATTGTTTTCTTCAAAGCAAGACAGAAATACTTAAGAGAAATGTGTACAGAATCAGTGAAAAACTGAGATCTGAGCACAAAGGGTATGATTACTATGAATTTAAACAGAAATAGCTGTTCAGAAGTTCCTTACACACACACAAATCCAGTGGCCTCATTCTGTGATTACTACAAGTTCAGCCACATGGTAAAGTGCTGTCTCAAAACTGTGAAAATAAATATTGTGTTTGCATTTGTTGAGTATCCCAGAAAAGTAAGTCATTTGACACTCTTTGCATATTAAAGTAATTCTCAGAAAACAGTCCATAGCTAACCAGATGTAGGTTTTTTTAACAGATGTATAAGAGAAAGGTAAATTTGAATGTTTTGTACTTACTGGTTTACCATATTGTTTGCCTCCAGAAGGATATGAGCCCTGTAAGAAGTCAATCAAAGTCGTATTAATTGAATGAAAAATCTTCTATCACTGTCTTGAGACAATTTCTGCAGTACTTAGGACAAGTTTATTTTGGGTATTCTTTGAACAAAAAAAGGTAAATTGGGTACCTAAAAGTTACACTCTGTACTACACATCACAACAATTTGAATCACGAACGCAGTGTTATGAAATACAGCCTGGCAACTATAGAATGTTCAAAGGAATATTTTACACAGAGCAGTAACTCATTGTAAGCAAATCTTTTATTCACCTTACTGAAATGACTTAGATCCATATTACCTCCATTGTTTAAACTTAATAAAATGGCCAAATTAATGTATGTGTCAGGATCAAGTAAGTGACCCGATCTAGAAAGTATGTTAGGAAAGAGTCAGAAGTGATGGGATGGAA
Organism: Cyanoderma ruficeps; assembly: GCA_008694505.1. NCBI lineage: Eukaryota > Metazoa > Chordata > Aves > Passeriformes > Timaliidae > Cyanoderma > Cyanoderma ruficeps. Next base: position 7,442,878 of record VZDJ01001247.1, read on the forward strand.
AGAGAAGACTCACCTGCCCACCATATTGGCTGCTTCCTGAGGGATAAGACCCCTATTACAAAAAATCACAGAAAAATAACATCAGTTACTTTTTGTTTTTCGGTGCAGAATGAAACATCACTGGACTCCTGACAGGAAACCTCAGTCATATCTGGAAAGTATATTAGTCTAAAAAGATGTTGTGAAAAACTTCTCACATAATGCCTCTAAGTTCTTCAACAGCTGAAAGTAGTAAATTGGGCAAATAGTCACAAAACACCTGCTGAGATTGTTCTGTTACATAAATAAATGGATCAAAAGTGTCTTACATGTGGCTCTATTGAAGAGGAAAAAAATGGACTTTATTTGTGATTTTCTACTGTGTAAGACATGCTCAGAGAGCATCATGTGTTTATTGTAAAAACATTGTTAATATTACCAAATACGTAGTTTGGGAAAAAAATTATTTCAGCTGTTAAGAATCCTCTCCATTCTACATGAGATCATCCTTTTAATAGAGTGATACTGAACTGCAGTGCTTGCCAGTGGAGTAAAAATAAATTAATCTTTTTAGTATGGTAGAGTGAGACATTGCAAACACAGTAATACTAATGAAAAATAAGCTCTATCTAATGAGTTAATTACCTATTTCATCTGTCAGCTATTTGCACTAGTAACATTTCTGAATCAGTGGCAGTGTGCATAGGTACACACTTAACAGGAAGAGTCTGGAGTTGAAGCTGGAGAGGAAAGTAGTCTTATTGTGTGCAGCACACCAGAATTTATATTTTGAAAGCAGTATCTATTGGTCTATTCTGTACCAAATTTTCCAAGTATTTAATGTAAATATAAAAAGGGTTCATTAAAATAATCTTTTTGAGCTAAGAGACATTCTAAGGTAAAACAACTAGAATTATGATCTATGGAATTTCTTTACATGGAAATTTGTTTGTGCTACTCCATGTCAAGTAGACTCCAGCTACTGACAGTCCTTGTTTTCAAATATTTGTTAGGAGTAAAATGACCCTAAAAAACTGTCAGTATATGTACTGCATGGTATTTTTCATTTAAGAAATTGCAAGTAGAAAGAAGATCTTGAAAACAAAGAAAATTTGCTTGCCTGTGCACCATACTGATTGCTTCCAGGATATGAACCCTGTAAAAAGAATGCAAAATTTTTATTACTAATTTCTTAACAGCATCAAAATTTTTAAATGGCAAAAGAAAAAAAAATTCCTGTACCTAATATAAATAATACTTATGACACTGATTGACTGGAAGAACTTTACACAGTTGCTAATGCAGTGGCAAATGGCCAGTTATCCACACATCATAGTGGTGGTTTATGCAGTGAGATGAACCCTGTGGATGATTCTTCAGTAATTTTTTAAGGTAAGAAAGTTTGTCTAACTACAAAGTAAAACCTTGGGTCTTGTGTGTAGAAGGATATAAATGGAATGTCAAGAGTGATTGACTAAAGGCCCCATGCATGCACTCTCTGGAATTATTGTACCTATCTCTGTGACAAACTGAACTCAATATTTAATGGCTTCTAGCAAATATGACAACTGAGCCACGTTTATTGCTGAGGAAAGAATCTGTGTAAATGTTAGAGACAAACTGCCTACCTGTCCACCATGGTAGTTGGTTCCTGAGAAAGAGCCCTGCATTCAACAGAAACAGCAATGTTTACTCTGTATTAACTTCAGTGTCACAGAGTTCATATTGCAAGGATCAAGTCATTTACACTGCTTGCTATTATTCTGATTCATCTTGATTTATATGTCAAGTAATAAACATGTATGTGTATATAAACATAAACATATGATGTGTATATAAGTGAGTATTATTATTATTATTATATAATTTCTATTTATAGAAATTCTAATTTAGATGTTGTTTTCAACACTCCTGATTCTCAAAATTGGCATATATGCCATGGGTTATATACTTGGGCATGTTGTTTTGCTTGATTACACAGACCAATAAAGAGAAGTAGTGATCCAAGCAATTTTGACTGTACTAAAAAAACCCAGGTAACTCAACCCTCCTTCAGAATTAAATTAACTTTATCGCAGCAAAACAGTGGGGGGGGAGGGGGGGGGGTTGTGTGTTTGGGGGTTTTTTGGGCTTTTTTAGGAATTTACAAAGACATATGAACTAATTAGACAGAAAACTGGAAATAGCTTTAACTTTTCCAAATGTGTTTCTCTGCTCCATTCTGAAGACATTTGGAGCCAAGATTTTAATCTAAGTTTTACTAGTTCAATCATACTGTTAATAACTATCATAAGAGCAAAGTCCAAAACCCAGCAGGTACACTGTGAGATATTTGGGAAACAGGTCCTTAGAAAAGTCCCTGGCCTCTCTTACAAACTGAGTAGCTAGTTTTGAATGCAATACTATGGTTACAAGTCACTTAATATTTCTGCCTTAGCAGGTTCAAAATTGCTCATTCTAGAATAATGTGGAAAAAGCTTTCATCATACACAGAACTTCACAGACAGCATTATTTCAAGAAATATAGCTCCTAGGGAATTTTCCAGTATGTGTACATACTATGAAAAATATATAAAGACAATACTTACTGGACCTCCACCGGGGCACACACACCCACCCTGTACAAAACACAACCAAACTTACTTTCCTGGGTCTATGATTGGAATAGGCCTCTGAATTAGTAAATCAAACTCACATTCTGCCATTCTAAGAAAATGGACTATAAAACACTGCTCATCAACTTATCAAGTTCCATTTAAAGAGGCAGTTTCTTTATCTCTCCCCTGCCCTTTTAGGCTAGCTGTGCACTTACTGATCAAAATTTTAAATAGAATCTTCTAACTTCTCATTTAAATCTTCCAGTAAAAACCTACTCATAAAAGGATAAGTAAAAAATCTTGAGTAGTAATATTTATTTTTTTTTCCCTTGAGGAGACCAGAGCATCAAGCCTGTCAGAATTCTAGAAGCATTTGGACAATGCTGTTAGGCACATGGTGTCATTCTTGGGGTGTCCTGCACAGGGCCAGGAGTTGGACTCAATGATCCTGATGGATCCTTCCAACTCGGGGTACTCTATGATCCTATGGATACACACAGTGCTCTTTGGATGACTTCCTGTGGAGGCTTATTAGGTAACTTCTACCCTGATAAAACTTAGGAAGAGGTGGCCAAGGATTCACTGTTCAGTGTCTCACTTTCCACATTCAGTCTGGATGAAATGTGTGAAGGGAAACGGTTCTCGTGAAGGAAAGTCACACAAAGCAATTTGTGAGTATATGACTGTAGCAGAACCATACAGAGAAAGAAAAGCATACCTGTCCACCAGACTGTCTGACTCCTGAAGAAAAGCCCTGGAAGAAATGAGTAACTTAATTACTTCTGTGTTACTGAGTAACATTCTCACTTGTTCTCTGTGGTTGTCAGTCTTTCAATAGAATATTTAAACATAACACGAAAATATGGCTTCTTACATCATGATTTGTTGAAGAAACATTTCTATGCAGTCTCACAGGCCCCTGTATCATTTGCTGCTAACATACTCTGATATACCAGACAGACTCATACTTAGCAGTCCTCCTTCAGTTTGGCTTAAAGCTATTCTATCTTAGAATGTTCCTTTTTTGCAAAAAATACCGGTCTGTTTTCCTGATGAACTGTGTACCCAAACTGCAAATACCATGAAAGTAGAAGTTTTACCTGTCCACTATACTGGCTGCTTCTCTAAGAAGCTATACCCTAAAGAAATGAAAAAGCATTTATATTTGTTGCACATTCTTTAACTTATGACCTGTCACAGAAAAACACACTTTTATTTGTCTTCCTTGGATTTAAGTGCCACAGGGCCATGAACATTTACTTTATAACCATACTAAAATTCACTGAAAGCCTTTACAGTGGCTGCTGTTTAAACAAAACAATGAAGTTTGAATCAAAGTCAGCTTCAAGCAGGTGAGAGTAGTGCTGCTGCCTTGGACTGTGTGCTCATAGTAGCCTCCTATGCTTTGCCTATATCAGTGGGCTGACACAGCAGAAAGTCAGGTATTTTTCTATTCTACCAAAACACCATTTTGCTCTAAAGACAGCCCTTTAAAAATATTCTGATTTACACACACACACACACAAAAAAAGAAGAGTGAACAATGGGAAAAACAACCCAGGAACAGAAAAACAATTGTCACCTGTCCTCCATAATGGCTGCCACCTGGGAAAGCTGGACCCTGTAACAAAGGTGCCAATTTTTTCTCAGATCAAAAAGCTTCTTTAGGAGCTTTTTAAAGAAACACTATTTTTTCCCTCTGTGGCACAATGAAAAACTCCAGGAAGATACAAACTCAGCCTATTGCTTTATGTGTCACCCCATATTAGAGGCTGTATCTCCAGGCAGCACTAGGAACTCTGTCTGTCATCTTTCATTGCACAGGGGCATGAGGAGTCTTAGTAACTCCTCACCTTCTCCCCTCTTCCTATTTAAACCATACTGCTTTTCAGATATCAATTCTGATTCTGCATTTTGCTGAAGAGATGAGGTAGAGGAGGGATGAATCTGCTTCCAGCCACTCCTTACTGTTAGAGCTAAGAAACCTTGGCAGCATCATGGCAGGTTGGAGGGTAGAAAAAAGACAGAACTGCATTTAATACAACAGAAGCAACAGAACTCCACAGTTTTTGTGTTGCTTCAGATCATATATCTTTAGATACCTATCTGTTATCAGATAAACAGAGTTTTCACAAAATGTTTTTTCAGTCAATATAAAAGTACCAAGTTTTGATGTAGAAACTGTGTGTTAGAATAACAACTACACAGGAAAAGGTTCTCACCTGTCCTCCATACTGGCTGCCTCCTGAAGAAGGTGAACCCTGAACAAAAAAGAATTAAATGATCTCTAGATCCATGTCATAGTAGTACCCCTTTAAACCATGCATCATATGAAGGAGTACCCAGTTTCCTTCACTCCAGAACTGTGAGTGGCCTGAACCACTGTGCCAAAATGCATGAGATGCATCATCTGCATTTACCAGATGCATCAGAAGTTCCATCTTAAAAACTCCTCTGTGGCTTGGCATCATACACACACTTATAACCATTATATACTTAACAACAAATAGGACAAAAAATGGACAGAAACCACCAAACCAAACCCCAATCTCCTTAAAATGCTCTTTTACCCAGAGAGCTACCAAATCTCTTTGATAAACTAGTAAACACTACAAGGGATGAATATTCACCTGTCCACCATATTGGCTGCCTCCTGAGGAAGGTGAACCCTGAAAATAAACAAAAAATGGAAACTGAAACATTCTTACACCTATTTCATAGTCTCATATAATCACTTTGTAAGGCTTTAAAAATTCTGGTTAGCTTCATAAAGTACTGCTTTATTTCAGAGAGACATGATATCCAGTCCTGCAAGTTTCAGGAGTCAATTGAGTCAACAATGTATTTCACATTCTGTTTTTTCTTAGTCTTAGATAGTGATCTTCATCTGAACTTGGATTTTTTTTAATTACAGTAGCATCAGAACACTACAGAGAAAGATCTACTGAAAATATTTTAGATTAAATTAGAGCTAAGATAGACAGTCAGGTGGACAATAAACAAACTACAAGAATGGGGACTATTAATGCTTACTTGTCCACCATACTGGCTGCCTCCATAAGAAGATGACTCCTGGAAAAAAATTGATAGTTAGTTATTTCTGAATATCTAATTCATGGAAAGGAGTGGCAAAGACATCTATATTTTGTTATTTGAGTGTTTGTGTGTAATTATCCCAGAATAAACTGGGTTTTTTTCCTTCCTTGAATTCACAATATTACTACAGAGTATAGACCGCTGTCAATTTTCTTGATATATTAAATTGAGATCCTTAATATAAGTCAAATATTTATGATTGATATATATATATATATATAAAGTAAGAGCTTACATGTCCTCCGTACTGGCTAGCTCCAGAGGAATATGAATCCTGTAAAGAACAGAAGATGAGTGAATTACCTGCAGTAGGATTTCCTTAAATCAAAACATGACTCTGCCAGGACAACAGGAGCAAGATAAGAGTTAAGAGACGTAAACAGGACTTTCGGAATGCTTTAATAACTAGAATTCAAGTTGAGCAAGGTAAGTTAGGAAAATACCTGAGATCCTTAGCAAGAGCAGGGGACAAAGACATAGTGCTTTGTTTGTGACATGTTGGGAAGGTTAAAGTGGCATTTTTCCAGTTCTTTCTCTGCTTATTTCTGGCTACCTATCAGGTCTCTGAAAACAAAACTAAGAAAAACTACTGAAACCTCATACAACAAGAGGTGTCTTTAAAGAGGGGGGATTGGATTTGTTTTTCTTTGTAATAGAATTAGGTCCAATAGAAATATAAAATTATGCGCTTTGATTTATTCTTTTCCCAGACACTTTTGTGTGAACTTCATCTTGCAAGTTTCCCAAAGCAAGGGCAGTATTTGCTATAACCCCCATTGGTATAATTTTTAGTCCATATCTAACTCAATGATGAATTTCATCTCTTTTTACCCAGTTTCCATATAAAAACTGAATTTAACTGAGTGAATGAACTAACAATCATTTTCAGAAGTGGCAAACTGGCTCTCCTTTTGGAATGAATGCTTACTTGGCTGTTGTATTGGCTGCCTCCAGCAGAAGATGAGTCCTGGGAAAAAAGCAAACATCAAACCCAGTTATTTTGCTTTAAAAGAAATATTTTGAAGCAAAACTTCTTGAAAGATAGCAGCACGTAAATACTAATACTAAACTTTCTTGCCATAAATGATCTAAGAAGAATCAATCAAATAAATCCATGTCCTTGGGGGATTTTTTTCCATAATTCCAAGGAAGACAATGGAATTAACTCCCAAAGTAAAAATTTGCACTGGTATCTACTTGTCTTTGTGACAACATTTTTCATTGTAATACTTCTCTTAGAATGAAAACTATTTCAAATGGAAAGAGACACTGGGACCACTGTATGAATGTCCTTGGTGCATTTTTTTGTTACAATTAAAAAGAATGTCCTGTGTGTGTTTTTTGTTGTAACTAAAGGAGGTTATTTTCACAAGTGTAGGACTTCTATTAGGCACTGACTCTTTATCCTCTCTAGCCATTATATTGATAAAGCAAACAGAGGACACACTTAAAAGCTGATGAACATTGCTTACATTTGCAGAGGAATCACTTCTGACTAAAGTAGGGGATCCGCCCTATAAAGGAAAAAAAGAAAAGAAAAATTAGCCTTTGTCTTTGGTCATAAACTAGAAATGAGACAAAACCTTAGAATGTCTGTTCTATGCCATTTCATAGGAAGAATATCACAGCCTGAAATTAATTACACTTACGCTTCACTTACTTTCATCAATTTGCAAAGAGAGAAAATAGACATTTTTTGGCCTAGAAGATCATAAATCATAAAGAATCATATTGTATCTACCTATAACTCATTGTCTAAGAAATAAGAGTATTATCCAAGGTGCAGGAATATTCTTTACATGCTACTTTGATTGACCACGTATGATTTGCTTTGGAAAGCAGGGGTTACCCTATTTCATAGTCCTTAAACAATTTCATATGGACTTAAAACTCACAAGTGAGTATTTGGTTTTGCTTAGGTTTTAAATTTTGTAAATATTGTGTTTTGATATAAATTTTTATGACCGGCACTTTTGTAGAATTGATTTTATTTTAGCTTTCTTTCATGACAGACCTTTTGTCAATTAATTCTGCTATTTAATGCAATCTTCTGGGGTTTTTTTGGAGAAGAGATACACATCTCTGTAAATACTATATGGCAACTGACATCACTGCTCAGAAATGCAACTCACTGCCAACTTTGGAGCTTCCTGGCTTTTATCAGAAATAATGTGGCCAGCAAGCAGCACTAGGGAAGTGACTGTCCCCTTACAGTGAGAGGGGACTGGTGAGGCTGCCACCTTGAGTCCTCTGTTCACTTTTGGGGCCCTCACTACAAGGAGGACATTGAGGTGTGGGATTGTGTCCAAAAATGGCAAAGGAGCAGCTGAAGGCTCAGGAGTACAAGCTTTGTGAGGAGCAGCTGAAGGTGCTGGGGTTGTTTAGTCTGGCCAAAGGAGGCTCAGGGGGACCTTATCACTCTCCACAACTCCCTGAAAGGAGGTTGTAGCCAGGGGGGGATTGGTCCCCTCTTTCAAGTAACAAGCAATAGAACAAGAGGAAATTGCCTCAAGCTGCTCCAGGGGAGCCTTAGATTGTATTTTAGGAAACGGTTTCTTCACTGAAAGGATTATCAAGCACTGGAGAGGTTTCTGGGGAAGGGGCTGAATCACCACACCCAAATGTATTTAAAAGACACATACATGTGGCACTTAGGGACATGGTTTAGAGGTGACCTTGGCAATGCTGAATTAATGGTTGGACTCAAGGCATTTTCCAACCTAAATGATTCAATGATTCTGTAACACTGAATCTTGGATAATGAGAAATAACTCCTACCATATCAGAACCATCTCAGTCACCAAAGGAACAATGACTGTAAAATTAAGAGTACAATCAAATAAGTAAGCTGGAAATAAATAGGATCTCTCATAATTTTCCAGTTCAATAATTTAGTTAAAGAAAATATATAATGAACAAATAGCACTTACAGAACTTCCCCCAGAACAATCACATCCGCCCTGTAAAGAATGCAGAAAGTATTTAAGATATCAAGAGCACAGGACTGAAATGAATTCCAGTTACAGCTCAAATTACTTCTACCATCCCAGACATGTAAACCATAAAGCTACAGTTTAACTGCCCAGCTTCTAGTACTGAGTCTATTTCATCCTGTGCAACTATTTCTGCACTTACTGCTCTGATGGTGCAACAAAATGCTAATTTTTATATCTTCAAATTTTCTTACCTTCAATTTCTACCTCAAAAACATTACTCATCAAAAGGATGCCTAAAAATATTTGAGTACCACAGAAAGCAATCTTTTTTCCCTAAACAGGCCAGAGTACCTGGAGTACATGCAGTACTGTTTCATGTTTCAGATGATACAGAAAACAGGTGATTTCTACTCTGATAAAACTAACTGAGATGTGGCCAGGAGTTCACTATTCAGTGTCTCACTTTCCACTTTCAATATGCAAGAAATCTGTTTAGCACCAAAGCAGGTACAGCAGCTGAGATACATGTGCCAAACAGTCCTGCTGGCTACTCTGGCTTGCAGAATGACCAAATGACCTGGCAGAAGAAAACGGTGTGCTGCTGAGGTTTTGGGCAAAAAGGACAGTGGTGATGGAAAACAGTTCTTGTGAAGAAAAGACAAGAGAATAAATTTGATGGCCTGACACCAGCCCAGCTGAAGACAGAAAGAAATTCATACCTGTCCACCAGACTGGCTGCCTCCTGAGGAAGGTGAAACCTGTAAATGTTACATTCTCTTTTATAATTTTTTCTCTGACACATGCATTTAAATACAAACTATTGTCTTTTATTCTTTTAACTATGATTGAAAAGATCTATTTGGTTTGCAATGCAATTTTATCTGTAGAAACATTAATGAGGATAAAATAAACCACAGAGTAGTCTGGAAACTTAGGTATTACCAATCTGGTAATATTTTCTTGAAATTTGTACATTGAGGGAAAAAGCCCTCACAATAACAACAAAGAAGAAAAAATTCCCACCTGCCCACCATACTGGCTGCTTCCAGATGAGGATGAGTCCTGAAAAAATAAAAATCACTTACTTTATGTTTAAAAGATATAAATTAATGCCAAATACTTATTACTTTCATTTTTCCTGGTTAATGAGTTCATCAGTTATTACTAGAATTGTATGTTTGACACTCTGCTTGCACTTGGACTTTTACATAGAAATATGTAAAGTTGAATGAATCAATCTTGTTCACAGATTAAGAATTGCTGTAATACGAGGCCTCAAACTTTTGTATGGCAGATAGTTGAAGCCCAAATTACAAAGATTTAGTATTTACCTGTCCACCGGAGTAGCTACCACTTTGAGAAGATGACCCCTGCAAAAAGAAGACCCAATTTATTTTTGTTTGAAAGGGCTTCTGGAGAACAAGACTGTTATACACACCCAATTTTAAACTTTTTTAATTCAAACAATTTGTAATTTGATTTCATAAGACATGATGCCAGATGTCATGAGAAATTCCAGGAAATAAATGGTTTGTTGTCATTTACTCATTGGGATAATTTTTAAACAGTACAGCCATTTTTGAAGGGAACTGCAAATAATAAATAAAATAGATGCTTACATGTCCACCTGACTGGCTGCCTCCTGGGGAATAAAAATCCTGGAAAAATGTATTGAAATTACATGAAAAAACCAAACCCCCAAAACTGGAAAGATCAGAGTGGAAGAAAAACATTCCTCCTTGCTTCTCCACATTCCTTAATTTTCTGTCATGGATTATTCAAGAAAAAGAAAAAAAAATCTGCGGTCTTTCTGTACAAAACAGCACGTGCCCTTTCATGACTATTGATAATTGCTCTTTTGGTGGGTGATATTGAAAAACTTGTATCTCCAACAAAATAATTTCTCAGTCTGTGTCATTAGAATAAATACAATATGTGCCATGTAAGAATTACAGGAGAATGGAAGCCTTCATAAGTAAGTCATAGAGCACAACAAACAAGGGTTGCACTTACTCTAAGTGCTGGACAAATCATGGTGTTGAAGCCCTTTGCAGTCAAGCAATGATTTAAAAAGTTCAAGGATCTGAACAAGTAAATGGTGCTATCACATTTGTGATGTGAGTTTGAGATTCAAGAGCACGCCTCAGCATCAGCTGGGATTTCTAGCAGTACTCCAACTCTCTAGCCATATCCTCACTCCCACTGCGCTTGAGGACTTTCTGTCCCACACTGGAACTGCCTCAGGGTTTCCACAGGAGATGCAATTTAGGAGCTGCAGTTGCCAAGCACCGGGGCTGGCAGAGGGCAGTACACAAAGGAAGGATTGCTTACCCGTTCACTCTGGCGGCTACCAGACGATGAGGAGGAATCCTAAAAAATATCAGAACCTGGTTATTGCCATGGCAAATATTACTATTTCTTTCTCAGCAAGGGTGGGGAACAAAGGAAGGAACTGCTTGTGGGAAGGTTGGAGATGTAGGCTGTAAGACAAGCAGTCTACTAATTCTTTCTCTGCTCATTTCTGGAGAATGGCATTTCTTTATTTTGAAAGCTGAATCCTGATATAGTGAAATAAAGGAATGAGGTCACATCTCGATCTATTTTCTCCAGAATATTTCAGGGGAAAACATCAGCCTTTTAAAAGCTTTCTTCATATTTTAAGACCAAGATAAGGTACACATATATTGTTATACCTTAGTTTCTTTCAGAGGGTTTTTTGGGCACTCTGTAGTATCATACTTTAGCTTTCTTGAATATCCATAAGATTTGGTACAGAAATAGTATTGAAGCCATCCACACAGTATACTCGTGATTAAAGTGCACAGCTGAATTTATAATTACTTGCAGAAAGCAATTTTCTACTAACGAGGACTCTGGAAAACACTTTAGAATTGTCAAGTTTTATAAACAGCTTCAGGAGAATTAATAGGAAATATATTTTAGTCAAGAGAAAAGGCATCTTCTAAAGAAAAGCAGACAGTTTTCACCACACCACGTGGAAATAGACTATTCCTATGCAATATATAGATGAAGGAAAATGAATCTTTTAGGTCTGGCATTGGGAAAACAAATGAAGTGTAGTGTCAATTGTGGATGGAAAGAGGGAAGTAGTCATGTACTAATATCGAGTTTTGATGGAAATTGTGAAATAAAAAGAGCTTTCTTTGTAATTCCTACTTCTAACAACCAATTCAAAAAATATTTGATTGTTAGAAGTCAGAACTGTTGTAACTGCAATTTTAATTTGTGAAGTCCTTATCATGTATAGCACAGTCATGTGACATCAGAAAAGGTAAAGGTCCATGTAAGCATCTAGATACTTTAAAAGGTAGTGAATTATGATATTCATACTGTTGAGAAGAAATGCTTACACTATATTCAGTTTCACTGCTTCCCATGGAAGGTGAATCCTGTAAAATAATGAAAAAACATTTATTTTCATGTAAAAAAGGACTTTTACATGTTCTTAATTGTGGGGAGTATAAAATACAAGAATAAAACTAACTAAGCACTTGGAATCTCCAATTTTACCTAAACTAAGGAATATGCAAGAAAAGAAAAAATATGTAACTTTACCTGTTGCTTAAGAGGCTGGGAAAAAAACCCTTCCTTGCAAACGTGCATTTTAATAAGGAAAATACTTTCAATGAAGTTAATTTGCAAAGTTATAATTATTTATATTAAAAATCCCATTATTTAAACTTTCAACAGCTTCTGCATAAATAAGATGTGTAAAGTAAATGCACAAAATATTTTCCTTTTGAATGAGCTAACATACGAACAATAAAGTAGTTAAAGCATTGAGTAGGGACAGGGCACAGTTAAAAACAGCATACAGAGTGCCTCATTCTCTCCACATTATGGAAACATTTTGAGTTGTCACAAAGATGAAGAGAAACAAAAGTTAAAATGGCATTTTCATGGTCATTGTCACATAAAAATAACTGAAACATAGAACCCAGTACAGATAAAAACCAACACAGCAAGCTTAAGCTTTTGATGTAGAAGACAAATAACATTTACCTGGCCATAAGTCTCAGAACCACTATATGCAGAAGATCCACCCTGTCCAGAAAACATTAATTTTAATATTGGAAACGGACTTTTTTTTTTCTTTTTTTTTCTTTCTTNTTTGATGCTTACTGTAGAGATCTTCTTCTGGCAGATTTAAAAAAATATGATTATTTACTTAGTTATCAGAACTGTTAAGAAACTCAGAGTTGAGTCCCAGTAAAAGACTAACTTTACATATTTTTTAACTCAAATTTTAATGCCACTTTTGAAGAGACCTTCATCTTGCAGGTAATTCAAAGCTAATATTGTTAAAGAAGAATAAGCCTTAAAGGTTGGAGGTGCCCCACCTTTTACTTCCCTATAAACTTTCAGGCTACTTAGTTAAAAGTATATATAAATTTACTCATTCCTCAAAGAAAAGATCACTTTCATTAGAATATAGTGAGAGCCAAGATAGAGATAAAGCTGTATATTTACTTCACCCAGGGTATCGGCCCTCAGCAACATTTACACAAAGAGGAAAAAAAGAGTATTTACCTGACCATAGGATTCACTGCTGCCATCATAATTGGAAGACCCTCCCTGTGCAGAAAATAAGAAAAGCTGAATAATTTGATTCTCTCAAGAAAGTGTTTTCCATCTTTAAAGGATGGAATAGGAGTGAAAATAAAAGAAGTCTGTTGTCTCTACAAACAAGAAAGAGTACCTACCTGTCCATAAGATGCACCAGGATAATAGGAAGGCCCTCCCTGCAGAGAAAACATAGAGATTTACCCTTGTGTATTTGAATGTTCTCTCAAAGAATACTTTTAGGCTGCTCCTGCACAGGCACAGTGACCAGAATATTTACCTGGTTCCCAGAGTAAGAACTGTGAGAAGAACCTGGGCCGCCCTGAAAGAAAAACACAGACCAGCTATTTTCTTGCAGATGGGAGTTTAAATACCTGCACATCTGGTTCTCACTTTAGCCTTTCTCTCAAGTTTCAGCTTATTTTTATGTGCCTAACTAAAACTCAAGACCATTGTTGTTGAAGTGGAAGAAATCTTCTGGCAGCAATTTCCTGTGGAAACTTGAATTCTGCACAGTAACTGCAGAGTCCGTTCTGTACTGTTCTCTCTAGAGCTTCACACCAGCTGGTTCTATCAGGGTTAACTTAATTTTTCTGCTCCAAGGGATAACAGTCAGGTCTGTAATTTTAGTATGCCATAGTACCCACAATATTGGGAGTGAAAAAACCAGGAGGATGGGAGTCTGTATTATCCTGGTGGGGGAGGAAGAGCTACTACCTGTCCATAGGTTGCTCCAGGATAGAAGAAAGGCCCTCCCTGTGCAGAAGACAGAATGGGTTATTGGTTTATATCTGGCTACTCCTTCAGGGAAGGTTTTAGATGGAGTTTCTGAATAGGGCACTTTATCTGAATGTTTACCTGGTTACCAGAATATGTGCTGTATGCAGAACCTGGGGCTCCCTGAAATGAAAACACAGACTAGCTATTTTCTTGCAAACAGACATTTACATAAATGAGTCTACTGTGAATTTCTATTCTTTCAAATAAAACTTTACTGCAACCATTAAAAGAGAATGCTGGTTTGTACCTTTTTTTAGAGATAAGGAAAATTGTAGCAGGTTCTGTTATTTCCTATTCAGGTTAAAAGATCTGAAAGTAGTACTAGCATTTAGTTTTACTCTTTCTAATCACAGAATCCTATATCATATCTTCCAAACTCTATGTATTTTTGTAGATGATCATGACCTTGACGGTCTTTTTAAAAACTGCCAGAATACTGGACTTCCAAAATGTAAAGAGTATTTAGGAGAGCATATTTTTGAGCTCACCACTTAAAGAGAAGACCATTTACCAGTTCCTGACATTCACTGTAACTGTCACTTCCCACTTATATACAAAGCAGGGTAAGTATTGTTCTATGGTTAGACTCCTTCCTCTGAGACTATTTGTAGATTAAGATCTTATCTTTAAATGAAGCTTGGAGAAAAAGCAGAATAATTGCAGTGTGAGGAATTTGGGGATCCACATAAGTAAACCCATTTTTTCCTTTGAAACAAGATGGTTTAAATATGCATAATTCTGACTCTTAATTTATAATATTATCCAAGTTTGAAGAGACTTTTGTGTGACTCACACCTTTTGAATCTAAAAGAAAACTTTTTGCAGAGCTTTTCTCCTGTGCTGAAGGACCTTGAAGGAATCACACAATCACAGAATAAACTGAATTGGAAAGGACCCAAAAGGATTATCAGGTCACACTCCTCGTCCTGCACAGGACCAGCTCCAAGAGTCACACCATGTGCCTGAGAGCACTATCCAAACACTTCTTAAACCCTGTCAGGCTTGGTGCTGTGACCATTTCCCCAGGAAGTTGATGATTCTCTCTTTTATCTAAGATTTATGAATAGTAGTTTATTTGTACGTGTACATTTACCTATACTTTGCTTTTTTATTATTAGTAGTATGTAACTTATCATGGCCAATCTGTTTACAAGCTCCTGTAAGCACTGCAGCTGCTATGTGTAGAGGGCCCTGGACAGAAAATGAAGATAAGACTATGAAAGCTAAGACCAAGTCTACTGCTACATAATTTATCAGAAATTAATTTTATCAGCTGATGCGATTGCAAATTGGAAAATAAGTCTCTTGTGTATCAAAGCCGTCACATCTGCATTGAGAACTGGTTTTCTAATCTGTCCAATTTTGATGTCTTATTTTCTTCATGTTGAAAATTGTTATTGATAGCAACTAAATACACTCTCCTCAACCAAGCTGTGCTAGATTTCTGTTAAAAGTTTTTTGCAACAATTAAAGCATGCAAAGAAAAACTTGTGTAAAGAACTCCACCTTTTTCCTTATAAATGGATTTTTATACAATCATGCAAGAAATAAAGAGGCTTTTCCTCAATGAAGTTCAGTATTATTTCTTTTAATAGACTAGTTTATATTTTACAGCATGTAGGCCAAGATTACTGTTTAGCCTCAATTAGATGAAAGAGGCGGTATTGTACCTGACCAAAATGTCTGTTGCTACAGTTTAAGTTAATGAAGCTATGTTCAGAAAGCAGAATTTTTTTTAGACAATTAGTTTGTTTAAATAGCATGGGAATTTTTACAGAAAGAAGAATTCACAAAATGCTTCTTGTTGAAACAAAAAACTAAAGAAATCCTACACCATTCAAATGGGTTTACGTAAATACCCATTTATGGTTTATGTAATGGGTTTATGTAAATAAATAAAAGATTCAGAAATACATATGGTAGAAGACAGGCTACTTTAAAACCCAAGGTGAATTCAAAAGCCAGAAGCATGGTAAAGTGAGTCTATAATGCCCACATAAGCACATTCCTTGGCCTTTTTCCTGGCCCAGCGGCATTGCCTAAAAGTTTATCCAGTGCAACTGACATTGAAATTTCAGTGAATCTCTTTAGGGGAAAGAACAGTTTAAATGTTGATTTAAGGGATTATATTTTGAAATATTTATCAAATTTTGGTATTTTTAGGCACAGTATTTCATTGCACCAGTGAAAAAGACAAGGAAACTAAGCTGGATGCAACTAAATACTGTGGTTACTACAAGGTATATTGACTGCCTTTTGAAAACAATTGGCACATAATAGCCAAGTGACAGAGCATGTGAATCACCAAGCACAGCTACAGAAAATTAGTGGTCAAATGGTAATTATATAGTTAAGTGGAACTCATTCTTTCATTTAATTGTATATAGTTGGCCCATACTAAGGAAATCATCATTAGTGTTAACGAAATGTCCATATTTACAAGGTGATTAATTCAAAATACTCCATTATGTAGAAGGAAGTATAAACTCAAAAAATAATTACCTGTCTATGACCACTGCTTCCATCAGGACAAATGCAACCACCCTACAAATTAAAAAAAAAAAAAAAAAGGAAACAATTATTGCTTTGTGGAAATTTAAAATAAAGTCTTGTTTCAGATGCAAAATTGTTTAGGGGAAGTCTGTGGGACTACAGAGAAGGTGTGGCCTTTGCTGTACCTAGAGAAAATGAAGGGACAGCACAGATGTGTACAGTTAACATTTGCTTTGAAAGTCAGACTGATAGTGCCTCTCTCAGTGGGATGTCTCAATGGCAGATGCCTCAGCAAGAGAGAAGTATCAGAGTAGTCAGTAGTATCCCATGGGGCTATCACCCATAAAACACATTTTATATTGAAACCGTGCTAAAAGGCGATTTCAGAGAGCCATTTCTAATAAATTTAGTATGAATAGGGTCACTTCATTTGCAAATTAATGGATAACACCTCCAATCTTCCATCTACAACTACTTAAACTCTGATTTCTGAATTGAATTAGTTTGATTACTAGGAAGCTATCTGAAAGAGACTAGTTAAAAATAAAGAAAATCCTGACCTGATTACTTGATCCACTGGTTGCAATAAATGATCCACCCTGTGAGGGAAACAATTACGTTTTATTAAAGAATTTAATTAGAATTTAAAGTATAAAACTATGTCACGAGAAACACTATTACAAACTCCATTACTTCCCTGCACCAAAGAACATACCCTGTTGAATTATTGTGAAAATATAATTCGGATGAATGCTAATTAAGTGACTCAATACAATTCACAGGGAATGAGCATTAGGGAAACTAATTAAGAAAACTGTTACCTTCCAGAGCTCAGAGATCTGTCTGACATATTGACTTAAACTTCAAACTCTCTGAGACAGAGGACTGTGCTACTGTTAAATCTACATGATGCTGGGCATAGCAGGATTTCAGACCCCCGGGAAGCTGATGGGTACCAGTCCGAAATATTAAGAAAAACAGAGCAAGGTGCCACTCTGAATCAGTTAAATTTCCCATAATTCTCTAAATAAGAACTGCTGCAGCAGTAAATAATTCTACATAGTATGAAAGTTGGACCTACTTTTGTAACAGAAATACGTAATCCCTAAGATGCACCCTCTTATCAAATGCAAAATGAAACAATTACGTATATAGCCACTGCAATCAAGAATGCAAGAATGTTTCTAAAATAAGAATCTGAAATTATATAGTTTGTTTTTTTCAAATTAATTTTACAAAATGTTATGTAAAGAAACACCTGCAATTCTTACCTGCTTAGTGGGGCAAAGGAATAGAAGAAACTGTATATTCTGGACCTAATATCACTATTTACAACTGTGCAAAATTATAGCATTATAGGGAAAATGCTGTGAAATCAAAATAGCATCTCTCACACAGAAAAATTACTGGAACATAACTTTCAAAATGAAATATAATTTATCAGAAAGCTCCTTGATATCATGCTGTTAGTTGACACTACATTATTACCTGCATGTCAGAGTGGCTGCTGTTTGAAGGAGAAGATGCATTCTGTGAAGAAACAAAAAAAGACACATATGTGTAAGGGTAATAAAATAAAATACATAGTTCTATTAGGAAAGAACTATCTAACCCTAAAGAGAATTAGTACTTTTTTGTGGACACTAGATCCTTCTTTTTTGTAGGTAATACACAAGGAGCTATAAGCTTACTACTACCAGCAGTAGCACAGAAAAAGAGACAGGAATGGTTTACCTGTACATCATAGGCTCTTCTGTTTAAAACATGTGACGTGTCCTGTAAAAAAAAAATAACATTTACAATTAGGAGATGAAAATTCTATGATTAGGGATAGGTCTTTTTTTCTTTCCATATTATTGGTTTATAAGTGCTACAGACCAGTTATTGTCTACATTGAGTAGGAATGCATTATTATAAAATAAAAGGCTATTTGCACATAATTTTTATAGGCTACTACTGAGTCTGACTTGCAACTATACAGTACAGATACCTGTATCTCCTACACAACCACTGAGCGTAACAAATTAGGAAACATTATTATTCCTTACTTATTATTCTTTCTTCAGCTAAAATATTAGCAGCTGTCCTTTATATGACACTCATTTAATTTTAACTTTAGCTTGGACCAATTAGGTATGTGCTTAGTGAAGAACAGCAATTTGAGCTGCCCTATACTTCAAAGCATGATTTTCGTGTTTGGTTTTTTTCATATATATAATTTCTTTAAAGAGATTCATCCAAAGAGCAAATACCCAAGTAATTTTATTTTAGTTTTCCCTTATGAAGGAGGATATTAACTGCTTTAAACATGATTAGGGATAATTTAGTACAATTAAGATAGATTAGGCGTAGTTAGGACTAAAATCCTACAAGCAGGCAAAAATTTAAAGAAAAAAAGTGTTACTTACTCGGGCAACAACTTTCTTCTTTCCACAACCAGAACGCTGCAAAGGAGCCACAAGCCTGTCAGTACTTTATAGCTGTAGTTGTCCACACTAAATACTTCAGCAAAAATCTACTGCTTGTCAAGGAGAGGTTTGGAAAAGGCAAATGTCTAAAGATTTAATTTTACTAGCAGTAAGAGTCTTAAAAAGCATATTTGTTTTCAGTTATCTCTTTGAACAGAAGTTCCTGCTTGGGGGAGCTTCCCTAAGCTGAACCACTGTAGTTTAGTATACAATCTGTATCAGGATCCTTTCTCTCTCTTTTTTTTTGGCATTCCCCACCCTTCTTTGCGAGAAAGTTTAGAAGCAAACTCTTTTACAATGCCACACAGACTGGACAGAGACAACCAAGAGCATACTAACGTCTTTCATTAACAAAGGAGGAAGTGAGGAGGCTTCAAAACAGAGCTTGCTGATGAAGGATTTTTTTTCTTCCCAGAACATTTTGAATTGACCTAGTGCAATACATTCAAGGTAAATACAAGCCAAAACAAAAAATGTTTTCAGAAGGCTTCTGTGCTTTCTAGAATATGTTTGGTGCAGTACTTAAGTAGTACTTAAGAGGAAAAAGAGGGAAAACAATGGAGCAGAATAGTGAAGAGCTGAGAACTGAAAAGGTGATGACAGAAGGTTTCTCTAGATGGCAGTAAAATAAAAGGAGGCTGTGACAGATGGGAAAAGCTTTTCTCTGAACAGAAACAAGTAGAGAAAAGGTAATTTATTTACACAACTGTGTATTTGCTTGGTTACAATCTATTCATGTTAATCACCGTTTCTGCTTGCAGGACAGATGCAAAGTCTTGACAGAGAAACTAATACTGGGTAATACCAGGCACAAATGTTATTTTATAACAGCAGCACATAAGTGACATTAAATCTGAAGGAGTGAGAAAAGCTTGAGATGGCCACATGCCTCATGTACTCAGGTGATTAATTCCCAAATTATCCAGTCAAAGTGGATATATTATTAAAAAATTGTATTAGTATATATTCTTAGAAGTGTTGTGCAGTTTGAAGTGATTGTGCAGCAGCCTTGAGTACAGAGAAATAATTAACTTTTTGAAGGGTATTATAAAGCAATCATATACTAAAGGTCCACAGGTCTAATATAGAAGTGTTCAGTTACTAACACTGTCGTTAATCATTAGAATTTGAACACTACAGAACAAACAAAGTACTTACCTGATTATTGCCACTGTAGGTAGTGTCATTCTGGAAAAGAATACATTATTTCATTTTAAAAAAAATTGTTTAAATAAAGTAAGCCCAAAGAAAACAAATAGTTTCTGATACTGCATACAGGCATAACAAAAATCACTTATTGCTCCCATTCTCCACATTTTTGTCTAAATTAGTTTGAAATTCTACCATTCCAGTCTGAAAAACATCGTACTAACAACCTTAGATTGGTACAAATGTAACACGAAAAGCAGTGGAATATCTGTCACTTCTTCTTGCATTCATTGTATGTACTGAGGATTTTCTTGCAGTTCTGTTTTTTCAATTAATGTAAAATGTCCTCTTAGATTTTGACGAAAGTAACCGTTACTGCAAAGCCATTGAAATATTTTTATTCATATTTCATTTCATCAAGTTAGTTGCATTTAAAAGCACTAAGTTAAGTGCATTTAAAAGCACTAATATATATATGACAATTTTCAGCAAGAGAAGAGGCAGTTGCTGAAACAGCTGTTAATATGAAACTCAGCATTCTTTCTGGATTGTTCTGCTCCAAAGACTGCATCTAGCAGAGCAGTATTTTCTCATCTACGTGAAAAATGTTGTGATGAAAATATATTAGAGAAAGCATACTCACATCATCACAAGCGTTGGGATTATTACCATATGAGGAATCTTGTGACTCCTAGAAGGACACCAGATACCAGTTATTTCCTCACAGAAATTAATTGCTGAAAATACACTTTCATGTTTACTCTACAAGACAGAAGAGATGCTCATGCAAAGAAGCTGAGTTAAATTAAATTAGGGTTTTATAAGACAAAAAGGAGCCAAATCCATAGCTGCAACAGAGGCTGACAGGGAATGTTCCAAACTTCAGTAAAGAAAAAAACCCCAATGAAACAAATCCAAACCACAAAAAGCACAGAAAAAATTTACGTTTCATTAAATCTTTGAGAAAGTTGATGCCGGGACTACAAATAATATATAACTAGGAGAAAGAAAGAACTACTTACATTATTATCATAATAGGTGTCTGAGGATGATCCTCCCTTTAAAACAAACAAAAAGCCCAATAAAAATTGGATTAAGTTAGATTATAGAAAACATGATTTTGAGCAGAGGCAAAAGTTTAAATGAAGTGATGTATAAGTAGTGAAATAGAGTATTACTTACTTGGCCCCCACCATAATTTTGTGAGTAGGATCCATCCTATAAAACAAACAAATATAAACTCTATTTCAGAAGAAACTGTGATTTTGTTCAAATGCTGTAAAGCTGGAACAAACAATTGCCTAGGATTCCTTTGAACAAATACAATTTTTAAGATATCTGGATAAATTATCAAACTTTATAAAAATTCTTACCAGGAGATAATCAAGGTCTACCTACCTGGTTGTCACCATAATTTTGGAAGGATGATGATCCACTCTGCTAGGAAACAACAACAAAATAATTAGAATTTACATTACCATATTGCTGATCAGATACTGATCAGTCATCATAGAAGTTAAAGCCTTCATAAAACCTCTGTGAGAGGCAATACTTACTTGGCTACCACCATAGTTTTGTGAGGAGTATGAACCACCCTGTGAAAACAAAACAGCAACAGTCAGAATGCTGGAGAGCTGAATTTTATCTGAGTGCATACAGCTATCATAGGTTGCTGAGTTCTATGGAAGTTCTATGCAACTTCCACTTTTATGTAAGTGGAATTTCAGAGCTGATAAAAAGTATTTTTGCAGAGAATGACTTAAAGGCTGGACACAGAGACTCTGCAAGAGTCTATATCCCTATGAGGAAAAAAACTAGTGTGGATTAGAATTGCTTTAAAAGGTTTTACCAATGGATAATAAAGATGTACTCACCTGACCACCCTGTGATCCACCCTGTAAATCAGAAAAAATGCTTTAGACACTCACTGTTAGGCCATGGAATATTTTTGATTAAAGCTATGATATTTGCTTAGGAAGAGTAAGAAACAGGCAGATATACAATATGGAAATAATTTCTAAAGTAATGAGCACAGACTGCCAGTAATACAATGGTAAATACTAAATGAGACAGAAATCAAGGAAGCTCAAACATTTAACTTTAGTAATTTATTTAGTAACATTTAACTTTAAATAATGCCTAGTGCACAGCTGAGTTCCATTCTGAACACTCTCTAGAGAATGTATCTTTTTTCTCCTGTAGGAAACCTAATTTATACAAATGGAAAGTGTTCATACAAATTCCCCTGGTAGCATTATTGCACAGAAAGCTGTGACCTGTGAGATACAGTAGCTTTGAGGAAAAGTTTTAAATAAAACACTCAGTATGTTTCTATGTGCCCCCTTTAGAGAGGAATGTAACTCCTTCCAGTGAAATCAGAAAAGACATTTGTAGAAGTGTTAGTGTCAAAAGCGTATAATAAGAATAGTGAAATACTGAACTATTGGAGTGGGGTATTTGCCATTTGCTAAAATGGGTCTGAGGCTTCATTCAGAACAGTCAAAGAAAAATTAAATGAAAAGTATTATCTTTCAATGTTCTAGAAGATTTTGGAACAAAATTTAAGCATTTTCCTTAGTCTTAAAAAAAATAGGTTCTCTTAAAAATTAAAAACTATTATAAATATATACCTATTTAATATATAATTCTTTCAAGTTTCAATAATGTGTTACATACAGTGCATTGTATATTCTGTACCACATTATAATAACATATTGTAGCAACATCTATGTTGTTTGCATATTTATAAATATAGTCTAATTTTATATTGCTAAATATAAATTTGTTGAAGCAATTAATCTATCCAATTTTTCTGTTTCTTGTGAAAACTCAGTAAGAATCAAAAAAAAATCAGGAATAAAAAGGAAATAATCTGTTACCATTTTCTGCCTAATTTTTGACATCTCAGAGATGACTTCTTTTAACAGCTGATATCTTTTAGGATAGTGGTTTGTAGAGCTTCAACACTTGAAGTTGTAACAAAAACACAGGTAGCTACAGGTAGCTGAGTTCATTCACTGCACAAACTCAGTTTGTTTCAGGGACCTCAAGTGGCCTTCGTAAATATTTTCTGGCTTTTGATAGGAAGAGAGAAGCTGGTGAGCTCCAGCCCTGATTTAAGTCATGCCAGTTAAACAATTCTGCAGGAGACTTCTTTCTAGAATCTGGCCTTGACTTCCTACAGAATTAGACATTTCAAAATGTAATACAAGGAAAAAGTGGCAAAAAAGACTCCAAAGCCCCTGTGATATTCCTGTGAACAGGAAGATAGTGAGTTCTCATGTCAAAATTCATAAGATTACATGGATTTGTGCAATATGGATCTGAATTCGGGAGTAATTGGGTCAG
The DNA here is from genome assembly GCA_008694505.1 of Cyanoderma ruficeps. Classification (NCBI taxonomy): domain Eukaryota; kingdom Metazoa; phylum Chordata; class Aves; order Passeriformes; family Timaliidae; genus Cyanoderma; species Cyanoderma ruficeps. The sequence goes on from VZDJ01001247.1 coordinate 7,466,308, forward strand.
TGCCAAAACTAATTTCAGATGCAACTTAAAAGAAGAGGAGAAAGACCATTTACCTGGTGGCAGGGATTGCTATCATAGGAGGTACCCTGTCAAAAACCGAACAGATAAAAAGGTAAATGCCATTTTTCTTGCAAAGTAATTAGTTTCTTTAAAATCTCCTATGTGAGAATTAGTGTAACAAAACTCAACATATAACTTTACAGAGCGTGAGTTTAATTTTACGTAACCCTTTAAGCTGTGTGTCTTTGCCCTCCGTCACTCTCATACCCCCATACAAGCATCAAGGCACTTGCACACAGATGATCAAATGAACACTTGTGAGCCACATGGAAAGAGGCAGGTTGGTAATTGCTGTCTCTCTGTATCATCCTAGTTTCTCTTAATTGGTAAAGATGAACTGCTGGTGGGGTTTTTTGGAAGTAACTGTTACTGCTAGGTGACCATCTATCTAAATGTGACCATCAATCTCTTGCCAGATTCACCGCCGTGGATTTTAGGCAAGGCTTCTGCTCAGAGCCATTCGTTTGCCTGGGTATATTTTGTGATAACAGGATGAGGAACTGTACACAGAAAGAGTTCTACCCTTGTTGTCACCCTTCCATTATTACAGCAAGGGTCTTCTCTTAATAAGCCAACTTGTGACACCCCTTAGTGGAAATCACCCATTCTTCAGTGTTTATGATTTTCATTGCTGGTAACTGTGTTCTTGTTGAACTGCTCCTTGTGATGCTTTCAGATGTATTTCCATCCACAACTAACTTCCATCAATCCCAATATTTCTGCTAAAAATATCTGGTTTTATACTTATCTTTCATTCTGCTTGCTTCCCTTGATATATTTATTCAAACACAGGTTTACTATTGGCCTCATCCATTATGCTTTCACCTGGAATCACATCATCAACATCCAAAAATTCCCAAGCAAAGATTTTGTATACTTATTGAGTAGACAGATTAATTGTTTTTCTTCCATGTGCAACTCTAAATGGGAGCAGCCACTTCATATTCATTATAACAGCCAATAATAGCAGCCTTTCTTGACCTCTGTGCTAGATAAGTTCATGTAACAATGAAAACAATAGATTTAAAACTAACAAACATTATAAAAATTATTAAAAACTATTGCAAAGAAAGCTGAGTCTAGTTTTCAAAAAGTTTGGAGAAAAAGTCTTACTTGTCCACAACCACTGCTGCCAAAATAAGAAGCAGATCCGCCCTGCTTGGAAAAAAAATATAAAAGAATAGGTCATGATCCACATATTCCTATTCTCCATTTCAAACACAGATATGAATTTTCAAGGGCTTTGGCTGCGAGGCTGCTTCAAACACAAGTATATCCTACTGTGAATTATCTAGTAAAGTACTGAGTATGTTGAATACCAAAGTGCATCAGAAAGTCGACACCTGCATGCACTCCTTTCTACAGGGGAAAGTGCTGCCTCAGTGAGCCTATTGTTGCTAGCGCCAACACTTTTTAAACTTTTTTTTGTGAAAAAAAGTTCACAACACTTATTTCTACAGAGTTACTTACTATATTATTTCAAGTAAGAAACCACAGAACTCTCAAGACTTATATGGAAACATCATATACATGCTGTATAATGACCAATGACAGACTGACAATTACCTGTCCATAGGAACTGCCACCTTGAGGCTGGGAGCTCTGTAAGAAAGGCAAGGTGACATTTGTAAACAGAGCTGCATAAGTGTAGTCCCAGCACAGCAGCAACAGTACCCACAATACCAGAAAGAAAAGCCCACTTCCATTAAAGGTTCCTCTCTACTATGTTAGTTTTTCCCTCATGTCATTTCAGTGATACAAACAAAATCAAGGATTGCTCAGAAGGAAAAAAAAAAAATCCCACACCCCCAAAGCCCATTTACAGGACAGGCTCCTACAGAAAATCTCAACCCATTTCAGCAACAAAGTCTCACCTGGCCATAGGACTGGCTGCCTTGGGATCCCTTTAAATAAAGAGAAGATAATTAACACCTTGACAAAGGAGGCTTCTTTAAAGAGCAGGATGTTTATGGAAATAACAGCTGCATACAGGATCCCCTAAAAGGTTCTTCCTATGCCAAAGGACACAGAACAGTATGCTAACAGCTGTGCAGCACATTGTCTTATTCTGAGCAGCAGCCACAGCCCAAACTGAGGCACAGACTGCCAAGGGAAACATCACTCCCAGAGTCTGCCAGTCACAGAGAGATCAGTGAAGAACTTTCTGCAGAGCAGCCAGTTTGCTTACCTGGCCATAGGAGCTGCTGCTGCTGCCGCCTGAGAAACCTGGTCCACCCTAAGACAAGGACATCATTTGGTTACTTCCCTCTCAGTAAGGGACCCAGCCTGCATTAGCAGCAGCAAGCAACTACATCCTAAAGCCATGCAGGGCAGTATGCAGAGCCAGCCATCTTCTGGCTCTCACGAGGATCCTGAGTGTGATGATTTCACACCCTGGGATTCCAGATTAATAAGTAGCATGTGCAGAAATGTTGAGTGAGAGAACAGACAGTTTCAGAAAAACTGTCCTTTGAAGTTCAAATTCTGAGGGACTGGTAAGTGCCTTTACAGTGCTATTTCTGAAATGCTCTATTCTGACTGGTGATTGACTGATGCTTACCTGGCCATAGGAACTGCCACCTTGAGGCTGGTACCCCTGTATGAAATTAATGATTGATTCATAGTTACTGTATTTGTGAAGGAGACACCTCTCTAATGTCTGTTTTTGGGGGTGGAAAACAGAATGAGAGAATGCACAGTCTCTACTGCTTAACTAGAGTTATTTTGATATTTCTTGCTCTGAAGAAATAGGTGATCACACTGTGTTTACTGATAGACGATTATAGAGTAGATTCCCATCTGTCTCAGAGACTACTCTAACTTATGAGAGTTTTCCAGGAAGAGACACAAAATCATCTTATTATGTTTATTTTTCCTTCTGTTTTTCAGTCAATGGGCTTAGATGGCTAATATTGCATGCTAGGTGAATATTGATTTAATCTATTAATATTTTTCATTGGCCCCAGTTGCAAAATTCCCTTCCTCTGAAAGAAAATTGCAAACTATGGAAAAATAGTTTTAAAAAATTAGGAAATAATCTTAGAAAATATATAAGTTCATAAAATGGAAACAAACCAATGCAATTCAAAGTAGCAGGTCAAATAAATTAGGCAAGAATGACCATACTTTAAAAAAAATTCTCAGTAATACAAAGTCACTGTGGTTACAATTTGCTGTTGCAATCTGCCTTCAATATAATCTCAAAAGAGTGCTGTCATTTCATGTGCATGCAGACTTGTGCCCAGCTACCTGGGAGAGTTATGAAGACAGGGATTACCAAAAAGTATTCAAAGTATCCTGTCTATCTTTGCTATCTGACATAGAGATCCTGACAAAACTCACAGCTATCTTAGGGCTGCTTTAATTTACATAAAAACTGTGAAGGGAGGCAGACATTCATTGGTGGCCAGCACCAAGACCATTCAGCTGAAAACCTCACCCCATGTTCTTTAGTTTCTCAACACTGCTTCTCGGCTGAGAGCAAAGGAGGCAGCAAGAACTGACTATCAATTTCTATTGTGCCATAACTGAAATGGGAACAGCATCAAATAGACTTTTTCTACCATAAATTTATTTAAAGTTCCAAACCCATGGTAAAGCTAAGATAGCAGAAGAAATCTAGGATTCCTGTATCTATCCATAAAAACACAATGCTCATGTTCCCAAAAAAGTATTTTAAATGGATTCAGAGATGTATAGGTTAAGAATTCAACATGAAATGAAAACAGAATGTTTTAAAATCTTCTAACTTTTCAGGGCAATGGCACTTCACTTTCTCAAATGTTCTATTCTGACTGACGATTACCTGTCCATAGGAACTGCCACCTTGAGGCTGGGAGCTCTGTAAGAAAGGCAAGGTGACATTTGTAAACAGAGCTGCATAAGTGTAGTCCCAGCACAGCAGCAACAGAATCCACAATACCAGAAAGAAAAGCCCACTTCCATTAAAGGTTCCTCTCTACTATGTTAGTTTTTCCCTCATGTCATTTCAGTGATACAAACAAAATCAAGGATTGCTCAGAAACACCGAGAAGGTAAAAAACCACCCACACCCCAAAGCCCATTTACAGGACAGGCTCCTACAGAAAATCTCAACCCATTTCAGCAACAAAGTCTCACCTGGCCATAGGACTGGCTGCCTTGGGATCCCTTTAAATAAAGAGAAGATAATTAACACCTTGACAAGGAGGCTTCTTTAAAGAGCAGGATGTTTATGGAAATAAACCTGCATACAGGATTCCCTAAAAGGTTCTTCCTATACCAAAGGACACAGAACAGTATGCTAACAGCTGTGCAGCACATTGTCTTATTCTGAGCAGCAGCCACAGCTCAAACTGAGGCACAGACTGCCAAGGGAAACATCACTCTCAGAAGTCTGCCAGTCACAGAGAGATCAGTGAAGAACTTTCTGCAGAGCAGCCAGTTTGCTTACCTGGCCATAGGAGCTGCTGCTGCTGCTGCCTGAGAAACCTGGTCCACCCTAAGACAAGGACATCATTTGGTTACTTCCCTCTCAGTAAGGGACCCAGCCTGCATTAGCAGCAGCAAGCAACTACACTCTAAAGCCATGCAGGGCAGTATGCAGAGCCAGCCATCTTCTGGCTCTCACGAGGATCCTGAGTGTGATGATTTCACACCCTGGGATTCCAGATCAATAAGTAGCATGTGCAGAAATGTTGAGTGAGAGAACAGACAGTTTCAGAAAAACTGTTCTTTGAAGTTCTAATTCTGAGAGACTGGTAAGTGCCTTTACAGTGCTATTTCTGAAATGCTCTATTCTGACTGGTGATTGACTGATGCTTACCTGGCCATAGGAACTGCCACCTTGAGGTCTGTAGACCTGTAAGGAAGGTAAGAAGATATTTGTAAACAAAGCTGTATTGTCTTAGTACAGCAGCAACAGAAAACTCCATTTCCTCTTAAAGTTTCTCTGGACTATGTTAGTTTTTCCTTCATTGTATTTCAGTGGTACAAAGCAGAATCAAGGACCACTCAGAAACACCAAGAAGGTAAAAAACTTCCCACGCCCTGAAGCCCATTTAAAAGACAGGCTCCTACAGAAAATCTCAACCCATTTCAGCAACAAAGTCTCACCTGGCCATAGGACTGGCTGCCTTGGGATCCCTTTAAAGAAAGACAAGATAATTAACACCTTTACAAGGAGGCTTCTTTACAGAGCAGGCTGTTTATAGAAGTGCAACTCCATGGGGATTTCACAAAAAGCACGAAGGTGATAGAGCAGTCTGGTAACAGCCCTGCAATAGATTGTCCTATTCTCATCGGAAGCCATGACTGCCAACCTCGTGCATATTGAATATTCGTGCTATTGGATAGTGGCCTAGAAGTCATACCTACCTTTTTGAGACAGTTTTCTGGTTGCATGTAGTGCTATAGAGGATATTGACAGACTTTTTCATCCCTCTTACCCCCAGCCCCCATGAGGAGGAAGACTCTAAGAGCCTTCATACTTGAGCTCATACTATGAATATTCTCAAGTTTTAGTTTGCAATAATTTATTATGACACTGTGTGAGTATTTTCTAAAACTCCCTCACTTTTTTTCACACAAGTACCTTTATCTTCATGGCTTTAAGTTCCACGATTATGATTCTTCATCATTCTTGATCTGGCTCAAGAACTACCCTTTACAACTTTTGCAATTTGAGGTCTAATATGCATGAGCTCTGAATCTATCACTATGAGCCTAGGAATTGCTTCTTCTCAGGGCCATGACCTTTATGCTTTATGAGTGGAATACACTCATTTCATATCAACCCATCACACATGGAAATGCATTTGTGAGCATCACAAACACCATCATTTGAACACCAATATCAGATGATATTTTCCTGAACAAAAGCCAGGGAAATAGAAATACCTGCACCTGCGAAATCTATTTTTAAATGCAGAAAATTTTTTTTTCCTAATTTGTGCTAGCCCTGTTAAAGCAAAGTCTACAGGAATATTTGTAACACTTTTTAAGTTCACTCACCTGAATATAAGTACTGCTGCTGGTTTGCTGTTTTTGTCCACTCTACACAGGAACAAAAAAAGGTTATTTACTTTTAAGAGGAATTACTTATGCACTAAGCCATTTCAAGAAGCAGCTCTGTCATTCTATCTACTAGACAGTTTGAAAGCCACAAAGAGTTCACTATACATTTTCTTACCCACATAATCAAAACACTGTACATTTAAACTCAGAAATAAAATAACAAGGAAATCTTATTCCTTTCTTTACCAGCATTCATCACTAGTCATGGAAGAAAATAATGCTATACATTTTGAAAGCGATGGTTTTGGAAAGACAAATTTCAGCTGGGGTAACCTGCTACTGATCTTCCAATGAAAGTGAGAATTTGTTGTCATAGTCTGATGGACTGGCATGTAATTGATTGACTATCCATTATGAGTGGGATGGATGCTAAAATGGCAAATAACCCAGAAAAATATGTCTGAATGATATTCATAATACTTTATAAGTGTGCTCTTAATGAGATTAGATTGCAATACACTTTCCAAGTGCCTGGTTATCAAGAAGCAACATTACAAATACAACAGTTCACCTAAGCATTAACAGCAGGATTTAAAAAATGTAATTCTAACTGGGTGTTTGCATTAAAAAATGGACTGTTTGAAAAATGGACTGAATGAAAATGGGACTGTGCAGGTTGCAATTTATATTTGATTTGATACTGACTAACATTCAAGCTTTAGTTCTAGAACTCCATCCTCCTTCCTGAGCAGACAGAGATGGTAAATTTTGCTAATTTTGAGAGCACAATGGAATTTGCATACAGAGGTTTTCAAATTTTTTAAGTGTAGAAAACAGCTGCAATAATCTTTATTCAGCCACCAACTAAGATATCCCCTTTGCACTAGACACAGAAATTTCCTACTCCACCACTGTAGTTTGTGGACATCTAAGATATCTCTAAATTATCCATTCTTATTTGTTCCCTAAGAGACAGGAATTATTACTTAGTTTACTAAGACAAATCTTCATTTAAACCTCATGTATAATGGAGGAAAAAAATGTCTACCTGTACTATGATCCTTGTGGCAGAGCTTCCCAAACTCTGAAAAAAAATCCAGAAACAAAGAAACATAATATAGCACCTTTAATTGAGTTGTTTAATGCAATGCAGTTAAACAGAAAATACTAGGTTGAGCTATTTAGTTTGTGAGAAGAAAGAGAAAGGTCCTATGCGTGAGGTACTGCATGGCAGCTCTAACACCCAGCATTAAGCTAGTTTATTCTCAGCTCTGAAAGTTTGGGGACGCAGACTGGCCCTATTAAGTAATTTTCTATTCTTGCATCTTCTGTGGACAGCAGCAGAGCACAAGTTGTGTGCACCACCTTTCTGCACGACCAGTCAGCTTGGCTTTTCCAAAGGTGGGGAGGGAAGCTGAGACATCATCACCCCTCCAAACTCTCACTGTCACCTGCACTGCACATACAACAACACACACAAATCCACTTCCTCATCCAGGCAATTTTTGATGAATTCTGGGGCATGAGGGACAAATGTAGAAGAGTAGCACACACCACCTTGAGACTATTGGTTTGATCCCATAAGAATTATTATGATACTATAGGAATCACAAGAGGAAGTATGCTTACCTGAGGGAAGGTCTGACGCTGCAAAGAAACAGAAAAATCTTTCATTATTTTGCACAAGGACTTGCCCAAACAGAATATTGGAGCAGAGAAAGGGAAAACGGGCCCTTATATTTCAGCTGCAGTACATAGTGGAATGTGATTGCATAGAATAAATGCACCTCAACCTTTATTCAGGTTAGAGCAGCATGGTCAGTTGGAAATTAAACATCTATAAAATATTACATTATAAAAGTTCACTTCAATCACCTGAAGGCTAAACTTAGTTTTAGTTCCAAGTAAGCAGAGTGAAAATGTAATAATTTAAAAATGAGAATAGAAGTGAACTCACAGAAGAAAATTGCAATAGAAACAGAAAATCAAAACTATTCAGGAGCACAGAGATTGCATCCATGGAGATACCCGGCGTCCGCAGCTAATCCATGGTCTCTGCAGGTATTAACAGCAATCACAGAACCACGAGGTTTGTAGCTATCTTATAACATGCCTGCCCTGAAGATAACTATACACACAGGGCAAATCCTGCCTGCCAAAATATTGCCTCCAGGAATATTTCTGAAAAATTTTAAATGTAGGTATTTGAAAGCTTTTTGGGTCAAAATTATTTTCAGAGGAAAAACATCTTACCACAGGTGGAAAAGGGTTGCTGTTGGCAATGACCACTACCTATGGAGAAACCAGAGGGATCTGTTTACTCGCCAGAGATTATTTAAATTGTTAAATATGTCAGAAAAATGAAGAATATTAAATTTTTTAATTTACAAACTCTGATGATAATGCTATGGAAGATCCCTTTTACAAAATAACACTTTTATTTAAAAATTAATGTACAGTACCAAGCAAAGAAATACATGTATTTATATATAGTTTACACAAGAGTATAAGCAGACAAAAGATTTGCCCCAAACCACATAATGATTCAGCTATAGAGACAGAACAAAGATTTCATGTCTTGTACCATATCTGCTGGCCTGTACTGTGTGCCCTTTTTGATCCTCAACTTTCCACCCCAAACTAGAACATCCATTTATTTTGTCTTTACTCAGTATTATGCTAAAAAAAAAAGACTTGATACTGAGTTCATTCAAAAAAACTTAAGCCAAATGCAATAATTGTATCTTCTGCTGTACTACTGTTTTCTCATTAGAAGCACTCTCCACCTCTAAGAACCAAACAAAATCAAATAATATGAATCAATCTGGGTTAAAACCTTGAAGAGTCTTGACTGAAATAATGGGAGTCATGCTAAGTTATAACTGTAAGAATTCTTTTCCCTTTGAAGAGGAGTGCTTACCTTCTTACTGGAATCTGAACTGCTTGAAGGGACAGACTGTAAAGAACACAGAATTCATTTGTTGCTTAGGTAAATGTATGGCAAATTAACTACAGCACTATTCTCCACAAGAATATTATAGCTACCATGATACCCTTGAAGTAACAAACAAAGTAAGAATCTGAAGGAAAATATGAATGTACTGGCAGTTAATAAATGAACAAGTGCAATAAATCAACTGCTTTAAATTTTTTTTAAAAGCCCAATTATTTTGCTAGTTTTACAGCATACTGTATAAAAGCTGTAAATTCCATCAAATTGGAAGTTTGTAAGAAAACTAATCTATCAATAGGAAGAAAAAAATTAAGCTCTTCTACCTTCATCCAAAAAAACCAACCCAAATTCCAGAACTCCTCTCCTCAGTTTAAAAACCTACCATTACAATAGAACCTGGAAAAACTGGGATATATATGTCAATACAAGAAATTATTTAAATAAAGCATAAAATAATATGCAGTGATGTTTTGCATTTCATCCACCAATAAGTAGAATTGCATAAGCAAAAGCAAAAAAAAACCCCAAAAACTTTTAATTCTTAGTAGCCATCAATGAAAGCACTGACTTTTGGAAAAGCATAATAAAAGTAACTGGTGTCCATTTATAGAATAAATATAATTGATTTTTGGTGGAAAATGGAAGTAGGGATATAGCAAGAAACACCAAATATGTAATTCAACTGATGAATTTATTTCCAGATATGATCATTAGTAAATAATTTGAAGAGAGTTTGCCTTTATCCCCTTCCAAAAATTTAATTATTGTTTGGTAAATTTGGGCATAACTGCTTAGCTTTTGAATACCTTAGGAAGCTAGAAACATGTTGGAAAACACAATTACCTGGCCATAAGTAATACCACTGCCAGATGAGGATGCAGTCTGAAATAAAAATATAAATCAGGTATTTATTTATGCAATAATTTGCTAATTATGAATTTGTTTTCACATGAAAATGAAACAAATGAGATAGACAATAGAAATGTCTCTACTAATTAAGTAATTAATATGAAAATATTGTAAAAAAAACCCCCTAATAATATTTCACAATATGCAATATCCAAAGACAATAATTTTGCCTGATAAAAAGCATTATGCAGTAAGAATTCAGACATTTTAGTAGGGAAACAAATTTAGAGTTTCTAATAGAAGATATTATGTACCACCTATGTGTACATATACAAATTAAAATATAAATGATTAGGTTTTGAGGAACTGGCACTGTAAAACCTTTTAATTTGGGGTTTAATCTCAGAATAATACCTCAAGCTAACACTATTTTCCTGAATATATTTAGGAAGACTTCAATAGCTCTACGGAAGAGAATCAAATGCAATTTTCAATAAGAAGATGAGTTAAGAAACATAGAAGGACACAATCAGTAAAAAAATCTATAACCAGCTTACATCTCTGCAGGCATGTTGGCCATATGCACCAGCAGCACCTCCCTAAGACAAAAAATAAACCAGTTATTTCTCATCAGTATTTTCTATTTGTAAAAGAGACTCCCACATGAACATTCATTAAATAAGGCCACTGAAAGCTAAGAGTTACTATGATTATAGTTATGCTGGGGACAAAAAAGAAAATGTAAAAATAGTGCTTACAGGGCCACATCCACTCTTGCTTATTGTGTAGACCACTCCACCCTGGAATAAAAACAGAAGTCAATTATTTTCATATAAAAACTCAAATGGGTAAGACAGAAAAAAAACTAATGCCATGCTGTTTATGGCATGAAATGCTGTGCAGCTGACAATGTGTATGTGCAAGCAAGGGATAAGCAAGTAAGGAGGTTATCAGTTCACTGGCACTGCCTGTAAGAATTCTAATTTAGTGGGAGACATTAGTCATCATCTGTATTTCATGTAACTTCTATAAGCTCTGTCACTGGCCATGAAATCTTTCAAAATTTTACTGAATGGCTCATATTTTATAAAAAAATTAGTAACTTCAAGTAGTTATATGACAAGATGAGAAACTCAACTCTTAGAAAAAAGAATATGTATTATATATTTAAAAAATAGAAGAAGAACACCAGAGTATCAAAATAATTTGTGTTTCCCTGTATCTGGTAACTAACAGAGAGATATTTCAGTACAGTATTAAATCACCTCACTACTCAGTAGTTACAGAATTGTAGTCATTCAGGGTTACTGAAGGGAAACATACAAATGCTGGAATTTAGGACTCATACCTGACTGCCTGAATAGCTGCTCTGAGAGGAACTGGAAGGAACCTGTAAAGAAACCAGACTGGTATTTATTATCTTGCTGAAAAATTATTGTCATGTAAGTGATTTTCAGGAAAGAAAGTTCTACTTGGGAAAAGGAAGAACCCACAAAGTAGCGTTCTATGACTTCATTCCACCAACTGATACTATTAAAATTATTTCAGAGATCTTTTAAGACAAATAATCAAAACTGTGCCAATCCAGCTGTTATAAATAACATAATTCTGCTGCTTGCATTCTTTTTTATCTGACCTCATACACTTGAGATCTATCATTGAGGAGGAGATCTACACCAGCACAATCATTAAAAAGTAGATGAAAGCTTTTTACTAATATGACTGTGTAATCATTAGCGTATTTGCTGTAAAAAAAGCAAAAAGGAAAAGAAGCTTCTTCACTGACCTTCACATAGTTTTCAAAGGAAAAAAAAAATCAAATAGCTACATTTTATATCTAGATCATGATTTTCAAAAGGCAAGTTTTCAGAACTGTTGAAATAAGTGATCTTGTACAACAAGACAACACTAAGAATAAAGAGCGAAAAGAGAAAAAAGAAAACTATTACAGAGCTACTTCAGATAAGAAGAGAGAATATACAGAAAAAAATGGTAACAAGGCTGAAAACCCTTTACACAGTTTTGGATTTTTAATCAACAAGGATAAACTAACAAAAAGAAAATTAAATTGAGTGGTAAGGGGGATAAAGACATTTCTAGAAGCAACTTTTGACTGGGCCTTGAGATCTTGAGCAGTTACCAGCATGTCAATGTCTTTGGAGAAAGAATATTTACCATGATACATCGGCCTGTTGAGTAAGTCCCTCCACGCTGCAAGAGAACACAGGTTCCAGTTACTGTTTATTGACTGGTGCAAAAATCTCACATTACTTTAAACAGGAAACCAACTGAATTCACATTGATGGTCTGAATGAAGAAATCAAGTGTTTCATTCCTGACAATATATTACACATTTTAACAATCTCATCTGCAAACTGATGTAAACTAATTCAAAATAAAAATACATTCAAAACTGAATACAAAACTGAAAGCATAAATGACATCTTGCTGGGAAAGTAATTTGAATAGTACAATAGGATCTTCATGCTACAAGCATGAAACAACTGGACCAGTAGGAGAAGAATTCTAAAACTGAGGTGTGTGGAAGTTGGGAATTTGAATAAAAATTGCCCTTACCTTGTTACATTCTAATTCTATCATAATCTGTGAGGAGGAAAAAAAGAAGAGGAAACATTTACAAATTAGTTACTAAAAACAAAAGGCAGCTTATTATAGGCAACAGAAAATACCCTTGGTGAAGTGAGAGATTTAAGACAGGTGTTCACTCTTGGTTACATCACAAGTTCACATAAATCAGTGCTGCTGCAGTCCAATACATTGCACTTGAGGAGACTTTCTTTAATTGAGCTGCCAATGTTTAATATGTTTCATATAAGCGTAATTTTTGGCAAAAAAAAATTACCAACTCCTTTCAACTGAATATGCTACAGTTACAGTTCCCAGAGGCTGGGGCAGCAGTTCAGAACAACATTGTACATCAGAAGTACAGTACAGTTGTACAGTACAGTTCTCCTTATAACCAATTTTATTTTCTTTGTTTTGCTTTAAGACAGGGATTGTTTTGATAACTATATTATTACTTTCCTCATTTCTGTGGGAGAAAAATATTATTTCATTTTTCATCATTTTAATAAGATGATTAGGCAGTTAAACAAAAATTATTGAAAACGTCTAATGATTTTGGCCATCTTAGTTAATGAATGACAAAAAGTGTATATCTTGTATCAAGCCAAAGATACTTTAATTACTGTATTAAATTCTATCATTCAAATACACTAAAACATACCTTCCTTTTACTTTTTCCTGTTGCATTAACTGACTCAGAATGCGTAGGTGTGAGAGTTTTGCTTTGAATTCCAACCCAAAAATTCTCTAGATCTTGAACAACAGTTGCACTAGAAAGAAAACAAAATAATTTATTTTCTATCAAAGTATTATCATCCAGCATAATTTTGATGATAACTAAAACAGATGCTGAGAACAAGCAGAAGAGGAATAGGCACTATCTGAAGAAGCACTGACTCCAGTGAGGAGAGTTGGCTCCAATGTCCATAAGAATTGTCCCACCTGCTCTGACAATGGGTATCTGTGATGGTGAACTGATTCTCATGGTGATAATGAGTGAAAGCAATTGTGGTTTTGGATTCTTTTGCCTGCTCTTGGTATTCCTCAAGATTTAATGAAGCAAGGTGGCCCTATCATAAATCTTCACTTCAAACAATACAAGCTATCAAATATTTAGGTATTTTTCAATGCATTTGTTAGAATAGGCGGTGTTTTTACAAGCTTAACATCTGCAAAACTGTAGCATTAAAAGTAGACTAAATACGTCTTTTCCTGTTTTTAGAAGATAGTTCATAGGTCATACACTTATTTTAAAATTTATATTAAAAGAATTCACATCAAGTTACTATTCTGGCACTGTTCAAAATCAAGAAAGGTATAACTGACTAGAGTGTGAATTTCATTTTTTTGGGGAAGGAGTTACATTCATATTTTGTAATTGTACTTAAAGAATTGTAATGTTGTTGTAAATACAATTTCTGTTTTGATTAAAGAATTCAAAGTGTTAAAAATGGCTACTCGAAGATACATTAATAATATTATGCTTAATGGAATTATTTACATATATTAAGATGTTAGAACATTAAAATTATATCTTGAAATGGAGATCATATTATTTAATGAACATAGTGTGAAGTTATGGCAAAATGTGAAAAAAAAAATACTATGGACAAGAATATCTGAAACAGTAACACAGGTCTGTCTCAACATAGAGATAAAATTTCAAGGTAAAAACAAAAAAAAGAAAAACAACTATTCACATAAATTGAAGCTCTCTAACATCCTTTGGGGCAATCCATGTTGTTGTAACCTTCTGTTTCACATCTGAATTGGCATGACTTACTGCTGAATTCTGCAATTAAAAAGAAATATATATAATTACATAAGATGCGTGAGTGACTTTTACCTATATTGTTACAAAAACTGTCTCTATTACAACAGGTAACACTGATGTCCTCCTACACAGAGCCAAGGAATTTCTAAATTAGGTTCGTACCACATATAAAGGACAGATGAAGTTCTTGAGAAAACCCAACCTTTTAAACTCTACTGATGAAATAGCTTTGCTGTATAAAGAATGGTCCCTATCTCTATTATTTAAAAGAAACCCAAGCTTCAGTACGTATTCCAGAGACTGCACACATACCGTCATGTTATGACATTCCAAGCCTTTCGTGTTTGGATCTGTAATTTTAAAAGTACCAACAGGAACATCTCCATCTATTTCTCGAGCTTGTAGATTAAATCCTCTAAACCCAGCATCTCCAAGTGCTTCTAGAGTTACTGTGGAAAGAGGCATTTTGACAAATGTAAATTTCATATACCACTAAAACTGCCTAAATGTTTACAATGCAATTTGCTTCACTCCAAGGCACAAGATTGCATTCAGCAGAACTCTGCACAGTGCAGAAATTACTTTAAGCCCTGTACAATTCTAAAAAAAACATTTAAAACACTTTCCTTAATTATAAGGACAATGACAATAAAGGCAAAGGAAAAACATTTGGAAAGGCGCTTTTCTGTAAAGTAACATGAAATTTATGATTTACTGACAATGTCAAAAGAATACTGCTCTGCCAAAGGAGTAACTGGAGAGTAACTACTTGTGAATAATGCTTCTTTTCAGCTACTGAGATCCATCAGACATATGACAGGTCACAATTGTCTTCCACTTCCATGCTTCCTCTAGCACAAATGGTTAGAGAAAGAAGCATTCACAAGTTACTTGAAGTGTGACAGCACCATGAGATGGCATCATGGTGTGGAGAAACAAGGCTGTTAATGTGCTCCATCCAGAGAGCAATTTGGGATTAGGAAGATAACAAGGTGGTTTAAACCACAATAGCTCCACCTCCTGCAATGTGATAAAATCTGGGATGTAGCTCTTAGAAGGGTGACTCAAAATGTGTCACTCTTATGTTGTTTCATAGTGCGTCCCGAATTTTTATTTTCCTGTAGGATGACAGCATGTGAAGAACTAATGAGCACGATCCCTTTGTATTGCAGAGGCCTGATTCAACAGCAAATACTCAAAGTTAAAGTGCAACTAATTATTAGTCCAGTTTGGCCAGCTGTCCCACTTAATTTTAATTTTGTCACTAAAATGACATCATAAAGTTAAGATATATTTATTAGATAAAGAAAAAAAAAGAAAGAATACATTTTCAGTTATACAAGTATTTACATACAGATATAAAACATAAAAAACAATAATATCTCAGTAACACATGAACAAGATTGAAGTTAAAAAAGAAATTATTTAGACTGAGAGGGAAATGGGATTTTCATAAGGATGGGTAATTCTGGAAGACACAGAAAAATATTTTATGTCATTCAGATTGTTTACCTTGAACTTCATTATCTGGGTCAAAGTTATCAAAAGATACAGCAATAATATATGGCGGTGCAGATGTCTGTGGTTCAGCTTCATAGTTTGGTAACAGAGAATCACAATCAATTGAGTTATTTGTCTGTGGAAAACCAAGGATTCCAGGCAAAAATATCCCACAGAACAAAAAAACAAAGCAGGAGTGTTTACTCATCTGTGGAACAAAAAGACAACACAGTTTATAGTAACTTCTTTTAAGTAGTTGCCATGTTTGGCAAATATCTGTTTTTTTCCAGGACAAGAAACAAAGCAAGCCTAGAAGACTGCTCTTTCTTTGCCTTCATGTATCTTGAAGAAAAAAAATTAAAATATTTATATACACTGGCAGAAAAGTGCAATTAGAGACACAAATATTACAATTTAAAAATACTGAATTATTAATGGAAGTTTAAATTTTCAGGTTACATGTCAGCAATCCATTAACAGCCATGCCAGCTGCATTACACCTTTGAATTAGAAAAGTCCTTAAAACAAAGTTCCTCATTGTTGCACCAGCAAATTTAGGTCAGCTCCTTGGGTATGCAAGAACTCAGAGGGAATCCTTGCTCTCTCAATTTGTAGATACAACCATGATCAGCATGCTTTCCTTTGACTGCTTTCCCTACTTTCACTTCCAATGGACAGTCGAGAAGTCTACTTAAATGCCCTGGAGTACTCAAAGATTTTCAAAGTATTTGTTTCCTGAACGATTGAACAAAAGATTTCTGCAAAGTTCTCTGGAGCTTCTAAACAGTTTAAAAATACTAAATTATTAATGCAAGCTTCCTATTAGTAAAGAATAAACAAAAACCAGTAGAGAAATACACAAAAAATATCTGAGACAAGACTGAAATCCAATGCTCTGAGACTGTCGATGAAAAAAAATGTATTTTTTTCATAGTTCACTTTTAGTATTGACAGTGATGGTAAACTGTTTCCAAGAAACAAAGGAAACATTTCCCAATACTATTCTCAGGTGTTTAATTTTCCAGTCTATGTTCAAAGTCTAAACATTCAACTATGGCACTACATAATTTAAAAGGCCATTACATCTTATGAACAACTCACTCTTCCAGCTACAAAATTGCTGATACAACTGCTAAATCTCCAAAAGTATTTAATAATGCTATTTTACATGCTGCCTGTACAGGATTGCCTCATGTGACACAACAGAGAGTAACAGAAAGAATGGTTCTCCATTTAAAAAATCTTGAGATTTTTTTAAACATTTCAAACACAATGTAAGAGATACATTCAATTCATACCATCTACTTTTTATTTTAATTAATTCATGACTGTAGGATCATTTGGTTTTGTATGTGCTGATGAAATAAGTAACAGAAGCATCTGGAAGCAGGGAGAAAATACACAACTCTGAAAATTCATGTACTCTGTACTTCAGCAACTTTTAAAAAAACCACTGAGTCAACAAATAACAAAACAAGTGACTGTGACATGTTGAAAGATATCCAAGTAGGAGGATGAAGGTTTGCATGGTGTCACAACTACTCAGAGCAGCAACCAGGAAAGTGACAGATGCAAGTTATTGTGTCTTTAAAACAGATGAAAACTGTACCTCTCTAAAGCCTCATCAAAGTGCCACTTTAATGGGATCCTGGTAAGCACCATGTTTTGGTATCAGCACGCTGGGTGCGGTTATCCAATCTCTTGTGACGATTTTGACGTGGCCCACCTCTAATTATGTTTTAAATACAGCATGTGGGTGCTATTATATCGATAGATGTGGTAAACAGTGATTTAAAATGAACCAGTCTGTGTGTTGTTGAAATCTCTGCCTGACTCACGGAGAGGTGGAAAAAAAAGACTGTTTCTAATTAGATGTTCCATTTCAAAGCCAAAAGTCCTAGTTTAGCCAGGATTGGAAATTGTCTGGAACTGCACTCTGCCATGAAAAAAAGACAGTCTGAAATCTTTCCTCTTTTTCTTGCTAGAAAAGAGCCAGAAATACAAGTACAACGTGTTAAAACACGGCTGAGATGCCTTTTCTTTGCATCAGCTCTCTGATTTAACAGTTCAAGAGGTATTCTAAGAGTCTCATCATGTCATCTTTTGGAACTAGCTTTTAGATGAGAAGGAGAGATATCAGCATCTAAAAAAATTCCAAGTGCAGACTTGAGGCAGCAAACTTCCATGGGCTCCAAGTTCCAATACTTGCTCAATGCAATCATGTTACCTTGCATCACATATTTTACATTTTCTCCAAGAAAAATGTAAAGAAACAAAAATGAAATGTTTATAAAATAGAAGCATAGGGAATACTGGCAAATAAATGTTATTTGCAAACTTCAAATTGGATATAATTATGAAAAATTAACTAACTATATCCTCAGTTCTTTCATCTGATGGAAACATTCTAATTATTTTTTTTATCACAGATTCAAACCTTTCTCCCTATGAGTCTACATGGCCCTCATCTTTCCAACACCTGAGCTGCTACCTTAAGAATTCTCTTCCATGTTTAGTCTAATGCGACTTCAGGCCAACAATTAAATCCCTGAGTGCTAGTTGGCTACTGCATTCAAAGTCTATTGGACTCAGGAAGAGACACTTTGGTGGTTTGCTCCTCCAAAGCCTTAGGCAAACTTCTGAATAGAGGCAAAAATTGTTTTAAAAGCTTTTAAATATAGAGCACTTAGTTAATATGATAAATAACTTTCCATAATTCGAAAAACACCATCCTTGCAAGTCCATCCTGCCAACAGTTTAAGACTAACTCCTGATACCCCTTTCTATTCCCATTCTTTATGAGTATTTTTCTCCTTCTCCTAGATGCTCCTGATGAGCCACAGACTTATTCTTTAGCCTTTGAGAGCAAGCATCACCCGTTAGTGTGCACCCTGTCCACCACATCCCCACCAACACACCTTATCGACCAAGTGCTGATGCGTGGGCATCCTCCGGTCCCTCTGTGGTCAGTGTGGAGGAGCTGCAGCCGGGCAGTGCCAGTGCCCCAGGAAGATGAGACAGAGGAGGAGGAAGGCTCAGCCAATCCGTGCCCAGGCAGGAGCCAGCGTGGCCAATCCGGGCCAGCTGTGCCTCTGCCCTGGAAATTGGGACACCGCAGGTGGGACAGTCCTGCCCAGAGCTGGGTGACAACACCCTCCTCACAGGTGAGTCACGCCCCTCTGACCTTTATTGAGGCATCTGGCACAGGCAGGGCTTCTGAAGGCTGGTAGCCTAAACCAGTATGTCGACTAAAATCGAAAGAATTATGCTATACAAAACCCCCTTACTTTCATAAACGCCTTATATTTCATAAACAAGTCCAGTAAATTAGATATTAGTCTCATTAATCTGTTACCACAGAGATAACAGTAAAGGAAATCTGTTCTGATGCTGCTTTTTCACTATTCTGCTCCCTTTTTACAGCTGGAAAATCTTGAAAAATTCTAATGGATTGTCATACTTCCAAACATTTTCTCAGAGCAAAACCAGCAAAAATGAGGCTGTTTCTTCTCATGCACCTGGTGGGAAGAATCTGAAGTTATTGCCCGCACTGAAAAGTAACCCCTTTTTTTTTTTTTCACTCTTCAGAAGCATTTTCACAAGGTCTCTGCTGGAGATTGAGAGAAGTCCAAAAGCTGAATGACTTATAAAATAGAATAGAATATTTTAAGTTGGATGGGATCTACAATTATTTGTCTAGTTCATGCCTGTCCAAATGCCTCTAAAACACTGACAGGCCTGGGGCTTTGACCACCTCCCTAGGAAATGTGTTCCAGTGCATGATCAACCTCTCAGTAAAGAAATGCTTCCTAATGTCCACTCTGAACCTCCCCCAGAACAGCTTTGAACCATTCCCACACCTCCTATACTGGACACCAGGGAGAAGACATCAGCACCACCCTCTCCGTTTCTCCTCCTCAGGAAGTTGTGAAGGTCAATGAGGACACCCTTCACCCTCCTCTTCTCCAAACTAGACAAGCCCAAAATCCTCTGGTGCTCCTCACAGAACATTCCTTTCAGCTCTTTCACTAGCTATGTTGCCCTCCTCTGAACATTTTCAAGGAGCTCAACAATATGACAGATATTCCTATTTAACCAGGGAATTCTGTGAATCTATGAGTCCATGGTTAATGGTTAATCTATGAGTCTTTGGTTAATGGAAATCCTTTAACCAAAGACTGTTCACAAGAACCTTCTTTAATTCCTTAATATTCATGCATTCAAAATGCTCACAGCATTTTAAGAACATTAGCTATTTTTAAGATTCAGTGCATTTAACTAACTGTATCCTCTTTCAGTTAATTACCTTTAATTAATGAGTAGCATTTTATTTACATTGTTCCATTATGAAATATATTATTTCCTATCTGCTGCTATCCGTTGGGGAAGAGATCATAATCTTTATTCTCTTACTATACCACCAAACTTACCATTAATACCAATGTTACAAAGAGCAATGCAAAATCATGCTGCACACCACAAACGCAATAGCATAACAGTAACACCATCAAGTAAATTACACAGTAAAGGGATGACAAGCGCTCACACCAGAAACACATTACCAAAGAGATGGGATCTTGCAAATGCATAATGCAGGACCTCCCTCACAAGCAGCTGGGAGACACTGAGAGGTAACCAGAGGGATCAGAACTATTTCT
Source organism: Cyanoderma ruficeps (assembly GCA_008694505.1). Lineage (NCBI taxonomy): Eukaryota > Metazoa > Chordata > Aves > Passeriformes > Timaliidae > Cyanoderma > Cyanoderma ruficeps. The sequence continues at coordinate 7,486,682 of VZDJ01001247.1, forward strand.
CCAGGCTACTTTGAGCAGCAGTGAGCTCTCCATGAGTATTTGATTTGACAGTCAGATAGATAAATGTCAGGCAATGAATTGCTGTAATCTCGGTAATATGGTTATAAAGAAGCACAGATAACACCAGCAATATGCTTTTGTTGGCTGTAGCACTAATAAAATACTACTGTGAATAAGCTGGTAAAGACTCAGATCATTAGTTTACAATGTGAGAGTTGTAAACCTGCGTCCCTCTTACACAACATTCTGCTTGCGGTTTATTTCAAAGGAACAGTATTCCCACTGAATCAACCATAGGAGACTGATTCAGTATTAATTTACCTGTACTCCAAAATGCCAGTTTAAAATAAAAAGTCTTTTTCAGGTCTACACTCTTGAAAGGACAGTTCTGAGATCGTAATTTAAATACCAATTGAACAAGTGGTAAACTCCTGGCTCTAGTGAAACTGTGATTACAAAGTTTGCTATGTACTGAAACTCCTGTGCAGAACAACACTACACTGTGTGCACATGGAATTCCCTGGTGCTTGGAATGCCTTCAATGCAAATTCCCGTGGGAATATTAGCCTTTTTTTTTAGAACCCTGATTGTATGTAGCCCATATGGAGTTAGCTGATCTTTCTTTAAAATAAAGTGTTTGTGACACTGGCTGTGGGCCAATTCATTTTTGGAAGAAGCCAGGGAACATGGCAGAGAGGTCAGAGTTTGGAACACTGAAAGGAAGAGAATACCTGCTAGGCAGTGGGTGAAAATTTCAAAGGGCACCTGATGGACACAGGGGAAGCCAGTGACTCACATAAGCAAAAGACTGTCTTCTTGAATAAAGGACTGCAAACCCTGGCAGAGTTTCCAGTACTACTTTGTTTCTACTAAAAGCTGTTTAAAACAAATCAGAGTAAGCAGGCCACTTCCTTCTTCCTCACTGACATCAGGACCTCCAATCACCTTCATGACCCTCAACAGCTTTCTGCTTGCTCACTGCAACATCTGAGCCGAAGATTATTGTTCATCTGACGGTTTATGTTGCGACTGGAAATGGTAGCCTAAAAAACCTTCAGCTAATGTCAACAAACATATATAGATAACATGGTAAAATAGGTGGTGTGATTTCCATCAGGGTCTGGTATCCTTATCAAACTGCTTTGATGTTTCCCATGGGTGATATATCCCTTAGTCTTGGCCTGTGCAGGAGAATTGGCAAACTCTGCTCAGACACCTCACATGTGCTGGACACAATGAATGCTGTAACAGTAGCCACTCCAAAATGATTTCAGAGAAAATGTACTGAACAATGCTCTTACAGATATGAAGAGCTGAGTTTGTAACAATCTACATCTTTTGTTAAGTAGTCCAAACTGACTCCATGGAACAGTAAAAGACATCCTTGACTCCTCCTAAGTGCCAGGTGCCTTCCCAACTCTCCCAGTCCTTTTCTTTGTTTCCTCCTTGCTTAAACAGGGAAGGTCAAGAATAGTCCCTACAAATGACAGAAATAAAATTCATTCTCCTGACATCTATTTTGACTATCTGAGAAATTTCTGTAATATCCCACATTTCATCTTGAATGAAAGCAGCTTTCTCTGTGTACAGTATTAGTGTGATAAGAGGATGTTATTATTGCATAGTTTTTGTGTATAACTTCAGAATACTCAACTGAAGTTACTTTCAAAACATTCTAGTCTAAATTTAATGGTAAGTATTCTTAACAGCTATGTGAATTGTATAATAATGATTACATGAAAAGACAGATTTTTTTAATCTTCCTTCACAACCAGCACGTTTCTGATTTATATTAGTATGTCAATATTTACATCCTGTTTACAAGGACTTAAAGTATTGCCACTTTTTTATTTATAAAGGCACATTTTGCTTCCTATACTCAATAAATAGATTCCCTCCTTCAAAATACACCATCATATCGTACATTAATATTACATAATGCTCTAGCTATAAATATAGGGTTATTCTTCAGAAAAATACAATTACATTTAAAAAATACATTGAAAAAGCCAACTAAAATTTACATAGTATATTTTTCGCTCCTAAGGAAATATGTTAGATGTCTTCCTGATAAACATGTAACTCTGAGAGTTCAGCAAACCACATTTTTCTAGGAAAAAAAAGACATGAAAATTATCCTTCCCTGCACATTAAAAAAAATCAACTTCTTGTTGTCTTTAATGTCTTGTCTTTGTTCATGTTAGCACTTTTCAGGTCCGATTTAAACCCTGCCGACATCAGTGAAATAAATAACCCTATAAATCACAGAATGGTTCACACTCCTGAAAGTCCTAGATAGATGATATCACTGGGAGCCTAACATGAGAATTAGTGAGCAAAAAAATGGTTTGACTTGACTTGACATAAGAGTAGAAAGGGAGTGATCAAATGGATTACTTCTACTAAATCTTTTGTGTCCCAGTGGAGGTGAGGGTGAACAAGACTGAGCAGAGCTGATGGGCATCACACACTTACGTGCTGCTCAGGAGAAACACCTGACATGAACAGCACATACAAGAGCAATGACATATGAACATTGCATCACCTTATCTCATGCATTGTGCAAGCTAACAAGTGGCATTGTCCCTATGTGCTTTTAAGGTGAGTGCCTGGGTGTGGCTACAAACATATGCAATACTTCACATAAGCCACAGTGACTACCATTTGTAAGTGATTTACCAGACACTATATTCAGATTTAAGTAAACCTAAACATCTGTTAACTGAATGGAAGAAATGATAGTAGAGGGATCCTGCTACCAAGATATGCAGTCCTCAAGAAAACTGAAGCCTTAATATTAACAATGAAAATTCACTGTTTTCCCAATCATGGAGAAATGATCTCTCTTACATGTACCACCCTGGTATTACTGAAAAATTCTCTTGACTGTAATTTGTATTTATAAATCCAGAATACTTCAAGCACCATTGAAATATATTTCAGGCTATGCCTAAATCCCTGTGGCCTAGAAAGTTGTCCTGCATAGTGGAATTAAGGCAGAGCACATCTATGCATGTATGGTCCATTCGTGAGTGAGCAGCTGGGATTCAGACATGTAAGTTCAGGTTTAGAGCTTCTGCCAATCCAATAGTACTGGGTCAAACCAGCATAGATAGAGGATACAAAACTGGATTCTATAAACTCCCTTTGCTGATGTATGCCCAGTCATGGAAAAATTTCGGCTGCTTAGGCTAACTGAATTTTGGCTAGTTGGGGGACACATCATTGGATGTCTGTAACAGATACCCATGAGACCTGCATCACTGTGTGATCAAAAAAGGCATGGATCTGTTATTAACAAACATAGAGCTGCAGCTTCTAAGAGTTTCTTTCAATCTCTCAGGCCAAGAAGGAGATGTCCTTACTAGTGGACATTCCTTTGGAATTCAAAATCAACTTTAAACACTTGCTATTCACTCCTTCAAAAGTGTGACTAAAGAAAGAAGATTATTTATCTTTATGTCAATCTACACAGGTTGTTCCTAGGTAAAAGAATGTGACTGCAGATTTGGGGAGTCCGAGGCTCACCATTTACAGAAGCCAAAAAGCTGTCATCCTGGAAAGGGGCATACTTTTCATGGGAAGAAATGTCCAATTTTGCCTATGTGCACAACTACTGGAGAGCAGAAAGGAAGCAGAGCAAAGAGGGGAGGTATGATGGGCTCAAGTGGTTTCCAATAATATCCAATTCCCAAGACATAGCCCAAGATACATTTTCCAGGACATAATCAACAAGGCACTTGATATTGTACAGGTTTCCAGCAACAAATAGTAACACTTCCACTGCATTTTTCCTGTTTGTCTCTGAACGCGCCTTGCGAACAGTAATGAAGTAAATCCCCACAGCTTCCTGTGAGGCAGGGAAGTATTACAAGTATTACTCTTCATACCCAATTCTGCAGATGAGGAAACCAAGTCACAGAGGGATTAAGTGACTTGGCCAAGGTCATATAGAAAGTCTGCTGCCACTCATGGTATGCGTCAGTCCTTGTCAGCACTCAGTGACACTCCCTGAAAAGTTCACTCAACCCCTTTCTCTGCGTAGGCCAGCATCTTTAAGATTTCATAAGTATCATCTTCCACCCTAACCTGAACAAGAAACTTCATCAGTCCAGGTCAGAGTCAGGCTGAGCAAGATCCCCGGCTTTCTTACTTTTTGATTAGGACCCTTGATTATCTACAGGATTCTACTTTATTTTCACCTTTGCCAGACATTCCTCCTAAGGGACTCCTCTAATTTAAATCTAAGCAGGTGGGCAAGATAATATCCATACAACAAGTACATGTAGTAATTATTTTCAAAGATTCATACATATTTCCATCAGGACACACACCTTCCCATTTCTACTCCTGCATTTACAACCCCCCACCACCCTTTCCTATACAATATAAATCAGGTCAAAGTTTCAAAATTTCATGCCATACAATGTTCATATACCTCTATACACACACACACATACAGATGGCATATCTCTGCTATAGACAGTGTTACACAATAGGTGGGAATATCTAAGTGTATATAGTAAAAGCTAGCAAGAATAATCTAAAAAAAAAACCAACACATATCCTAAAGTATTTCACTTTTACAGTAACATTCCAAATAAAATCTCTGATGTATTTTATGTGTAAGCACTAATGTGATAAATATCATATCTTATTTCCTTGTATTTGTGTATCAGAACAGTTAGTGGACTTAATGGGGATTTCTTTAGGCGTGAGAAACTTAAATGAACCTTATGTGTGACCCACACAGTGAACACTCCTTTTTTCTCAGTTAAAACAGAAATACTGAGATTCGGCCACAGCCAAATCAAAAAGCCCAGTTATGAATCAGCACATTTAAGGCATGATAGCAAATCCACCAGGACCATTTCTTCTATGCTGCTCACCAGGTTTCTGGTGCTATATCAAACTGCTGAGGTCCTCCTTCCCCTCTCTCACCTTCTTCATATTGAGGTCTAGGATTTTTCATTCTAGTGTGCTTCTACATAAAAGCAGTTCTATACCAACACGAGCTCAGTCCTTACATTATATTGTTAGAAAAGTAGCAGAGCTGCTCTTGCTACGTTTTTTCTACTTATTCAATAATTGAGCTTTTCAGTTCATTCACTTACAGTGCTGTTCCAAAAACAGGAGCCTTGTATTTAAGGAAAAAAGGAATCATTTTGAAAATGAAAAAATAGTCATGAGAGCTGGAGGAGCTGCCATCTCTTCCTTCCTCTGTCACAAATTTCCTGTATGACTCTTAAGAAGTCATTAATTTCTATATGCCTCATCTAGAAAATGAGTTAATGACATTTAACTATTTCATTGGGAGGCTTAATGGTTGTGAAATTTGCTGAGCTTCTTGGAAGGAAAGAAGCTGCTGTCAGAGTAAACAGTAATAGCATGATTATGTTTGGTGGGAAGGTTATAGGAGAGTCACTTTGTAACAATATCACAATTCTGCATTACACAGACAAGATTGGCCAAGCAAGTGAGTCACTTAGTGAGAAATTTGTGTTTTCCTTTGTTTGTGGTATCTGTGCATACTGTCTGGAGCCCATAATCAAGATGAATTTTTAATGCTCTGTAAGTCTGTGGAAAGGGATGCTGTCTTTAGAAAAGGAAATATCCTTTCTCTACTGTTAGAATCTAACTGCAAACACCAGCCTACAAAAGATTTAGAAAAATGCCTATGGATTTTGAAATCTGCTATGGATTGGTACAACCCACCATGTGACAGATCAGTCATAGACAGTAGCACATATATTGATTCTCTATTGATTTTCCCTCTGATATTCTAGAAAGCAAAGGGGCTTGAACTAGTGTATCTGGAATTCACATACTCTTAGATGGGAATGCATCTGTGGAGCCTGAACACATTTGTGAAAAAATATCTAGTTCATACAGCCAGTGGAAACCACAGCAGCTTAGGATCTCTAAAAAACCCCACATAACCTTCTTGGAACACCCCTGTGGATGTAGGTATCTAATGTTTGATACACACAGTCAGCAGTTCTAATTTCCCAAAGCTTCACCTCTCCCCACTGTCCCATCATCTCTCTTCTTCTCATCTCTGTGTGCTGGGATTTGGATTTTTTAGGTTTATAATCCTTTAACTGAAAAGATGATGGAATATGTTGCCCTGAGCTTTCTGTCTTTTTGTCTTTCTGTAGAACTTTCTCACGCAACTTCATAAAAACAATGTCTATTCTTAGAATGTTTACATACTTCTCCTCTGAGAGAAGAAATGATAGATGGTGATGTCCACCATCCAGGTTGAAGAAGTGGGAACCTGTGTAGCCAATCTCTTGACCTCTGTACATATCTATAAATTCTGGAATCAGATTTAAATTAAAAAGAGTTTTTCCCTCACAGCCATGGTGTGAGCTTCATTTCAGTGTTCCTGAAACTGGGACACGCCCAGCTTCGGCCCGCAACAGGAATATGCTTCTAAACTGCTTTTGGCCATGAAAACTGTGATTATTATCTCCTCCAGTGTCAAACAATTCATGCTGACAAAATGATTGGTAACATATTTTTGGGCAACAACTTGAAACTAATGCTTCTGCTTCCACCATAGCAATCCTCATTTCATTTGTGTTAAGTGACTATACTGGTCACCTAAATTCTCTGCGATGTTTTAATGTTGGTAAAACATCAAAGACCATGTGTTGTTTCCCCCTTCAAATTAAAATGTTGCCTGAAGGAAATATATCTGTTTATAAACACTGTTTGTAAATAGCCAATACCCCACAAATGGAAAATCTTGATACCCACAGCAAGTGCCTTGAGTGCAGGAAATAACAAGCCACCTTTTTACTTGAAAAAGAAACTTAATCAAGCATTCCCTTTCACCAAATAGATGTTACTAAATACCAAGGAAGAACAGCAGCATTATACAATTGAGAACATAGTATGTGAGAGACAGAGAAAGCTATTCTTCTATCATTGTCTACAGAAGACATTCTAAAAGGCAAAGCATGGCTTTCATGGGATTATAGGTATGTATTACAAGCAGAAATAAAGTCTTCCAATCATAGTGACATGACAAACTGTAGCACTGGTCCATTCAATTCAGAATGCTTTAAAAATCTAAGTGAATTTTCTCTGGGAAACATTATCTGTGTGCAGGAGAGCCGTAGTTCAGGAAAAAATGTAAGATCTTGGAACAACTGTGACGTCCACATATTTGGTCAAGGACAGCAACCAGCTAGATAAACAGCATTTAGTATTTCAGCACACCATTTTGCAATGGCAAAACAACACAGCAACACAGACAAACAAGGATCCTCTCACGCCTGTCACATTTCATGGTGTCAATATCTTAAAGATCAGGACATTCCACAACATCACACTGGTGCCTAGTCAACTATTATATCATTGGAAAGTGAATAATTCTGAGTAGGGACAAAAGGTGTAATTTAAACAGATTTGTAGCTAGTTGCACTTTTCAGTTCTATCACCAAATGTTTTGATTCACATCAATACAAGCAAAACAGAAGGCCAATTATGATATGTGTCCAGAGCTCTTACAGTGAGCAAGCACATTAAAATATTCGTTCTGCAACTAGCATATTAGGAAACACACATGATCTAGTCAAAATCCCTAAAGGAAGAAAAAATTACCATCTACTACAGCAAATTTCAAAAACCCAATCATAAATGAGTTGAAATAGGAATGTGTAGCACATATCGAAAGTGAATGTTTCTGCTTGATAATGTCTGAATAATGCTAACTCTGTTAGTATCAGTACTTTAAATCAATGACAAATTATGAAATATTATGTTAAGATTAGAAATTAGATGCAGGAATACCTCATCACACTGCTCCACTTCTCTTACTGTTTCCCACCTGGTTCTGTACTTGGTAAACCCTTTGCAGCAAGAATAATCTCAATACATATTTCTACTAAGGTGCTCAATTCAGGCTCTTGCAAGACAAAAGATACACTACAGGAGACAGCATTAAACCTCTGAAACTTTCAGGTTAATTTACTCTTAATTTTAAAACAAGAATGTTCTGCAGATAGCTGAAAAACAGATGAACTGGGGCAAGACCTATCCTACATCTTAAACGGATCATCCACTAAAGCTGAGACTTTTCTAGCACGTGTTTATACTCTAGAATCTCTAGTTTTAAAATTACATCAGGGCATCTAAGTTCCAAATATTTGCTTTCAGCAAAAGGAATGCAGTAACTACTCTGTCTCAGTTGATCTTGCTGACAGGTCTGGACAGGTCTACACTTGCTTAGAACGCCACAGAGATTTATAGCTGAGAATGAGCCCTACTTTTAACTGAGAAGGCAGTGTCTGCCAGCAGGACCTAACACTCAGTGGAGAAAAATGTGAGCTTGGAATGACTAAGGTAGGCATTAGAAGATGTACTGCTTGGAGTGGATGAACTGGAATGGGCAAGGTCGAGAGTATTAAAAGTTGGCCTATTTCTTCTAATGAAATGCTCACAGAAGGATTGTACAGGGACAAATTACCATACAGTTGATATGTAAAAAATAGCAGAAGTAAACTACTCCTTTTAAAAAGTGTTAGGAAGAAGATGCATGCAAATTTCATGCAAATTAGGAATTAAAAAAATAAAAGAAAATGGGGGGGTGGCATTTAAAACATTGAAGGAAGGAGTCACAGTTTACTTATTTTCTCCCTGAATCTCGCCCTTGAAATCTGTTTGGTTAGATAAGTGAAGAAAGATATAGTACTGTGTATGGAGCCCAGCTCATCATTTTCAAACTCTCCAGGTGATTATCTTTCTATCTAATTCCAGCTGTGTGGAATTATAAAGGACATACCATTCCATGCAGCTACAGAAACTACCGTACCAAGATTGCAGAGATCTTAAATTGGACAAACTCTTGTGCCTTGCTAAGAAGCACATAAACATTGAAATGAGAAAAGTGAAAGTAGAGAGAAGGAGGCAGCAAAGTCAAGTATTTGAGTGGACTGGACTGAGTTCCCAAAGTAAGAGTTGCAAACAACACAGTTTCCACCTCGTCGAAGCTTCAGGTTTGAGTGACCTTAAAGTAGCCCTAAAGGACTGAGAATAATACTAGACATTACCTTCAGGTTTTTGTAAGAGCAATTAGAGGTCTTTGAAAGTCATAAGCTGTCTATTTTCTCTCCACATAAATCCCCATGCAGAGAGTTACAAGAGCAAGGCAGAGATGACCAACAAAATGATCAGTGGCCTTGCTAGCCTCTGAATTAAATTTTTCCTTTTTTCCTATCTCAATATTAAATGTTTAATGGGCAACAACAGGAAGTTTATAATTTCAGAGCATAAAAATTAACTTCCATTATAATTCATGTTGTAATATATGGCGTTAGTAAGTACAGAGTAGAGAAATTCACTCTTTATTATTCATATCTATAATGAACCTCAAATTGTAATGTCTAGGTGTTTAGCTGCAAGGTACCTGAAGTTTTATACATTTATAATTTGTATTCCAGAAAAGTTTAAGTGATGTTTAATTGTAGAGGGCCACTTTGTTGGAAGGGTTCAACACAAAGTTTAAAGGTTGACACTGACCTGGAGCCCTAGGGAAGCAGGATGGCCCTTAATTTATAATGAATTAATATTGTTGCTTGTGGAGACACATCACAAATTTTTCTGGCTTCTTTGTTAATGGTAACCTCGATTCCAATTCCATCATTGTGGAAACAAGCTAGTTGGATACACGTGTCTCCGTGTGCTGTGGCAGCTGCACATGATGTGGAGATGAGAAAAAAATAACAGAAATTCTGGGCAAATTAATTTTGAGACATCCAACTGATGGGCTTTTGCTTCCCCCAAAAAAGGAAAATATTGTCATTATTTTAAGTACTGAGAATCGGGATTATTCTTCTTCCACTCCCCTAGGTTTGTATGGTTGAATTTACAGTCCTGGATACTCAGTGCTTTTGCTTTTCTAGCTAAAGGGGAGACTCTGCTGCTCATTCCCTCACACCAACACTGTGGTTGGACCAGAATCTAATGATTCCCATGGCTTTGGCTTAGGTTGTTGGCCAAGCTGCTGCTATTGATCTGCAACGACACTTGTGGAAATGAAACCGAAATTCTTGTAGGCAGTTGAGTTTCAAACCATTAAATAACAATTTATTAGAACTTCTCACGTATTCTAAAAATGTGAATAGTGATAATTAGAGCAGTGTTTTCCACTATTGGTAGAACAGGAAAAGTATTTTCAAATGCCTTCAAGACACAAAACTCTAGGTGTGTTCATTTTAGTCAGACCCTTTTGACCATCCTCTTGTATATCAGAAAACTTGTGAAATTGTTTCTTTAATTTTTGCAATACAAGACTGAGAAACGCAGGCTGCAGCATTACTAAACTAGACATTTTTCAGTATGGTGAAATTTGGAGTTTATTACTGCAACACGGGAGCAGGTTTAATCCACACTGTCCTACAGAAATAGGGGCCTCAGTAAGGACAAAACAAACACACACTGTGGATAACTGAGATAATCTCTAAAGTCAGGATCAAAGGAAAAAAATATGGGAGATTGCTGAAAATTTTATCTATTTATGGCTCAGACTCCAGTATTTAAGAACCATAGAAACCTAGAAAATAAAATGGTAAGTGTAGCATCAGTGGCACTCTGATTTCAACTCAGCCACAGCTATTTATTTTGAGAGAGAATATAGAAACAGGAGGGAGGGGTTTGTGAAAGAGCCAAAGGAGTGCTTCATGTTTCATCATATCCTGTTTTCAACAGTTTCATTAGACTTACCCTACAATTAATTTTTGGAGCAGATCTTGCAGCACCCTAAGGATATCTGCTCTTTCCTGGCCTTGTGCTGCAGAATCTCTCACTGAACTGATGATAATTCTAAGCCATAAACTATTTTCAAGTTCATCAACGGTTTGTAAAGCAAATGATTTGCGGCATTCCAAACTTCTAGATGACACATTAGTCTTGACTTGGAATGTTGGGGAGTTTGTAACACACCTTACTAATCTGATCTACTTCCTACTTGATCAGCTATGACTTACTGTTATTATATGACTTACTGTTATTATTTTGTAGCATAGAATGAGAAAAACCTGAACTTTCAAAAAACTGTTTACTTGACATGCAGAAATCCAGTGGATCATACAAAACTGAAGTGCTAATGAAGAATTAAAATTAAAAGCATAGCATATGCTATATGAGGGCCTAATGTAATTTTCATTTAGAAGGCTAAAACCATCTGTAGAACATATTCAGTATATTGGAAAGACTAGAGGCAAATTAATAAGTATGGAATCAGCTATTTCTTAGACTATTTTTACTAGCAAAAGTGTTTATTAAAAACATTTAATAATAAAAGGCTGAATTTAATGTTAGAGAAAATGTATAATTTTCTGAACTGAAGTTTAAAGTAGCTTTTTTGGTGTTATTGAATAAAAACAGGTTCCTAAAAATGAAACTTGGAAACCAGTGACAGCAATGTCACTTATAGTACCAGAGGATAATGGTAATTACACTCTCCACTTGCATGCATAGCAAAATTATACTCAGTGTTATGAAAATAGGAGGGTGTCTGCTTCAATCTATTTGCTAATCTAGATGAAGGACCCTTCTTTGCTCAGAAATGGTGTGACAGGAGAGGTGTGGATACACAAAGAAGACTATTTATTTATATGGCTTGGGAAACATGAAGTTAGGTGTGCCAGGCTTGAGCAATACCTATTATCGTTTCTGCAGATAGCTTACTGCACTGAAATCAGTCCTGTGATAATTATTTCAGGACTTGATTAGGTGGCATTGCATCAGAACTCCATCTTCTACTTTATATCCAAACCATTTTTGCAGTTCCAAAAGAAGATTCATTCCAAAGCACTTGATAGTAGTAGGGTGAGAGAAAATGTGCTTTCAGAAAATGATAAGGAAGAACACGAATGGCTCAGGTGGCACCGAAGAGTGACACTGCTTATGGCTTATTCTTTAATGATAACAAATGAGAAATCTGAAGTATACCAATATCTGAACATGGTTAGGTTGGTAACTCCAAATAACAATAACTGTTTTGCCTCCATTCATTCATCTTTTTTCAGGCATCAGAAGAAAAAACTTGCTTGAGTGGCTCAACTAGCTAATATATATAAACAAAGATTTCTCAAAGACTTGGAACAAGAGCCATTTCTTGGATGTGAGCTACTTGCACGTATTAGGCATGAGCACTGTGTAGCACAGCTATATTTACTACTGGTAATGGAATATTTTTCAGTAATTTCCTTATATCTTCATCTTGTGAGCTACTTCTAGACTATTCAACAGAACATTATTATGCAAGAAATCATATACTCACACTAACTTATCATGTTTTCAAAACTGATGTGTAAGATGGTAATTCAGAAACTAAATTTCTATCTACATCTTTGGCAAGCTTTCTTAAGCCAAAAATGACTCAAATATACAAACTCTTTTTTAATTTACAGTAATTACTATTGGATTACTTCTAGAACTTTTGATGCTTGAAACTATGCATAAGACTAAAAACTCTGACTTAACATTTTTAAAAGACAACCACTTAAGTGATCTTTTCTGCAAAATGCACATCTTGTCATACAGATGCAGCAACTGGAACCACAAAGAAAAGAATAACTGAAGAAAATGCTTTTATTATGGCCTCCTTTCTCAGAGAACCATTTGATTCTCATCACAATAACAATGGTTATTTAGGAAAAAAAAATAGAAACAAAATAATGATTACAACAGATTAGTTCTTGAAAGACAGCATCCAGAAAAGGTCTGTTCCCACATTACAGATTTTGGAAAAAATACTATCATTGTTTCTGATACTATCATTACTTCTGATAAACGAGTTATGCTAGCTTCATGGTTGGTTTAAAAAAAAAAATCAACCAGTAGAATATTTAGCCCTATAAATCAAGGAAATTGGTAAAGGTGTACCTACTCTGTTCCTAAAAGCATCAGTATCTTAGATTATGCTTAATTAAATAAGAATTTAGTAAAAAGATATTGATAATTGAAGTAGAAAAACATGAATATGATCACATAAAAGGACACTCCTTTTTCCTCCAATCTGAGAACCCCCTAAAAGTGAAATACTTACTTAAAATTGAAAATGTCTCCCTTATGGCCTAGTCTCCCTGTCTTGGACTGTATGTAGGGAACATGTTTTGTAAATTTGACTGTAGATTAAAAGTCAACCAAAGACTAAGCAAAAACATTTTGATAACTTTGTCCAACAAACAAAACAAATGTGTCACTGTCAACTAATACTTCTAACAAAAATTCAATGAGGAGATTTTAATGATCCAAGATAGAATCTGAGAATGTAAATTGTAATCCAGAGGAGATGACTGATTAGGGCAGCTCCATCTCATCCTCTTGATTCTAAGCAAGGTCTGTCTGCACCAGTGTAACGCTATAGTTCAGACCAGGAGTACATCCACATCACTCGTGAAGCACTTGTATTCACAAATTTCACAAAATCTATCTTATTCCTCTGTTTTTTGAGGTACTTTGCAGATGTCATTCCAGTGCATCTAGCCTTGGCAATAACTATACTGTGCCCAGTTCTGCCTGATCCAGCAGGTCCTTGTTTATGCCAAGTCAGCATCTCTCACTAGCTGTTCATACTCTTCTATTGAGAGGTAGCTGTCATATGGTATCAAGAAGGACTCTTCTATGTGTAAGTTAAATGAAGTCCTGGTGGCAATCTATTTTTACATCTTGTGTAAATGCAAATGACTTTTAAAATCTTTTAAAGTCTGGAAGTTGCTTCACTCATTCATCTAGAATACCTTGACTTTGGTGACCTGAACACAAAGATTCAGAGAAAGACACTTAGTGAAAGATTTCTCTTGTGTTTCTTTACAGTAGCTACTGATGAGCTACAGTGAGTGGGTAACATGGAGATGCTGCATGTATCCATTGGATTAAATTCCTACTAGACTGACAAATATATTTCACTTGATAATGAATTATCATTTCCATCACTTAGACTCTTTTAATTTGTAAAAATAAAAATATGCTTATTAGACAAATAAAAAAATGTTTGCAAGATTTAGTAAGCTTACTAGAACAAGGGTTATGATTGCTTATGGCACCATAATCAACACAAGAACACCTTTTTGTGGCTTCCAGAGAAAACCTTAATACAAATAAATGAATTTTCTGATAGACACTTGGAAGGCCCAAGAGAAGACCACAAAGAAATTGTTTAACTGTGGCCTTTCTCAGTAGAAGGAGCTGATGTTTATTGTTAAGTATTTACAGGTCTTCTCCAGCTGTGCCAGAACTGGGACATGCATCTTGGCACTGAGGACTTGTCAGTCAATCAGAGTCTAGATAGTTCCAGAGGAATTCCCTGACTGTTTCCCAAGCCCTTCCTTTCACTCTGCATAGCAGTGAGAAGTCACCGAAGGATGTGTTCTCATGTCACCTGGGTTGCACAGAGTTTTCCCTTTCAAATGCACAAGCAGGTGAATTCCCATTCCTTCAGCAATTAACACTGTAAGAAATAGTCAGGTAACAACTTTTGTTCAGTATTTATAACTTTTTTTTCATGATGAATTTGAAATCTACTACAAGGAAAAAACCAACTCACTTTCTATAAATAGTCAGTTCCTAACAGCTGGAACAATGTCTCCCTTTTATTTCAAAATAGTAAACATTCTTGAAATCATATCTGAAATACTTAATTAGAACTGCAGTATATTTAGAATATCTGCATTTTCTGGCACTTCTCTACTCACCAGTCTGCAATTGTTTGACTGGGATAGAGTTTAATAATGCCTTCCAACATAATCCCCACAATGCCCACAAATTCATTATCAAAACAAAAGCGCCTGGCTTCTGTTTGGGATTCCCGTTGCATGGTAATAGATAGTATTAACAGAAGTACAGTAATAGAATTTGTAACAAAGATTCAGAGTAACTAATGAAATACATGCTTTAGTAGTGCAAGTAGTTCTAGTTTGCAAAGACTGCTCACTACAGTTAGCAGAAAAAGAGACAATGGATCTAGAGGCTGAAAACAAAACATGTCTACGGAGGCCTTTTGACCTATACATTTTTTTATTAATTCTTAATCCATTTCCTACAACATCACTGACTCTTCCATTAGAGAGAACATGGTCTTCCTGTGTGAGCTGTGGCTTGTACCAACTTCCTATTGGCAAAGTCAATTTGTAAATCTTCATACTCTTCTGGCAAGACTTTCAGTCCCGAGGCTTGATTTACCAGGCCAAAATTTTCCATCCTGTAGACCAAGCCAGAGATGGCATAATTTTAACTAGGCTACAAAGTCGGTTTTTTTCCTCAGGTACTCGAGGATCAGGTTCTTTGGTCTCCCTTTTTCAAGATAAGGTGAATTTTAACAATGTTAACCATGTCATGTGACTTCCTAGATGAAGTAATAACATGAGAATACACACAAGTCCTAGTATTTTGAAGAGGAGAATCTGTTTTGGAGGACAATGGGAATGGAATATACGAAGTCCTGTCATTGCTTCAGTATCACATAACCCTGGATATGAAGTGAACACAAAGACCTGAACATAGAAGGAAATGCAGGAATTAACTGAAGAGAACATAACAACAAAGAGCAGCAAACAGATGAGGGACAGGCATCTAAAAACGCTTGTTTACAGGTAATCATGACTCTTCGGGTATCTTTTTGTGCAATGGAAAAAGGCAGTCCCTGGTATGTAAGCAAGCCAAGCAATTTACAAACCAGTGAAGTGCACATGCCCAATACAGATAAATACTGCTGCCCTCAAGACAACAGATTTTTCTGAAATAAATACATAAGCTTCATAGTACTATTCCCTTCCATATACTAGTCATGAAAATGCTTTGAACTTAGACTTTACTAAATTACAGTTAACTAGCTTGTTAACTAAGGAAACGATCATGTGTTTTTGAAGTGTTTGCTCTTGTCCTTGCATTTGATTGTTCCCTTGTCTCTTGTATTGCTCATGATGTTGAGCTTAAAGGCAAGATTATCACCTTTTAGAGGCAAAGAGCAAGTATTAAATCTTTGAAGCACAATGAATCTTTATTAGGTATAATCAATAATAATTATAGTTGTGTAATGGAAAATAGGAAGGTGAGGAAAAGGAAACAGCTGAGATCATAATAATTACTTTCTATTAGGACTGGCAGGCAAAACTAGTGAGCGAAGCTGGTCACTTGAGAAAACAGATACCTATTTATTTGGGTTTTCCTTAGAGTTGAAATAGTTGAATTCAAGTATACCAAGTATCACCAAACATGATTTATAACTTTAACAAACTCTGGAAGCAGAGTGCATGAAGTAGGTGTATCTCTGAGGGGGTTGCTGGGGTAACCTCTTTGGAATGCAGCAATTACCACCTACCTGGCAAATTGGAAGTGTTACATTCCTCTGCTAGTAATCCACTCCTCCATTTAGCCAGAGGTCAGGGAGGGGAAGCAGGTGACTCTCACAGAGAAACAGTCAGAGCCACAGAGCTTTCTACCAGAAGGGCAAAGATGCACTAGGTGTTAACCTCGCAATATAAAAGCCTCTCCACATGGAGCGTGAGAGCCCTGTTATACCCATGAGATACAAATTAATGCGAACAAAACCAGAATTTGAGCTCCATGACACTTCTGATCTAATATTTTATGTTTCTATGGAGTGCAGGTCTAGGCCACTCCTGGTCTTCGGTGGGACTTGTTTGTTAGGATGGTTCCACAGAGAAGCTGCTGACCATCAAGGCTGTTGTGGGTAGAGTCCCTCAGGGCCGTTCTAGACCGGCACTGACTGGGCGTACAGAGAGCCAGGGTAAGCAGTTCCTGTGTAGCATGTCTGGCAAATTAAATTGTAAGTCCTCTAACTTTTGCTCTGCACTAAGAATCTACTGCCCTGACTTCTTAGGGCCATCAGATCGTTACAATCAGGAGACTTCTGCTCATGAGGACTGACAAATTAGTTTTCTTGGGTTCCACCAATCTGATGTTTCATCGACTAAATAAATTCCTTATAGAATGCATTATTTTTTTATGATACATTTGAACACAATTATGATATATAATCTTCCTTATGGAGAAGTATTAATTTACTACAATCCATTATTATAAAGACTTTCAAGCTTAGTATGATGTTATCCACAGTATGAAAGACAGGCAGTTTATTAATATCATCCTTTCACAGGAGTAGCATCCTTATAGCAACTGTCATTATAGAGATACAGCAATATAAATATCCTTAATGCGTCTTTTAATTAGGTTTAGTAAGTGAAAATATTTGGGAGAGTCAACTCAAGGTCAGTTGTCTAAGGACCACTTTGCAATGATTCACCACTCTGCAGTGATTCACGAAGCACGGAGTGAGAATCTCCACAGCCACTCAAGAAAATGCATTATCCCTGGTGCTACAGCAACAGTCACAGTGCTGTGTGCACAGCGGAGGCACAAACGAGCCTTTGCAGCTCTGCCGTAAAAGGGTTAAACATCCACATCCATGAAGGTACTTGAAATAGCCCCCAACATTACTTCAAACAAAGTAATGCAACTGAGGATGAAGAGAGGGCTGCAGAACAGAAAAGGGTAAAAAGGAAAATGGAAACCCATCTCAAGTCAGAAGTACCTGAGGAAGAACACACGTCTCATAGATAGTCCACAGCTTTTAGATTTTAGTTGTGATACTTTCAACTTCAAATATAAGTTTCACAGAAACAAGAGTTTCATCTTCAGGTAATTTTTTATATTTCCAATGCTTTCTCTGTCGATGTGGAAGCAAAACAAAGGTAGGAGTGTGTGGCTTCCAGTAACAGTAATAGAAACATGTTTTTTTAGCATAGTAGGTAAACTTGGGGTCTACACATCCAAAGGTCTAAATTATAGAATAATTTTTTTTTAAAATCAACCTCTGTAGAGGTAATATATAGACGCAACTTTCATGAATTAGTTCCTTAAGTGTATATGCCATGTAATTTTCTGCAGAATGTGGCATGGTGAATAACATCTCAAATATTCAATGAATATTTGAGTGTTTCATTGTATAAAACCATACTATGATCCAAAGAAAGAATGGTTCTGGAAACTTTTGTGACACATTTCAGAATTCAGCCTGTAGACTGTGCTTGAAACAGAGCCCAGAATGTTGTGTACAGCTAGGTCAGACATGAGCATAGGCTGTGAGGTTTCCTGAAGGCTAAACATGTAATGTGACAGGTGTGAGAACAAAGGAACTATAAATTGTAAAAGATTAGTATTTATATTTTATAAACTAAATATTTAACTACAGGTAATGCAATCTAAAGGCACAAGCACCACCAGATCTGCAGGCCTGCTGCAGAGCATGGTGAGATCTGCCATGGTGTGAAGTGCTGTCTGATCCCTGACACAGGTACAGTGGGGTTGCAGACCAAGCACATACAGATCCTGACAACAGGGCAGGCAGAAGCAGCTCCTGAGGAGGGCAGTGCTCAGACAAACATCAGTGTTACTGGGGCACTCTGGGAGTGACCTAAGCAGGCAGAATTAACACTGTACAGATGGGAAACTAGCTCTGGATGTCCTGTGTTTAAATGTCTGTGTTCTGCTGAACTTGCTGCTGTCTAAAATTATGACCCATTACCAGTCACTCCTCATCTATATGTTAACAACAGGAGGGTTTTTCCTTTTAATAGTACCCCCAGCAATGGAAGCAGGATTTAGAAATCACATTCAACAGTGGAAGCAAAATCAATGGTTCTTAGCTTAGAAGACAGATTTAGCTAAGTAGGATTTGGGTTAGCACCATTCTTATTTTCAGCAGAAAATAGTTACTGATTAACTGTGAGGGGCAGTGAAAATGGCCAGGCAAGAAACAAAGATCAAAACTTTCCAAAAAGAAGTGTGTCCACCAGCTAGTACTACCTGCCATCCACTTTCCACATGTTCTGAAGCTACCAGAAGTTCTCAGAGTAGAGCAATCACAATTTTCCAAGAATGTAAGATAAGGGCACAGAGACACAGATACTGCGACAATGTCCCTTCAGTTAATTCAGAGCAGTTCTTAAATTTTTAGCACTGGAAACATACAAATGTGAGTGGTGTGTACTAATCAATGTCACAACTATTTAGCATTTCAAAGCATCCTCATGTTAAGTTTCCTGAGAAGAAATTCAATGTAACATGATATTTAACAAATCATTAATAGTGAAAAATGCTAAAGATATAGTATCCCTGACTTCTACAGCTACCCTCATGTTTGAAAAATATATACATGAAACAGATACATGTTGAATGAGTATATTTATTAGCAGTACATTGAGTATATAATTATAGGAAATTAAAGAGAGTACGCTGAGAATTACATTTATGAGACAAAAGATACTATTACAGCAATTATTATTCCGAGTTAGCTTTTGTATATGACATCAAAAGACATTAAAATGTTACATTCAAACACATAAAACTTTTGAGTCTGATATAGTACTTACGTTTACAGGGTTTTTGATGACTTCTGTGTGACATTCACAGTAGCATTTTAGCTATGCTTAAGAAGGATGAAAGATGGAGAAATTGAGTCCACTTTAAGAACCATAGCGAACTGGCTGAAGAGGTGGAAATAGTGCTGACAAAATAATGCCAAATTTTCACTTCAGCCAAGTAGAAATTTTTTTTCAGCCTCTACAGGACTTCTCCCTGTGAGATTTCAATATTTTAAAAGTTTCTAATTTTCAGAAGTGAAAAGCTGGTGATAATTAAAATAAATTTGGAATTTCATCTGTGGTTACAACTAGTTCCTTAAGCTGCTCTTCCCTTCAGTAGTCCAGATTTCTTGGTCAGGGCAGTGTTGCATTTTGGTGCAACAGCAGCAGAGCCCTGTGGCCGTGCTGTCTGCTCCACTGAAACACAGGGCCATACCCACCAGCCAGGAGGCCCAGACTGAGGTAAACTGCAGCTCTCCCTCTCCATGATTTTTGCTGTACTACACCAGACATCAGAGCTTCCTCTTTCCTGCTTCCTCCTTTTGAAACACTCCACAGGTGAGGAAACATCCTCCTTGTCTCTCTTGGGTGTTCACTGAGAAGTCCTTCTCCCTTTCTGTCATAACCCATCCTTGACCATCACCCCACCTCTGCCCACCAAGCAGTAGGGTTGCCCTTCAGACAGTCAAAATTAAGTTAAAATTCAAACACTGGGGTTTTGCCATCCAAGAGATTCTTTTTGAAAAGCAATACTGCAGCTCCCTCTCTAAACAAATATTAAAGTGTTTTATAATTTGAATGGCAGTAGACACAGAAACACCCACTCCCCAGAATTAAATGGAGCTTTTTTATGTTAAATGAAATCAGGGAGAAGGATAGGAAGCAGGATGACATTTGACATCAATATTCAGGTTAGAACTATTACTTCATAACTAATAAAAAGTATCTGCTGAAATTTGGAAGAAATGCTTAATTACCTAAGTGAAGGCTTCTTATTTCTGCTACTAAACTAATAAACATGCACTTTTCAAATATTATAACTTTTGCACTTCTCTGCTCAATCTTCCAGCACAGAAAAAAACAGACTTTCTAATAACACAGGTACAAATTTCTAAATCCTAATGCTTTTAAGGAATTCCTGTAAGGTCATCTTAGAAAACATGATGGAAATAACCAGAGGAACACCTGCCTACTACTGTTACTACCACCCCCCACCCTGATCCTCAACTAGGCTTTATTTGCTTTTAATATTCCTGAAAAGAGTATTTTCACCAATTTGATAAATCCAAAGTACAAAATTCTACCAGATTTTTGGGATTACAGCAGAATTTAGAGTATGCTCTGTTAGACTCCAGCAAAGGTACTGACAAGGAAGGGAAAAAACCCCTCTGCATGAGTGCTTTAAGGAAACTATTGTCACAATGAACCCCAGCAGAGTACAGACTCCCTACCCTGGAACAAACAACTGTATTGCATTGCTACATATGATTTATGCTTTTAACTGCAGTTTGCAAAGGTGTATAAACTGTTTAAAGACAAAATTATGCAAAAATAAACCTGCAATTATTCGAGGCATGGAAATTAAATTACTCTATACTTATTCTGATCCAGGTGATAGCAGCATCTGGTTCTTAAATTTAACTAAATGGTGCCTAGAGGCCTTGGAAAAACTCTGCAGTAACCTAACTGCTCCTAACACATGAATCTGGCCCTCCAGAGGCCTGCAGGGAGACCTCCAGCAGTACTACCACACAGCCATTTCAAGAAAACAAAACCAGCTCTTGAACGGCAGTTCCAGTAGGCCTGATTACAGACTCTACAAATTACAAAATTACCTCGAAAATGTGGGTGTTACCATGCAGCTTCAGCAAGTGGAATAACTGCTAGAAAATGCAGCCTGTTAAACATACAATGAATGACACTAAAAAACATCCATGTAACGGCATAGTTAAGTTAAAATACCCACAGTTATAGTGAAAGATTGCCCAGGCATAATTATTGTCAGTTTAGACTTTTTTTTTTGTGCAAAAACAAAGCATTTAAGGAAACTGGAAAAAAAAAAAAAAGTGAGCAATTCCAGAAGCATTTGATGCACTGTGATGCAAATAATAAATAAGTGCCTAACATACACCTGGTTTCATACCCTAGCATTTCCCATTCTTTAGGAGATAAATAGATTCTTGTACTTTGCAATAAAACAGAGAACTAGATAACTGGACTTTTTAATACTGAAATACTCGTTAGTTCCAGTTATCCCTTTAAAAAAATCAAACTGTCACTAAACCATCAAAGATGCATTCCTTTCCCACTTCTCCTACATGAGGACATATTACCGAAACATCTTCTAAACATGTAAAAACTATTATGATTTTGACGTGCGGGAATGGAGACTTGAGCCGTTCAAAGCCGGCACGGTGGGCGCAGCTGTGAGAACTGTGGAGCCCTGAGGGGAGCGGGGGGAGCTGCGCGGCCCGGCCCGCCCGGGCAGGAGACGGCCGCGCCACTGGGACAACCGGCGCCACCCTCTGCCGCCAGGCTGGAAACTGCGACTTTTATCGATTATGAAGAGCTGCACTGTTCTTACCCCGAGTTCTCCTTAGGGATAATACTGCAACACATCTTGGCAACACTTAAACTACTATCGCCCTCCAACGACTGCTCTTGATAAGACACTATTACCTCATTATTTGGCTGCTCTTCAGAGTATTACACAAGCAGCGGTGAGCCTTATTCCTGCATTTGGAGCCAATTTCTCATTGCATACTATCAAAACAGATACCCCTCTCCAGGCCCAGGCTGTATTTAGACAATGGCGATAATACCAATTACAAAGAAATTTTCAAAAAGTCCCTGAATGTATCCCACAAAAAACCCAGATCGTTCATTTTGTAGAGACCTTTTCCTTGAGATGTCACTTGCAAGAATTATCTTTCAGCTTTCTCAAATTATATACTCTCAAATTATGACTCTAAAAATCACCCTAAAAAGAAGACTTCCATTATTATAATTTAATCTTCCTCTAGAGCATCATGCTTTAAAATAATTGTACTTACAAGTCTGTAAATCATGTGGCTGCAAATATCTTCCTTCAGAAATGATTAGAAGACACCATATTTCTTACCACCACACAAAATTAAGGTCCAGCTTATTTGCCAGTCTGAACCCAGAAATACAGAACTCCACAAGAAACTTACCTCCATTAGTACTTGGAGTCCACATCATCCAACTTAAGACCCTTGTCAGGGTGCAGCATAATTCTCTTCCTTCATGGCCAGCTTTCATTCTCATTGCAAAAAGGAACTGTATGAAGAACAGTGTCTGAAGTTGTAATGAGATATTGCTGTGGCACACAAACGGAAGGGAAGTGCTCATGAATCTCACAGATTACATAAGTTTATATATGAATTGAGGTGCACAAGTTTATTATTTGTCAAGTTTATTATAATCAGTGGTACTGAACTTTGTGTAATACAGTGACATTAATACACAGAGTGAACAGCCGCTTGAGGCTGAAAGGTTGCAAACAGAACAGACACATGGCAGAGATTAAGATTTCTGAAAGGAAGAGATTCAAGGAGGTAATACACAATGAGACAAACGTGTCACAGGCCAACGAGACTGGACAAGTGCTTACAGAAACACACGAGCCCAGAACACTGCAGATGGGCCAGACTGCCACCTGAGTAGCCACAGTCTGCTTTTTATATTATTCTTAGGTTCACTTTTGTATCACCATACGTTAATTCTACTTCGGAGTATGACCCTGTAAAAAACAGCCATTGCCAAAACAATTAGCAGTCAATTTTGTGCCTTGTCCAGCTGCTCGTGCTCTGAAATCAACACTCTCCATTAAAAATGGCCATTGGTCCACTTGGTCATCTGCACTTTGATGCAAAATTCAGAACCGGGAAGCCTCTGTTTTAATGGAGTCAGCAACTTGTGAGAAATACCAAGTGGACAGGCAAATCTTGCATAATGTGAATAGAGCTGACCTCTCCATTGGACCGCTTCATTAAAACAACACGTGTACAAGATTCCAAGTTTGCACAAACCTCCAGATGCTCACAGGCAAGTACATTTTCCTCGTTACTGTTTCCAAGCACATTCAAAAGGGAAAGCAAGCTGTCAGTCGGGGCAGCTTTCACCAGTTTTCCCGAGGACTGTGCGGCTGAGCCGCCCGCAGCCGGCGGTGCGCACAGACCCCTCCCGAGGGCCGAGGGGCCCACAGGCCGCACCCCGGCACGGCACTGCCCCGCCCCCGGCACGGCACTGCCCCGCCCCCGGCACGGCACTGCCCCGCCCGTCCCGCCGCTGAGAGGCTCGGGCAGCCCCGGCTGGGCTGAGGCCGAGGGGCCGCAGCCGACCGGGAGGGGGAAGCCCTCTCTCGGTAGTGAGACTAGCGGGCTCTTGAGGGTTCCTGCCTCACCTCACACAGCAAGGCGGGCAGAGCTCAAGTGTCCTGACTGCAGGCGCTGCCCCAAATGCCATCTGCAAGCTCCAGAGGAGCTTTCAAGAGAAACCTGCCAGTCACCACTGACATCTCATCCTTCAATTCCTCCACTGAGCTGCTGGAGGTGCCATGAGGGCTAAGGGGGCAGCTCTGACCTTACCAACTCCCCCCAAAAACTCAGTGACTTCTCACTTCTACATTTCCTTAACCATTTTTCAACAGAATGTTTATTAAAAGTATATACAACAGAATAATAAACAACTACTTAAAGAAAATGCTTGAATAGAGAATTAGAAAAAAATCCTATTTTTATAAAGCATGGAATGAAATGGGGACATTGCAAAACATTCAGTATACCAGGCACCTGTACTGTGAAACTTTGATTTGACAAAGCAGGCCTGAAAAGTGAAAATGCCTTCACCACAGCAATAGGAATTTTACTCTAAAAGTTAATCACTGTATCACTTGGGTATCTGTAAATCAGTTAATCAAGACTTGGTTTGGTAAATTTGCAATACTATTATATAGACATTCACAGCAGAAGGTCTGCTAGCCCAAACCCACTCAAACTCAGCCAGGACAGCTGACACTGACACCAACATAAGAATCTCAAGTTTATGCTTTTTTTCTAGTAAGTTGTTGTTTTTGTAATAAGTGTTGTTAGCACTTTAATATTTAACCTGAGGAGTTAATCTCTCCTCTGTATGTAAAATCTCAACAAGTGAACATTGGCTGCAAAGTATGACTTTTTAAAAAAAACAATCACAAGAAAAGGTTAACTCTGAATTAAATTATTTTATTTTGTGCATTTCAGAAAGGAATAATGACATTTTCTAAAATCAGTTGTTGCTGTGATAGACAGACATGTAAAGCTCATGTTTCCATTTTACATTACAACATGCAGTGTGAGAATGATACATTAGTTTACTTGAATTCTCAAGTTAATCATCTTTGAACAAATCAAGAGCTATTAACTGTGTGAACATTCGTAACAGTTAAAATTATTTCAGTTGGGAGGAAAAATAATTAGTAATACAATATAGATCAAGAAGCACCAACTGGAACACAATGGATACACAGTTCTTACTGAGCTATTCAGTTTATTTCTATTTTACCAATTTCTATTTTACCAAGTTGGCATTACTAGAAGTTTTTGATTGTAAAATATAAAGGATAATGCTACAGCTCAGCATCAGTCAATATAAGTTAGCTATTTTTAGGGGATAATGACTTGATCTATATGGATATCAGCTCATTTTGTGTTGGATTTAGCATTTTTTTCTTCCTTCTTAATTTTTAAACTGTCTGGCTTGACAAAGTGTTGAGTAGCTTTTTGAGAAAAAAATAAAAAAGAAACACCCCAAAACCAATAAACCACCACCCCCCAAGAAAGTTAATAACCTTAAATCTTACTTTCGTTGCTACTTAACAGCAAAGTCAACCAATATATACTTTTCCCTATTTAAAATATTTATCACTAAAACTATGCTCAACTAATCAGTGCAGAAGCAACATTATAAATGGGCATGTTTAGGAGTTTCATAACATATGTATTTTTGTGTACACAGTGGTGATTTATCTTTAAAATTTTACCATTAAATTAGGAAAAAACCCTAGCAGTGACAAATATGCAGTCCCTATCAGCAGTGCAGGCTGCAAAACTGGCAAGCAATCTGTACATAGCATAGGAAGGTTTTGATGAAAAATTTCTCATGTTTTTTTTCCCCAACACTTAAAGAGTGTTATTGCCAATGAATATAATTTTGACACCTGGTGGAAATCTTCAACAGTCATAGCTCTTAAGCTTCAGTTCTGATTTTAAAATGTTTCCATGAAGTAAGAACAATTTTTTTCTGCCATTTTGTTCCTGTTTTGTAAGCCACAGGAGCCATAAAACATACCTTGAAATAATAAACAAGAAATAAGTATCCAGGAAAACAGTAAAGCTAGTGAAACAGTAGGACATAAACCTCAACATAATTATCAAGAATTTTGGAACATTCAGTGCAGTATGAAAAATACTTTCTATGCCTCTTGCACATTAAAAAAATAATCTGTAGCTGACATTTCAGTAACATTTTTGATCAAATGACATTTCTTATGCATTGTGTTGAGAAAATAAAAAATTCCCAACCTAGGTACTGCAGCTCAAAAGTTCAGGTATAATATAAACGTTACCTATCCCTAACTTCTAAGGACCGAACACTTCAGCAAGGGAGTTAAAATCCTCATTAATCTTTCAAACAAATAGTATATCAGTATAGCCACTGCTTACAATTCATCTCCTGAACCTGTCAACTTGCCCTTACAGTATTTACCTGAAATACATCTCCCTGAACAAGACAGCATGTGTGCACTGTACTTTAGACGGAATACAGAAACTTTAAAATACAGACACAATACAATCTTGATCTATGTGTTTTAGTGCATTATAATTACATCCTGTATTTATTTTTTCAGCATGTTGTCTAACATCAAGAAATAGTGCTTTTGCTTTTCTGCCTTGTGATGTGGGAAGTGTTCTCAGCCTCAATCTCTGCCTATTTATTGCACAAAGATGGAAAACTTGTATGAAGAGTTGAGAATTACCAACCACTCTCCCTGAACCCTGAACTTAATAAGGACATGCACACATCCAAATATGAAAAAACACGTTTTGCATCATGTTCATTGGATTTGCTCCCAAAGGACACCACACAGAGGTAGCATGCTTATTGTTATTGGTGCAATTTCAAAAGGCCCAAAAGCCTCATATTCTCCTCTCTGATAGTAGGCTACTATGTCTTTCCACTGTGTTAAGCATTTCCACCTGATTAACAGAGCTAGGATTTTCCCAAGAAAGAAGGGCTCAGGTGACCCTATCTCTTCAATAAATTAATTTAATAAGCAGTTAAGCACATTGGCCTTCCCTAACATATAGGCTGTGCATTGTACGCACATTTCCTATGAATTACCCATGGTGAAAACCAGATAGAAATGAAAAAATAGGTTTGCTATATGGCTCATGGTATTTAAATAAATCTAAAGACAGATTAACATTGGATGTTACCTCATTATTGCTTGAGCTAACTCTCAAAGTAAAGTTTTCAGAAGTTTATATATAACTTCAGAGTTTGGTTTATTACAGTATTCATACACTTTATTTCTGTGGTTGCTTAGTGGAGTGTTCAATTGAACACATACAATAACATCCCCATTATAAATTCAATGGAGAGATAACATATTATGCCTTCATTAATGCATGGTGCTAGAGCACAGAGCATATCAAACTCAGAAAGCTAGAGGTTAGTCTACTCCCCCTTAAGCATGCATTTGCAAAAACATCCATTTACTCTTTAAGAGACAAAGAAAAAAAACATAAGAGCTGTGCTACTTATTTTTAGCTCAGGAAGGAGCAAACGTACTTTGTTACATCAAGATTTTGTTTTGAAAAAGCTAAAAAACCAAAGCTACTTAAAATTAAGTTTGTGCATATTCTTAAAATTCCTCCTTACTTAAAGTTTCTGCATCAAGTGTGCACTGCAGTTTTATTTTTTTGTCATGCCCTGATTTTCAAAACACCTAAGGCCCACACAGTTATAGGGCACAGAAGCTGCTGGCATTCAGCATGTCTGAAAGTCAGGACACAGCTTAAGTGATTGTGCAGAAAGGTTAATTTCCCTTACAGTGTAAGCCAAGTGTTCATTTATGCCCAATAGTAAGACCACAGGAGTTTCATCAAATCAACCAAAATAAACTTTTACAAGTCATAAAGAATTTCAAGGATAACACCAATGGACCAGGCCTGAGTTTCACAGCTAAAAGGACAATACTGCCCATTCTCATTGGTTAGCTCTGGAAGCCCTTTCCAGGATGATCTGAAAAAGGAAAAACACAAGTGAGTATGGTTGTTAAATCATAGTCTGAAATAAAAAGAACATTTCATTTTAAAGCCTTTTGGAAGATAAACTCAGTAGGAAACTGAAAAGCTTGACTAAAGGTCTGCTCTCCTACAAGCACAGTATATCCTTTAATAATTGAGATCTAATATTTTTTTCACCTGCAGTGGAAGTCTCTTCTTCAAAGCAGACTCTCTGCTACTAATAATAACTAAACTTACACAACTGGTGTGCTGCTCCTGTTTCTCATTCTGGTAGTTTTGCATTTGGAAGATGACATAACAATGGTATTCAAACTACACTTGAGATTGATTATGGTGCTAAAAAGTCATCAGGGCTGAAAGACAGCATAATTACACAAACCTTCTTTTCCTCCTTAGGAACAAACCCCCCTCACAAACTAGCACACTTAAAAAAATACAAATAAAGCCTGTTGCTACATTAATTGTTCTGTACAGAAACAAAGTATCAAAGCAGAGTTTAAAAAAAGTACACTACTTTAATAAGACAGAAAATTAGGAATTCTGCAGTGTGTACAAGGCACTAGATCTCACCTGTATTTGAAACCTGACTTGAGATATGCAATTGCACACATAGAAGTCAACTTCCTATCTAGAAAAGAGATCCTGTGTATACAGTAGTAGATCTGTGCTCTTACATGCAATTGGATGGTGGATACCACTAGCTTGGTATTTTGAATCTGTGTTTGTTGTTACCTTACCTTTCAAGATGAACATAGTGGCGAGAAAGAAGATTCTTAATTGCAACTACAGTTTTTGCGTATATCTCTGGACCAATCAACCTAGAGAAATGCAGTTTGGCACGAAGAAAATATCCAATTGGCCACAGCCATTCCTAAACAAGGAATGAAGAGAGATGATTACCAAAGCAGTTGATTTGAAAAGATGAGTACACTTTTTCTGAAATTGGAGGAAGTAGCTCTTACAGGTCCTTGGTGATAATTAAACCCTCTGGATACATTGTAGTTGTCATTGTCAAGAGCATTATCATAGACTCCACAGTATACCATATCACTGCAAGAAACAAAAAATGTATTATGCAGACAAAGCCTTAATTAAAAATGACACACAGAAAACTAAAACAGAAATTAACCAAATAACTTGTCATTTACATTTATTGATGGTTAAGTTAGGGAGGTCTCCACCAAGTTCTGTACTTTACATGACAGTGGAATTCCGAATAAAGTTTAAATTAGTAGGAAAATGGTCAACTTCTTGAAATGACCTAAGAGTCATAGTTTTACCCTTTTACTTTTGCTCAAACTGTAGTGCTGTACACTCCATCAAACACTGTATGTCCCAAGAGGCAAACTCAACACCTTTGGTATGATACCAAATTTGACTTGCTTACTGTGAGGCATCCAAAACCACCCAGCCATTGCCTACAAAAGAAATTAATTGCATGGACTTCCAGAACAGCAAAACAATTTTTCTGAAGTACTTCCTGCATCCTTATTTCATTGGTATAAATGAAGTTTTCACACCATCACAACCACGCCTGCCCTACATCAAACAATTCCTACTATTGTGTTTATCATCTTTAGGTATGACCAGTTGATCTTATCTCTACTGTACTTACTCTGGGTCTAAGGTTTTCATGCCTAATGGACCAAGAAGCTTTTCCTCTGCTATCTGCAAAGCTTTCCAAGCTCTCTCAGGTGTAAACAACTCAGGGGCCTAATAAAATAACAAACACTTAATGAATGATCTCTATGCATATACATACATAAGGCTGTGCATACAAATACAAATTAGTGAATCAACTTCCAGAACCTGAAAGTCAGAGTAAGCAAGAACACAGAAGCTATCCAGTGCTCTTTTCAATTTTGATTTTATTTTATATACCCTTGCTAAATACTATTACTGAAGCTCTGTACAAATCAAATGAAGACAAAGAAGCCATCCTTTTAGGCCAATTGATGGGAAAAGCAGCCTCCAGAACCTAGCCATAAAAGATATTCTGAATACAGCGAACACAGCAAATTGGCAAATCCTGTCTTGATACATTTTTAGGACATATTCCAAGATGGATGAATATTAAAAGCATGGAAATAAAGCTGCTTTCAAAAAGTTATTCCAAGCAATATGTGTTCCTCATAGAATGCCATGCAGATGGACCTTAAATTATTCTTTGTAACTGAATTAAGCTTGCATTTATGTGCAAAGCCCTCCTCCCACTCCCCCACACTTACCACAACCATCGCCACTGGAAAATTTGGCCTGAGTTGGTAATCGCACCATGGACTCGAAGCTCCATAGCTGTCCTTATAAATTCCACGTTTGTGTACAAGATCTGGGTGTTTTTCATTAGGATCTGCTGGATTCTCAGAGACAAAGAACAGCCTCTCAAAGTGTCCTTGGATTTTCCTGTCCCACTCATCATATGTGATAATCTCTTCCATTCCTGCAAGATGTTACACACGGTTTTAATTTTCTGCAATCAGCCACAGTGACAACAGCAGAAGTATGCTTCTTGAATTTGTGACACTTCATGTAACAGGAGCAGACCTAGGATCACCTCTCTTTTTGTGATTCCCTACATTTAGGCCAATTGTACAGAGCACAGGAGCAATAGCTCACTGAAATTTCTAGTGAGACTAGTGCAACATGGGAGTCCCCACAGGGCATATTTTCACTTGGGCTGGCTAAGCTTAAAGTAACTTTATGATTGGAAGATTAGTCCCTCTAAAACATAAGATTTCCAATGATATTTATGTAAATATTCCCAGCAAGGAGTTTTCTATGTTATGAATATTGACGGAGGGATAGAAAGAAAAAACAAAGACAACTGTCCTGCATCATTTTACTTTGCATTCCTGTAACGAATGATACAATCATTGTAATACACAGTAACCTTACCGGTTACATCCATTTTGAGAAAAGGTATTCAGGCTCTGAAATTCCTTTGTAACCCACTGAATAAACTATTTGAAATGTTGAGAAGACAATATAAACTTCTAATAAATTTCTTTAGTAACAAAAGGATTTTGATTATACAAGATACTTTCTCAAGTTTTTGCCCTTTTACCCTTAAACCTTCTTCTGAGGTTACATGGTCATTATTTCATTGTTTTAGCTATTTTTATAGCTCAGTGATAGAATTATGAGATGTGCCTGTTTTTACCATGTCTTTTTACAGTGACTCCACGGAATGGAAATATGTTTTTCCCAGATAAATCCATTAACCAGCGAACAGTCGACTTGCACAGGCCAACAATTTCCACAGCAGAGCCATCTCTAAAATAACAATGACAAAAAACCTCATTATTTACTTTAAGAAGACTATTAAAGTTCAATGAGTAACTGAAAAATTTAGGTTCATAAGGATCTTATTTAGACAATTTATTTTTTCTTATTTTCCTATTCCTCAATTTCTCAGTCAGGGAAAGAAATCGCTTGCAAACTGTGTAGCAAATACCTTTTTCTGCCCAACAGCCTTATTTAAAGTAGTATTATCACACCCAGCTAATTAGCACAAACAGAAGATAGTTTTATACCAGTGATTGAGAACATGAAAAAAGGATCAACTCCAAATGTAGTCCTCAGATGCTAAAACTGTGTTCAATACAAAGCTTCTCAACTGCACATACACTTCTGTAACTTAGGTAATAGTTCCACTATAAGATTACTCAAGTCAAAAAGCGAGGGATTAAAATAAGCACTAAATGCACTTCTTGGACTTGCTTTTTTTTTCAGGTAATATTCATGTAATCAATATGCACAAATATTTCATATTGTATCATACTCAGCTTTACTGTCTACTTGATGGAAATTTCTCTCTCATATCACCAACTCAGCCTCTTTCAGAAAGCCCCTCAACCTCCCTAGGCTCCCAATTAAAAAGCTCCCCTTCTGAAGCAACATAACATTTTCCTCAACACTCATGCACGGATGGCAATTGATTTGAAACTGATACTGTACTGAATTCAAGCAAGGATGCCTGCAGCAGTTTGCTAGCACATAATAAAGAGCCTATTTCAAAATGCTTAATCTCAAGTCTAAAAATGTAGATGATGTAAATATTTTTGAATTCAAAACTAAAACATATTCAAACATCACAATTATCAATATATAAGTCATATGAGAAGTCTGAATAACAAAGTACTGCTAGTACAGCAAGTACACAGTGTTTCCTAAATCACATTTTACTACTTTTATTCAGAAGTCAACTCTTGGCATGGAGGTAAGGCTGTGACAGAAGCCATGGGCTTCACCTGTCCAAGAACACAGCTTTTGACTTCAAATCAGCACAAAGAAAAAAGATTCCATTAACATTTTAATAGGTGGAAACATTTAGAACATTTGAGAGATAACCCCTCAGATGTGCCAACAGAACTCACAGTGGTTCTGCCAAAGAATTTAAGTTAAAAAAAGAATTAACCCCCCCACACACCCTCGGCTAAAGCCCAGCTTTCTGTCATACCTCGGAGTAGCTGGAATTCCTTTGTTGCGAGCTTTGTCGCTCTCTCCCATTTTATCCATCCAAGTGCCACAATTGAAGCGGTTCCCTCCAAAGACAAAGCCAGTTTCATGGTCAACCCCTGCAGTTACATTAAAGCCTGGCAAGAAAGGATATCAGGTTTTAAGTTAATTTTTTCAGACAAAACAAAACCCCAACTACCCACATCCCCAACCCAAACATCCTAATAAAGAAAAAGATCTTTCAACAAGAGACCTGGGAAGACCTGAAGGCAGCTGTACTTTAAGTGAAATTTTAAAGATAACTTGCACGATAACATATCACCAGCTGCTAATAATAAACTATTATTTAAGCACTTCAAAAATATTAAAGTAATATAGTTTTAGATACTATAAATATAATTTTATTAAAAAATATGCTCAATAGAAAGCAGAAATAAGAGGAAAAGGAAATAAAAAAATTACTCATTAACTTCTGTTTTTCACAGCAAGTGTTCTATGTATGTTACCTTCATCTCTCATTTTTTCATCAATCTGAGGACCAGCATTCCTTTCTCGGAAATTTATGCCTTCCATATGTCGTTGCATTGCTTCCTGTATTACTTCATAAAGTGGCTGATCCTAGATTCATTATATGTTTGGATGACATGTGAAAGGCAAGATGAAAAAAAAGTAGAAAGCATTTCTTAAACCTGTAGTTTATATGATATTCCAAAAAACCTCCCAAATGATCAAAATTTTTCAAGTAGCATCCTTGGCAATGGCAATACATTGTATACAACTTTTCATATAAACACTTTTTCAAGACAAGGAGCAACAAAAAGATTTAGAAGCTGATGGAATTTTTTTCCACCTTGCACTTGGTCTAATCAGGTGATGCAAGAAGTGCCTAAAATATGGAATTCTTGTGCTATAATCAAATTTCACCATAAACAACAGATAGCAACAGGCTCCTGTAGCTAGAAAAAATTATATCCTTTCACTAAAACATTAGAGTTTTTGTTACATAGTTAAATTAGAAGAATTTTTACCACAGTGCCTGCAGGCTGAGGAGAAGAGTCATCTCTTGGGTACATTCTAGAAACAGGACACCTGAGAATGTCTAATCCATTGGGAACCATTTTACAGTACTCCTGGATACAATGAAGCCACCACCACACAGCATCTCGACAGTTGTATCTGGCATGTGTCCCCCCGCCCAGCAGATTGGGAATGAGACCATGTCTTAAAGTCCCAGCATATGCTAAAATGATGTTTCTAGAACAAAAGAAAACCACAGTCTTGACTAAGTTGCCTTCAAGGCCATTATTGGACCAAGCATCAAATACAAAGCATACAGGGTTACATTAATAGCAAGAAGACAAACAGGATATTGAAGACAGATACCAAAAGTTTGCTGTTGAAAGCAACAAATTACTCAGGTTTAGCATGAACTTCCTTTACAATAAAAAACCACCCATTCCCTCACATTAATACATTTAAATCAGTTTGTACAAAACATCTGTCACCTATTCACATGAAAAAGATAATTTGCTTTTTAATAGGTAGTGGCATCGATCCTAAATCCAAACCCCACTGAGGCGACAGGGAAGGTTTTTAGTGCCCTTGTATATGATTACCCTGGCATCCATTCTGACGGGTGGGGTGGAATGGGGACGGAGGACAGGAGTAGATGGGAAACTCCTATTAAAATACAGAGAGGTGACAGCAGCTGTGGTTATGAGAGGTTTCATCTGAGAACCATTGTGCATACCTTGCAGAAAACATGGATTCCAACTAGCTTTAAAAGGCAAAATAAACATCCTAGTTGACTGCAGAGCTCTCTGCATGAGAAAGTTAACAGTTGGCCAAATGTACAACAGCATAAATACATGCTGATTTACACCAACTGATTTTTATGTTTCCATTATGTGCCAAGCTCCATTCAAATTAATATTAATCAAAATATCAAATTCATCTGGCTTATGTATGGCTCATTTGTGAGGTTAAATACTTATAGTTACCACATTGCAACAGTGCACAATTAGCCGATTTCTAGTATCAATAGACAAATACTAGCAACTACAAAAAATCATGACAGACCTGCATTCACATCTTTCTGATTAAAACAGTATTTTGCTACTTCAAAATTTTACCTGAATAATTCTGGAATTAATGCTCAGCAACAATGATGCAACAATCACTTTGTTCAAGTACAAACAGTAGCATTGCTGGGGTTAAAATTACCTTATCTCTACAGAACATCAGCTTTGTATCAGTGCTAAGAAGGCAAAAAAATGTTTGAGTAGTATTTTTAATCCAACTTAGAGGGAGCTCCCAAATATGTCTAGTGCCATTAAAGTTTTACACCGCACATCAACTGTTTCTAACAGCTCAGGTTTTGAGAGCATTGCTTTTACCTAACTGCCTACAAAGCCAACAAGAACCAAGGCTAGGCCAGTCTTACCTTGCTTCTAGATAGCGCCCAGTAACTAACATTAGACCTCTTAGTGCAATAAAAGTATCCCTTCCCCACGAACGAAAAATTCCAGAAGAAAAGTGAGGTAAACCTGAAAAGCAATGTTATTATTCATCTAATTAATTGATACAGCAGAAATCTCCAAGCACACATGTATAAAATAACCAGAAGGAAAAAATACATCCTAATTTATGACTTTTTCAAATAGACAATCTCCAAGACCTAGAGGTCGATAGAATTAAACACACCTTATTTTAGAACAATGTCTTCTAGAATTTCAAGATCACACAAAAGCATTTCTCATCCCAGTAACAGTGGCATTTTAATTTTTATTAAATCACCTGGCAACTTAACCAAAAGTTAACTGAAAGAAACAGAAAGAAAACCAACAAAAAAAATCAGAACTATGACTAGATTGTAACACTTTGTTGGCAAGAGCTTATGTATGAGACTTGTAGCATCTCAGCAGCATAAAGGGGATGAGACTGTTCTCAGATACGGTGAAGGATATCCTGCTTCTCTTTTCCAGCAGCTCACAGAACTACACATTTTACAGCAGACATTACAACATGTAGCTTTAGGAACGATTCTAGCTCATAAGGCATAATAATTACAACAGTAAGGCCCATACTTGTCTTTCCTTTCATTTGTTTCCTTTTATGATCTATTAAACAGAAATTCCACATGGTAAAGTTTCAAACCAGCAGTCTCTTGTGCATGCTTGGTAGAACACTTCACTTCTATCACTTACTTTAACAAAGTATTTGCTAATTCTCAAATACAGTCTCCACATTGCTGCAGATTTATAGTACATGGCAGCAGCACTTGAGAATGACAATCTGTGTACAATTTAAAAATCTCAGGCACAACTACAAGTGAATATGTGAAAGGAATATTTAAAACCAAGCCCTCCAGTACAGTTAATCTTTATGACCAGTTTAAGGGAACACTGTGCCTCTGTGCTTCTAGGTAACATTAAAGCAGGCAAATGGAATGTTATTAAAATCCAGAAACTAAAAGCAATGAAGCTAGACAAGAGTGATGGCAAAAAGAAGAAAAGCACTCCACTGAGAGAGATGCCACTGCATCTGTGGATGTTTAAAAGTTTCCATGGCTTCAGAAAAGGAATGAGCCAACTCGGAACCAAAATAAATTCATTCTAAGCCACGGAAGATAATACTTTGGACATAGACAAATGCCCATAGAAAGACTGCCAGATGCTGGCAGAACATTTGGAGGTATAAATACTTCTTGCTGACTGCTTTTATGCTCTTTCCTTTTGGAGACTGATCAGGAGTTTCAGACCAGGAGCTCTTCTGGTACTTGTAAACCATAAATTCACTATTTTTACTCCATTACAATTCACTTTCTAAATTCACATTTCTAAAAGATAAACTAAAAGCCTTTATGACAAGGACCCTCATCTCAGGCAAGTCTTCTGGAAAGGAAAACAGCATTTTTGTAGATCTCTATATATGATAACAATAAATATAGCAAAGAAAGTCTTCAAATAAAGCATTTATATATAAAGCTCTTCCTCCCACCCCAAGAGTACTACTAGAGAAAACTCCCATACTTTTAACATGAACAAATCTTTACCTTAAACACAAGGCAACAGTGAGTGAAATCACTACATTTTATACATAGCTTCTGGCACATGGCTCTCAAACATGATGCAGAAAAATTTAATATAGGTACTAAAACAAGTTTAGCTGCTTTGGAAGACTTCTTTTTTAAAGGCTGTTCTCACTTACCAGCTGCTAGGGAAACACAACATTGTTCTTTCTCATTTGTAATCTCATTCGGCCTATAGGGAACATCATGTAAGGAAGGAGAAAGATCTGGCAGACAAGGGTATTTTCCTATCCCACATAACTGGATTGAACCCAAGGAAAGATGTTTAACAAACGTTGATCCATTCTGCACAAAGCTGTAATTCAACATAATTAAATTAAAATGACTTTGCATTCAACAATAGCAGTCTATAAAATGTACCCTTTTTCATTTACAGAAGGCTATGACAAGCATTAGATGTAAGAATTATAAAAAACTAGCAATGAATTAATGCTAACATTTCACATTAACTGATTTTTCATCTAAGATTTAATTTGTAAATCGCTCATTTGCCTAAAATGGGTGTCCAATGTTAACAGTCAAATCTTAATTGATTAATGCCAGTGGAAGTGTTTATAACATGTACTTCTAGAAAACAGTTAAAAAAAAAAGTTGTTTTGGTTTAGTTAATGCCTATACAAAGACCTAAGACTTCAAAAATATGACTTCAAAAATAAGACTTCAAAAATTGTCAAAACTAGTCAGTATTTTTAAAGATCATATTTTTACATATAATGCAAAAAATGCAAATCAAAAAATTTGTTAAGGCATTACTTGAAATAGTTGATCTCCGTTCCCAGTTGATCTTCAAGCATTTTTTCATAAAATATACTACATTCCATGATTTCACAGCCATACCAAATTCTATTCCTATTTTTATGTCCCTGTTTTTACAAAACAATATTGACTTGTTCAGCCTATTCATAGCTAGAATAAAGCCTCCACAAAATGAATCTCCCTTTCCTTTGCAAGAAAAAAGAAGAGTGAAGATTAAACAGTCATTTCAAAAAGTAAGCAGAGTGCTCAGATAATGGGGAGTAATAATGGAGGAGTAATAATGATGCTTTGAACAAAGCATCAGCATCAAATACAGTCTGGTACTTCCTTAGTTACCTGAACTTCAAGGAATCATTGCATTGGTACCAAAATTATAGGAAAAAAAAAGCAAGCTTTCAAAGTCTGGCAAAAAATGCTCGCTTAGGGTTTACTCCTCCTACTGCACAATGGCAACAGTAGTTATAAACTGAAACCCTGGATAGGTGGCTGAACTCTCAGTCTTCCAAACCACCACTGTTAGAAGATGGATTTGATAATTCTCTACCAATTTTACCCTTTCACATTAGGGGAGTATGAAAAGAGTCACATTACATTCTCCAGCACATAAAAGCTAAAAGGTTCCAATATACACAGTTGCCTTTATCACTCTGATAAAAAGGCCAAGCACACCTCGACATCTGCTGCCATGCAACATCCAGAAGTGTTGTGTAGGCCCCCACTAATATGGCATCAAAGTAACATGGGATGAGGTAACGTGGAATTCTCTTCAGGTAGACAAACATGGCCTTCAACCATTTACCAACCTATTAAAATACAACAGAATTAGAACTTGATCCATAGAGGTTCAAAAGCTAGTGCTTTCAGGATCCATATTGTTACAGTTTTTGTACATGTATTATACCCCAGTTATGCTCTACCCTTCTGCTACAAACTTTCAACTAAAAGACATGAACTCTAAGAAGAGTAGTAGAGAAAAATGTGTATTGCATCTATACTAAATAAGCCAAAAAGTGAACTATAGAAGGAAACTATTTTGCTAGTCTTATAGTCAAAATTTGAACTATCATGAAGTCGTTATTAAAATTAAGCAGCAAAGAAAAGTCACAACTCAAAAGGCATTGTTATAATCCAAGCATGGGAAGGGAGTTTTGCATTGCTAAAAATACAGGACTGAAGACATGAAGCTTAAGACCAGGAATAAAAAGTTATCAGAGCTAAATTATGTGCATATGATTGCAGGTCTGTGTCTTGCACTCAGGATTCTAAAGCTTCACATCCTTGTATCATTGCAAAACATTTGACACCTGGAAAGTATTTTTCTTTGCTTCTAGTCCTGCTAAATAACATTATGACAACTTTCTAGTAAATCACTAAAGATTTAAGCCTTGCAGATAAAGAATGCACCTGTCAAAATATCACATGATGAGACTATACTAACAGCAAAAGTGTACAGTTTAGTTTCACATGACTTAAGTCATTGAAACAGAATGAGACATTACAAATTAAGAACTCAAAAATACACAGAAGAAAGCAATAGTTTTTGCAGTGCAGTAAATGTGGCAAGTATGAGATTAAGTTATATTCTACAAAAGCTCTGCTTTTCAGGGCAGATTTAGCATTCGCTTCAGTACATTAAACTTGTTTTATCCATTTTTCTGCTTTGTATTACTAGACTTGACTTCAGGAATAAAATGAAATAAGAATATTAAAGTCTTTATTATTGCATTTGTTAGGTAACAGAAATCAGGTCTTGTGAAATAAAGTTTCCATGTAAGAAAAGAAACTATGAAAAGGACTGCACTGTAACACAGCTACAAAGCAAACTTGAATTTCAGAAATTCCTGCCTTCCCAGTGCTTGGCTGACTGTAACTTTATCATACTCATATATGCAGTAGGATTTAGGCACTTTCTTGAAAGCACTTTCATAAAAAAACCAACCAAACAAAAACCCCCCCAAAAACCACCCTAAAACCTAAGGAAAAAAATATCGCTAATTTCAATTTTTATTTGAGGAGCAGTAAAACAGGGAGGGACCCTTGCAAGCCTTCATGCCAGAGCTAAAAATACCTTCCTGCCCTAAATATTTTTCATTTCCCTTTTGCAATCTATTCTTAAATAGGATTGAGGGGAGGGAAGAATAACATAATAGTGGTTTAACCTACTAGAAGAAATTGCCTAGACAGGAAATATATTATAGACAGTTTGAATTTAAAAAATACATTAGTAATTGAAAATGAAACAAACCAGCAATTTAAAACCCCAAAGTTACCAAACAAGTATTTTTACTCACTTCTGCACAGGTTCCAGCACGTGAAATCAGACGATTACTGACATAATCAATCATCCAGTCTCCAGATCTTAAATTATCACAAAATGGATGACCCAAATCATTCTTTGGTCTAATGTCTGCCATCACTGACATTAACCCTGAAGATACAAACCCAACTCTCTATTAAAAGACATCATTCTCACAAAGAGCAATTACAATTCAGGAGGAAAAGGTACATAGCAACAGATGCTTTAGCTGGACTGCTTCTCTCCAACTGCATAACAAGTTAAATCATAACCCAACTCTAGTTTCCTCAGCATTAATCCCAGAAACTTAAGACAATCAGTGCAAATAACCAGCATGATGGAATTTGTATGATTGATAAATGACAGACACTCCTCACTAATCTAGTAATGCCTCAGGTTAGATTAATGCAACTTTTCACTGGAAGTGTATTTGTTTTCCTTTTACTTTAAAAGTCAAGGCACTGGTGTTAACACTTCATCCCAGGATGTGTTTTAAGTTTCAGAGCATTGAGAGAGAAGGGTTTTGCTTTAGTATGAGATTTCCTGGGTACAACACCAATTAGTAGCATGGTCAAGCAGAAAAAAATTTACCTTTTTTACCAAACAATGGCAGCAGCAATACAACAGCATTATGATGTGATCAAGACTGAGCAGCTCCCATTTACTTTTTTACTTGGCAGAAAAAACAATGCTGAGACTATTACCTTGGAGGCCTGCATACTTCAGGGGTGACCAGTTCGGTATATTGTAACAGCCTCCACCATCTTCCTGTTCTTCTGCCTCACATCTGTACAGCACTTGATTTAGTTCAGCCAAAGTTAGCTTAGCAGCAATTCTGAAAAAAAAGGGGAGAAAAAATAAGAATAAAACCCCCCAAAAAAACATCAGTAGGGAAACGATTTCACAACAATTCTTATTTCAGTCTTAAATTAAAATACTAAAATATATACAGTTCCCTCAGTACTTCATCTTGGAAACTAGGAGCCTGAGTTTTTGGGTGTTCCAAGATGTTCTCAGATGTTTCAGTGTTTATTTAGAAATACAGTATTAAGTACAAAATCATACCCAAACAATCACACCCCAACACTGAGAAGCAGACCATGGTAGAAAGTCTGCTTTAGGCAGCAATTACCCAAACTGGGGAGTTTTTCAGTATTAGCCCCACTTAGTATTACACATATAAGATGATCTCTCAGTTTTCATTGCACTCTGATAATTCAAACCCATCTGTATCACCACCACCAAAACTCAACAATCCCTCAGTAGGTGTGCATAGTATTCTCTGCTCCCCTAGTAGCTCTCCTGGTTCTATGTCAGAAACTTAAAGAATACTTACGAAGAAAATGGTGTTTTTAATATTGGTGCAGAGTGATCATCAGGAAGACTTCCAGATTTAAAATGAGAGCTGAACTGGATCAAATGATTGCGGAGTATCCCCACAGCCTCTTGTGCCTTTGGATCCAGACTAACTCTGTAAATAAGAATGCATATCTTGCAGAAATATAGCACTTAGAAGGACTGTTATCCAGTCTCCTGTCACTCTTCAGAC
Source organism: Cyanoderma ruficeps (assembly GCA_008694505.1). Taxonomy (NCBI): domain Eukaryota; kingdom Metazoa; phylum Chordata; class Aves; order Passeriformes; family Timaliidae; genus Cyanoderma; species Cyanoderma ruficeps. The sequence goes on from VZDJ01001247.1 coordinate 7,527,540, forward strand.
TCACACAGCCACATGGCAATTATGATTACGTACCTGAATACTATTACACTTCCTGGTGTTAATCTTTCAAATTCTATTTCTTGAACAAATTCATTTGGCCCTTTTATAGCAGTTCCAGCTTGCTTTATGATTTTACTGTCTTTTATCTTAAAAAAGAAAACAAATTTGCAACTGAAATTCACTGTCTTTTTTTCTAATATAAAATATCACAAACGAAAAATATAACATCAGAGCCTGGGTGAAGGAGGCTAATTACCTGGATATGCTCTCTGAGTTCCATTGTGAAATTAGGCAATCCATTTATGAAATGTAGATCTTTTTTGTAAGGACTAGCACTTCTCTCAATAGTCCTTGCCTCAAGTACTACTTCGTCTATTTTTCCTAGAAAAAGTTAAACCATGTTGCAGCTCTTAGGATATTTGCAACAAAAAAGTGATTCTTTTGAAATTATGGAACAAAAGCTAAAGAGAAAAAGCTGAGTATTCAATATCCAAGTATGTTAGCAGAAGAACAGAAACATATGGCAAGTATTTTAAATATCTATAAATATTCATTTCACACTCATATGCTGTACTATACTTAAAATGTCAATTTTTATTATTTTATAATAAATTAATCATAAAATCAGATGACAAGAGAATAACAACCCATCTTTCACTGGTAATTGACTCTCTTAGTTTCCCTATTATCTTTTAGGAGACTGTGCTAGATTGCTTTCCAAACTGCAGCTACAGACGGTTTATCTTTAAAAGGTAAAAAAATCATTATTAATATAAAAATTCTAATTCTCTCTATCCTTTTAAGTAATTTACAGACATAAGATATACAAGTCACGTAAATATCTTAAAATATAAAGTGACTGATTTTAAAACAAGCACGCACATGCACTCAAAGAACTGAGTATATTCAAAAAGCCAGTTTGTAAAGCTTCTCTTCAGAAACATTTCCAGGTAATGTATAGAAGTCATTATACTTTGCTACTTTTAAAGATAAATACTCTGCATAATTAATTAATATATGTATGTACTGTATACATATTGGCTTTACATCTACTTATTTAATACAGAGTTCTTATCAAGATTTTTTCAAGCTACAAAATAGCTATATATATTTGAAAGCTGAACAGCAATGAAATCAACTAATAGGATAGAATTTTGGCCTTTTTCCTCAGTGTAACAGAACAAACAGCAATCCCCCCCACTCTGTACAATTAACCACCTCACTATTAACTATTACTAGTTCACAAACAAGACCATAATCCTCCCACACCCTCAAGGGGAGCTTGCAGCAAGAATATTCTCAATGTGAATATTTCTGAAAACCCTAAGCATTGCAAGTCTTTTATTAGTTCTTTAACCACTTTTGGAACATACATATTAGTACATATAAAAGTAGTGTTATATACTGAGAGTTCTCATACGGATTTCATGTGCATGTGCTTGAAGTTAAAAAGCATGAATAACTTGAAGTTTTTGTATGTGACAACAGCTTTTGGAAAAAAAGTCTGTTTACCTGGGATACACATTTCAGGTACTTCTTTACTGTAGAAACAAGTTTTGGGATCCCTGAAGGCAGTTCGACACACAGCCACAACAGACTGGTGTGTGTTAGGGCAGTGTCTTGTCACTGCAACTATATCTTCATCAACTTGATCTACATACACCTAGAAAAGATGTAACATTGCAACTGTGCTCACTCAGAGCACACATATGAAGAAATCCCAGTGTTACCCTCACTTCTTGCCTGATTAAAGCCTTTAGCCCCAAGCTCCTGATGCAGCCTGTTGATGGCCAGCCTTCCTGCCAGAATTCCTGTTTGGAAATTAACTTCACCAGAGGACAGATATGCTGCTGGATTCCATTTTGCATAAAACCTCTCTTCAGATACTACAGAGATCTGTAAAAAGACAAATTTAAGCAAATATGAAACACTCCAGGAAATAAAAACTACCACACCTTGAGGTCTGAACTGTATTAATAAATTCAAATTTCATATGAAGTTGCACAATCTGAAGTAATGCCAGAAAGCAAACTGCTTAGAATTTCAAACAAACAACATTAAAATAAGTGTTCTAGGATGAGAATAGAAGGTATTTTTAAAGGTAGTTTAGGAGTTGAACTGGAGACACGCACCTGGTGTGGTACGAGTTCATCATAGCCTTTGGTACTTCCTGTAGCACAGCATGCCATGGAAACAATCATTGCACTAGGAAGAGCATCATATGCAGATCGGTGCTGTATCAAAAAATATATAGGTAATAAGCAGTGAAACCAGGAAAATTCAACCCTCCCAATTCAGCATACAGAAGATATACTCAATTTAACAAAGGAAGTGCTAATTAATCCCATACTCAACATTTCCCCAATTACAATATAATTATTGGAGGAAATTTCTACAAATGAACTAAGAAAAGCAACTTCAGAAAAATCATCAAAATAAACACTCTCTGCCCACCACTCTCATTCCTGCCTGTAAACAAACTCAGAAGAACAAGCCAACAAGCAGAAACAGAACCACTTATACCAGGCCAGGTGAAAGACTCAAACCAGCTTATTTAGCTACTTTATACACTTCTCCCCTTGAAAGATAAAATCTTGAATGTCAAAGGGTATCGTTTCAAAATTTTTTTCTGTGCATGAAAGCTTGAACTGAATTGCATTTGTTCTAAATATTGTTTAGAATATCCAAATTGCACCAAGTCCTCCCACAGTCCAGAAATATCACTTCAGAAAACATTAAAGGTAAAATAATTTTTTGTTTTGTTTAGGTGCTCACCTGAATTGGACATTCATTATCATGTGTAATATCCATAAACAGTGCATGAGCAATAGCTGGCATCAAAGGCCTCAAACGTGGCTGAACGAAGGATCCGACGGGCTCGCCTCCAAAGCGATAGACCAGCCTCCCCTCCTCATGGCTATTGTAGGCAGTCATGGCCTCTAAAGAACAGAATGCCTAAGTGCTTGCATAACAATACCACACAGGACAGCACGCACAAAGGTGTTAATGTGGGATTTAGAAGTTGTTATTTTGGTGTGTTCAATGATATAAAAAAATGGAACACATGTAGCTATATTCTCCAGTGTGGAACACAGCCTTGGAATATCAATTTACGTATTAAGGAAGAGAATGCTAATGAAAAAGAAAGGATACAAAAGCAGAGACCAAACTATTTCTCACAGGCTTTAAAAAACTCATGCAACAAAAATCAGACATGATGCAGGACTTACATAGCAGAACTGTGCTACAACTCCTTTTTCCTTCACTAGACCAAGAGTGAAAGATTTAACCTTCTGTAAACTAACAAAGGAGGTCTTCTCTTATTTTATAGCTAGTACTGTATCTTTTGCCAAGTATCAAAAAAGCCACAATACAGAACCTGTACTTCTGATTATATGGAGTATGAAGTTTAAAATGCATAATCCAGTAGAAAACTTTTCTTGGGAAAAGCATGTCATCTATAATCTCTCTTTGGAAAGAGACCACACACGCAGCAAGCCTACCTCTTATTAAGGAGGTAATGCCCAGCCTATTCACAAAGACATTGTCCAGCTCCTCATTTCCTGTGAACAGTTCAGCCACTACATACAAATCGGCTCGCAATTTTCTAGCTGTGTCCAGCATGTACTGCAAAAAGCACAGCCAAAAAAGCCACAGAAAGGGGAAGGTAGATACAAAAAAGGACAAGTTTCAAAGCTAGGCAGGGATTGGACAATAGGAAAACGCCATGCAGCAAAGATAAACAGAAAGCCAAAATTAAGGAACAAAACAAGTTGTTACATAGAAGAGGACACACAAACATAAGCAAAACCAAGAATTAGCATACAACACAGGAGAAGTTAAACAGAACATGAAGACGAAAAGGTAATTGCATAAGCAAAGGACATGAATATGTAAGAAAAATAAAAAAGCATACCAATGTTAGTTTCACACTTAAAACTCCAAACCATACACGACAATCCTACATAATTTTCAACTGCTTATTGTACCTCTAATCAGGCTGGTAATTCCCAGGCGGTTGACAAAAACATTGTCAATGTACTCACTGCCCGTGAAGAGTTCAGCTATCACATAAAGATTAGGTCTGACTGATCTGGCTGTTGCTAGCATCTCCTATAGATCACAATACATTTTTAATGCAAGACATCCACTGTCAGCTATGCATACACAAACATTAACATGAATGTCAACAAAACAGGAATGAATCATTCATATATACAGTAAATTAAACGTATTGATAACATGGAAGTCTCAGAAAACCATGGTTATATTTTACAGACATTACATATGGATTAAGTAAGTCTAGGAAGTTTTCTGTAGACTTTAGGCTAACTACTACTTTGTTTTAAAACAACATCTTTAAACAAACACTAGCAAAGACTAGATAAAAGAGATACCTATGGAACTAGGAAATCCGAGCAGCACTTCAGCTTAAGCCTTTGTAGTTACCATTCCAAAAATAGTAACACTAAACAAAAGAATGGCAGACGTTCTGAAAGGGCTGCATTTAGGAGCTCCTTACAACTTGTGTGGGCAAATCAACTTGTTTCAGAGAGCTCTTCATAGATTTAGGTAAGCTCTGTTACAAAGTTAAGTGCAATCGCTAACAAGCTGCACTACTCCAAACCTACTTAAAGCTAATTTACTATGCAAGTACAACTTCGGGATGTAGTCAGCTCCCTGGGAAACAAGAACCACTAGTCTTGGCAATACATTCTGCCAGACTAAACTTTTTGCAGGAGTTGATTGCCAGCTTTTAAATTCTGTGAAGTTAACTGTTTCCTGTTTAATTTAGCAATAGCAAAATATATATGGCAAAAAAATAAACCAGTCAGACTTTCAACCCAGTCTTGGCAATGACTGCAGCTCAACTGACATACTGAATACTGGCAGTCATTGCACTATATCCACAGCTCAGTGAAGGAAAAGTTAGCCAGCCCATCCACATCCACAGCATTTCAGCTAAAGTAGAGAAGTAAAAGATACAATAGCTACACCATTCTACTGTTTAACGCAGCTGAAACCACCTCTGAACATCAGACAAGAACCCTTGTTTTTATGCTATGAGGAAGATTCATTCCTGCCTAAACACTGCCACTGAAGTCCTGCACTGTTGCTGTGAAATCTGCAGGATCTATTTCACAGACAGGAAGCTGCTTTATAATAAACAAGCTTAATTTTGCGTACCTCAGCTACATGAATGGGTGTTGAGTGACAGTTGTCCAGACGAACACCATGGAAATACTTGGCAGTGATTTCAGTGTATTTTTTCATATGTGCCCACAGGTATGGGCAGTCTTCAGGTTTATTACCATAACGCAGTTTCACACTGTCTCCCCAACAAATGAGCTCTCTTCTCAAGTACACATTTGAACCTGTAAAGGAAATAAGTTCACTTTAGTGTATATAAATATATATATAAAATAAAATGTGCACCAAAATGAAAATGTGGAATTTTCTTTTCTACTACTGGAGAACAGAAAAACACTGTAATGAACAGTACAAGTCCTAAGAAAAACCATATAAACTCAAAAATCTATAGACACTACACTGATGCACAACTTCACACTCTTGCACGGGAATATTTAGCTTCTATAGTGATACTGAAACAATTCTTCAGACTGAAATAAAATTCCTTTTAATTCTTCAAAGAAGTATAAAAAAAGCGAAAAAAAAAAGGCAGAAAAAAAGCATCAAACAAATGAACAAAATTAGTAGTTTTGTTTTTCACACTGGCTAAATTAAAAAAATAATCTCACTGTGTTATCAAAATCTGTCACAGCCACAACTCACAATTTTACCTTCTATTAACAGCAGACTAGGATGGATTTCCAGAGGCAGTAAGTAAAAAACAGGAACTGTGAATTACCACAAATTGCCAAAACATTCACGGAAGCACAGCCAACCCTTTTCTTCACTAACAGCAGCACAGCCAGATGAACAGAAAAACTGTGTTTCTTTGGATGTATGTGATTTTTTCAAAGGATCACTTAGAGAACTGGCTGCATTTGTTTTGCAGTTCCTTTATTGTGCCTTTCTGTACCACATTTTCACATTGTGTTCTCAGTTGAAATAATGTGTGGCATAAAACAAAGGCACAACACAAACATAAAGCACTCAAACTTTAGCAGGGTTATGAGAAAAACGTCAGTAATGGAAATTAAGAACTCTAACTAAAGCCAGTAATTGAGAGCAAAAAAACCCACAAAAGTCTGCCTAAAAGAAAGGCCAGATGGCAATTGAACAAAAACACTCTCGAAACACATATCAATCTTTGAGAAGAAAATAAAAGTAAATAAAATTTAGTGAAAGAGGTGTAGATTACTTTGCAGAAATTAAATGTTTTCTAACTGCAGATCACTCTGAAGTATCAGATTAGCTTGCAAAGCAGACTCAAACTTTCAGATGGTTCTTAATTACAATTAAGTTGGCCTTTGTTTAATTTAATTTACTAGGTGAATGGCTACTCTGAACAAAAGCTTTTTTTGCTTTTATTGGATATCAACACTGTCCCCAAAGGAGTTAGAATGCAATATTCTAGTGCATGGTGATTTCATGCCCTATTTTACCTTCACAAGTAATCTGCATACTTAATTTGGATTAAATGGGTCATCTCTTGACAGCCTGACTGCCACTCAGTGGACTTTTCAAGGATCCAGTTTTTGCTCACTAATGCAGTAAAATACTATTCACCTTTTCATTGCATTAGTTTTTCTGCCACACTGTCATTGTCTCATGGAAATGCCAACAAGCACTGGTGTTGGAACAAAGTACAAAGTAAGCAACAAAGACAATGACAAGAGTGGGGAGGCAGGACATCCCCATTTCAGTGGCAGAAAGCTGGTAATTTCCCTCTCAAATCTTGTAAAATTGTACCTCAAATTCCAGTTCTTATGGTTCATCTGTATGCTGAATGGGAAATTAAAGTACTATAAGCTTAGTATCTGCTACTCTGCAGCTTCATAGGAATATATCTAGAAAAAGGACAGATTAAATAAAATCCTTTTTGCTTAGGCTAGAATGTCAAATGTTTTGTAAGAATTCAAATTTCTTTTACAAACCTGGCTCTGCAAAGTTTCTAAGAGGATCATCTCCCATAACCCAGCCATTATGAGCCATGAAATAACAAGCTTTATCTGGCTGATGTATCATAGTTTCTTCTTCCTCCACAGTCAGCTCTTTGAATGGATATGTAAAATACCTACGGAATAGACAGACAATTAAAAAAGAAAACAAAGAGACAACCACCAAATACATACGGTAACCTAAGCTGCAATTCATTGTCTTTGAAATTAAAGTATCTGCTATGAACTAGCTTACACATAATACAGATAAAAAAGAGAGCATCTTGCATAAATGATGGAGAGCTTTCTATTTTGAAGGAAGCTTTGAAGGAGCAAAAACAGATGCTGCCACTATCTCGGTGTCAGCTGGTAATGTAAGATTAAAGCTGCAGCTCTTTAGATATGAGTGGCATCAAGAACATAAAACATGAAAGGTGTAAACTTTCCTAGTTCCACTCCTCTTCCACCTACAAACAGCAATTTGCACTATGTAAGGTTTTGACGTGCTCTGAGTATTGTCTCATGCTTTCTGATTACATTTGTTTATGAAATAGTTACTGCTGTTGCTTAAAAAAACCCTGCCAATATGCTAACCGGCATTTGTCCATATGAAAGAAAACATATATTTCTACATATAAATATATACTTCTTTTGAACTTTGAACTTGCTTTCCCTGGATAGATTCTAATAGTTTCCAAACAAACAAGAAAACACGTATATACCTGGTAACCAAGGGATGTTTCCTAGTGATGGGTCCCAGCTTAGGACCATTACAAGCCATTCGTTCATAAACCACAGTCCCCACAAGGCAATTGACAGCCTGAAAGTAAATGAATTATGCATTACTGAAATACTGAATTATTGCAAATAAATGCAGTATTTGAAATTTTAAACAACTCAGCATTAAAGCAGTAATTTCAACACCTGTTCTTGATGGTGACTAGTTTGTCTGTATTGCTCAGCATTCAGTTCCTCAATCCTCTTGCGAAACCAGTTACAACACTCTTCTATTGCAGCTGGTCCATTGCTTATGAGGAGGACATTAAAAACAGAGAACAATTAGAAAAAATATTTAAAAACATGCAGGATAAATTATCAAAAGGAATCAAAAATTAATTTTTCCTCATATCTGAAACTAATGTCTATTTTTGGCTTTATAAATTTAGCTTCACTTAGATTTTAACTTGTAATCAGTAGCATGGTACCTGTGTGGTATGAATGTTGCCAGCGCTATGTTCATATCTACAGTGCAGCCAAGTCGTCTATAATCAGGGTCCTGAAGTATTTGAAGATGTTGATTTGGATCAGATTTATTGCCCATTTTGCCTGAGAACAAAACAGAAATGAATACTCCAAGTAAAATCAGGAATTACATTTAACAGACATACAAATTCTATAATTCTAACATAACCAAGATGTGGGTGGATGAAAGCACTGAAGGAGTATGAAGTCTTTGAAGATTTTCCTAGCCCTCAAAGCAGTCTTGCATGCTTAAGTCATCACAGTGCATGTCTCACATAGTAAAACCCAGCATTTTCCTGTTTTCTCTCTAACTGTTAAATCTACCTATGTCTCTTGAACTATAAGCATATAACTCACATGCTTAAAAAATGAAAGCAACAAAATCTTCCTTTACCTTGACTTAGAAGGGTCTTAAATTGCTGCACAGCTTTGTTAACATCCACTTGGAAAAATTCCCATAGTTTAATTTTTGGATATATATCTTCATAAATTATTTTACGTAAACACTGTAAAAAATTTGCATTAGTTACTAAGGTTGTTTGTTAATATAATTAGGAAAATTTAAAAAAAATAAGGGGGAGTAAGGGCTTATTTCACTAAATATATCTGCAAGGTATACACCTTTTTTGGTGCATTTCCACAACCCTAGAAATGCTAAAGGTTTCTCCAGCTACTTCTGCAGTTCATTAGATTATACTTAGCTCTCATTCACTTACATTCAAGTGCTGATCATTTTCAATCAAGGGAGGGACCCCTTTGGCAATACATTTTCCATCAGCCACCATGCCAGTCAAATGCCACAGAGCTCTGTCCAGGATCCACGCTGGCTTCAGGTGAGGAGAATTTACAAGGTTATAGCCACATTCTGGATGCATCCTCAGCCATTCACTGTTAGTAGCTTGGTGAAGAAAGGGAGGGAGAAAAAACCCAAACAAAAATGTGAATACATCAGCTGAACCCTTCACTGTATTTTGTAAACATCTTAACACCAAGAAGCTGAGGTACTACACAGCACATACAGTTCACTCACATTTCAACTAGTTTCCCATGTCAACAGAAAATCATATCTTGTGCAGAAATATTCTTATTAATAACTTTTTTTGATCAAAAATACAGCTGCAGAGACTGTAGGAAAATGTCAAGATGCCACACACAGCCAGAGAGGAAGAGTGCACACACCCAAAAAATAATCAATGCAAAATATAGTTAAATGGGTATGTAAGAAGGGGTTAGCTGTGACACTTCTGTCCATAGACAAAAGCTGGGTTGTAGGAAGCAACGTCACTGAGTCTCACCCAGCAGGATGAGTGCACTGTCTGGGGCCTGCAAATGGAACACTCATTCAGGCCAAACACTACACTCTGTGTCTACTTGCCAAGCTTTCCCTGCAGCATCAACAAGCACCAGAAGATATGCTGAACATTAAAAATTAACTCAGAGAAGGTAAGGAGCTATTAAAGGCTGTTCCAGGCCAAATAGATTATTCTCTCCTCTCTTTTCTTCTTTATCATCTACTACTTCTGAAAAAAACTTTCTTCTCCAGAAAGCAAAACCAGCTTGTTCTGTTCTTCTAACAAGAACTATAATTTACTATAAAGGAATTTCATAAGCAAATATAGTTAATTCTAAAAAGACAACACGTAATTTAAACCTAAAGGGTTAGCAGTAAAAAAAAAGTCAACAGGTCTTCCATTAATTCTGCTACAGAACAGAAGGATGTTTCCTGATCAGAAGGTAAGCTCCAGTGATTCACAATGTAACACCAAGAGAAATCTAACACTGCAGAAGAAAAATTATTGAAAACATCACTGGTGATTATGTTTGCTGCAGCTAAGGAGAAAATAAGTACAGTAAAGTATGCATATAGAATAAAGTAAGTATAGGAATATGGAAATACCAAGATGGGAAATTACAGAAAACTTTCAAAAATTTATTACATTCTTAGAAAAATCTGAAATTATTTTCTTGAGTGACTCATTTTTACATAAATTAAACAGAAACCTGATATTTAGCTGTGATGCCCATGGCACAAGATCTCTTTTTTTGGATCCTTTATAAAGCAAGGAACAGGTGGTGTTTCATACAACTAAGTACTTGAAAGTAAAATTTACTTAATATTGCAATCATATGATAGTAGCCTCTTGTGAAAGAAAAGGAATATACAATTTACTTCACTTTGTTTTTACTACTTTATACAATTTATTACAGCCATAAAAAACAGAAGAAAAACACTCCAACTGTCTTTTTTTTATCTCCTGGTGAAAAGTAAACGTGGATATATTTCTTATTTGAATATCCTGTTACCAGAAAGGGTTTGCAAGTTTTCCATGATACTCCTGCAAAGATGCCAAAGGCCCAGGGACATTTCACATCAGTGCATGACTTCACTTTTCAAGTTGGGCCACAGATGCTGCCTTTTATTAGAGCCTCAAAGAGACCTCCAGAGCTGACTCCCACTGTTCCCTGCTGTGCTCTGCGTGGGCTTCACTCCAGAGTGAGTGCCAAACACTTCAGCTTAATGCCTGATCCTACAGGTGATGCTGCCTGGCTCCCACGGGGCAAGGGGGAAGCAATGCCATTTTTACACAATGGTCTCCATTAGAAAGCAGAAACTACCAACAGACGGAACCACGGTAAGCTGAGAGCTCACAACAGGCAACAAAGCCATCAAGGATATCCTGCTTAATGGTTTAAGAACCACAACCATCTGAATATTTCTACCCTCTTAGAAGACACTTTGAATATCTTTTTACCATAGTACAAATGTTGAGTCATCCATCCCAATGAAGATCACTTTAACTCTGAATGTGACCTGAAAAAGTCCTTCTACAAATACAGCCAAATAACATGATATTTTTCTTCTCAAATATATTCTGCTGTGTAATTATTATAGTTAGATCTTTCTGTCCATCAAAAAACATTCTCCTTAGCAGCATGCAAATATAGAGTTAAAAAATGAGAGGATCTCAAGCATCTATAAGATAAATTGGACTTCTAGTTGAAAAGTGTATGAAATTTTTTATCTGGAACTGGGAGGATGTTTAAAAGCCTGACTCCCTCACAGAGCCAACAACTATAATTAGTAACTTCTCAACAAAAAGACAGGGAAAGCACTGTGTTGCAGACTGACTGGACAAGAATGTTTGGCAGTAGACAACACCAAAGAACTAAAGCAAATAAAGCTTGAAATTCACAAATTATTTATGTTTAGACATTTTTGAGCCTCAAATGAAATCAATCTACATAAGCCCTTGTAGTCTCTGCTATGAGAATGGTAATTAGGACCTTTAGGATCACAGTATGCAGTAACAACTGCATTATAAACAAAGGAAACTCACTATGCAAATAATCAACAAAACTACAAATTATTAAGTACTACAATTTAAATTTCATCAGATCACACAGAAGAAAATCCACTGTCCCTCACACAATTAAGAAATGCAACACCTTTGATGTATTAACATATCTATGCTTTAAAAAAGCCTGTCCCAACACAAAGCTCTCCTCTTTCCCCACAGACTGAGCTGTAACATCTTCCCCATTATTTAATCCTATCTTATTGTCCCAACTCTGTTTCTGTCTGCATGTCAGACCCAAATTAGAGGAGTTACTTTTAAGCAGCTACAAGCATAATACCCTGTTTAACAAGAGAGTACTCAGTTTATGCTCATCAAACAATCCATAACACAGACTCTGCTCAAATAGATGGGAACTGCACAGCACAGATCATGAAGATAGGCATACTGTATAAATACAGATACACAGCTTATTAGTTCTTTTTAAGAAGGGCTCTCCTCACTCTTTCAGTAGCAATATTAAGTCCTTCTATTCCTGTTACAGAGACATACCAGTTATAATTGCAAGGAGCTGTCCTGGATCTGAGACACTCAACGATGGAGACAACTACATTGTTTAAAACAGCTGCTAAAAATGGGTTCAAGAGGGAGAAGTTCAAGGAAATAATGAAATATATTTATAGGACCAATGCAGTTATTAACACATAAAAATCATACCAGTATGATTGTAGACTACATCTGTGATGCAAAGCATATTCCATTCATTTTTCATTTTCTCCACAAGTGCTCCAATATCGCTCCAAGTGCACTTTTTATTGTGGTCTGAAAATTCAGGATTTACTTCTAACTGGTCAGCCAATGAATAACATGATCTAGATAGTCCAAGCTTCTGTAGTGGTGTAAAATGAATCATGTTGTAACCTATGTAATAAAAACCCATTTGTTTAATGAGAAAAAAAAATCAGTCAAAGTTAATTGAAAGTAGCATAGTAATCTGCACTTGTGTACTTTGGAACAACCAATGTAAATTAATCTGAATTTCCACCTTGAAATTCTATGTAACACAATCCTTTAAAAATTACCCTGTCAGTTCTACAAACTTCCAAGTAATTCTGAAATGAAAGCAATAAAAGTAAGTGGTTTCCCATATTGGGAAATCCCTGAATTTTTGCACCTCTGCCAATATTTAATCAATTCACTGACTGAATCAGTTAACAAAATCGGATGCAGCAGAACATATATAATCAACACAGAATCTATGAATTGTTTACACTGAAGCTCTTCCATGTAACTTTGGGTGTTGATCATAAAACAAAAACTTCTACCCCTGAATATATGTATTAGCATTACCTGTTTCTTTTGCCACTTTAAGCCTATCCTCCCATTCATGAAATGGTCCCAGGCACTTGGCGAGGTACGTCTGGAGCGTAACACAATCCAAAGGCAGGACATGATTATCAGCTCCGACATGCAAAATGGGATCCACAACTATGTAACCTCCACCACTTTTTTCATTTCTAGGGAAAAATAATTTTCATTGGTATAATTAACACCCATTGTACCATTTGGTCAGTTCCAGAGAGAGGATTTAAATAGCATAGGTTCCTAGAAACACAGTAGCCCAGTACACTGCCTGGAGGGAGAGGGGGAACAGGACTACAGGACACATGAAGAAATTAGTAAACACTGAAATGTTTATCCCTTATGTATCATCTCTCTACTGGACTTAAAGAATACAAATGAGATACAGAGCTTAAAACTCTGGAAAAGTGAGATACCTTTGCTATTTTTTGAGCTGGAGTACTCCTTTTGGCATATGGAAACACAGAAAGCATGACTGCCCATCTATTACATGTAGATCTACATTTTGAGCCCCATCCTCAGGAAGGTACCTGAGCTAAATGACCTAAGCCTGGAAGAATTTAACCACCCATCTTCCAGAAACACGAAATACCAGACTACAATTACCACAAATAGTGGCAATCTCTTCTGCAGTTGTCCCACCAAAAGAAAAGACAAAGTAAAGAATCCAAGTAAAGAAAGCCAGAACCTCTGTGCTAGATAGAAAACAACTCCTCAAAGTCAATGAATAAAATACAAAATAATCATTGAAATACTCAGAATGATGAAGAATTTGAAAACCTGTAAAAATAGATTGCTTCTCCAGCATTCACAGAAAGTTTATCACCTTGGTTCTGTATGTTCTCCAGAATATCTCTGCATGAGAAAGTACCACATAACCACCAGTCACTCTCTTTCACTGCTAGATTCGAATTGGTCCCGTGGTTGCAATTTGAAAAATGCATGGAAAAAAAGGGTTTTTTTCAGGTTAGGATATAGACCAAGGGAGCAAACTGCATTTGGCTGCAGGTATACAAATTTCACTTACCCAAGACTAAAATAGTACTGGTATGAACCAGAAATTTGGAGATCCAGCTTGCAGTATTTGTCAGAGTCATCTTCCTTTCCTGTGGGATTGTGCCACGATAGTGTTCTAAACTTGTGGCGATCAAACACTTCTCCAGAAGCTGGATAATTTGTGTACACAGTAACGGGCTTGCCCTGAAGAGTTGGGCCCAATCGGAATTGTAGCTCAAAACCTCAAGAAAAAAAGAAAAAGAGAAAAGGTAAAATCACTTGATCAGGAAGATTTGGTATTTCTAGTCTTTTACTATGTTAATAACACAATCATATCTGCCAAGAGTTTCAGCAGAATTATATATGTCTACAGCACAGAACCACAGAATATCCTGAGCTGGAAGGCAGTCACAAGGAACACTCACGCTCAGCTCCTGGCCCTGCACAGAACTCCCCAAGAGTCATACCATGTGCCTGAAGGCATTGTCCAAATGCTTCTTGAACTTTGTCAGGCTGCTGCTGTGACCCCTGCCCTGGGGAGCCTGTTCCAGTGCCCAAACACCCTCTGGGTGAAGGACTTTTTCCTGATATCCAACCTAAACCTCCCCTGGCACAGCTCCATGCTGTTCCCTTGGGTCATTGTTCACCACAGAGAAGAGATCAGTGTCTTCCCCTCACAAGGAAATTGCAGACTGCAATGAGGTCTCCCCTCAGTCTCCTCTCCTCCAGCCTGAACAGACCAAGAGACCTCAGCCACTCCTCAGAGGGCTTCTCCTCAAAGCCCTTCACCACCTTCACTGCTCATCTTTGGACATTCTCTAACAGCTTAAACCTTTCTTATATTGTGGCACTCAAAACTGCAGTATCTCTCCCTTCCTTCCTAACACTGCTCTTTGCACACCTTTTTCCTTTACTTACATGGCACTATTCATCTTCTTTCCAATTTGTGTCTCTTTGCTATATAGAAAGTTTTAAAAACAAAATACAGGAAAAAAAACCCAAGATCATCTGAAGGTTCACTAAAAAATTAAACTCCTTATACTTTTAACTGAAAAATTGCATATATTTGTGTGTGATCTACAATATACGAATCGCTAAACTTTCAGAGATCTCAGCAACCCCAAAGGGAGTCTCGTGTATCTGCTGCAGGTCGCAAACACATAGAAAGAGGCTTAAGGTTAAGCTTAAGATACCTGTGATAATGAGAAAAAAAGTTTAAAAATTAGAACCTAAAAGCATATGCACTCTACTGAGCTAGACAAAAAAAAATCTGTTTAGTCAGGAGGTTTTAGAAAAGGTTCCCACTTGCAGGTATGGGGGTCACTATCACAAGTGACTAATTACAGGGTTTTTTCAAGTGAATGAAACAGATCTAAGTTCTTACACAGTACATGTCAGCCATGTAGTTAAGTGCAGTAAATCACCTACCAGCCCTGGCAGTCTACAAAACTGGAAGTAAAAGAAACCTGAGGACTTGCAAAAAAAGGAGAAAAATTATTAGTACACAGATAATGAATCAGAAAGTGAAAAAAAATTTGGACACCAAATTCCAATACCTTAAGTTGAAAAAAAACACTTGCTTATTAAGTAAGATCATGGGGATTCTAATACCAGCATTCAATATCTGAATACATTTAAATATAAGCATTATCTAACTTTGTATTTCTCTTATTAACAAAATCACCACTGCACCAAAACCAAGCAGGCGTTTTCAGATCTGAATGTCTCTCAGGTAAAATGAAGCTCATTTGAATGCAATATATACATGTATAAAACCACTTTTGGAAGGTTAAGTACACCCTCTTCAGTACTGGCCTGACATTTTGTTACAGGGATTACTAAAATTAGAGCACAGGCATATATGCCATTGATATCTTATTTCCTCTAAGAGTTATATTGACATCAGGAGTGCTGTGCTCAAAATTAGCTATGCCCTCTCACAGACTGCTACCAGCAGAAGCACTTTGAATGTTTGACAGCCATGCACTTTTGCTTCCCTCCTTTTAAGAAAATTTACACAACTGGATGAGTAAGTTAAAAAGGGAAGTTAGGATCAACTCTGCACTTCTTCACTACTGACATTTCCTTACATTAGGCTGGTAAGAAGATTTTGGAATCAATAGAGTTGAAGAGAATTTTTATTCTCAAGAACCAAAATCTTGGTCCTCTATGTTCCTAGATTAGCAATACACTGTAATAAACTCCACAAAAACACTTAATAAAAATCGTTGCACTATTAAAAAGGTTTTTTAAAGACAAGGGCTTTAGTTTTATAGTCTAAAACTGCTGATCAGCATAACAGTGGACCAATTAGGGGATGGGTTGTGTTTTTGCAGTTTTTTGTACAAACAGATTTAAAAACACTCTCAGAGAGAAATAACATCAAGTTCTTAGAAATATGCAGCAGGACACATACCTCTGATAATACAACAAACCTGATAACAAGATTTAGGAGTTGCTAAAGACCTTATATTCTGAAACACTACTTCAAACATGCAGACTTTGCAAAATGCTAGTATTACTGATAGATTTCAAAATTATAAGATTAAAACATGGGGTGCTGCATAAGAAGATAAACACTGGAGACCTTGACTTATGAGGACTTTTTCAGGTCACTGAAGTACAGGCTATAAAAGGAGAAGGACAAGGCCTGTCTAAAAAATGCTTTGCGCTTCAGTCCCACGAAGACTGACGGCTCTTGGCCACTCTGCTCTTCAGTTCTCAAGAGTTTAACGAGTTACATTAAACTGTGTGCGGAGCCCACAGAACTCTGCAGTGGAAACAAACCAAACCAAAACAAACAAACCCACGACTAAACCGAACCCAAACAACATCCCCCACACACCCCCAAAACCCCACCACTTCAGGCTGAGCTTTCTTTACACTGCTATCCAAAGAAGTTGACGAAGTCCCGGTCATTTCCTTCTCACCCAGTCCCAGCACTCCGCCCTACCCTGCTCCAGCCTGAAGAGGGTCTTCTCCAGCTTCTCCATCTCGCCGAGGTGCAGCAGCCGCGTCTCCTTACCGCCCGGCATGGCTGCGGCCGCCCGTCCGGCGCTCCCGCCGCGCCGGGACCCTCAGTGCGAGGAGGGAGAGGCGAACCCTGCCGTGAAGGAACACAGACAAGACCCCGGGTCAGCCGAGACCCCCGGCAGGACGCGGCCGCTCAGGAGCGCCTCACGCCGCCGGCGCTTACATGTTCCCCGGTCCCGGGGGAGCGCGGAGACAGGGCACTGCAAGGCAGGACGGAGGGGAGGCGGGTGCGGGACGAGCTGTCAGGCAGTGCCCAGCCCTGCCCCGGCCGGGGACGGCCGCCGGCAGCACCCCGGAGCAGCTCCCGTCCCACAGCGCGGCCCGGCCCGCAGCCAGAGCTACAGGAGTGCCCCCGGGGAGGGGGAGCCTGACACCTGTCACTCTTCGCCCCGGCGCTGCCGGAGTGCCCCGCCAGGCCCCTCACGGCCGCCCCGCCGCCCTCCGCGGGGAGCGCTGCCCACCGCAGCCGTTCCACCATACTCACGAGCGGGCCCGCAGGGCGGCGGAGGCGCCGCTCCCCGCGGAGGGCGACGGCTGCCGAGGCCGAGCGGAGCCGGGGCTAGAGCTGCCCGCAGCGGCCGCCCGGGGCTGGTTCGGCGGTCAGTGACGCACTTGGCCGCAGCCGCGGCGGCACCGCTCCTTTCCTGCCCTTTTCTTGCCTTTTCTTTTTTTAAACAAAGTTTATTGGTTCCGCGGCGGCCGCGCTCGGAGACGGGCGGCGCCGCCGAGCTCCCGCGAGAGCCCAGGACCCACCCCAGCGGCGCTGCGGGGCGGCCGGGCCGGGACTATCCCGCCCCTCCGCTCTCGGTCTCTCCTCGTCAGGTCCCACCCCTCCACTCTAGGCCCCACCCGGAGGGCCTGGAGCCCCTCCGGGCTTGGCCCTGCCCCACCGATCCCGCCCCTCCATTGCCGGCCCCGCCCTGCCCAGCTCTGCCCGGCCCTCTCCGCCCCGTTCTTCCGCTCTCGGCCCCGCCCCGCCGGACCGACTCCGCCCCTTAGGTCCAGGTCCCGCCCCTCCGCTGGCAGCCCCGCGAAGCTCTCCTTGAAGGGAAAGGATACCTTAGGGATATTCCCGGGATACCGCAGGAGTACCCCAGGGTTCCCTCAGAGCTACCCCAGGGTTCTCCCAGAGATGCCTCAGGTGCTCCCCTCGTGGCCCGTGCTGTTGCGGCAGCGAACGGGCTGATCTCTCCGCTAGCCTGGGCCCTGCAGCCCGGCACGGCTGTCGGACAGCACGGCGTGGTGGTACCTGTCTCCTGTGTCAGCCTCTACAGCCACAGCCCCACCAGCGCCTTTTCACTCGGCTGGAGCGCACAGGCACGAGAGGTGGCGATGCGGAGCCCGGGCACCTGAGTCCGGAGTTCTTGCCGGGCACTCCGCTGAGGGCTGGGGGGCTTTAAAGGTTGCCTGGAGTATCCCGGCTGATGCCTCTGGGCCCAGCCGCTCCTTGCCGTGACTGGAACGCCGCTCCGCCGAGTTCCCTCAGCGTTCCCGCCCCGCTGCCTCAGGGCCGGCACCCAGCGCCGGCCGGCCGGCTCCGTCCTGATAGGCTGCGCTGCTGCAAAAACATGATGTCAGCCAGAGTTTAAGTGCTATATATAGTGTGTGGACAAGACTGCGAACTCCGTGGATCTGTCTTTGACCAAGAGGTAGCATGGTTTTTTAAAAAATCCAAACACCAGAACAAATCCACCCCCCCACCGCCTTGTTTTGCAGCATACTGTCACTCGAACTGCTGACAGCAGACAGCCCTTACCATTGCTTTGTATTGCAGAACACCTGGAACACTTGCTCCAGGCCTCTCACCACCGAAGTCATTAACTGCACCCCAGTGTAAAGGTCAGCTTTGCAGCTTTGGAAGGTCAGTCTATTTTTATTGCCTAAAAATACATTAAAAAAAAGTGCTTCTCAATTTACAGTCACAGTGTTATACTGAGTTTGTTTTTTCTTTTTTTCTTCTTCTTAAAGGTGGTATAATTTGTGGAATTGGAAGGAGCTGCAAAACAATTTAGGCTTAACCATTTTGGCCATCCAATGCATACTGTTTTAAGTGTATTTTGCAGCAGGTTGTTCATCCAATTACAGTGCACTTAGGGGAAGTCCAAAGGTCTTGACATTCATGGAAACACTTCCACTCTTTCAAACTGATGGTTTTTTATCATTTGGTAGCTTTTCTCCTTTATTTTCTCTTTCACTTGCTCCTTCCTCTGAAAATTTGAAGAAATCTGTTTGTTCCTCATTACAGTTAATGTTTTTTTGTATTGTTGAGAAAGGTTTTCATGTTGCTGTAGGTGAATATGTTAACTTGTATGCCCTTGACATATATTGGGGTTCCTAAACAGAATGGGGGAAAAAGGAAAAGCACCCCTGTGAGTGCTGTTCCCTCAAGATTCACCTCATCAAGGCTCATTCAGATATGATTCAGATGTGATACTTATAATCTGAATTATTTCACATGGCTATTTCCTGAGTGCCCCCAGTAGAATTCTCCCACTGTCCTTTGTCTTTCCCTTATTCTTTACTCAGCTTGCTGGCCTGCATTCATATACAGAACAGGCTTGCACCTAGCAGAACCCTGGCTGTCCTGGCATGCTGGCTGTTTCCTCTGAATTGATGTGTCCCAGAGAAGAAGATGATACAATGTAGGAATGAGAAATACAAGAAGCTTCAACAGTTATGGAAGTCATAGGAACAAAAGCAACAGAGGTAATTGAAAGAGATCTGGACAATCATTTTTCTAGGGTCCTCTGCAAGCTTCAGTAGCTTGAAATGACTGCAGTTGGTCTGCCACAGAACCTTACACAAGTGTCTTTTCCTCCAGGCTTGCTGTTGTCCTGTCATATACTGCAAATGAGCTGGCATTTAGAAATTTCATGACCTTATACAGAGAGCAGCTCTCAGAGAGGGAGAGCAAATAATGCCGATGTAGCCAAGTCATTTGCATAAATAGTTGTTCTAAAGTGCATGTTGAATACTTTGAGCAAAGCAAGACAGGAACCAAAAGGGTGTTATTGAAGGCAATTTCTCTCCTGTTACTAAGTTTTAAAATGTTTGATTTCCTTACAGAAACTCACGCTACCCTTACTAGGCTTGCAGCGGCACATGTCCTCTACACTATGCATTGAGACAGATTTTGGAATGTACCCAGCTTTATGAAAAATAATTTTTTAGTGTCTTGGACAAGAACCATTAGGAAACCAAGTCTGAGTCAGTTATTTTGAGATCATTTGTGAC
Organism: Cyanoderma ruficeps; assembly: GCA_008694505.1. Lineage (NCBI taxonomy): Eukaryota > Metazoa > Chordata > Aves > Passeriformes > Timaliidae > Cyanoderma > Cyanoderma ruficeps. The sequence continues at coordinate 7,547,767 of VZDJ01001247.1, forward strand.
TGTGGCTAGACCAGATGTCAACAGTGTAAATAAAGGAGTTGATTCACTACACAGCAAAAAAAGTGTCCTAGGTACTCTGAAATCACTTAATAATTGGAACAGTATAATTTCATTGTCCTTCAATGCAATATAAAAAAAAATACTGTTTCAAAGATAATGAATGTTGCAGGTCTCTTGATGAAGTGTAATCAGGAACAGAGCAGACTTCTCTGATCCTTTCTCCATTGGCATCATCTCTTCTGCTGGCCCATCCCTTATAGACTTTGGATCTGTGTTCATTTACCACATGTAAGTTGAGCAGTTTTTCTCTGTATGGAAACCACACCAGCAAAACATGAATGCACACGTGCTACCTTTGAACATTGCACTTTTGTCTAGAACACGGCCAACACCAACTTAGCATTTGCTACACTGGTGTCTAAGGGGTGGTTTTCACAGTGCCTTTTTATCTTCAGTTTGCAGTTTCTCTGGGCGTGATTATGATATACCACAGCAGGAAATGATCAATAGTTGCTTCAAGATAAGACTACATACAGTCACCAGGAAATAATTTTGGAGCATTTTCAAATGTACTTATACCAGAATTCTTCAGTCCTTTTACATACAGCTTCCTAGTGGTCCTCTTTTCTTGCCTCCTGTTTTGCAACACAGTGTTACAGAACACTTGTCCTAGTAATGGTGTCAGTACACTTTGGGGAGCTTTTCACCAGGTGTCACATCTCACTAAGGTCATATTGCTTATGCCTGTTCTAAAGGGTAAAAAGTGCTCTAAGTTCCCACACTGTAAAGTGAATAAATAATAGGCTGGAATAAAAATGCCTATTGAAGCAAGAAATCATATGAGATGGAGAGGCTAGGACACAAACATATTTAGTTTGTCCTTACTGGCCTTTCATGTAAGGCAGTGTTGATTTGACCTTTCAAAGGTTAACATTTTGGGTTGGTTTTCTATTCCAGTTTGGCCATTCTTTTACTGTGTGGCCTCAAACATGTCCAACATCCATGGAAAGTTAATTTTTAATAGAGTTTAAATTTTAATAGAAAATTGTAAAATTCAATGCAAATATCTTTAAAGAGGACCAGATAAAATGTCATTTAAGGTAGCTTTTCACATAAATGCTTAAGATACATTTGACTGTGCTTTAGCTAACAGCATTAATTTCATATTAATAATCTGCAAACATGGGGACTTGGCAAACAAAACTAAGTATCTGAATTATATTCCTGTACCACTTAACTTAGTTAAGTGTAAAACTGATTCACATATTTTGGGCCAGTTTTTGTTGTAGAAAGAGAACATATCACACCAGTGTGCTGAACCACTACCAGCACTTCTGTCTTCCTGTGAATCGTTCCATGTAACAGTAGTGAGATATGCTGAGATTTAAGACTTGAGTGGATCTATTCCTGAATGAACTGTAGCAATGTCATATCAAGCAGATCTATTTCCTCCTCAAAAATAAGTATTCAGAGTATCTCTTGCACACTCCATCTCCTTTGATGTTTCTTCCTAAAATATCAAACTATACTGAGAATACCATAAATGTTTTCCCAGTCCATTAAAATAATAATTCTTAAATCTTACCTAAACAGGCCTTTGATTTCAAATGGTAACCAACTGATTTTGCTTTTCTGTTCTATATATTTGACATCTGGTTTTTAAGCAAAGAAATAATTACATGATGTTATCTGAAAGCTAATATTGGGGACTGTAGTCCTGCTCTGTAATCTTTCAGTGCAGGCAGAATTCAAGCTAGAGTAATCTGAACAGGCTAACGTGGTGTAATATATTGCAGAAGGAAAATATTTCACCAAATGTATGACTACCACAAGCATTTGTTTTAAAAGATATTAAACATGAGCAGGAAGAACAAGGAAGATTATATAAGAGTGGTTTGCGCCAGAGTGCTACAAAGCTGGAATTCAGACTGGCAAATCGTTTGCTATACAGCAATCAGAGCACAACAACATTTACAGTTGAACCATCTCCAAATGCTGCTACCAGAAAATAAAAGTCATTAGTGTTTGTCTCATTGATATCATCAGGTCATTTGGTTATCCATGAATTTAAGTTTAGGATTACTGATGAGAAGTAATTTGCCCATAATTGAGCAGCGATTCCCATGTGAACACCCAGGAGGACCTAGGAATTACTGCTGTATTTTGGGACAAACTGCTGCTGCTGTCCAGATTTTTTGAGTATCCTACCTCTGCACAAAGCATTGGCTGTCCATTTCAGCTGGAGGAATTAGTGTCTCGTACAATAGAACAGCTTTGATATTTTGCTTCGGAGAAAATTTGGAACTTCCTCAAAGGTACTGGCTTCCAAACTGACCATGTACTAACCTGACTGCGCAGGAGGCAGCTTTCCACAGCATGTCTGGACTGGGCCTCTTTACACCTTGCTTGATATTCCCCTGTGCTCATCACTTGAGGATTGCTGCTTATAGGACCTGAAAGCTGGTATGAAACCACCTTCTCTCCCTTCTCCTTCTCACGGCTCACAGTGTTGGATATGCCTTTTACCAGCTCTGTTATGGTCTTACCGGTTTGTTAACTTTTGAAAGTCTCTGCAAACATTCAGGTGAGACATAGTCAAGAGCTGAAATCCCTGCAGCCCTTCCCACGGAGGGTACTCAAACATCACTGCATGGTTCCCCCACAGGGCGCTGGGCATGTACTTACTAGAATGTTGCCACAAGTAACAGTGCTGTGCATCATCCCTCCAGCAGGACTGCTAGTCCCACAACCCAGAGCAGCTGCAAAACCCACAGACGAGCTGGGTCTAAACAAAGAATGCATTTGGAAGCCATGAGGGAGTCAAATTAGGAGCTGCTGAGAGAAAGTGAAGAAATGGTAATGGGTTGTCTGTGAAAGGATTTCTGAGATGAGATGGAAAAGAGTAGGAAAATTAGTTCCTAATCCAAGTGAAAGGGCAGAGAAAAAAAGCTGGGGGCAAAGACGGAATTGAGATTGGCTGGCAAAGAAACTGATAAGTGTGTGAGAGAATGTTGTACAAGATTTCAATTAATCTTAGCTTCTCATTACAAATTCTGTAATCAGGTCTAAAGTGCCTTACACTGAAGCACTTACAGGTCAATGCCTTTGCCAGCAAGCTCTTTACTCCCTGTAAAGCAGAACAATAAAAACTTATCACATCTTACTGATATAATAAAATCAATAATTTTAAAAAGCATCACAGCAATGGTCAGAAAATATGGAAAACTAAATAAAGTTAATAATACAATGCTTTTATCAGATAAAACTTGCTAGTGTACATCAGATAAAGCACTGACCCACATCACTTGGACGGGGTGAAATGATTTTGCTGAAGTCCTTTACCAGTTTATGTGTGTTGTGCACTGGATAAGTAGAGACTCTCCGAAAAGTGACAGGTTGTGTGTCATTTTCTCATGACACCTATACACACCTGTCTCAAATTGTTATCAGGGAACCAATCTTAAATATTTCGTTTCAGACAAGGAAGTACTTTTTTTTTTTTTTAATTCTATTTAAGTCAAAGTGGATACATATTTTGGTAGAAAGCTATGGGGGAGGGACTTCAGCTATTGTGTCAGGATAGTCGACTGCACAGAAACCTAGTTTGGTTTCTGTGCAGTCGACTTGCAAACCTTACTTGACTGATTGGCTACTGCCACCACGTGGCTTGTTACAGTCAGTGACCGAAAACTGTAAAAGGCGTCTCACCTCTAGTATAAATACTCTACAAGTGTTTCTGTATAAATACTGTTCCAACTCTGAACTTTATGTGTGACATTAAAAAAATTCAAAAATTAATGTGATTAGTAAAGAACCAAAAAATGGATACAGTAGAAGGAAATTTCTGAACATAAGGGGAATGCTTTAATCTAGTTTGTAAATTAACAGTAATTTGGTAAAACAGGTAAGTATGAAACAATGACAAATCTCAACGGAAAAGAAATTATTAATTATGGAGAAATGATCCTACATTGCGACTTTATCATAATTTATCTCCTTTTAGATGGTAAGGACTGTTTTAATGACTCAACATTCCCCTCTGTGACAAACCTCCCCACCATATACAAATTGGTTTGGTAGGAAGAATTCTTCATATCTAAGATTAAAAAAAAAAAAGTTAATTCCCTAATACATCTTGAGCTAAGAAAATAATGCTGAAATGCTTGAAAAATGCTGAAAGCTTGAAAAATCTTGAAATGCAAAGTCTCATATGTGTAGTTTACACAAGAGAGAGGTGAGTAAATATAGGTGCCAGGACTGGTATCTTCGCAGAAAGCCTAGTATCCAGCATGTATTTAGCCAAATCCAAATGCACTTTTTCAAACAGACTTCAGTATTTCAAAATAGGTAACACTCTTAACAAAAAATTCTTTGGTCCAGTTATCCATCATCAAAACAATCTGGTAGGGATGCAGCCTTTTTGCACATCACTCAATTTGAGCTCCAGTGATGTTTTATGGTGATAACCTTGCCAGTAGCATAGAGCTCAATGCACATATAGGAAGCTTGAGCAAGGTCTGACCTAAAACGCCACAGTTTTGCTGAACAGTTAGCTTAATAGGTAGGAGGAAAGTTGATTAGAAGAAATCACATAGTAGCATGGGTTCTGTTCAATGGCTTATTGTTCTCCATATAGCTTTGGGCTAAAAAATTGGAATAGCTATCAGTATAAACCTTGGACTGCACAATAGTTAATTTCCAAAATTATATATATTTACTTAATTGCCTCTCGGTTCTTAAGCAAGAGAAATTCCCATTTATATACTTGGAATGAAGTCTCCTCTACGAAATTCCTGTTGCTTTCAAAATTATAGCTTTCATTTACTTCCTTAAGTGCCTGTAATAAACCATGCAAAAAACCTCATCAGCTTCTTTTCATGTGAGATGTTGTGTCATTCGTTTGCCACTTGACGTCCTCATCCTCTGACACAGGTCAAGAGTAGGTTACACAGCTTTATCTCTCTTCAGGCTTGCAAACCACTCCCCAGCCCTCTCTGTCTCTATCTCATTTGGTTAAGCTAGAACCTCTGCTTTGTAATAAATACAGAATTGCTATGAACATATAACAACAGTTGCAGTACACTTTACAAAGAAGATGCAGCTGTGGACTTTCTATAGTTCATATACCCTAATGCATTCTATATTCTTTATACTAGGTATGATACTTAACAAATTAGCATGCACTGCCCTTTCATAGAAACATTTTCATTAAGGCTGCAGAACTATTGATTTTACTAGCTTTTTAAGGAGACTGGTACTTTTGAAAAGAGCCCTTCCAGACAGATTGATGATTGCCTGTGCAGTAGTATGGGAATTTGTACTCAGTAGTCAGAGTTGGTTTTTCTTCTCTCTGGTTCTCTTGGTGTTTTCTTGGTTTCCTTGCTTTACAGCTCTTTAGCAATAGCTAACATCTTTTGAAATAAGAGAAGCTATACAATGATAAGCAAAATACCCTCTTTTCATAGAAAAATTATTTTTTCTTCTTAAACTCTCATTACCATTTCCAACAGAATTGTAGCTTGCATTTTCATCCCTCCTTGTGGCTCTTAATGAGGAAATTACTTCCATATATACTTTATATATATTATGATGTTTCACACAGATATACCCCATCCTGTCAATGAGTCAAGACTCTAAAATAATATCTAAAAATATTTGTATATTAATTCCACTATACTTTGTGAAAGTTATGAACCTAAATATTGTCAAGAATGACTAGGGGGGAATAGCCATATTTCACTTCAAGCTATTGCTTATGCATTATGTTTCTTCAGTTGTTGAACACTGAGTGAGACCTCAGCTTCCCAGTGACTCCTATGAGCAAGATAATACAAATGTAACAGCCAAATAATTTTTCTGATTAGGCAAAGTAATCCCTAATTGTTTTTCACATTAAATGCATTTTCTAATATGTTATCACAGGGTACCTCTAAAGATTAATGCTACTTTTATAGAAACTGAGAAAAGAGAAATGCTCTGAAGACTAACAGAGCATTTTCTAGTCTGTTGTATTTTAGTAGATAATTTTTTTTTAGAAAATGTTACCGAGTTACTAGTATTAAGATCTCTAGAACTGCTCAGAACTACTCGTAAGCAATTGAATCTCTAGAGCTCTCCAGTAAAGGTGTTTTTTAACACAACACAGTATTTCTATGCTGTGGGAGGGCAAAACTCATATTGGATTTTTAAGTAATTGTCTTTTTGTGCCACTTTGTGAGCAGTTGAGAACTTGGATTTAAACAATACATAAGTCAGAGAAGCCTGTGTAAGCAAATGTAGTTTCTGCCAGCAAAGCTCCTGTTACAGCCAGTATTTATTTGCTTTCTTGATAAGAAAGGCCTGATTTTGCAAGCCTGTATATGTGACCACCTTTCGGCCCACGAATAGCACTGCTGATGAGTTCTGTAAGCTTTGACAAGGCCAATCTCTCAGTAAAACTCTAGCTGTTAACCCAGGACGGCCCTCCAGACACCCAGCGTTGGGAGGCTGCAAAGAAATCGTGTGCCCCGACCCCTTGCAGCGCCCCGGCTCTGGGGGCTCCCGGCGGGCGGCGCCTGGGCGGGCACACGGGCCGCGGGCAGTGCCCGGTCCGCGGCTCCGCGCCCCGCCCCGCCCGGGCCCCGCGGGCACCGCCCGCCACCCCCGCAGCCAGAAAAGCGCCGCGGACACCAGGGAGGCTGGAGTGGAGTGAGGGGTTGCCTGCACTAGCAGCGTCTTCTTCACCCTTTCCTGCCGCAGTGGTGCCGGCGAGGAGAGTGGGGCTCCCTGGAGCCAGGGCGTGCGGGGCTGAGGAGCTGCTGTAGCCTTTGTAGTAGTGCTTTGGTTAAACTGATGCCAGTGAGTGCTCAGAGGGGATACTGCAGGCGTTTGGGAAAGTGTATTTGCTAAATAGACTATCTGCAGCAGGTATGAAGCAAAGTAAAATCTCGTGGTGTTTTCAAAGCACCTTGTAGCTGCTGCCTTTCGTGCAAGATTTCTGAATTGCTTTAGAGAAAACTCCTAAACCTGTGTGCCTTAATGAGTCAAGGTAAGCTATGCCTTATTTTATCTGGAAGCCATGCAGTATTCCTCTGGTATCTTTTTTGCTTCTTGTTATGTGAATATTTGTTTCTTATTTTGGTTATTGTTAACGTGAGCAGGAGATGGCTCTATGATCACTGTGACAGTAAATGTGCTCATGCTATAGTTGAAGGTATTTGTTGGGGCAACAAGCTATGTCTTTTTTGGGTTGTTCACATAGGTAAAAGTTTGCAAGGTTGGGGCCTTGAAGTGCTTATGCAGAGCAGCTGCCCAAGTAAAATCATTAAAGCAAACAAGTGAACAGGGTAAAATCCTTGCCTCTTGTTCATTCTTGGTGAGATATATGGAAAAAAGACAAAGTTACCATATTTTAAAAATTATTTCTAAAATAAAACATTTCTTTGATAGGGAGTAAATGCATAATAAAACATTTCTTTGATAGGGAGTAAATGCATAAGGAGCTTTAAAATCATGCTGCAAATTTGTGTTAACTAATACTTGGAGAAAAAAGGTATCAAAAGTTGGTTGTAGGTTCCTGCAACCAGAAGATAATTATCTTCTGGTGCAGTTAAGTGATTACTTAGTGTGAAGCTCTTTGAGTTCTGGGGAAGTGTCTGACAAAGCAAAGGAAACTGCAGGGTCAGTGCTTCATTACAGCATCATGCATTTCAGCTGAAGTGTGGGGAAGCTGTATAAAATACATGCCTGAAGTAAAGATGGTCTTATAAACCTTACTTTTTGTGTGTGTACTGTTTCTTTTTTCAGACAAGCTTCCTGGATACAGTAAAGGTTAATACAGTTAGATGCAAACCAAATAGAAGAGATTACGAAGTAATAAAAGTTGTTTCACTACAAGTAGAGAGCCAATGGCAGTTTTACTCGGACTGTGTCACTGTAACAGGACTGGCTGTAAGGTAAGTACCTACACTCAAACTGTTACAAGATATAATTTTGAAACACATATGCACTTGAAATTCTCTTTCCTAGAAAGAGCAAGATGCTGAGGTATGTATGTTTTGTTGTTTTGTGTGTATGTTTGTATTTTAAGAGTAAGGAATTATTATGAATATGTTTTTAGTCCTTGCTCAATCTGGCTGTCATGATAGGACCACAAGAGGCCAACCCAAGCTCTTTTCATGAATTCAGAGGGAGGGTGACTCTTGGACAGCAAGACTGTCTGCTTTCCCTTTGTAGGGGTTTATTTCTGAAGGAATGTGTCATAAATCCCTTGTATTAATAAAGGCTACTTCCCTTCAGATGGCTCTTTCCTTTTCTGTGTGCCCTCTTGTCTGATGGTGCTCAGGAGAAATTTCTGTTGATGGTAGGTTTTGTACCTTTGAGCTGAGAGTATGTTTGCCTTGTCTGTTGTCTCATCTCCTCTTCCTCTCTGAAGTTGTTTTTAGATTTCACATTATGCTGCTAATGAATTTAAACCCCTCAAAAAAGATAAGTTCTGTGAAAAGATCCTGAGTTGGATTGTGAGCATTGTGCTTATGAGCTATTAGGCTACCAGGGCTTTCTTAGCTGTTGATACCTGCAGGGACTGTAGGAGTTGTTTTCAGCACAGAAAGAAGTGACTGACTGCTCTCCATTTGTCCAAATCTTTTTCAGATTTTGGTCTTTTTTTATATCTATTAATCTCTACTTAATCTTTTTCTTCTGCCAGCTTTTGAGTCAGTTGAATCTGATAAGAATATTTCTTGTTTCATTTTACATCCCTACCACATCCTCTGCTACTTAAAGAAGAATACTACCCTATTCTTTTTCTTGGCTCTATGATATGCAGCCTTATATCTTCTTGTTTTGAAAATTTCCCTGGTACATATAATTGTACGGAATCTTAGTCTTTAGTTTTCCATAGGCATCTTTAACTTATGTATAAAATCAATTAGATGTAAACTTTGGACACTTTGGAGTAGCGTTGGAACTAGAAGGAAATACTTTAATTAAATTTAAAGATAATGTTCATAATGTTTTCTTGAATATTTGGGAGGAGTTGAGTGTTGGGTTTTTATTTTCTAGTTCTTGAAACCTAACTGTTCAACACACTCTTATCTCTGCTTTTCTTCTGTTTAGTGGTGTAAAGTTGCTGAGGAGCCCATATGTTGAAGTAAAAATATAGCATTGCCTTGGAAATTGTGGATTTCCAGGTATGAGAACTTTGAAAGAATTCATGCTGATGACTCCTGTTGTATAAGACTAATGATGTGCCCTGTCTTCCTTTGACTGCCTTTTAGGTATCAAGAGTTCAGTCTGAAATGGCTCTGTGTGTTTATCTTCCTGTCCATCCATGCTGTCAGGGAGCTTCATAACCTGATACTACTTATCACTTGCTGCAAAATAGGCATGGCCCTTCCAGAAGGCAGACCACCTTGGCTGGTCTATGTTCTACCAGAGCTGATAATGCACTTCTTGTGCCTAAGGATTGAAAGGAAGTTTATCTCAGTTCTCCTGGCCTTTTGGATGTGGAAACACTTTCTTTTGTTGGCTAAGGTGTTCTGTAAACCACAGTATAGCTGTAAGCCCTGCATGGTGCTGAACAGCAAAACAACTGCCACAGCTTTTGTCAAAACAATATAGTGGCAGGGCAAAACACTGTATGATGAAAGCTGAGGTTAGGGGTTCATATAACTGTTTTAGAATCTGGAGTCCTGCTAGCCCATGTCTTTCATGCATGCTGTTCCCTTGACAAGAGTGTGACGAGCAATCCATTTGATTAATTCTAGAGGTCCAATATACAAAAGGAAGAGTTCAAAGGAGAAGTCTTGTGCTTGTCTGCAACAAGTATACATATTTCTTGCTCTAAATCTTCATACCAAATTCTCACTCTTCCATGTATAAAATGTATTTCTGACATTTGGCAACTTTAGCTTCCCTGCAGAAAGAAGAACTTGTTACTGGGGAATTATTTGTCATATGTGAAGAAATAGACACGGGTTGTGGAAAGAAAAGGCATTCTGTAATGATGCAAAATTTGAAGCTATGATTAATAAAAGCGGGCTTGATACTAGCTGTGTAGTTCCTCAATACTGTCAACCTTTATATATCTGTGAAGCATATTTTAAGATCCCTGTCCTGTGCAGATGTTTAAGGAACTTGGTTTTTTTTTTGAGAGAGAGTGAGCAGGAGAGGGATTGGCAAAAGATATTTTAAAAGTGCTGTCAAAATGCATGGAGGGAAATAATCCACCCAGTGGATGGAGGGATCCATTGATAACCTGTAGATGGCCTGAAATATGGTATCTGGACATTCTAAAAATTTCTGGCAGTTATCAGAAGCAGGAGTTATTCAGCAGCTGAAAGTGGTGTCTTCTCATGAATGCTTTTTTTAAACATGGTTTTGTATTTCACCATTCAGCTGATTTCTAAAGAGGAGTGGTGACGTGTAATGTAAATATTTATTGTATTTAATTGGCTGTAAATTTTATTTTATACAGATGGAGCTGCCTGGTTTTGCTGTTTGGTTGTTTGTTTGCCTCTATGCATCTGTGGTTGGCTATCCAAATGGAAGAGTGAGAGAAGCCTGTGCTAGCATGGTACCCTGTCATGGTAGCTCTCCTCAGCTGTCACCTGAGCACACCATTACAGTGAATGGGACTGAATTTAAACCAGGGGACAACATAGAAGGTATTGTGCCAGTTGCAGCTGAAGGGTTTAATTTATTGTTTCTTTGTATGTCTTTCCTCTGTTTTCTATACTGAATTTATCTAAGCAGTTGAATCTTGTTTGGGTAATCCATTAGCCATCATTCAGTACTTGTAAAATGAGCATCTGGTAGTCATTGCTGATATACTTCCTTCTTCCTCTGGTGTAGAGTTAAACTTCCTTTTGTTTTTCTTCTTGCTCTAGTGCATCTGTCTGGACCAGATTTTGAAGGATTTTTCATCCAAGCCCGGGATGCAGAGCACCTGGATGGCCCTGCAGTTGGTTCTTTTGTGTTAGCTGACCGGAGACGTTCTCAGCTGCTGACGTGTGGGCGTACCAAGGTACAGTCCAGTGCCTTGAAATGTTTCATTGGACCCTGAGGGGCTTCTACCAAAATATGTCTGGAATAGGACAGAGCTAATCCATGTAATCTTATTCAAGTTCAGCGAGTCTCTGGGGATACTGGTCCAACTTGGAGTATAGATGCATGATTCTCTGCAGCTCTGCACTGTTCTTATGAGCTGTTTAAACTATCCTGCTGACTGAAGGCTTTTGACTGTTGCAGGAAGGTGCAGCGTTTGTAACCTAAGTTTTACTATGACACAATGAACATAGTGTATTCCTTATATTAAAAGGAGGAGCCTTTGCACTGTCTCTTCATCCTCTTATTGTCAGGAAGTAGGGCATTTCCTTACTAAGAAAACCTCACTGTTTCTGCATAAATGCTGCAGGGACCTCTGCTTAATTGCTGGAGTCTTCTGGATTGAAAGTTATTCCTTTTAGTCTTGAAGATTGTTAGTATGAGTGAGTTGCAGTGCTCAACTGAATTAATCATGACTGACTGGGAAAATGCCAGTTGCACTGGGGTTTTTGTAGTGTCTCTGTAGGATTTTGCTTCAGTCTCTGCTGACTGTGTTTAAATAACAAAATATGTATCTGCTGTGTAACTCTTGATATGTGTGTGTTCTCAGAATTCAGCTGTCAGTCACACAAGTAAAGTGAAAAAGAAAGACATAAAAGTTTATTGGGTTGCTCCTGGAGACGCTCCAAAACGTGTGCAGTTTCTGTAAGTAAACCTAGTATAAATTCTAATTGATTAAAATGCAGACAAGATAAACCTGCACCATTGTCTGTGTCAAATATTGGTGTCAAATATTGATCAGCAACTGAAAAGCCCTTGGGTCCAATGGCCTCAAAAGTCAACACCCTTTACTTGCTGCAGAGTCTGTGTTAATGCAGACATCTCTTTTTTAGGAATAGCTTGAAAGTGTTTTTTTCTTTTTTTTTTCCCCAGGGAGAGTGTAAGGGGGTTTGGAGATGGGTTTCTTTGGTCTTTCTAACCACCTTCTCACTTCTCATACCTTCACACAGTACACACTGTTAAGAATCTTTTTCTTTGCTGTACTACAGGATAAAAGCAATGCAACTCTTCTCTGAAGTTCTAGTCTATGCCATTGGCATGAATGTTTCTTATACCCACTGCAGCATGTGGTATTATGTTTTAAAATTCTTTTTCTACTGAGGTTTAAGATATTTTCCTACTTCAATCCTTAAAATGGTAGAGGTCTCCATAAAGATGAGGGGTTTACAAATAATTTGTGTGAATTATAGATTGTTTTCCTTTTTTTTTTTTACCTTTTCAAAGTAGCAGCCAACAATAAATGTATATAGTAGTGACTCTGTGTGTGTTGTGTTTTTTAAGAGCCACAGTTGTGAAGAAATACAGGATTTTCTGGGTAAAAATTCCGGGTCCCATCATTTCTCAGCCTGATGTGCTGTCCCCAACACCACCTTTGTATGCAACATCAGAGGCTGTGTCAACTTCACATCCAGTTTCCTACATATCAAAGCCAGTAAGTAATGATAAAGCTAAATCAGGCTATCTTTAATGCTTGTGATGAATGGAATTTAATGAGATGACATTGATACAGCCTATTAACAGAAAAGGAGAGATGATGGATGAGTAACTGTGATGTCTAAGGCTAAGAATATGGCAGGTACCCTTAGCTGAGTTGCCTGAACTTTGCAGGGTCAAGTGTTCTCATGCTGCACAGAGATCAGAAGATTAACAGAACATTTAGAAATTAATGATCAGAAAATATTATGCATACTTGTCACAGGAGATGGGAAAAGACTTAATCTGCTCTTGACTCATCACTTCCTATGTAGCAACTGCAGGCTCAGAAGCTTTTTTCTCCGAATTCGTCTATGTTACTGACTTCTGTTACTGAGTTTTGAATGGATTGAGCAAGCACTGCTATTTGATCCAGGATAACTGTGACTTATAATCAGTGTATATTCTCAGTGCGTATTAGTGGAGTTTCTACTTCAAAAAGCAAGCATAAGGCTGTAGTACCTTTCTTTTCTATCTCATCTTACAGCTGATATGACGTCTCCAAATATTAAGGCAGAGAAAGTTTTTTTTTCTGAAGTTCTTGCTGACTTTTTGAACTTATTCTATTGTAATGCCTTTAAAGTGAAAATTCAACTCAAATTTAGCTTGAAATTTACCATCATTTTACTTAGTAGTCCTAGGGTGATTATAGACATGGTTTAAGAGATCGGTGTGTAGACATAGGTAATGATGTTCCTTGTATGCTTTTTTCTCTACCATGGGTAGAAAGGAAGAGAATGGAAAGTCATTGCTCACAATTTGTTTGTTTGCTTAATTGTTTAGTTTAGTGCATCAAGTTGTGGAATTTTGAAGTTCTGCATTAGGAACCCTACAAACTGTGATCCTGGAAGTGCTTCCTGTTTTTTTCTATCCTTCCAACAAGAGGAGAGTTCAGTTTTTATTGAAATGAGTGGTCCAAGTGAAGGATATTTAGCATTTGCATTTTCCCATGACCAGTGGATGGTGAGTGTTCTATTTTGATTTCCTTAGTTGCTTTTGTGATGTTAGCAAAGTTTGAATGGCAATGCATATGGAAAATAGAAATACTGTCAGATGTCACACAACATGTGACTTTCCCATGGTGCTGGATCACAGGTTGTTTCTTAAAGGTGGTTAATCACTTTTTGCTCAGGACTGAATAATTGCAGTAGAATTTCCCTATGGATATCTCTTGTGGCAGAATTCAGCCTGTCAGACTGAAATTCCTGGTTAAATCAATCTTTATTTACCCATCCAAAAAATCTTACCCCTCAGAAGCTGAGTTCTTATTCTGAAAACCATTTGCATTTGATTCTTCAGTGTTACTCCTATACAGTCTTAAAAATGTTTAAAGATACTTCTTTCTAACTTATGTTAAAGTGAAGGGATAATGCTGTTGACAAATGCATAATCTATAAGCTACTTGTTGCACAAAGGAAATGCTGTTCATATTCATATCCCTAGTTCAGGAACACTTGGTTCTTAACGCTTTTTTTTACAGCTGTGGAGAAAAAAAATCATGTGATTGAAGTGGATTTTTAAATAGTTCCAACATCCATCTCTGTCTTGTCTGGTTAATTTAGTGAATTCTAAATAATTAAAAAAACTTCTGATAATGTGGTTGTTACTCTGGGAGGGGAGTGTGAATCATAATATATGTTTCTGTGTGTCATCTCTTTGACTGAATGCGTCTTTGAAAAATGGGAAATAACAGCTTGATAACTACAGAAATCTCTCAGGTCTTGCTGCCTATATTAAATCAAAGACCTTTTGGAGACTGCCAGTAGTGTTCTTTTATTGGGCTATAGATATTTCTCTTTTCAACTCTGCAGGGTGGTGATGATGCTTATCTGTGTGTTAATGAGGATCACCGTGTTCATGTGAGCACTGCCTGTCTGAAGAAGCGAAGCCATCCTCTTTTGGATTCAGAGGTATGTTTTAAAACAACTCAGACACTTCCACAGATGTAGCTTTGAAGTAAGGCATGCTGGTGCTTTGTGCTTTTGTTTTGCACAACAGGTGTAAATACTGAGGTGGTATAATAATTCTCTAAGGTGGTATTGGCTGGGTTCTTACTTCCTATTAAATGTTAACTTTGGAATTCTAAATTGAATTTGTAACGATAGTCACATGATGGGAGCTTAGTCTGTTTAGGAACTTTGTCCTTATTATTAGTCTGTCCCTTTGCTGGAACTGCAGGTGCAACTGGTATGTTCTGGGTTAAACATTGTTATGGGCTGCAAAAATTAGTGATAATAAATTCAAACCATAAGTTGCTAAGTTGACTTACTGACATACCTCTTGCATGCCAGTTTAGAAGGGATTCCTCTTCCCTGGATCAGTCACTTTTTCACTTTTTTTAATACATCAGTGACACTCCTGTCTTTTGCAGGGCTACTTTTAAGCCAATTACTCTGCTGATCTGAAAGCACTGGGTATTAAATATCTGCTCTTTTACAGAATGCCCTTGAAGATGTTTCATGGAGGCTTGCAGATGGTGTTCTTCAATGCTCCTTCAGACGGAGTATTTGTCTCCCTGCTTATAAAGGGAGATTTAATCTGGATAACAGTTACTACATCTTTCTGGCAGATGGGGAAGTTAGTGAAGGTAAACTTGACTTGCATATAGTTGCTTTTCTTTTAACAGCTCCAAATGAGTTAGTAACCCCTCTGTAAGATACGGCTTAGATGAGAATTGGTGTCTGAACTAAGGTTTCCAAGTTTGAGGCCTTTAATTCAGTCACCTATACTGCTTCTCTGGATTATGGGTTTGCTTGTGGAAGTTATTGCAAATTTACTCATGTATGTATTATATGCTCCCTTGATGATAGGAACTGATAGCTTCTTGAGAACTGGCCTCATCTTTTTTTTCTAAATGGAGACTAGAATCAAAGGGAATTATTCTTCATGTCTTGTGTATATAGTGGAGAAAAAAGGTATTTCCTGTAGCGGGGCGAGTTGTGTTTTGTACATGAAGTGTGCAGGGTAGCTTAGATGATGTTAGGTTCTTACCATATTGTGTGTTAGCTTGTGTGATTATGCACAGTGGTTACAACAGGGCTCAGAATGAGGAATGGGCACACTTACAAGCTCAGTGGCTTTCATTAGCAAGAGATGAACTGCTTTGTCACTGCTCAGGTGGACTCATATACAAACATCATCGTCAGCCCCTGGTCACCGATGGACTGTACAACGTCACAGGTCTTCCTCAGGATATCGGAGGTTCCCGGGCCCCAAGGCTTATCAAGGCTCATGGTGAGCTGCAGTTTCTACTTTTGTCTTCCAGTTCTAGACTTGCTGAGACTGGAGGGTTATTGCAGAGTTGGTATTCTCTCTTGGCCTTCTGGCATTCATGTTGTATATTGTGTTGGCTAGCAAGATCTGATACTCTGTTGGCAGAGTGAAGTTATTAATATTTTGTTTCAAGAAGTGTTGAGAGGTTTTTTTCCCCAGGAAAATGAACCCACTCTTGCCTTTTCCCTTAAATTTATAACTGGGACTTATTTATCTCTTTCTCTCTATTTCAAGTTGTTGAAGTTGCATTTTTGGTTTAGTTCTGTTTGAAATGAGAAACCACTCAACTGGCAGTCTGGACCCACTGAAGTTAGTGGGAATTTTTTCTCCCACATTACTGGACTTTAATGCACGTCCAGTAGAACTGCCACTCATTCTTTGTCACACAGATTGTAGCAATGTCCTCTTTCATCCTCTGATGTCTGAGTTGGTGATAGAATGGTTTCTCTCATCAGTATGTACAGAGTGTATTAGCATGTGTGAAACATGCAGTAGCCAGAGCTGCTCTATTGTGTTGTGTGGGCAAAGTACAATTACCTCTTGCCTGGATGTTTCTGTCCTCTAGCAAGATGAAGGCTGGGAAGCTGTGGCCTGAACCAGGTGATATGTTTTTTATCATTGGTAAATTCTGCATTTGGCCATCTGCACACAGACTAAACTATTACATAGTCTTGGAAGTTGTATTCATGTGCACTTATGTTACCTATGATTTACCTTGTTGGGTTGGTTTTTTGTTTGTTTTTTCTATTTTCAGGAGCACTAATGTTTGTTGCTTGGATTACCACAGTTAGTGTTGGTATTATAGTTGCACGATTCTTCAAACCTGTCTGGTCTCATTCATTCCTACTTGGAAAGGAGTTGTGGTTTCAGGTGGGCAGAATCTCCACATACCTCCAACTCTCTTTTGTAGCATTATTGCAAGCAGAATTATAAACGTATTAGATCCAAGAAAAAGACTAAACATGGTATGATTTACATCTTTCTTCAGTCTTATAAAGTGGAACAATGAAAAAATCAGAAGTTCACCTACTTTACTGGTAAAGTCTAAAGTGGGGATTAAGAATATCTTTTAACTGTAGGTCTATTTAATGTCTTTTTATGATGTATTAAGAAAGCTGTGGAGTTTCTAAAAGCAAATTTAACTTTTCTAGGTGCATCGTATGCTTATGTTGACCACAGTCATGCTGACAAGCATTTCTTTTGTGTTGCCTTTTGTATACCGAGGAGGTTGGAGCCAGGTAAGTGGGTACTTTTTGTCTTGCTTGTTAACTCAAAGGTAAAGGTGGGACTAAGTGAATGAGGAAGTCCACTGACAACTAATATGTTATGACTATTCTCAAGTAGGCTGATTTCAAATCCTAGCAACACCCTAGAGGAATGTTGTCTCCTTTAAACTACAGCTGAAAACTTTCAATGTTTTCCTTCCTTCCTCTTTCTCCTAAATAAATTCCTTGCTCATAGTATCTTTATGTGCTGTTTTGGTCTTACTGTTTCCTTAGAGAGTATGAATTTGGGAGGGGAGTAAGGGTGTGATGGCTGACATTAGCATGGTAAACCTGCTGGGAATAAGTGTTTTTGGGAACCTAGACATAATTGCATCCAGTGATAAGCTTAGTCTGGAGCAGTAGCTAGATAGAGATTGTGTGTCTGTTGCTGTCACCTGTATTCTATTTGATGCAGGGAGACATCAAAAGTTGGGAAGTCTAGAGAGTATCTGAATTCAAGGTGGGAGAATATGGTCACATGTGTGAACTAGGGAAATGGAATAAAATGTTTTAGGGTGAGAGAGAAGACTGGTGCTGGGATGAGTTATAAAATAGGCTTATCCTGAAGACATGGGATTGAGGCTGGAGACTTGGACTATGGCTTCTATATTCATATTAGTCTGCTCTTCAGCTGGTAGAATTCCTCAATAAAGCCAAAAGGTGGGACAAACCCTGAGCAGGCATACCAGTGTGTCTGCTACTGAGGCAAACAATCTCCATCTGGCTGCAGGGTACCTTAACTGTGCCCTGTTGCCTCTGCCAGTGCTGCTCCACTGTAACTTACTAATACAAGAATAAATAAACCTTGCAAATATTTGTTGTCTTTTCTGTCTGCTTGTATAGATGTTATATTGAAGAAAAATGTCCTCTGTTTAGCAAGCAGGTTTTCATCCTTATCTTGGCTGTGCTGTGATGGCTTTGACAATCTTTCAACCACTTATGGCAGGTTTCAGACCATCTCGTCATGCACCGAGGTACAACTGACTCATTAAATTACAGCCACAGGAATTAAATGTAACTGTTTCTTTAAACGTTCTTTTTACAATGGAAAGTTTTTACAGCTTGAAAGTAGGCAAAAAATGTTCTTTGATTTCTGCCCCCTTCCCTCAACTATGCAATCAATAAAATGTGTTTCATTGTTTTGTAGGAGGCAATTGTTTAACTGGTTTCACTGGAGTACTGGTACAACAGCTAGAATATTAGCTGGTGAGTAGAAGTAATAGTTGTAACTCCCATTTAACTGATTTAAAGGAGCTTTGTCCTTCATCTGGGCTGTTGTTCTTCTAAAACATCTATAGACATCCAGTCCAGGCATGTCTGAAGATCCTTTTTCTTGGCAATCTTTTTGGGAGTTTTAAGGGGCCATTGGATACAACTTAGAGAAAAAGTGACTTTAAAACCAAAGGAATTACTAACAAATCTGAAATTCCTCTGTACTGAGGACCTGTCCTGATCTTCATAATTTCTTTTTGCTTTGGAAGATATGGGAATAGTGTTCTTACTGTAGCATAGTTCAATATTGTTGAATTGGAGACAGGAATTTCACTTACAGATCCAGAAGCTGGATTTAATTCTAGTAATAGAAGCAAGCTTCCATAGGAACTTTAAGCACTGATATTGTGGTGACTGATCTTGTTGGTGGACACAAATGCTGGTATTTGTGTGGCTGGAATGTGGTAGGGCACTAAGCAGGTTGAAAACCATCTTGGCCTTTTCCTTTTCTTCCTGTCTTCCTGGTAGACCCTCACACTATCAAAAAAACCCCAAACAACCCCACCCAAACAACCCCCTGTCCCACTCCAAAAAACCCTCAACAACTTTCAGCTGTATGAATTCCTTTAACCTTGTTCCTCAAGTAGTTTTAGATAATTCATGGGAAATCTATTTACAAAAGCACTGAGAGCATTTTTGAAAGCACATTGACTCATTCTTATTGGTTTTCTATCTTGTGTTTACTGAATAGTTGTGACTATGTTCTTGGGAATGGATCTGCCAGCCCTTGACCTGCCAGACCCGTGGGACACCTATGCAATGATTGGCTTTGTAGCTTGGCATGTTGGCACTGATGTTCTTCTGGAAATACACAGCTACTGTCTTGTTCGTAAAGGTACAAACCCAGCAAAACTCCTGTTGTCCCCTGGCTTGCTGAGCATAAAACCAGTGTGGATTGAATTTTGGGAGGTGTTCTTTGGCCTCTTGGAAGCTGAAAGGGAGTAACTCTTAAGTAATAGTGTCCTATGTTCTGTAGACAAATGAATGGAAGAAAACCAGTTTTCAAGACAGAAGTGTTCTAGAAGAGTGGCGTTTGTGCCATTTAAAATAGTAACTTCTCATTTCTCAAACCAAAGTTTATAGGGAACTGAAATGTGCCAACTGAAATGTGTAAATATTTTGAGACGATTATTTTTTGCCATAATTTTGATCCCAGGTGGGTATGTTAAATCCAGATTAATTCATGCAGATTTAATCTACATTTAGCTCTTGACAAATTGCTCTTATTGCAGGAGCAAGCTTGAATGCTTGCCATTTTGACTGACTGGGGAAACAATGTGAAATCCTGACTCCAATATGTCTAGGGAAGAGCTGGGTAGTAACTTCATTAGGAATTATCTTCACTGGCTGGTGTCATGGAGAGGAGGTGGCTGCACATGTGAATGACCTGGGTCTAAGGCTGAGATGAGACAGCTGCAGAATTGAAGTGTGATTAATTAAGAGTCTGTGTAAGGTGGCATGTGGAGAAGGAGAGATTATAAAAGATGTGAATTTAAATTTAACTGCAGTAATTACTTCCTAGAAATAGGGAAATTAACCTGAAATGTTTGGACAATGAGTGTTCTTATGTTGGCTAATGAAAATACTTCTTAATGAAATCTAGTTATCTCAGAATATAAAAGGAAAAGGTGTTAGCTCAACACTCAGTGTTTTGATTATTCAGTCTAGCAAAATGTTTTTTACTTCAATGTTCAGAGTTTACTCATTGTAGGTCAGCTCCAGAATAATTTTTCATTTGGGCTGTGAGCATAATACTAGCAGGTCATGAAATGTCAAATGAGACTTCCAAGTCCTTTTCAGATTTGATGCTGTGTAAGACTTACTCACAGGATCAAGACTTCTGCAGTAAAAAAATTAAACCCCCGTTCCTCTTAAGGGAAGACTTGACTTCTGTTTTTCTTCCTGTGAACAGCTGAAGTGATAGAGGATGACAGAGTACAGATACTGCAGTCACTCACATCTGCAGAAGCAGAGGTGAGTCACAATTTGGTAACTAACTACTGTGAAATGGGATGATTCTTTGTTTAAACCAATAAAAAGACTGACTGTTCAATGACTTTTCTTCCCCTTTTCTTGCAGGGTCGTCTGTTTAAACAGATTGTGTTAACCATCTATGTCTGTGGAAATATACTATTCCTTGTTGCCTTCCTGATAGCAATCAACCAAGTATGAAATAAGTATTTGAGAATTTTGTGACAAAATACTGTGCAGTTGAAAAACCTGCAAGGAATACTTTTTATTACAATTTCTTTCTCAACATGTCCCTGAAGATGTAATTGGAGAATAACAGCACATGCATGTCATGCTCAGTGTTAGGGAGATTGGGAATTCAAACCCAGGGAGGAATACTGCTGTTTTCTGATGGGACTTTTAATGGGAACCTTTGCCTGAGTAAGGAATGAAATCTCCATTTTTTTAAGTCCACTAATTAACTTGATTAAAGCTTATAGGCTGAGAGAAGACTGAGAAGGGGTGCTGAAGATGTTATTTTTTGGTAGTCAGTTCCCTAAACCTCTTGTGGATATTACTGGGGGAGCTGGCAAGATATGACTGATCCAGATCAGTCTGTCCACCTTACTGTGTTCTGATGACATGTGATGTGCCAGCTTCCTGCTCTTGACAGTCTTGTGCATAGAGAAACCCTCAACCAAACAAACCATGGAACTTGCTGAAAAATTGTCACAAATACAGGTTGATGCTTGTGCTAAATAGATAAAAGTAAAATGCAAAAAACCAGACTGCTCTAACAGCAGTGTACTTACACAACAGATGTAAGTTTGGGAGTTTTGGTTCTTTAGTAAAACCACCATTTGCCTCATTCAAAATACTGCTCTGTCTCATCTGTCTTGGTGCTTCTAAATCATAAAGAGAAATTGTGTTTGCAATATAAATGCATTAAAACTTATTCTAACTTATCAAAAACTCAAAGCAGGAAGAACCTAGCTGTGTTTATGGATTTCTGTCTTTGGTTGCTTTGAATTACTTGACTGTGAGAATAAGAGATTTATGCCAATTGATGCTTTAATGGGAGTAAAAATACTTGCTCTGGAATGCTGCAGTTGTATTTGTGCTATTGAGCAAAATGTAAATTGGGAGCTAGGCAGGCTTCAGGAAAAGCAGCTTCTGTTAGTGTTAAGTGAGTACCCTTTGAGCTGGCATATCTAGAAGATAAAACTATAAAAATTCTATAACAATTCTATTCTGCAAGAATTTTGGAGGGCAATTTTTTAGTCAACAAAAGGTTTCTCCTAATATATGAACTAGGTACTGAGACTAGAAAGAGACTATATTGTTTAACTTTTTTGGCTTGCCTAAATATGGAAGGATACTCTTGAAAAGGCATTTTGGAAACGAAACCTTATTATGCTGTGCAGTTACAGTGTTTTGTAGTTGTGTTATGTGGTTCTAAATAGCCTGCTCCCATACATCTTCATTTTTCTTACTGGAAGGTATTGGATTTTAGTTGTAACAATTCAAAATATATTTTTAAGCTAGGGCTACTAAGGCAGCTGGGAATGAAGGTATTGGGAGTACTGGACAGAATAGTGAGTAGTGAGGCATGAGTTGGTATAGGCTTTTACAGCAACATCTCTACGAGTATGGCCAGCTCTAAAATTCTTGTCAGGTGGTGGTACTCTGCAGTTACCAAAACTGTCTGGTTCTGTCTCTTCTGCCTTCCCAAGCCTTACACAGTGCAGCCTGTTGAATGGACAGGTAATATTTAGGAAGCTGCGTGTTGGTTTGTAGTCAGTGATCTTTTTGGCTGCTCAGATACCTGATTTAGCCATAAGGGTGTTTATGGAGCTGGGATTAATCCCTTTGTCAGCAGCAGCTGACTGTGAGTCCAAGTTGAATCATCTCCCTTAGCAAAGTCATGTGCAGATTGGGAAAGGGGGGCTACAAAGAAATGAGTTACAACCCAGACTGGAGGACAAGAAGCATGGGGCCTATGTGTGGGTGTGGGGTTTTTTAAGAGAACTCTGATCTCAAAAGCCTGGGAATCACAGACTCATCTACTCTTAAAGTTTTGTGGGACTATTTCATCTACTGTGACTTAATAGAAGAAAAATCACTCAACCTAGGCATGATTGATGGCTTTTTAAATGAAGGTTAATGCCGGATTCTTTCTGTAATACAATAGCTGTACTGAGGGTTGTGTTGTTTACATGTGACAATGAACATGGGTTTTAAAACATGAATGTAAATATCTCAATAAAAGTTCTTGTCCCTTTTAGTAATGTAAAAATGCTGTCAAAAGAAAACTAGAAAAGTCTTGCTTAGGAGCAAAATGGATTGTCTGTTTTTTGTAGATATTGTTTTATAAATTAAAGCTATGTAAATCCTTCCTGAACAAACTGATTTTGAAATTGAATGTTAAAATAGTTTCACTTTTTAAAGCAGTTTCTTTTCCTCAAGAACAAAAAAAATTTCCTTGTTTCACATCTAATACAACTTCAAAATTGGGAAAATTCTCAGTTGCTCTGGATAACATTTTTCTTCCTACTGCTTGCAGTATTGTCTAGTTTCTTATGGGAGCCCTTATGTGCAGTATTGTAACTTAATTGATTGAAAGACTTGCTAATTTTAAATAATTTCTGTTCACACCACTACTCCTGCCCTTTGCTTGTATAACTGGTATGGGGAAGTAATTTGTCATTGATTCCAGTGTCTTCCAAAGTTGTGTTCTCTTTCGAAAAAAATCTATGGACGGGTTTGATATTGGCAGGATATAGATGACAGGTAGAAATTTGTGATTAGTCTCACAAGTAGTTTACTGTTTTGATTGTTAGGTCCAGCCTCCAAATGCTGGTCATCTGCTCTTGGCTTAGCTACAAATCACATTCTTTGTGCTTTGAACAAGAATTACTTGGTGCAAATGTAATGGAGTTCACAAGTACTTTGTTTTACTTTAGGTAATTTTTAGCTAGCTGACATTTCAGACTGCAGCAAGAACCAGGGGAAGGCATATTTCATTTTTCCTTCTTACACTGAATGCTACATTGTTTTGTTTTGTCAAAAATCACGAGATGGGGAGAGGTCCAGTTCCGTGTAATATTGGCCAGGTTTTTCCTTTACCCAGGGAAGGCTCAGAGGAGCTTGCCTGCTTTGTGTTCCATCAGTCTGTGACACTGTGTGGCGCCCTTGTTCAAATAACAGCGCTTCTGTTTTGCTTTCTGTAAACTGTCAGTGAGGGCTTGACATGTTTTCCAAAATAGGAAGTGTTCCTAAATGAACTAATTGGAAAAATTCTCAAGGTTTATTGAGAAACTCAATATTTAAATTCAAGCCAGCTCATGCAGATAGACATTCTGGAAAGGGTGTTTGCTTGATATCTATTCTCAAGCTTTTGTTTGAGCAGGTATGGATGATTTTCTTTCGTGATGTGGGTGCATCCTTTTCCAGACAACTGAAGATAAACAGCAATCACTAAGGAAAACCTGCAGTATTCTGCATTTCTATGCAAAAATTAACACCTTGGTGGTTTTAGACCTTTGGTGCAGGCTGAAGTAAGAAGCCAAGTGAATGGAAGGATGGTCAATAGGGATCTGCCAGTAGGTCTGAGAAATTCTTTGCTCACATAAATCTGATTCTTATTTCTCTAAGGGGTTTGTGTGAAGGGGAAGCTGTTGCATATATCTGAGGAAGTGGCACAGCAGAATTGGCACAGGACAAATTCTTCAGGACATGCTTGGAACCACCTGTCTTAGTTCATACCTGACCTGCTTCAGCCACTGTCTAGCTTCTGTTGGTCTTCCTTGTGCTGTGCAAAAGTGACTTTACATAATGTAAGTCACAAAACTGCATCACTCTGAACCAGCTATTTATGACAATCATCCCACACAAATGATACTGCACTTAACGAGTGCAGCTTCAGCTTTGCTTCAGAGAGACTTTTGTCTTGTGGGGCCTTAGAAATCACTTGGCTTTAATGATGAATTACAGTTTTGCATGGAATCTCTACTGACATTTGAAAAGATGATTTGCCACCTTGTATTTTTGTTCTGGTTGATACAGGATGCAGGAAAGCTCCGTGGCTGTAGCACTCAGATGATGAACATTCCTACTTTCCAGAAGCACAAAACTTTTCAGTCTTTCCTTTAAACTACTTTGACTAGTATTGTAATGGTAGTTGCTCCCTTTTCCATGTTATTTAAGTTTAATAGTACAGGTTGTTGGGGGAGCAGAGGATGAGTGTCCATAGCCATCTGCTGCTGTTACAAAAACTGTTTGTGATTACTTCATATTACTCACCTACTCTCATTTCTTGGTGTATCCTTAAGAATTGAGGCTGAAGCCTTGTGCTCTCACAACCAGCAAATAACAGAAGAAGCATAAGGAAAAAACCCACCATAAAAGAGCAACAAACAACAGGATAGACATAGTGGAAGTCTACTATAATAAAATTTATTTGTTTTTATTTACTATTCCACTCTCCAGGTAACCATTTCTGACAAGTCCTAAAATTTGAAATTATTACCCACATCAGACTGGGAGCCACCAAATGTTTAGAGGCTACAAATCAGTCAATTACTACCATCGTGCCTCAGTATGAGGTAGTAACTTCAGTTTCCTGCTTTGAAAAGAATACCAGAGAAAAATTAAAGCTTTTTTTTTTTTTTTTTGCTGGTGCATAATTTGAGTCAGCTATACCAGAATAACACAACCTGAGCTTTATCTGTTTAGTGTTGCAAATGAGGCTAAAACCTAGTGAAGTGAAGCTGTTCTACTGATTTGAGTATAATGGTGTAGTGTGCACTGAGCCACTTTTTCTCTCCAAGAACTATGTACTGGAAAATCTGACTTACATGTGTGTTTTTTAGGTGTGATTTAACCTGCTTTTAGGGCCCTTATCTCCTCTACCACGTGGAAAGAATTAACCTGTTTTTTGGAGGGAGCCTTAAAACTTGCTGGACAACTGTGTCCAGCAGTGGTTGCACCTGTGACTGATCTTTGTTTTCAGCTGCAGGAAAAGCCACTGGCAACTCAGTATTTCTGGTGGGAGGCTTGTCTGATTTTAGCTCCCCAGCCAACTGAAACCTAAACAGTATGGTTGTTGGGGTTTTTTCTGTTGTTGGGGTTTTTTTTGTTTTTTTTTTGTTTTTTTTTTTTTTTTTTTTGNATGTCTGGCAACCAGTTTCTTGGAAAAGCAGGGCTTTCTCAGCAAGCTGGGAGGTGAAACCATGCTCAGGAGGTCAGGCTGTTCATATTATTATGTAAGCATTGATCTGTGAGGTTGTGGGTGGGCAGGATGTTTGTGGGATGGTGAAGAGAGCAGGGTGTGAGGATGGCTACACTGTCATATGTAACATAGAAAGATGAATGGACTGTGGAGCTCTAAAAGGTGGCTAAATATTTAAATATGCTGGCTTAATTATTTTTGGTTTGTTCTGCTATCGCTTAGAAAGGAATGCTTTACATGTCATCCAAGGTAGTATAACTGGAAAACATTTTTTATATTTACATTTCTTCCTGCTCCTCTCTCACATTTTGCTTTTTATTAAGCAGAGCTTTTACAAAAAGAATGCTGGAACAGCATTTTCAGTCAAAATCAGATAGATTGGCACACTTGAATGTGAAGCAATGTCCCATGAAGTTCCATGGAGATAGGTGTTTATCTGCTCTGTGTATATAGCAACAACATATTTCTGATTGTGAGAACAGGTATGCACATGTCTTCATAGTTGTATATACACTGCGTTTATGGCCTTAGGTAACTTTCCACTGCTTTTAACAAAATCCAGGGATTTGATTTGTGTGTATGTGGCAGTTGGTCAAATCTGAAAGTCTGTTAAAGTCCATTGCATTATGCAAAGGGCGAAATAGCCCATGAAACAGAGTAGCAAAACAAGCATTATGATCCAGAAAAAGTATGTGGAAGAAAGTCTTCTTAGATTTATCTGTTTTGAGTGGTTAATTTTTACTTCCATGCCTTTACAGCTGTTAAAGCACCTTTTTCCCCAGCTTTGCCATTCTCATCCTCAGAGCTGCAAAAATAAACAAACAAAGCCATTGCATTTTAAGTCTTTCTTTCTATTTCTGAAGCAAAATCTCCTTATTTAGAAAAATGAAGAATACACATACCTCCAGTGGTTAATCCAGCAGAATAAGCATTGTTTTAGTGTTACAGAAAGAAATCAGTAGAAGGTGTTAGTTCTGGTAATTTTGCAATATAGTGAGTATATTAAGAAATTACTCTATAATTACTATTTAAAAACTACCACAGCCATCTTCTGTTTTGTCTCTGTTACCTTCACTAACACGTTACACAGAGTTGGTTTTGCCCTTGACAGGATGCTGACAGATTAAAAGGATGCATGAATAATTAAACAAACTTTGTTTAAACTGAACTCCTCAGTGGGAGCTATAACTGTTTGGAAACCTTTTCCTTTTCTGTGATGCTCAGAGAAAACTTTCCTCTCTTGCTGATGTTGTGAGTCAGAATGGGAGTTAGTCATGTTCCTGATTTGATCTGATGCAGAAGAGTACCTGTATAAACATTAGTGTGGCCATTGTCTGTAACTGGGTATAACGTGGGTAAGTTTGAAAGGGACAGCACAAGGCCAATGATTTCATGGTAAGGTTATTTTTAGAACAGCAATATAATGCTGTTGTTTGATATGTAAAAGCCTCCCCCCAGCACATTGTTGATCTGAGAATGCAATGGGAATAATCTCCATTACTCTGACCTGTTAGTTTGAAAAGTCACCAAAAATAGCATGTCTTATTCCTGCACCCTGCATGTGTCTCTCTGCTGAGGCATGAGGGGTCAAAGCAGCTGTTTACTTGATTTACACATGTCAGCAAGTGTCCAACTCAAGTTATGTTTTGAATGCTGAAGTTCATGCAAATCATAGAGGCATCTGAGTGTAACTTTATATCATAGAGCCACTGATATTAACCTTAGCTCTTACAACGACACTGTGTACTTTTTACAGGCTGAGGAATTCTGAAGGATTCAAGCCCTGGTCATGGTTTGAGAACAGTCAGTTTGATTCCTCACTAATAGCTCATAGTCTGTTTTTGTCTTGCTCTAGACATTACAGAAACAGATGGTGTGCATGAATCTTCATTAAAAAGGATTTTAATATTTTACTTTCTTCAACACAAATGGATCTGTCACCATTGTGTTTTTTGAAGGTTGCAAAGCTTCCAGTGCTAGAAAAAAATAGCTCATCTAGACTAGCTAGCTGCCAAAAGCCTTGGACCTTCGTGTCCCATGAGAGCCTGTTTTACACTGTCAGTAGGTTTTGCTGCTTATTCAGCTTTAGTTTTGCATTTCCTTATTCATTTCACTATGTCTAGCCTTTGTTCCCGCCCAAGTAATTTTCATTTCCCTAATGAGTATTGCATCTTCAAAACATCTGCACTTGAATTAATTTACCTGAAATTTAAAAAAGAAAATAAGCTCTAATAATGCAAATCTGGGTGTACCAATTATAGCATTGTCATCCTTTTCTCTGCATGGTTTTTCTGAGGGCACATAGTTTGGCTTATTGGTGGGGGAAAGAAAACTGCTTCTATATGGAGAGAGGTATGTCCTACATCTTTGTGAGATTGTGGGCATGAAAAGCTCTTAATTTAATCTGATATGTCTCTATATAGATTGACACATGGAACAATGCCTCTGCTTCCTTGTCCTTGGCCATTGCTAACTAATTCAGTAACTTGTTCTGAAGGTTCATTTCTTTCCTGAAGAAAAATTGTTACATAAGAGGCCATCATTCTGGTCTGTCCTGTGCTTCTTTGCTTTTCATTGTCTTTGAGTCCTCACTGCTTGTTTAATGTTTAAATGCTGCAAGTGCTTCCCAAAGCTTTAGTTTCCGAGAGGGTTAGTTTTCTGTTTACTGTTTGTTGTTTCAGTAATGAAAGATGAGCTACCAAAAATACCTGACTCCACTCTTTTCTCTAGTGGTGTTTAGGGCGAACCTGCTCGCATGGGCATCAATGGCTGCTTTGAAAACAATATATTTCTCTAAGAAACAGTTCTTTATAAATCATTGTTCCAGATCGAGCGGCTTTCCTGGTTTTGTTTCCCTTTTAGAAGTCTCAGTAGGATTATAGGCTGCTTGGGAAAGATTGAGTCACTTCCTGGCTTTTTCCACTGATCAAAAATGTCCCGGGGAGTGGCAATAAATAAGTGGAGGGCTAAAGAAGAATATGGCTTAGTTCCAAATTCTACTAGGCACGAAGATACTCACTTGGAGACAGTGCTGACTGGGGGAATTTTTGAGGCAATTGCCAAACTGCTTGTAATTTAGCTGGGATCGATTTTTCCCAATTGGCCATTTGCTTATTGGTAGAATAGTTGTACATAAATGGCTGAGAACAAATACAGATTTACGGGACAGATTCTCAAATACCTTTGCTCTATTTGCACTTAGTCCTCTTTCCTGAAAGTCAGTATTTGTTTTCCACTAACCTCAAATGAGAGAGAACGAGATTGTTTGGGAAGTGAAAATGAAGGGAAAGGGAAAAATGTAGAAATTTCAGATGCTTCTCCTGGGATACAAAAATAAGCGGGGTTGGTATGGACAGAGGTGCTCAGCTGACAATCCCATGGCCTCTACATGGCCCGTCTAAATGGTGCTGCCAGCTTGTCATTACTGCTTGGACAAATCTTTCCCAGGACACGTTCAGAAGCACCCACTCAGCAGGCTGTAGGATGGATGACCTGTTGAGGTAGAAACCTGCTGGTGGGTGGGTGAGTGTCCCTTCTCCATTGTCCTGTACTTATGTGATGGGAGAATTAAGGGACCACCTCCAAAATATAATGGGCTGGAGCAGCTTCTAGAGTGGTTTATCTTGCCTGTACTAACTACTTCTGCTTCCAGTTGCTGGCATAAGAACTGCTGGCGGCAGGCCTTGGTAGTGGAGGACACAGGGAAGGACACAGATGGCAGGATGGGTGCTAGAGGAAAGCAAAAGTCTTCTCAAGTAATGGAGAAGTGTAGTGACCTTATTGATCAGAAAGGATGGGCAGCACTGCTGGAGAATTTTTGAATGTTGTGTGCGTGTCTCCATGATGTTGATACTCCTAAAAGCTGAGAGCCTTGCTTGCTGAAAAGCTTTTACCAATAAGCCCCTACTGATGCAAAAATACTTGAAAGTTCTTGCATGATCCACCGATCATCTCCTCTCCTGGCTTTACATGTAGTGTAAAGAATTTCTGGGCTGTCAATAAAGCTTTAGGTAGGGCCCAAACTTGCATTTTTGCTGCAAATTGTCTGGAGGGGAGAGAATGTGGGATCAGGACCCCTGATCTTCCTGTAATTCAACCACAGTGTTCTTTCCTTCGAGTGGAATGTGACTACTGTCTGAAATCTGCTGCTCTGTAACTATACTTAAATGGAGTTTAATTGTATGCTTTAAAGTGCAACATAATCATAGAGAAGAATTTTCTATGTTTCGGGAAGATTTTGCTCTTGCTTTCAAATTTTTATTATAAAACTTTATAGTAAGAAATAGATACTGTATGTGCTAAAGGAATATAAAAAGTATTTAAAAATAACTCTGTGGACTATTGGACTAATTGTGTGTAGTAATGAAAACTGTTTCATTATTTCCAGAAGCTATAAAAACGTCTAACTTTGGTTAATGAAAACATGTTAAAACTTGCATAAACGTTATCAAGACAATGTTGGCAATGTTGGTTCCTTATAAATACAAAGTAAAGCTGGTTATTAAGCAGCCTTTCTTGTTTAATGGGTAACTTGGATGATCTAGGAAGTAGATGAGTGCAGACAGGCAGAAAAACATGCCACTGAGGGAGGAGGAGGTGTTAGGTAGCAGTGCTGTTAGTTACCTGCAAGAAATGAGAACTAATTTTGCTAATTTTGGTAGCATTAATGGAACTTGAAAGAGAACCATTTTTAATCTTTGAAGTTTACAGGAATGGCATTTCTGCGATTATTTTCCAAATTTTGATATGGTAACTAGTGCATTGCTAAAGACAAAATAATTCAAACAGATCCAAAATGTAGATTGGTGTTTGTTAACAAACAAGAGCAAAGAAATTATTATTAATAGCATATTAGTCTGAAACAATCCAAACAGTATAAGAAGTGACACAGTTGCCAGCAGATCAGAGCAATATCAATTTGCTACATGAGCAAACAGCAGTGACATGATTTTCCTTTTCTGTTACCTGTTAGCGAGGGGTCTTCTGTACCATCTCCAGACATCTGGCTGTGAAGGTGAGTATGGTGTGTTGGTGAGTTTAAGCATTCCTCTTGTTCTTGGAGGGAGATGGAATTTTTGTGGGGTACCTTGTTCAGCCTTTCACCCAGACTGCTCACAGGGTTTGTCTGTTGGGCTTCTGTGGTTTTCCTGTTTGGTGGCTGATAAACTTGGCTATAATGGCCTATGGGATGATATGCTGGTTTCTCAGATTTGCTGTCATCTTCATCATCGTCGTCAATGATAACTAGTTCTGCACGGATAACCCCATCGTATCGGGACAGCTCCTGGTTTGCTTCTGCGCTGTCGTCATCAACACGCTGATAACCCATGAAAACCATTGTGACAGGTTCAGATTCATCCACGTAACAAGGGACAGCCTGGACAATGTTGTATCGAACATCTTCCTCATCTTGAGGTGCAGGGGATGCTTCATTAGGATGACAGGGATTTAAAAACCTTGTCTCACTATGTCTTTCCCCTGTATTCTGGTTAGGTTTTAATTCCTCATGTGCAGAATTTCTTTCTTCATTATGAATCATTCCATTCTCAGGATTAGTGTGCACTTTCTTCTCTGTATGGGAAGTTACTGGAGAGGGAGACTTTGGTTGTATTACCTTTGGAAGATCAAGGCCATTCTCTTTATTTTGCTGCATAAAGGGCTCTGTTCTGGAGGAGAACTCTGACTGATGATTGCTAAACCCATTCATCTCTCTTTTTTCAGTGCCTTCCGGATTTGGTCCTGGGACTAATTTATCTTTCTGAGGAGTAACTGGCCTGCAGAATTTGTTTGCAAAGACAGGTTCATGGTACTCTGTGGGAGATTGAGCATTTTTTTCAGTTGCCTGCCGTAGCAGGTCTTCTACTTCAACAGGAGCAAGTTCATCCATCCCATTTTGTGTTGTGCTCCCATTTGAGGACACTGCATAGACTGACTTTCTGCCATCATCATAGACTTTAATTCCTGACTCTTTAAATTCCTTTGAGGGAAGAGGTATTGTTGATAACACAGTATTTTCACCTGTCTTCATGTCTTTTTCAACCTTAATTTCCATGGCAAACAATGCTGTTGAAAGAAACGAGTGCTTAAACTGCTAATGCAATAGCCGCAAGAAATACAGTTCCGACAGTGATAGAGAACAGCTGTCAGAATGAATTATTAAATATGTGAAATTATCACATATACAACCAATGTATTAGATTCTCATTTTCAATATCCCCTTTTATCTTGTGGAAAAACAGAATGAAAATATGTGAGGAAAGTCAGCTGCTGAGCAGACAGTTTTCATTACAGGATAGACTGAGAAATCCAGATTTAACCTTGGCCTCAGGCATTATGCTGGGCAGTAGCAGCTGAAGAGCTCAATGTACTGTGATGCCAGAGAGTCTTGGGCATGCTGAAGGGTTAGGAGGCTTTGTAGTAGTTGGGAAATAACCAGAATACTGCTGGCTGCCCAACAGCTGTAAGTGCAGATAGAAAATGTGAAATGAATGATATGAAGGCAGTCTGTACTGAGTTATGACAGGCAGAGGAATGAAGGGCTGGAAAGAAGTGTCAGTGGTGAGAGGAGTTACTCTCAGTGGCATATACCTCACACCACTGTCTCACCTCCCAGTTTTGATGACCTGACCGGTAACACAGCTTAAATGAGAACAAATGTCTCATAGCTGTAATGTCTATTCTTTGCTTAAAGTGTATTAGATTCAATGTAGAGGAAGCTTTTGTACATATTGACATCTTCTGGAGTTACTAATAAGCTGTACCTTTTCTCTTTTCTTCGTCATCCATGTCAGCATGAGCTGTACTTCTCAGTGCAGAAGGTCTGAAATACTTGGGAAGGTCAGGGATGCTGGCATATATGTAGTCTGCTGCCTCTGAGTAAAAAGATCCACAGATCCACAAAGCGTTAGTATGTATTAACTTACTTCTGCAAGAACCCTTTAAAAAATATTCTTTTGACTAAACGTACCTTTTTCAAATCCAGCTTTTTCAGTCTTCACAGACTAGGTGGGAAAGAGAACCATTAACAATAAATGTGATAGTTACTTTTAAGTAACAGACTGTTAACTAGACAGTGCTTTGGTTTCCCTGATAGTTTTAAGCTTTTGTGTGCACAGCTTCATACAGAGAAGGGGCCAAAAGTGAAATGTGCTCAGTTGGAACATGGCGAGTGAGAAAGTGACATTTCTGTGGTCTTTTGCCAGTATGATTCCAAGTCACGCAGGGAAGGACAAAAATATTATGAAGTGTTAAAACAGTGACTTAGCCTCCCACTGTGGCCCAACGTGGTTGGTGTCAAAGATTTTTTTAAAGGTCCTGCTTTCACTTTCCAGTTTTATTTATCTCCCTGTGTATCTTCAGAGAATGTGTGTATGTAAGAACAGCTGGAGAACCAAAGTTTAGTTTCCTTACTGTATTTTTTGAGACTGTTTAATATGATTTAAAAATATTAAAATTACCTTTTGACAAAGGCTAACAGCTGATTACATTAAGATGCATCATAATCTCTGTCAGGGACTTGGTGGAGAGCATGATGCAGTTTAGCTGGGCACATCACCTGAAGGAGTATGAGTGGACCACCCTCAGAGCCTGGTCTGTACCTGGTGTGTCTGTCCCTGGCTGAGATGCAAACTTGCTGGGTGTCAGTGGCAGTGCTGTTTTTAGAGTTGTGCTCTAGATGAGTTAGGATAGGAATTGCTCCCCCACTCCATAAATAAGCAAATGGAGGCATGTGGGCACTTAAACATGTAACCTCTTGACCTCTCTCCTGTTTGAACTGCTCTCACTTCAGACAAAAGCTCATGACCATTCATGGCATCCAGCTACTTCCCCTTTCCCTGGATATGATAATGATTGAATAATAAATTCTGTTTCTGGAATAATACAGCACTAACCTTTATTATGTCTTCTGTTGTTTTCTCAACAGACTTCAGTTTCTTTAAAATTGCTTCTTCCTTAGCTGAGACTTCCATTTCTTGTCTTTCCAGAGCCTCAATTTCCTTCTCCAGTCTGCAATCACAGTTGCATTTGATTTAATACCAGGCAGAGGACAACATTGTAGAGTTGATGCATTGGGAATATGGACATTAGTAGGGCTGGTTCTACTTACCTTGACAAACATTGCTCTTATATGAGATCAACTTATAATTTTACAAGTGTGAAATAGTATTTTCATTTAAAAAGAAAAAAGCCCAACAACAAGGAAAGCCTTCCACATGTAAACACAAACTATTTTGTCAGTTAGGACGTGACTGATGGATTAACTATTTTCTTTTAAAAACCTTTGTTATTATGTGAAAGGAATGTTGAGGCTCAGGAGTCAAAACTTTCTTTGGGCTATCGACACTTGCTGTAGGTTTGTGTGTTACAGCTCCCATCCCTGCCCTTCTTGTGTGTTAAGTCTATGTTGTATGGTTTCTCTCATGATTAAGGTATCTCTTTTCCTGATCAGAGGTTTAATTTTCTTAGTGCATGACAAACACTTCTAGGCAGAAAGGTACAAGATAAAAAAAGATGAATCTCTGTGTTGGAGAGGGAGAAAGCTATTCCTGGTTGTCTGGGTATAAAGCACACTGCTAAAGTAAAATATGTTGGTCAAATTTTTTCTCAGCTGAGTAAGGCAGTGACTTAAGCAGGTGTCCTCTTTCCTATTTTTGATTGTTTCTAGTCAAGACTACTCTTTTCTGCATAAGTGCGTATTTGTTGGGTTTTAGATGGAATTTGCCTTATTAGCTGAGTAGTTGGGAAGTCAATTTTCCATGAAGATCTAGAGTCCAGCTCCAGATTTAACTCTGAAGTGGAACTCTAACTGAATGTCTTATTCTGTAGATTAATGCTGTATAGCTTTAGTCTCCTGGTTCTTTTTAAAAGAACTTCTTTGAACTTTATGAAAGAAAAAAAGGAAATTTCAAAAGCTTCTGTATTTGAGTGAGATATGCCTACTTTTTTCTATTTTTTTAATCCATGCTGGAAATAAATGACAGGACCTAAGCATCTACAATTTATACAACTTTTTGCTGAGAGCAGTCAGAATAGTTACAACTAGAGGATCTGAGACAAAGTTACAGACAGGTTTATAGAAGTGTTGGGCTATAACCACGAGGGAAAGAAGTGCTGTATTTTTGTATTTTGACTTCTTTACTGTGTGCTAGGATTCACAATATTACACAAAGTCACCATGAATGATTAAAGTCTGCCATCCCTTTAAAGTAATCAGACTAGAAAAGCTGAATGCAGGTTGACAGGTAAGAATTATTGATTACCTTCTGAGTGGCTGAGGAATCTGAATTACCATTATGGCTCTTGCCCTAGTTAAACTGATATGTAGAGCTACACTAACAGGGTGCTATGTGGACTTTTATCTGTTGCTGACAATGTCCTCTTTTTTGATATACAAAGGTATCACAGACCTCAGAATGGATATGTGGAAAAAAAAAACCTCATCAGGATGAAAGTAAAGCTAAAAAAATATTTAAAAGCTTCTCACACTTTGGACCTGAGCGCTGCAAGATGGCTTAGAACCCTGATCAATGGTACTGATTAGAGTGCTAAAATTTGAAAACATTTCCAAGGGGGATTTTTGGAGCTATAAAAGAAAGTACTGACTATGTGCCATATTTTAGCACTTCTTATGGAACAGTCTTTGTTTAATATATTGAGATGTTTTATTTTTAGATGAGACTTGATTGCAATATTATCATAACTTGAAAATCATTAAAAACTCACAGAAGCATAATGAGATGAAAAATCATTAATTTATACCGTGGATTTATTTCAGTCTTGGCTCTAAACACTTCTAGACACACAGGTGTAAGAATAGAAGGAAAAATTATGGAGATACCTGAAAAAGGGAGGTGGGAAAAAAGAGAAAACAAAACCCCAAATAAATCAAAGATTATAACCAACATGTGTTCACCTGGCTGATCAAGAAACAAATTACAGTTGTATAGGTTCTTACAGCCATACCAACACCCACTTTATATGGTAATTAAGAGATCTAATTCAATGCTCAGTGGGTTTAGAGAGAAATTCTCATACCCATTTAATGGGAATTGCATCTAGACTCTTAAGTATCTCTTTTGCATTTATACTTGCCAAAACAGATTTTATGGTCCAATTTCAGAGCATATTGTGAGTGTGCATACTGGAACTTGTGGAAAGAAAACTTCTAAGAGATGCAATTTGTAATGTTCAAAGAAATTGAAGCCCTTATAACATCGTGCATTTGAAAAGTTAGGCCAGGATCTTTCTGGTGTGTTTAAATGTTTAGAAACTTCTAAGTCAATGACATTTTAATGAGGTTATATCACAGTTTGTCTTGAAAGGGTCTAGCACTATTCTAGCAATTTTACAACCTTTTGTACAGCACTGAATTTTTTTGGAGAGAAATGGAAGTATGACATAATTACTGTATTATATTAATCCTTTGAATATTTGTCCTTTTTTCAAGTAGCACTGATTATTTAAGAGAGGAAAATAATTAGCATAGAGGTGTGGATGAGAGAAGAAACCTTTGAAGTCAAGACACTAAATGAAAGGTTTCTCTGCCAAAGTAGCAGCTGAATTAAGAAAATCTATGGAGATTGACTGGGTGCTGCTGGCCACCAGCTGATCTACTGGAGTTGGCATCACTGCCACTCCAGAAAAAAAAAAAAATAAATGGCTTGAGAATGAAAAGCAGATAGGAAGATACCACTCTAAGGAATTCCAGACTGGGGGGAAAAGGCAGTTTAGCAAGTCCTCACATGTTTTGAGGTGAGTCAAATGCTTTAGCAGCTCTGTAGTATTGCCTGAGTCTGCTTTCACGAATCACATCACATATTCATTACATACACATCATGATTTCATTACATCACCATGCAGTGGAATAGACCTTAGTTGTTTTGCCTTTTTAAATATGTTGTTTAGCAACTAATTCCATCAAGAATGAGTGTTATTAGCTGAAGATTAAGTGAGAAAACAGGACTCTTAATTCTTCATTCAGCTTGTACCCTGACCAAGGATGTGCTCGCTTGGTTCACTGAAGCTTCTGACATGTAAAGAGGGTAAATAGGACAGATAATGTAAATGCAATTTTCGGTCTGTTACCAAAGCACTCAGCCATTGTCTCCAAGGTGGGTCGGACTGCTTGCTATTCACTGTTTTATCATTGATAAAAAGAATGGAATTTCTCCCTTTTATAAGAAAATTCCTCAAATCTGAACTTATTAGCAGACGTACACCAGCTCAATTTGACACCCAAGTAAAGAATGTTTCAAAACAGAGGTTCCATTTTGGAAGGTGATGGCAAGGCCCATGCTCCTACTGTAAATAATCTTCTAAGAATTGCAACTGTCCTCTCAGCAGAAAGAAAAAAGGCTTGTCAAAGGTAATCAAAAAAGTCTTTAAAGTGATAGTTTTTTAACTGACGATAAAACACACACAGAATAATCAACCAAGTCAACTGAATATCTCCAAATCAAGTGAGTTTTAATAGATGCTTAGAAGACAGAATTCTACTGAGCCTCTCAGTTTGTTATTTCTACTGTATGATGTGTCTATATGATCAGTTTAGCAATATTGGTTTACAGGGCACAGGTCAGAGGTCAGGCTGAGCTTTGGTGATATTGATGGTGTAGCAAAAGCACTGTGCAAGAACTGTATGATGCATATCTTATGTTCATTAGTGGACTTTATTCCTAGGTTTCTGTATCACTGCTGGCTGGTTTGAAACTGGCCTGGGTGTGTATAAACAAGAAGGCAATGTGGATGTTTTTCTACATACCCTTGGTAAGCAGCTATTAGGGAATGGGACGAAATTTAATTTATAGCAAAAGACATATGAATAAACCTTTCTAAATTCTTACCTCAGGCTTTGCTCATGGTCAACGGGACTTTGAATCTAATCTTTCCTCTCGCTGCTTTGAGAAGGGCTGAACTTCCAGTGGACTGAGAGGGAAATGCTTGCTCAGCACCATTTCCTTGTTGCTCCTCAGCCCATTCTAGCCCTAGATGCTGTTCTTATCTGGCACTCATACTGTCATGTGGACCCTTCTTGCATGCCTTCAAAATGACAGCCTCCTGGGATGTTTTCAGGGGATGCTGTCTACCTCCTGCCTCTGCAACAATGAATCCTACAGAGGTCTGTAAGAAGATGTTCTGTAGAGAAAAGTGCTATTGAAATCAGCATAATTATAGGACGAACTAGCACTAGGCTGCTACCTGTCAGCCAAGAGAATTATTATCTGTGTCAGAGATGGAGGAAGGAGGGAAGAGGATGGGAGATCACCAGAGAAGGTAATCTTGGTGACAGCTCTGCTGAAAGAATGTGTGTAGGAGGACAGTGGAAGAAAAGTAGAGAGGGAAATGCTATTGAATTGAAAGAGAGGAAGCCTTGAAAAAGCATGATGAAACTGTCCAGAATCTAAAGGAACAGAAACATTTCATCTTTTCTGTGGGTGCTAAGGGGTAGTACCAGTCAGTGTGCCTGGACCCAGGGAAGGAGCTAACTGTGTGCACAGCTCTGTGGTATTTGAGAAGGGCTAACTGGAGCTACTAAGCACCTGGAACCATGTCCATGGTAAATAAGTGTCTTTCATGAGACTGTCTCTGCAGTTAAATGTCAGTCCTGGGTGATAGGGAAGCACTAGGCAATGAGATCTGTAGAAACATCTCTAATGAAAGGTTAAAAAAGACCTTTGCTACAGCAGGTTTCTGGAACTAAATTGGGTACCAAACACAGAAAACTGAAGGTAAGTGTTACTGATGGGGCTAGGGAGCCTGTGCTGTTACAGTGAAAGCCAGGTGTTAAAAGCTATACCAGGACCTAGTGAAACTGAAGAACTTTCAAAATTTATTATTGTTTCGGAGTTCTGATTCAGCAATTGCTATCTCAGAGCAAGCACCATACATTGTGGCTTACACTGAATACAGCATGGAAAGGATATCTGGAATTAGAGAAATTAATACTCTGTAATATAGCTATTGTGCAATTCGTTATAATTTACACTATGGAAAATTGCATTCTGTATTCTTTAATTCTGACTAAAAAACATGACAACATTACTCTGAATGTGTTTAGCAATTGTTGACACTTTCTTCTTTCACAAAATAAGGTAGGACTTTTAAGATGGAACCATTTTAACCCAGACACAAGCACAGGGGTGCTTCCCTACCTGAAAATGTCTTGTTCCAGCTCATGGGTCCGTTGTTGGTCCTCCTGATTCTGCTTTTGCATTTCTTCTTCTTCTTTTGGAGTCATGGAACTA
Source organism: Cyanoderma ruficeps (assembly GCA_008694505.1). Taxonomy (NCBI): domain Eukaryota; kingdom Metazoa; phylum Chordata; class Aves; order Passeriformes; family Timaliidae; genus Cyanoderma; species Cyanoderma ruficeps. The sequence goes on from VZDJ01001247.1 coordinate 7,586,559, forward strand.
AAGCCATCCAAGAGCCATTTTTCTCGCAAGGCCTTTTTCTGATGGGGAAAAAGAGAGAAGTAAGTGAATGCTAAAAGTTAGGGTATTTATCCATTTCCTGTATTTGTTTTGATGCCATGGATGTGATCCACAGCACTATGATCTATCCAGCATAAGGCAACGTGACTGCAGTGAGTGACACTGGAAGAGAAATTCTGGCTAACTTCTGTATTTTGAGATTGACTTAAAAGCAAAATCTTTAGGAACAATGTCCCATTTTATTAGTTCATCCAGCAAAAATGTAGAGTATGTCAGCTGCTATCCATAACAGATTAATATCGGTAAGTGGATCCAGTGTGTGTGTCTTCAGTGAAGCAAACCAGTTGTACAACCATGCATGTAACAGACCTATGGGAAAGGCTCCAGTCAGAACCACAACAGTTTTATTTCAATAGCCCTGATTTCTGGGGTCCTGGCATTGCATAGCTTCTGGAAGAAGGTAAAAGATGAGAAGTTTCTTACAGGAGTAAGAGATCTCTAGGGGATTAGTGATGCAGTGCTTAACCCTGGAACTTAAAATGCTCTTGTGTACTTATGATAGTGAATTCACATTTCAGCTGGTGAAGATGTTTGGGGTAAGAGGGGCAGTGGAAAGGTAGAGCATGGGCAGCTGGTGCCTGGTTAGTGTTTCAGCAGACCTGCTGTGTATTTAGAGCTGCTGTGGCAGGGGCAATCCAGAGCTTAGGTATTTAGGTCCTGACCTGCTTAGTGGCTGTGGAGTTCTTTCTGTGCAGTGGTGGCTTACAAATGGGTGTGTTGCATGTGCACAGGTAAGTGTGTCTCTCTCAGCTGTGTTTTCAAATTCTGAAAAATACAGTTGTATGCACGGATTGCTACCTACAGCTCCTTGACACTGGGAAAGGTGGTACCTGAAAGTCATTAGAGCTCTCAAAAGTGCTCCTGGTGTAAAAAAAAAAAATATTCTTGGTGATAAGTTCCTATATGCAGGCTAAAACTTGTAAACCATGCCAACTTTCTTGCACTCTTTTTACTCCTTTCAGTCTAACTCAGGGGTATAAATGTAGCTGCTGCCTTGGGGAAGGAGTTGGGACTCTTTAGAAATACTCTTTCAACAGGCAAAAGAGGAGCACACATATCAAGTCTTTAATTAGCCATGAATGTCCCAGTTATAATTTACATTTCTTGAGCTGTCTAATTTCCATGTTAAGTTTTGGGTTTTTTCCCCCATACAGTTTTGTTAATTGCAGTATGTGGATGCAGATTGCATTAAATTTTGACTACTGCTGCTTGAGGCAGTGTTCCCAGCACTGGTGAGAAGGCTGCACTAACCTCAGTGTTGCTTGCAGGGGCTGTTGGAATCCCTGCCTGCATCCTGTGTTGAGTCACTTAAGCTGTTGCTTCCTACACTTTTCTATTTATTGTGTACTTTCCATGAGGTTATTACTGAGGTCCAACTGGCAGAGGAATATATATGTAGGACCTTATTGCAGTAGAAGCAATTTTCCACTTGACAGGCAGTCTCAGAAAGTGTGTCTAAAACAGGCTTGCTGAGAAGTCTGCGCACTCTATGGTGCTTTTAATTTTTTTTTTTACTTGTGGGATGTAAGAGCAATGTTTACAGTTGCCTTAGCCTGCAGGACAGTATTCTGTCTCTCTCTACACTGGATCCTAGGAAATGTTGGCAAATACAGGTTGCTTAAAACTGATGTTCTGAGCCTTGACTCCATAGAATCACTTGACAGCACTTCCTGGTAGTTCTGTTTTAGGCTCTAATGAAATAAATGCAGATGTTAAAAGGAAATTTTTACATGATCTGGTAGATGCAGGTAGCCTGATGTTGGCACAACTCTTATTGAGCACAAAATACTGTGTTCTCAAGCTGGAGGGCACATAGTTATTAATTCCCTTTCTATCAAGCTGTTTGGATTTTAATGATAAGTAGGGCTTCTATAAAAGTGAGGTTTTCATCTTGGCTGGAACAGTGTTAAGTAATATTTTCTCCAAAAATAAATTTATAATTCCTTGTGAGATTTAGAGTGGGGGTGGCACTGTGGACCTCAGGAACCGATACCATCTATTGAAATCAAGAAAAGCTTCTGTAGGTATAGGGTTAGGCCCAAGAAAACAAACTCCCTAAATACCAGCGTAACACAATAGTGTTGTTTTTGCATGTTTCTAGAGCAGTTTGCTGCCACTCCTAACTAAATGCCATGTAATCTTTTTCATTTAATTAGCCATTTTTGAAAGAATGACACATTGTGTAGTTTGGAAACAACTTTTGAATAAAAGACGGTTTCAGGTCTGTTCCATTCAGGCAGCAACACAAGCCAGTGCAGGAGCAGCTGTCTTGGGCCTGGCAGGTTTTCTTCTGCTGTCTAAAATTTCCTTCCATGACAAAGTGTCTCTAGCTCAGAACCAGGTTGTGCATGTGTTATAGCACTGACATAAAAGCACTTCCATTTTGTTAAGGGAAAGGGGTACTTGTACACTGTGATGTGATAAAACCCTGGGAAGGGCCAGAGTGCTGAAGAGTAATCACTTTGTTTTGTGGGTCATGGTCACATCAAAGGTACAGTTACAATACCCTTCAGATTCTGTGAAAGATTTACAGTGTGTACTCCAGTTATAACTCCACTACCATCCTTAACAAGGCTGGGCTAGCACTGGAAGATTCATTCTTCACTGGAAAGCAAAGGTGGTGTGAGTTTGTGGGTCTTGCTCTCCCAGGGGTGTGGCAGTTTACCTTACAATATTTTGGGGAAGGCATAAATAATTTTCACACTTTTTCACAAAAAAAAAATTGGGTTCAACACTTAACTACTGGAAGGAGGAGATGTGTGATGAGCACCTACAAGGTAGCACTAATGGAGTTCAGGCATGTCAGAAGCCTGAAAATTAATAAGCTAAACTGTAAAAGCCCTTAGAAAGTACATGCAAATCAGTGCTTACTGCACTTTTCAAACAATTCTGTCTGGTCCTTTCCCTTGTTGCTTCAGTGAGAAGATTTCCAGGTAGAAGGAAAGATTAATTGTTGGTGCATCTAGAAATACTGGATAGAATTTCCCCTGTACTCACACTAGCAGCCCCCAATGCCATTTGCAGTTCTGTGAAGCCCTGTCCACACTGGTGTGTTTGCTGGCACGCTCTGCACTTCATCTGACAGAAGTGCACATGTAGGGAATAAATGTTCCTCCTCCACTTCTACCAGATAACTAAGGTCTGTCATGATGCCTCATCTGTGTCTTTCTAGTAAGAAGTTTGCTTGGGGACAACAAACAAAGTCATTTGGAAGCCAGATCAGGGACTCCTATTTGCAAAAAAGGAAGTTAGAACTACCTTTTTTATGCAAGGAACAAAAAGCATACCAAAGAAAAGCTCCAATCAAAACACACAAACAAAACCCCCACAAAAACAAAGAATCAACCCCCCCAAAAAACCAAACAAAAAACCAAACCACAAACCAAACCAACAACCTTTTAATAAACCTGTTGCTAAGGGTTATAAATAAGAAGGACAAAATGAGGAACAGGACAGTGGTACCCATATAACAAGAACATCTCTATGGCAGTGAGATTTACTAACCTGCAATAGTTTCCTAGGGGACAGGTGTGAGTTATGTTAATAGACCATGGAGCTTTGGATTTCACCATGCACACAATTGGTATGTGTGTAAATGAGTGGAATGAGCCTGAATTGCTAGGGAAATGATCCCTCAATAAGATTTACTGCAGTGTTTAAATATTTTAGAAGTCTAAATCTGTTTTAAAGCAATTTATGCACTAGATCCTTTTGTTTTTTGACTCCATTGAATGACCCTGAAGCAAGAATGTTCATTAAGGCACAAAGCTTTTGGGGCATAAAGCAGAAGATGTTCATGTACTAATGTTGTGTTTGACGTTAGGTGCCTGTCTTGTTCCTGAGCTGGAAAAGGTAGTCTACATTTTGTGTGCTCCAATAACTAATGATATGCATGTATTTATACAGCATACGTGTGTATGTAAGTATTTATTTAAACCATATATTTGTGTGCTTGATTCTTCTGTTCCAAGTGAATAATTTCCTCAACAGATCCTTCCTTTTCCTCGTAGACATGCAGTAGGACTGATTTAAATTGAAAGCTTTTCTGTACGATTATGTACAGGCAGAGAAATCACATCCTCTGTTCTCTTCCCATGTAAAACCATTCCAGGAGTATTTTTCCAGGAGTCTTTTAGCCTCTGTAAAAACTCCATAAAATTTCCTCAGGATAAGTTCAAGGTTGGTTTTTGCTTTCTTAACTTTTAAAACTCCACTGAACCTATTAGTTTTCACTATAAACACGTACTGAGTCTGTAAAGAAACTGCCCTAGGGCTCTGTCTGCACACAGCAGTAGTGAGGATTAGCTGCTTTCTACAGCAGATCAGTTTATCCCTCTATAAAGAAGGGCAGAAGAGTCATCTGGATTTATAGACATGGAAACTTGAAATATAACTTTCAGTACTCACTGTAGCCATGTACCATGATGGAGGAGTCACATGTTTGCTCCTCAAAGGTTACAGGACTTGGAAAAGATATTCCCCTCCCTTTTAGACAAGATGCTACACAAATGGTCAAGCCTGTCCTTGGAGTAACTACCTTCCAATAAAACCTGGGCATGGCTGGGTGTTGGCTTGCCTGGCCCAGTGAACTAGTTTATCATGGCTTTTCATTTTCTTGGCTTGACACAAAAGAAAAGGGTGGATGAAACTCAGGATCTGGTGTCTGTTTTGAAGAGGCGTCTGTTTTAAATATGCTTCTCTCACATTTGCTGGAGGAGACACACCACACTCCTGGTGTTAGATTCAGTGTATCTTTCCTGAGACTGTTTATCTGCTCACATAAAAGAGTATGTAAAATACCAAGTCTTGCATATTTCTAGAAGCATAGATCTCCTCTCATTTCCCTAAATGACACATACTGCCAAAGTGCTATAAATATTTTAAGAGTAGTGGTGTTGGGTGGAAATCACTGCAATTTCGGTTCTCTACAGAAGTGGATCTTTTGGTTTCTTATACCTTTGGAATTTGTAATCCTGAGTTTACCAGGCCATATTTGAGAACAATATTTGTAACACTTATACTTTTTTTTTAAATATACAAAGGAACAGCATTATTTTACTAAAGAATAATTAAACAAGCTGACAAAAGCCTACAGTCAAATAAATAGGCTGGGTTTTTTTCTAGGAAAAAATGTAATTAGACCTCATGATTGTGCTGCGCCCTGTACCAAGTGAGGTTGCTGTTGTGGGATTAGGGAGTAAGCACACCCAGTCTGAAATGTGATCCTTAATTTTCATCTGTGAGTTTTTCCTGGTTATGATCTCATTTTATGCCATGAAAGTGATCAAGTAACATTAGCTCTCCAGTGTAATTTTTTTCAAAGAGTGATGCTTATTAAAGTCAAATGGAGTCCTGGCAAGTCTCCACAAAGCTGTGAAAATTTGACAGTAAAAGCACGAGTTAAATGCATGAAGATTTGCATTCCAAAATCCCCAACTTTTATTCACGCTGTATGACTTGAGGCTATCTTTAGTTAAATAAATCTAACGCTTTACTTACTTTTAAATGTTGATGTTTCATTTTTTCCTCTTCTACTTTTAAACGTTTCTGTGTAATTTCTTCTTGCAGTTTTCTTTTGTCCTACAAATTAAGAGCAATAAAGCTTTGTTTAGAGAAATTACTTGTTAACAAAATTATTATGTAAGTGTTTTTCAGTAGGGTGAAATCAATCCATGCAAATAAAGCTTTATTTTAAAGCTTATGTGGTGCTTAGGTAGTGCATAATTCTTTGCAGCAATAACTTAATCCTACAGAGGTATGATTTCCACCGCTTATTCTCCAAAGTACATTTCATTTTGTTAATGACCACAAAGGAAGGATGATGCAAAATAAAAATTTTTTAGTCTTGGGAAGGGTAGGGAGCAAAACCAGGAAGAAAGTACAGTTGAGCAGAATTCTACATCCAGAGTGAGACTAAAAATGGGTCCTGACCAAAATTCCTAAGGCAGCCCACACATCGTTTAGGAGAAGCAAGGGTCTGCATGGTCTACACTGAGCAGCTGTGGTACATCACAAAATGAAATGGGCTGCCAGTGAATCCAGCTCTGAGCTTAAGGATCCTGTGGCTAACAGCTGAAATAAACAGGAATAAACAAAGACTTAGAAATTTATTTTATTAGTCAAATAATGGTAAAGATGAGAAAAGATAAAGAAAATATACTTGTTCTATGTTGTTGCTGCCTCTCAATTTAAAAAAAAAGAAATTTTTGCTTGTGTGCAGGATCTAGTCATGGCTGAATATTCTGCTGAAGGAAAAACCTCATTTAGTGCTGGTCTATCCTAGTGCCATCTTAATCCTTTTTATTACAGATTAGAGAAAAAAGGAACAGTGAACAATGTCTGAATGCTGGCAACTTGAGCCTCTCCTGGTTTTGGATAGCACTGTCACATGGAGTAACCTTGTGGCTCCTCTGTGCAAGGCCAAACACTGATTTAGTATCTTGTGTCCTCAGCAGCCAGGGGAAAGATATCATGCCAAAGGAAAGTAATTTTAATTAGGTGTTTCAGTAGGCTATTGTCTTGGTCAGCCTTAATGCAATAAAATCCTGTTATTGGGCATGGCACCTTGCCATGTGCCAATCAAGAAATATTTGTAGTTGTTTCTTGATACATTTTAGGGAAGTAAAGGGAATCTGTTGTCCTGTGCAGAAATGTTTGGCTGGAGGCTAATCATTCTTTCCTTTCAATTAGAACATCATGGCTCTTTTAAAAAAGTGGTAGCTTTTTTAATAAAGAGTCTATTTTCAGACAAGTATGGTTTAGGAAGGAGTTAAGTTCTTCACACACAGAGGAAGAGCCTTGCCCTTTCAGCCCACCTGAGGAACCAGCTGTGTGTAAGGACTGGAGAAAGTCAGTAAGGAAGGGCTGGACATAAGGCTGGGAGTTGTTCTCCACCTTTTCCCTAGCATCTGGGACTTGGAAACAGGAAGAGATGTGGTGTGCTTGGCTGAATCACTTCACTGTTACTGGAAATTAGAAATTAGCAGCTGGCCACAGGCTCTAAGGACACTTTTCTGAAGGGCAGGATAAGAAGTGGAAGAAGCCACCAAGCTTTATGGGGGCTGAGGGCAGGATACAGGCTGGCCAGGCACTACTGATACTCTGCTGGGATTTAGCAGGTGAACATCAGAGTGTCACTGATCTCTCACTGTCTGCAAAGTATAGTAGTTATTTATAAACCCTTTACAATTTTTCTTTGATGGTGTTAATCTGCCTTTTTAATACTCCAAACAGAGCAGGTGGGGCTCTTTCCTCAAAATACATGCTATTTTTATCTCTGCAGTGGCTTTGTGTTTTGCCCATGCTCTTTAATACAATTAACAGAGTTACTGATTTAGGATCACTACAATAGGTAATTTTTCTGCAATGACCCTTGTGTGAGACTTTATCCAAAAGCTGCTATGCTGGATTTTTCTTAGCCAGTCCTGATTTTGAGGAGAGAGTATCTGGTCTCTGATCTTCACACTTTTCCTTACTTAGGAAATATTCCTGATCTCATGGTCTAAGTGGCCCTTAAATAACCCATCATTAGATGAGTAGTGTGACAAGAGCTTGTGTTTACAGATTATTAAAATTCTTAAGGAAAACTCTTTTTGTCTTTACTAAAGTTCTGGATTAGATTCATAGCCAGAGAACAAACTCTTACTTGGTTTATATTATTAAAAAATATTCTAAGTCAATTTGAATATTCATTTTGTACCAGTGGAGATGTAGTAAGAGTTTGGCTAGTCTTAAATGAGTACAAGTACATAAATTACTATGCAGAAAGAAATCTGAGTATAAAAGCAGAAATTAGTGCATTTTAAACTAAATGCATAATTAGGAACCTATTCAGTAAAGAAACATCTGCCTGTTTTATTCAGAGGTCCATGTTTCTTTTATGTCCAGTGTTTCTTTTACATCCAGTGTTTTTTCTCTGAAAGTTTTCTTCTTGTACCCTTTGGTGTTCTAGCATGTTTTAATTTCATGGTTGGTATTAAGTATCTATTATAAAGTTATCCAGATTAATTGGCTGAAGTAGATTGTCTTTTACATGTCTAGTCTATGTATCTATATAGTTTAGTGTAATTCCAAGAGCTAAAAAGTATGAGGAATCTTTTTGAACTTTGTGTGCCAAAATAACTTAAAAAAACCTGTTAGAATCCTTTCTACAATGCATTCTGCTATGCTTTGTCTGCACATCATGTCTTGCTTTATGAAGCTTTGACTGTACATCTAATGGAATAAGTGTTTATTCCTGGATAGCTAAAAGAACCATGATGCTATTAAACCTCGTGCTCTGCCCCTGCAGATAATCATGTTGCTGCCAGAAGTCCTTGAATCCTCTCTTACTATGCTCTTGTTAATGTGACCAGGATTTGCTTTTTATGACAGAGCATCTTCAGCAATTCCTTTCTGTAGTGCATCAATGCAAGGTAAGACTTGGTGTTAATTTTTCTCCTACTGAAACATGTGGGACTCTTTCCTGACTTCTGTGCGCAGAAATGAGTTGTGTTCTAAACTGGATCTGTCTGAAAGAAAGGGAATCACACCCACAGAGCAGTGCCTTGTGAGCTATCTTGTCTGCTAAGTCCATTAGTTTGTGTCAGTGTTCTACAGTGGTGGCAAAGACTATGGTCTTGGTACCCTGGCAAATGACACAAAGTGTCAAATTCCATGGAGCAGCTAATGTTTTAGCTAATTTATTTTCATATAATTTTCTAGGTATTAAAACCTATTAAGCATCAAAAATATTAAAGCTTTCTTATTTTAAGGTATGAAAGTTTTGCTAACAAAATGAAGGCATTTGATATTTTACTTCTAGATATACCAGCAGCAGGCAGTAGCTATATAACAAATGAAGAAGTTTCCCTTTCAGAGCCATGGGAGCATCAAAACATTTAATAACAACAACATCATGAACAAAAACAATGATCATGTTTTCCTTTTTGTTTGCTATATGGAGAAAAGATTTGCAGAAGGCTTTGGAAACTCCTACTGGCTCTGTTGCTGTCAAGGAAACAGGTATTTAACAACAGAAATCAATAAGGTTTAGTGCAGTTGTTGACTGCTCTGAGTGCCCCTTGGTATCCTGTGAGATCCTTTACAGCAAACATTAGGTAGGTGGCACTTGAAATTCCCAGGTATTTTATTTAAGCCAAACCTCGCCAGAGGAGCTTGCTATTGTAACTGCAGTCTGTTGTTTCCCTGGACAACTCCAACTGCAGGTTGTTAAGCCTGGTAACTTCACCTTATTTAGGCTACTCTGTTTCTGCAGTCAGAACACTCCATGTGTTTCAACTGAATGCTCTGGGCTGATGGAAGCAGAGAGCAAATATCTCCTTTACACATCAAGTGTAATAAATTAAGCCATAGGCAGAACCCAAGTATGATTTCCTGTTTCTTCTAGTGCAAGACACTGGAAACTGCTCCAGTTTCTTAAAACAATACTGCTCCAGTATTCATGTGGAAGCAAAGCTGCAGCTGGAGGACCCCAACCTCTGTATGTTCACAGGAGTCCTCACCAGCCAAGAGTGCTGCCCCATTCCTGCTCCTGGATCCCAGGAACACAAAACATTGTGAGGCCTGGACTTCTCTAGAGGGCCAAAGCAGCTGTTATCCTTTGAGCCCATACACTAGAGGCAAAGTCCAGGTTATGAGCCTGGTTCAGGCAACATTGCAGTTAAACAAACAAATGTACTTTAAACCCTCTGAAACATTTCAAATTACCTTATTGTGGGCTTGTGTCAGGTAAATATGATAGGTGGTCCTGTTGACTTTTATCAAGTGCCATAATTGAAACACATCCCATTAGATTCCCATAGATTCCCAGTTATGCCTTCTTTCATTTATTTTGATTCCAATAAGGTATTTTTTAATTCTCCCCACCATTTATTCTGCTAGCAGTGTTTCACAACTAATCTAACATGTTAGGAGTGTGAAAAATACCTTTGTTTCCATTATTGGTTTTTAACTAAGAGGGTGAATGATCCTTCTGGAGATGTCCTTTCATCTCAGAGGGCCAAATTTTGTTTCAGTTTATGTCTGTTTTAACTGAATAAGTTCAGTTGGAGATCAAATCAGAGGAGGATTTGGCTTCAGCCAATTTTTATAACATCAGGTTGTATTACCTTAAAAATAGTTTAGTTGTTCCTTTTATACACTAGAAATCATCACTCAGATTTCCTTTTAGAAGAGAAACTGAAAATGTTTTCTAGTGTCTCCAGCATTTTTCCTCTGAAAGCCGACAGGTAAGAATTTGCTTAATCCAAGCTTGCCCTTTTTCACTTTTCAGACAGAGATACTTATGACAGATCATTAATAATTCAGAAGTTGTATTTAATTCCACAGTGCAAATGAAAAATCTCTAATCTCACATTGTGAAATGTAAAAATTGATTTGTTCTGGAATTCTCTAGCTGCCTTTTAACCTTCAGGCAAACATTCAGTATGATGACAGTAATGTGTGTTTTAGACTGCCCAGCAGTGATTTGCACACATACTTTCACTGTTTGAATTTAATTTTAAAGCGTAATACAACCAATACAACCCATAATAAAGTCAGTACAGTCAACGTAGCTGTCTTAAAGCAATCTCTTACAAACTAGAATTATTAAGTAACAGTTTCAAGCAGACATAAAGTCTTTTCTTTTTTCTGTCCTGGGTTAAATCATTATTCAGCAAACACTCAGCAGGTCATTAATAATATTACTTCTAAGGTTTGGGTTTTTTTTCTAATAGTGAATTATAACCATGAGCACTTACTGTTATGGCCTGGAATCTTTCTTTCAGCAATTCGGCTTCCTCCATTCTAAAATCAAAAACAGACAAGTAGTGAAGGCAAACAGAATGAGACCATAAGCAAAAAAAACCTCCTGGTGGGGCGACAAAAAAAAGCTGAGGTGATTTGATCCAATTCCAGAGCAGAAAGAGGCAGAATTTTTGACTTGTCAGAAGAGTCCCTGAACAGATGAGCAGTTCAGTCCAGACAGACACATGTAATGAGGGTGTGGAGAAGAGGCAGACAAGGAGAGTGCTGGCATGAGTTGACTGACAAGTTGGAACAGTGGAGCACAAGCTCTTTTCCTTCAGGAGCTGCCAACTCTTTGTTTTAATGTGCTCGGTTTGCATGCCACTGCTCCTTTAACTGTTAAATGCCCAAAACAGACTCTTACAGGACCATAGCTGAAGTGAACTTTTATTATGTTCCTTTTTCTTTTTCCTCTCTTTTTCTATGCTTCTGGTGATAAACAGATATTTAAAACTTACTAAATTTATTTAAACTGATAAAGTTTATTATTTAGATTATTTATCTTATTTCACCATGTTTTAACCTGTTGTAGTATTAGCATTGTAGATGGCATGGAGTTTTTTTGAGATGGCTGTTTCAATTTAGTTTTGTAGATGAAATTTTTAGAAAAGCTGTATTCATAGCTGGAAGAGGTTTAGAACTGCTAACCTGAAGTAAGATAAACTTAAAGCAGTCAGGTCTTTCATTAAACACAAGTGTTAATCTGTGCAATTACTGGTCAGCTATCTGGGACTCAGGGGAAGCTTTGTCTAAGTAAGGATTTCAGGATCATCATTGCAGTGTTACTGAGATGAATTTAAAATGCTGGTGGCTCTCAGGCTGGATTTTTATTCAGCTGACTTGCTGCAGTCTTCTGCTGAAAACAGCATTCTGTGCCTTAAGGGATGGAGCACATTTTGACCTTTCCATTTACCTGAGTGAAAGTCACCCGTCCAAGATCAATCTAGGAAACCTGAAGAACAAGTGGAACTGCCTTAGTAAAATCCAGTTGTGGAAAAAATTCTAAGCAAATCAAACAGCATAAAGGTGTAATGTGAATCTGGAATCCTTTTGTTACCTTCAGTATCACGTAACTTAAGTCTTTGTAAGGACACCAGCAGAAGAGTCAGTCAGCATGTTTGGGTTTTTCCTGTTAATTCACTTACATGACACAACTCAGCAGGGTTTGGTGACGAGTTTATTTTACATGTTGCTACAGTGACTTGAAGCTTAGTGGAAAATCAAGCTGATTATTAGCAAATTCTAAGATGCTACAGAATTGAACACTTGATGGTGAAATTACAGCCTTATAATTCAATAGAAACAAATATTTAATTTCAATTTCCTCCTTTATAGTATGTCATCACTATTCTGTATACATGAGCAGATTTTACCCCCCTGCACTGGGGATTAAGGATTCATTAATGTTTTCTTTATACTCTGATCCACCCTGAGGTTTTGTTCAAACTTGCAAAGACCCAATTTTTATTCTCCAGTGAAGAGTTGATTTCTATTTTTTAAATATTAATATATGCTTTGTTTGGTCAGCACCTGAGATTTTAAAAATTATAATATTAAAGCAAATGCAAAGTTCAAAGGCAAGTATACTGAGGAGTATCAGGAGACAGATTACATGGGAGTTTAAATAAGTTTTGTTCATGGATAAGAAAATAAATTCAACCACCCCGTGAAAATAAATATATTGTTGCTGCAGAAGCCAATAGAGAGACAGTCTGTGTTTAAGCTTTCATAAGTTAGTATAGCCTGCCTTACCAAACATTGAAAAAAAACAAAATCAACTTGTTTTACCTTTGTCCTCTGTGAAGTTCATCTTAAATTTTAAGTGTGTATGTGGACTTCAGAACGTTTAAAAAATATTTAAAGAAGCAAGGGATTACATCAGAAGTAAGGATGTCTGTTTTGGGCCAGAATCTGTATTCTGAAATAAATGGGATCTACAATCAATTGGTTGGGGAATTAGATCTGTATTTCACGATCCAATTAAAGTGAATGGGTTTGCATTGCATATTCTCCTAAATTTATGCTTGAAAATTATTTAAGTGTTTTTATAAATCCTACTTGTGGATGTTATATAGTTACAGACTGAAAAAGTACTTAACGTGTCTTTCCCTAATCTAAACCAGTAAGATGAGGTAACCTGAAGAAGGTTTCTAGAATGTTGCTTCTGTTTTTAGGTGACAATTATTAAGAAAGTATTTAAAACCCACTTCAAATATTTTAAATTGCTTGAATCATATATACCCATTTGCTAGGCAGGATTTGTTGTTCAGTCAATAGGTTGTTTTCCAGTTGTCTTAATCCTATTCTAAATGGGATTTATGTTGCAGAGAAGAAATGGACCAGCTGTCATTTTGTCTGCCCAGTAAGCCTGCCTTACCAGTAGGAGTATCCATGGAGTAAAGGTTAGGGCAGTGAATCTGAGCAGCTGTGTTTTCAGTCCACAGGATTCTTGGAACAAAGATTCTCAGAACCTGCCTGCCAGGAGCATATCCAGAGGAAACTATCTACCTATTCTGCAACTTTAAGAAAATGTTTTTCTTTTGGTAGAATAGATTCTCTGAGTGATGCAGAAAATGTCTGTGTATCATATAATGAGTCATACACATTGGATTTTTTGGCTTCACTTATTTCTTTGTTCATTTCCCTTTTGCACTGTGTGCCTAATTTAGGAATAATAATGAAAATCTACAGCACAAGCTAAGAGAGAGTTCCATTATGAAGTCTTACAGAAAAGGGGGTGGTAATTTAGAAGAATGCAATACCATGAACCAGAATCTAGAAGGACCATAGAAGCACTTTCACAGCTGAAAATGCAAGTTCTGTTGTTGTTCTCTGGAGCAATGTCTGAGTCCTGGAATGGTCTTTGGGACTGTAGTGGCTTTCCCTGGCCATATTCTGCATACAATATCAGCCTCCGTTCTACTCTTGCTCATTGTACTGGGATTTCTTTTGAAGCACATAATTAGCCTAAGGTACAGTGAGATATAGATTATTGTAGTAGCAAACAATTGCCTCTGAGAAGAAACAGTGCATTAAAGGTAAGGAGAAAGAAGCTTTCACTTTTTCAAAAAGTGAGTTTGAACTGAATGGAGTTGATTAGATTGTTATCAGCTAAAAACAGCCCGTACTTTCTGGAAAGAGTGTTTACTGAGTTCATGAATTCACATTTGGTTCATCTTAACTAGTTTGATAATTTTGCTTTGTGATGAGCTGCCTTTGGTAAATGTGTTTGAAACACAAAAGGGTGTTTTGGACTCAGTACAAAAAGGAATTCTATATTCTTACAGTGAGCAAATGTACTGGCCTTGTGCATTTGTCTACATGTAGACTCTGACAGCAGGAATAGGGAGGAAATAAATTGCATTGAAAGTCTCTCAATACAAATGTTTACTGCAGCCATCCTGTCAGCTGGCCCAGAAGTCTGTTATCAGGAGTGCCTCAACTGATTGAGAGACAGACTCTTCTACACCCAGAACCATGGCTTTGCATTTTACAGGTAGAAAATAAACCAACAAGGAATAGAAATTTGAAAATCTAAACAAGGCTCGTGTTTCTCCATGAAATTATGCATTTGAAATAATTAAAAAAAGTATACATTTTAGGATCTTAGAGGAAGTTTATAAGAAAATATCTGCCAGCTCTTGGGAGGGATTAAATTTTGCTTTGAAGTAATGCCCTACTAGGCAGGTCTTTTAACATAATGAATTTCTTGTGTCCTCTCACTGAAGCAAAACAATATCCAAATATCTCAGATTTATACAGTTTAATGAAGCTAAATTCTACCTCATTTACTTGTTTGAGTAGATACACACCCTAAATCTCTGGGAGGAAAAGCCTTGGACTATTATGTTTCAGTTGGTACAACTCCCTTCCTGTTGCTATTCATAACTATAAATATATTAATTCTTTAAACTCAAACTACAAACCCCGTTATTTGTCATTATAATCAGGGGGTTTTTTTTGATTTTTAAAATCATATTTTATGGTGCATCTGTTGCTGAGGCATCTTTCAATGCTATGGAGAGGTTTTAGTATGCAGCACAGGCTTAGGTGTCCCTTCTGTGGTAGGGGTCCAACTTATGTTGATTAGATACAGTTGAATCCAGCTAAAAGTGCCACTGTGCTAAATATGGACCATCCTGCTCCTATTTTCTAAAAATACACAGTGAAATTTGTTAAAGTACACCGACTATTTTCAATCAGTTAACTGTATTTTGTGTAGCCTTTTTCATGTTCCCATCCTTGTAAGTTCTTAGCCTTGTGTATTTTATGAACCTCTGGATGTAGAAGGCTTTCCACAGCACCTTTAACACTGTTGCGTCTCATCTAAAAATCCCACTTCAGTGAATAGTTTAAGCATAATTATTGTGGTGATATCAAATGTGAGATTCCTAATAAAACGTGTTCAGGTGCCCAGATAAGTTATAGGACTGTGTTTGTTTTGTGGTGGGTTTCTTTTGGTTTTTAAATGTAAAATGAAACAAGTAAACCCCCAAAGAATCTGAAATACTCAGGATGGGTGCCTTAAACATGTTGTGGAATGCATTGCTTGCAACCTAGCATTTTCCAACTGCTGTAGATATGCAGTTCTAAGAATGGGGCAGAGTTTTAAATCCTACCCAGCCAACTGTGTGGGGAATTTTTAGCAGGGCTCTGAGAACTAGCTTTAGCTATTGCATAGTTTGGTTATGTTTTATTAAGTGAAAACAAACCACCCCATAACGAGGGCTAAATCCTGCAAAAAGTAACAAAACCCAAACAGGTACTGTGCTGTCCATAGGAAGGAAACTACATCTCATATTCTTCTGATTCTTATTTTATGATGCTCTTGGAGAACACAATGAGAACCACTGTGGTGTTCGGGCCTAAGAGACTTCAGTAAGATGGCAAAGCAGGATCAGGGCCTTGCAGACAGGTTTTTGTGAACACTTAGTGCCAGGTGTACCAGTGCCACAGTACCAAGGGCTGCAGGTGAAAGCCTTGAGAGTACAGATCATTTGTTCTAGAAGATGAGCTGAAGTAGGAATTCCTTCTGAGAAAAGCTCTTTCTGCAGCTGGACCTGGGGAGGGTGTGGTGTAGAAGAGGCAGGGACAGGACTGGAGGTGGTGAAGCCATTCAGCAGCCTGTGTGGTTACATCAGCTGGCTCCCTTCTCCTCAGGCATGGGCAGAGCTCTCACGATGCTGCTCTGAGAAGCTGCCCAACTAGTCTGTGCCTGTAGCCCTGGAGCTCAGACCTTCTGCAAGATGAGATGAACCTTATCTGATAGCTCCCAGCAGAGCAAAGTGGAATTACTGCTTTCTCCTCCCACACTTCCAGCCACATTTTCCTGTCACTTCCCTTCATCTGATTAATTTATGGAGCAATTATATTTGCTAATCTGTCAGGAAAGTAATTAAAAAGAAAATTTGAAAACAAACCTAAACCCCCAAATACATGGGTATCCACTATGTCAATGAGCTGAATAGGCTCAATAGGACATGACAGGAATAGTAATATTAGGGAGTAAGAAGAATTCTAATTCTGATCAGGGGACAAGCAGCAAGAGGAGAAAGATGCAGGAGATGTGAATTCTGGCAGCAGAGAGATGAACTGAGCCACCTTGCAGGCTTCAGGCTTACCTTACTGAGTGGTCCAGGGACCAAGAGAGACCTCATGCTGACATGTATGATAAGCATGCATGCCTAGCTATTTATCTGAAGCTTGAAACTGCTGTGAAAACATGATGACTTCAGACTCTGGCAATCCTTCCTGTGCTTCCAGATATTCAGTATCCTCTGCTGTGGGTGGGCAAAAAATATCCCACATACAATTTGTTTTGCGTAAGCCTTTCCAAGTATTAATGGAAAAAAAAAAACCCTTGATAAGATTATGCAAAACTTTATTGTTAGCAGAGGTGATAAGATTGTTTATGTCAGATGATGCATGTTGCAAATGCAGGCCTAGTTTCTTCAATGAAGACCTGTTGTTTTTTTTTGCTGAGGAGTTTGTTACTTGGAAGCAGCGACTGAGGAAAAACTCAGAGCCTGTCAGTCAGTGAGTGTGTCAATATCAGCTGTCCCGTTTGCTCCCAGTGCCAGGGAGGTCACCTCAATGACATGGTGCTCTGGCCGCCTGACGCCGGCTGTGCCAAACCGTGCAGTGCCAGCAGCTGAACTGAGGAGTCCTCGGATGCCTGTGACAGCATGTCACCAACTCTTATTTTTCAACAGATTCAAATATTTCACTGCTGCTTCACAGTAGTGATGATTAACTAGGAGCAAAAAACTTGATATAATAGCCTTTCCTTGTTTTTTGTGTAAGTTTTGTTTTAATTGTCAGGATTTCAGACCTGTTTTATAGCTACATTTTCTAATCAGAAAAATATTATTGTCCTTATTTTCACCTGACTCTGAAGTGGATCCTCTTAGTGATATTCTGCTGTTTGCTTGATATTTGCTCATGGTAAAATTTTGTGAGAAGTTTGAAGTGATATACTGTGAGGCTGAAAGGAGACATCCTGCTTCTGTCTCTATATCCCATGTCTCCACAGTTAGCGTGTCTGTCTGCTCATTCAATCTGCTCGCTGGCTGAGAACTATCCAAGCTAAAAGGTGTCTATTGCTACGCTGATGAGTCACATCATTGCCTAGGGAAGCCTGATGAGTGCCAAAATGTGGTAAAGAGAGAGGATAGAAGGTGGAACTGTGGCTACTGGAAAATGCAAAGGAGAAGGAAAGAGCAGTGGAAGAGGAGGCACAAGTAGGAAGAAAGGGGAAGTGATGGAAAACTGTTAGATAAAGTAAGCTGTTAAATGTAAATTTACCTTTACAGACTAGGTAACACAATGTGTGGAAACTTTCTTTTTTTCCTTTTCTTTCCCCCTGGAGGCTGAATAGACCTTTTAAACATTTTTGTCAGATGAAAGGTTAATATCTTTTTACCATTCGTGAATGCAAACAATAATCTGGTTGTATGAAAGAATGTTTTGGGGAGTATAAAAGTTCTTTTCTAGTCATATCTTCTTAAGATGTGAATCTACACCCAGTGACTTAAGGAGAGCCAAGCAAATCTACATGTGATGGCACTGCTTCATTAGGTATAATTTCTGAAGAGTGTCTTTGCAAATTTCTCTGCAGCCTGGCAAGTAGGACCTGTAGTTGGTTTGGAGATCCATTATGGTCTTTATAGATTTCTCACTGTCCAAATGTACTTAGAGACTGATGGCCTGCAAAGGCTGGAGTTAAATACTATTTTGATAACCTATTTTAACAAAATCTTTGAAAACTTGGAAATTCTATTGTGTACAGCCTATAGGTGAAATGACTATTTGAAAAGGGTTTGATGCATTGTGTTAATCTGGAAAAGGGGCTTGTCAGGTAATTTCTCATTTCACCAAGTATTATAATAGCCTGCTTCCAAATGGATCTAGCTGTATTGTCAGACATACAGCTGATGCAGTTACAAGACATTAAGAACTCTGTTCTTGGGGTTTGAATAAGAAATTTAATTCACATTTCTTGCTTATAATCACACTGAGTTGGACACAATGTTGGTATTTGAAAGAGAAATCAGGAACCCTCCAACCACTCTAGTTAACACCTATCATCCTCTAATTTTGTTGGTCTGTTCTCTCATTTTGGCTAATGCAGCTCAGGACTGTAATCAAAAGTTGTCATTATATCATACTGCTCAGTGTTTGTATGACAAGTTTTATATTCTGTTTCCAGTGGGCTGTCATTAATGGGAGAAGAACCAAAACGTGAGTAGCAGGCACAGCAATCTGTCCTTTCAGTGAAGGAACACCACATATCAGTGCAAGTAGTATCAATGTCTTTTCACACAGTCTACATTTCAAAAACCAATAGAAGTTAATAATGAATTTATTTATATGTGTATATTCTTTTCTGCTGAGATTCAGGAACATTCTTTATGGAAATACCCTTTCTCCAATTGTATGATATAATTGGTATGTTCATATTAATACTTGATTCTCTTAGGAGACAGCGACTTAGGTTAATATTGTTTGGAATTTATACCATAAATCTCAGTGATTGTTGCAGCGGTTTGTTGTTGATTTGTTTAATGCTGTAGCTCAGAAATGGAAAAGCTAAAGCTAGATGGATCAAAAACTTTAATAACACCAATTAGACCTCCAGCTGGAAGAGGGAGGCACATTGGGGAACCTAATGATCTGTCTGAAGGAAACGGGACCTTAAACACAGCTGAGGGATCTTAACTCTCTCTAGTTCTAAGAAATGTTGTAGTATCCTGAAGTGAATCTTTTTACAAATTTAAATGTATGGAATGTATTTCATGATTGACAGTTTCTGTTCGTATGTGTCATATTTAGAGAATTTTATGCCTTTTAAACAAATAGGCATATTTCTAATATATCTTTCTAGCCTCTCATTGATTTAATAATTCTGTAAATATTTCAATAAAATACTGACATGGTTTCAGATTTCTGTTTTGAATACTTGTTGTATCATGGTTGGTTACAATAATGCAATGAATTTGTATTTTTTTTAAGAGTAGCCCTCTACCACAACAAATTGAACAACTTCTGTAAATAAGAAATCTCTTGGGAGATGGCAGTTCTTGGCAAAGGCAGTAAGTGATTTCTAGTAACCATTTCACTTCAGGGAACTTTGGAAAAAAGCTCCTGTTACTGGGAGATCTAATCATTGGCTTTCTACAGTTAACTGAAACAATGCCATAAGATATGTGTTTGAGTTCTCATGAAGTGAAATACAGATTAGAAAAGGGGACATTTCCATACATTATGACCACAATTCCTATCTCTGATTAGGTTAGTTTTCTGTGTTCAGATAGGGACTCAGGCACTTGATGTGACAAATAGTTCTGTTGGGGGTTTTCAGAGCTGTGCGAGTGTCCTGTACTGGCACTAACGGGGTTTTCCAGAGCTGATCTAACACTGCAGCTGTGTGCTACCGTATGAAAATTAGCAATTACAATTGGCAATGGTGATAGTGGAATGGGTCTCTTTGGTGGCTCCCACTAGGGGCTTCAAAGTAACTCTTTCTCCAAATCCTTATTCCTTTGACTGCAAACCTTTCTCTTAATTGCCTTACTATTATGGTATCTTCAGCAGAACTGACTTCAGATCCTGACTTGTACTTTCTCCAAACTGAGAACGCCTGCTTTCCAAAAAAACCCCGTGAGAGCCTCAACCCCTTCCACCTCCTCCTACTTCAGCTAGACATTATCCTACTCTTCAGTGTTTCTCCTATCCTGTGTTAATCCCATAAACCCTGAGCAAATCTGCCTACCTCTGTCAGTATTTGATGAAGAAGGTCCAGGGTGACAGCCCCATGTGCACTGTCTGCACTGACAGGCTGCAAGAAACTGACCACAGCTTGAATGTCCCCATTTAATTGTCATCTACAGTCCTATTGTACAGTTACAGAATGTGTTTACAAGACATGTGACAGTTGCTGCTGGATCCACTTGCTTGCAGCCTTCCTTTTGGAGCTTTGTACATTTTAAGCAGTAACCTGCTATAACCCAGAACCAGTGATTTTCAAATAGGGACTGAATTTGCCATTCTTTTTGGTGTCATGAATCAAGAAATGTGAATATAAAGATGGTGATCTTTCACTGTCTTTTCATGAGCCAAGGCAAAATGTGAATGGATCTGTTTAAAGAAAATCGGCCCTGTTTCTGTCTGATGTTTGAATTTGGAATGTACCTTAAATCATGGTTGGTCATTTGGTAAAAATAAATACTGGGGAAAAAAATCACTTTGAACAGCCTTTTGATTTATAGACGTCCATACAAAATAGCAATTGCAACCAGCCATAGTAATAATGGAATACCGCCAAAACTGTGCTACCAAAATCCAGGTCAGCCCAGAAGAGAATGGAAGTATCTGCTTGATTTTTGTTGAAAATCCTGGAACTCATAAGCGAGTGCTCCCCATGAAGTATAAGTTGCCTATGTTTCAAAGGCTGTCTCTGTTGTAATTTGTTTCTGTTGCAATAGTCCTCTGTGCCTTATTGGTCTCCAGAACTTTGCCTTTTAACAAATTATTTCGGATGGCATGGACCCAGCAGCAGGCTAATGTACTGTAGTCATCATTAGCAAATGTGCTTTGCCCTTGAACAGTCTCCTGTGCTAATCATTTTATACCATTGCCATCCTTTTCCAGGAGTAGCTGCCCTTGCTAAAAGCAGCCTGGCCCTGTCAATCTGCCAGGGGGAGGTCCTGTCATGTGATTTAGTCCCTCTCAAAAAAAGTGTGTGTGGCTTGGCTGACTTCTCAATTCATTGCATGCTGACACTGAGTGTAGCAGGCTGACTGTCTTCACAGAGGACTACAGTTCAGCTGATTTGAGAGGTATTTTCCAACCCTGAATGACTCTGTGATCTCATCTGCTGCCTTTTCTAAATGAGCAACCAGACTGATGTCATGAGTTTACAGATGACGGCACCAGTTTTGGTGATGAGGCCTGCATATTACTAAAATGTGTATCTAGGAATGTAAAATCCATAAATATTCTTCTTACATGTGTATCTCTATAAATTAAATGCTCCTTCACTCAGAGATCTCACCACTGACAGAGTACAGTCTTTTACCACTGGTATTACATATTGTATTCCAATCATACTGGGTATTGTACAAACATTTGGGCACAGAGTGGTGCCAGTGGTGAGCTTAGAAACTAAGAAAGTGAAAGGGGTCTTCATAAAAGTCTTGGCTTTGAAACTGTGATGCCTTGGATGCACTACCCTTTCTGATAATGTTAGAGACCTTATCAATACCAGGTGAAGTGTGCTGTTAGAAAACGTGCTTGAATCATGTTATGCTATTTGAAGTATATTAATGTTTACTGTGACCAAAGCTCACATAAACCAAGCTGGAATTACTTAGCCTTCTACTCTCTTAACTTTGGCTGTAATTAGATAACTCCTTTTCTAAATCAGCTGTTTGTATTTATTCTAGGCAATAGCCTAGCTTAGGGTGTTTATGGTGTTTTTTCCTAACAATACCTTCCAGTTTGGGATAGATGCAGAACATTTCACTACCTGAAAGGCTACAAAATTTAATGGGAAGGATAGAACATAGTGTGTGGTCCCAAATATTTTGTGCAATCCCAAACACACAAAATATGAGAGTAAACTGATTTTTCTGATGAATGGTCATTGGTAGCAGGAAATTTCTCTGGGCTGTAGTACTTACGATGAGCAAGATGAGGGGAGAATCAAACCCCAGAAAGCTTATATAAGACAAGAAGAAGAAAAAATTAGGAACACATACAGGAAGCCCACTACTCTCTTTTGATTTGGTTTAATTTTGTTCGCGGTACTGTTTCATGTCAATGGCCAACTTACAGATGTACCTTAACACCTCTGGAAACATTCAAATAGATCATGCTTGAACTTCTGGAAGACATCTAATTGTAATCGGAACCTCAAGAACACATAAACCAGGATATCGTGTGGTTCAGAGGTCATGATGAACACTAGGAAAAAGTTAACTGATACATGAGAAAGTAAGTTGCTGAAGAAGCAGTTTCATGATCTATGGTTTGGCCTTTTGTCTGGCCTTCATCAGGTATATAATAACAGAGCTTGAAAGCTGTTTGATCAGCAGTTCAGCTCCCACATTAGGAATGAGGCAGGGCTTGCTCAGCTGATACCTCATTCTGACAAAGAAATTGAGTTAGAGGAGGGACATAGAGCAGGTGTTGGTGTGGTGTCAGTGAAAACAGTAGTAGAGTAAATTTCTATGAACCACTGTTTGCAGGAGAAGTAAGAGCATGGACAGGTTAACCAACAGCACATCTAGTATTACTTGTTCAGCTGCAGCAAAGGAAGTACTTTCAAAAAAGGAAACACAGAAACTGGCGTTCCTGCCGGGATGAACCTGCTGGGGCTTGTAGAGCGTGGCTGTCGGTGGTGGGTGGGGAGATTCTAGACATGTTCCGCCAAACCCTGTCATCTTCACTGCCTATGAAAAAGGGTTGTGTTGTGTTCTGACAGGTAAATATGGGCTGACACAGTAGCTGTGTGGAAACAACATAGTGACACAATCATCAGACCACATGAAACTCATCGAGAGCAGAAAGACACCGCTTGAGATGGCATCTAATGTAAGAGAGAGTTCTTCCTCTTTTGAAGTCCTGATGTGATAATGGTTCTTTCTGAGGGTACCAGCAGTCCTCTTTGCTTTCTATACTGGATTAAACCAATATTGCTAAGGAAGAGTCTGTAGGTGCTTTACACCATGGCTCTGTCAGCCATGTGGGCACTAGCACACACTTCATGGTGACTGATTGTGATCCTTCCAGCCTGAGGAAATTGTTATTAACAACTCAATGTGTCTAGGACTTAAATATGTGGAACCTAAAACTTATGAAACCTCAATTTACAGAGCCTGACCCTCTGTGTCAGTTCACTAGTTCCCACCAGTTCCCAGTCTAAGTTCCTAAACTGATATGAAACCTTCAATTTTCTGTCAACAACACACAGAATCAGGTCTGTTTGTGAGCAGCTTTAGGGACTGTCAAGCAGCATGAAGTTCCAAAGGGCTTTAGTCCTCTGAGGTACAGCACAAAGTTTGCTCCTGGGGTTTGGAGCAGCAAGGGAGTAGTTTAATCTTTTGTGGAGATCAAATTTATTAAAGAAAGTTCTGGCTGTGCAATGTAATTTCTTTATAGCATCCATTGGCATATTGCAAGCTTAGGCTGATGGAGGGGCCAGCCAAAAGGTTTTAACACCTCATCTGCACTGAGGTAATTAGCCAAAGGAACATTACTCTTGCAGTGCTCAAACTTGCCTGGAAAGCTAGAAGTAATATTCAGTGGCATGCTTCAGGTAGTTTTTGGCTCATTCATGGACTGCAGGAGGTAGTTTTCTAAAACAGTGTTTCTTGTGAATGTCTTTGTAAAGACACATACAAATACAATCTTCACTCCCCTAGCATGGACTTCATAAGGAACATTATCATTGTCTTCTATTTTGAGAGATGTTCTAGAGTTATGCTGGGAGTAATAACCTGGATTCAGCCCCTACTTGGAAGCTCTTGAAAAGCTCTGAGTAGATGGGAGTTAATCTTCTTTCTGCAATTCTTACTTCAAGAAGGTAATTTCTGTGTACTTTTTGAACGTCTTGAAAAAAAAGTGTTTATTTTGAAAAAAAAAGCAAAACCACCACTTTGGGGATAGACTCTCTCCATCTTTATGCTCAGTTTTGCATGGATCCCAATCCAAATTACTAGTTTAAGCATCTCTGAATTCTGATTCTTGAGTAATATGTTGATAGAGTTTAGTTATGTTTCACTATGCAAAACAATGTCTTGAAATACAAGGATTAATTAGAAAAAAGTCTCATCTTGTTGTAAGGAATTTGCTGACGGTTTTTGGATTCAATTGAGCAATCCCAGGGCATGGTAATCTCTTCGATGCAGGAGCTGAGAAGGTAAAGAGCACCTATAAATTAAGCATTTGTTGTTCAAAACATATAATTACAAAATCTGTCTGGGCAGATTCAAGTTTATGCTTGTTGCCTGGAGACAGAGAATATGGGGAATGACAGCTAAGTATTAAATCTATAGAAGACTATTTGGGCAGGGGGCAAACACACAAAACAAACTGCATTGATGTGCTTCAGTATATTGAAATACCCTGCAGTGCAATTGGAAGTTTCTGCCAAAAAGCTCTTTTGAGAACATAAATCTTTTATTTGTAGTAGCAGCAGCATTGACAAATGACAGTCAAGACACACATCATCCTGGGTATTATGTAGTCAGCTGGGAGCTCTATACTCGCTGTATGAGGGGGAAAGAAAATAAGATTACCCTGGCATTTCCTGAGCCTTTTGGGTTTTGTTTTTGGCTAGTCAGCCATTACCAAAACAAACAGGGCCAAATTCATTCTTTGGGTATCTTTGAAGTCAGAGGAGTTATAACTGTACTAAGTCTCAAGCTTCTTAGTATAAAGACTGTGCTGAATCTCACAGGAGAATCCTCTTTTCAGAGCTCTTCTCTAATGGTTGCAGTGTTTAGCGTGGCTTTTCATTATTCATGATGAGTCATGCTGCTGCCTGTTCAAAAAGATGCATTTGCAAAGATGTGGTTTTGCCTTTTCTCAGTTTTCAGTGAAACATGAAAAAAATCTCATGAAACAATTAAGGATCATGTTTAGGCCCATCAGTGTGCTGTGGGAAAATTGAAGATGGGTCAGCTAGGGTAAAATGCATTTCTGTGAAATGTTTTGTTTCTATCATTGCATTTAAAGGTCTCTTGATGCCCAAAAGACTTAACAGGGTTAGTTTTGCTGTTTGATTGCTTTGTCTTTAGCTCATCTTCTCTGGTGTGTGTAAAAAGTTATGGCCTGGAGTGTTTACAAACTTTCACCTAGGTTGCAGTCAATATTACTAGCAGGGAAAAATATTTGTTCTCCTTTCCCCTAACTCTTAATGTAGGGACTTATTTTATCTATATCATAAACTGATACAAAAAGTAGTGGAAGTTGTCTGTATAAACATTTGTGTGATCCCACTAGGAAGAGCATAATCCATGTTCAGATTTTTTTCCACTGGCTTCGTTGTATTCCTTGTGATGGCTTTTTTCTTGGGGAATTGCTTTTTCTGTACCTGGTAATCCCCACGGTAGTTTTCCCCAATGCCCCATCTTTAGCATCATGTTATAATGATTTCAACAGGACTGACTCACATCTCTTGCAACCTTGAGCAAGTTACAAATACTTGACATTCCAGTTTATGTAGCAGACAAATACTTGCCTTGAAGTACTTGCTTCTGGGAGGCCATCACAGTGAAACTGATGGACAAGCCCAGGCTTGGAGACAAATGTTTGTTGATTTTCCTACTTTATTCTCTCTGGTGTAACATCTGCTGTATTTTCCAGTTTACTGTTTGCTCAGCTAGTACTGCCAACATTGGCTGTTTCCAGACTAATGGAAACTTTCTTCTGAGTGAAGCAAGTTGCAATGCCATCTATTTGAAAATGGAAAATATCTGTAATCTTTACGTACAAAGATCTTACCATAAATATAGAAACAAAGCACTGTTTGTGCCCAGATCTCAAATGTATCTTTAAAATAGCTGTGAGCTGTAAATATGTTTGGCAATGTAAAGGAAGATGTGTGCTCTAAACATCTCATTATGAAATGCAAAAGGTTATTTATTTTGCTTTTGATCTCTTTATTCCCAAAGGATGGCCTTTTGAAAAAGGAAATGTAGCAGACAGGAAAAGAAGGCATTGAAGTATAAGCACAACTGTAACCTGAATTGTTGGCTTGGTCTTATCACATTCTAGATAGAGGAATTGAAGGTGAATGGATTTACACCCAAATTCCATTGTAGCCATTACCAGTAACTTTAGAACTGAGCTCAAGGACCCCGTTAAAGTGCAAGGATCTCTGAGCCTTTGTCCTGATGTAGTTGGTTGATCCTTCTCTATAACTGGGAGTGGGTCAGGTATTATGGGTGCATCCACAGTGACAGAGAGATCTGTAACCTACTGAAGAGAAGTCTCATGTAATTTTTCTGGCAGGGACTCAGGATCCTACAAATCTGGCCTCCTTTGTTCTCATGGCAGCGTTTTCAGGCCTCCCCAAAAAAGCACAACTAGTGTTTATTCCTTTTCTGCAATTTGCAGCTGGGGTTGCACAGTAATTTGTTCAGGGTAGAAAATGCTGCTGTCTTGAGTTATTTCTCAGATTAACCTAATGTATGGAATAACTGTGTAGTTAAGGCAGTTTTGCACATTAAAAAATAGAACTGCACAAATGAAACTATAAGTAAATGGACATGTAAAAAATATTGCAACTTTCTGTAACAAGCTTTAAATAGATCAGATTTCATTGTTAACTCTTAAGATATTGTGATCTCCCTGCCTCAAAATCAGATTAGAAAATGGAAATGGATTAACTGAATGTTAATTCTGTTTATGTCTATATATTACAGAGGGAGCCATGCTTTTCTGTGGTTTTCATGTGACATTTACCAGAAAACTACAAGTAAAAATACCAGCAAAAAGTCCTGTTTCATATAAGTTTATTTGCATGTTTATATAGACTATGTAATTGCTAGAAATGGTTGCTTTGTAGGAATAGTGTGTCATCCATCACTTGGTGTCTGGACCCCAGCAGACATTTTGAGAAAGAACTTCCAGTAGCTTCTATGTGTTTGTTTTCATAAGAACATTCATTGGCAGGCCTGTCAAGTGTTTGCTGTGTTAATTGTCTCTCCAATGTCTTTCTTATATGTGCTAATTGCCCAAAAATTGCTTTGGTATGCTCATTTCAGGGATTATATTGTAGACTGAAAGTAAATACAGTTTTATAAAGTAAACCTGGAAAAAATTCTTCTCCTCTTCCCTAATTTTATTTGTTCACAGGTCTATATTGACTAATTCAATCAATGCCTGGCTCATCCAAAATAGAAAACTGCATATGAATTTGATAATTAAGCTGTCAGTATAGCACCACTGAGTTAATTTATACCTCAATGAATCCATAATGAGATATTTTAACCTGTTTGCACTGCTTGACACACTAAATATTAGACTAATATTATGATCATCTACCAAGCATGAGTCCTTCCCAACATGGGAATATTCCTTATCAAATCTGGGTAATCTTTCCATTGAAATCTCTCTCAGGCAACAGATGGAGTGGGAGTCTCCCTAGCTAGTGGCTGATAGGTAAGTGCTGCTCACTGATGGCTTCCCTTTCCCACTCACTGCCTGCCATCAGCCTTCAGGAAACCTGGCTCTTGGAACCTCCTTAGTAATCATATGGGCAAAGGTACTTCGGGGTGTGCAGGAATTAAAAGGAATGGGAGAAGTGTGTTGGCTTCAGCATAAGCAGAGGAATATTTTCTGTAATTATAATAAATGGAGGTTTGGTGCTACATGGAGAAAACGATAGGTAGGAAAAACCCTATAGCCACACCTTTGTAGTGTTTGCTAGGAGTCACACTGTCCTTAGGCACATATGGAAATGCATAACACTGGAGAATCTGACACTGTATTTCCTTTGCAGATTGTGAAATCCTATTGGAATTTCAAAACTTGAAGTGTCTTTAAACAAATAGAAGCATCTCTCCGGTTGTGCTCATGTTCAGTGAGTACCTGTTTACTCTGATTCAAATGCTTTCATAAAGTTACTCTGTTTTGTTACAAAAAATGCCACCTGGAAACAGCTGGAAAGGTGCTGAGCTGTGATTACCACTGCTGAGTCCAGCTCTGTAGCACTGCTGGAAATGGTGTGCACTGCAGTGGAAGAGGCTGTTGCTGCTGTCACTCTGAGTCAGCCCAGACTTCCCGTCAACACCCAGCCTTCCTACCCTCCCCTGATCCCTTTTACCCTCAGACTTTCATGGCAAGACTATTATGCCTTTTCTTTCCTGCTTCCAAGTGCTTAAATTAGTGAACTCATACAGGCTCCTGTTGCTCTGTGTGCACATAAACCTTGCTATCAGTTGCAGGGCTGGCTGTGACTGATTTGTGCCAGTCCCAGGCTGAAGGTGACACAGACAGTGCCAGGCAGTCACAGGGCTGCTGTTTGCCCTCTGGCTTTTGCTCCACAGGGCCGTGTTCTGTCACTTCTGACACAGTCTCACCAGGAATTTTTTAAAAAACATTTTTCTGATGCAAACTAGAAGAATGGCACTATAGCACTGCTGAAAATCTGGAAAACACCTATGTTAGTCTGGATCATAAATTTTGAGAAGAATTTACCATATTTAGCCAACAGAAGCACATAAATACTGAGACAACTTCATATATCCTTTCCTCAGGAAGAAAAGGCTATAGAAATCAATGGCCATTGGTTGGACTAAAGTTGCCAGAATTTCATTTCAGCATCAAATTTCTCTGTGCCTCAGATTGGATGTATTGTAATTTTTAAAATAAATGAAATTTTTAAAACCGTAGTCAATAAAAATCTTCGCTACATTAACCTGCATCTGCTTAATATCTCTCACAGGAACTTAGTGGAGGAGTTCTTTGTTGAGATAGGTATCCTGGGATGAAAATAATTTCATACCAATATCTTTTTGAAATTTGTGGAAAACGTCATTGCACCAATTCTATGTTCAAGCTTCACCATAAAAGTAGCACAGATTTCAGAGTTCAGTGAAGTGCCCTAGAATTCACACCACATTGATCAGCTTTGATTTTCCTGTCTCATCTTTGTGTCCTTTTTCACACGGTGCATTTGGGTGCCTTGTGCATCAATATTTCTATTGTGATGTGCATGGCGAGTTGATTGACTTGAATTGAGTGGAATTGAGATTTGACATTCCCAGGTAATCTGCATGAGAGCACTTTGATTTGTAACTTAACACATTAAAGGAAAAAACTCCATATTTTATGTTATGTGTATGATTTAAATGAAATAATGAGCACCAACAGCTATAGTGAAAGCATGGGAGAAATATGGCAATTTCTTAACCAGTTCCTAATTCATCCGCTTGTTTTCCTAAAGCAGAAAAATATCTCTACCAAAACAGATACAAAACAATGAATGTCCAAGACTATAATTTACTACAGGCAGGCAAAAATCACTATGGTTAGTTTTGTTCTCTAAGACTTAAATCTGAAATGAGTATTTTGCTTATCACTATTAAAGCAGGGTGTGACAGAAAGGTAAATAGTCAGGGGAAATGTCTTATTCATGCAAAAGAAAAGCTCTGTCTGTGCAGGCATCTATATACAGGTTGAGGACTAGGGAGGGGAGGGGCAAAATACAACAGAGAAAATTGAGATTGTCCTCTTATTACAATCTGCAGATATAATTTAGAGAGGCAAGAGGGAGAAGATTTAAATACCTTTTTTCAGCAACTTAAACAGACGGTTAAGGTGCTACAGTATTTAAAAGGTGAAATAACCAATTTTGAGAGTGAGAAAAGCTGAGCAAGATTTTTAATTTATGGAGGTTGGGGACTGAGGAGTTAGGTCAGACAAAATCATCATGAGAATGTGACTTCTGATAATGGAATCATCACATGAGATAACAGAGAACACAGTGTAGGGGATGTTAAAGCAACCCATTGCTGGATATAGCTCTGAGGTCTGAAGAATATGCACAGAGCGAAGCAAAAATAGTATTTGTTTATACATTTGTTATACAAATATATATATTTGTTACATGGTGATGGCTCTCCTCACAGTGCTTTGTGATGCTTTTCTTGATCATACAGATTGTTTAAACAACTAGAACTGGCTAACTAGACTTGCATATTAATTATTAATTATATTATTTAATTATTATTATTTAATAATTAATTATATTTTTTATTCTAGTTCTGACAGTGAAAAAGTCTTGTTGAAATTAAGGCCAAACCACAGCACCTGTGGTATCTATGTAAATTGGAATTATTGCTATGCATTGCTGCTTTGCTGATGGCCACATCAGCACAGTGACCACTGTATTTTTCTGCATTCAAAGTCACTCTCTAATGCTATTTCATGTCACAGAAGCAGGTTTAGAACAATTAGGTTAAATCCACCTACATTTCAATAACACCACCTTCTTTCTTCTCTATCTGTTTTTCTGTCCTCTCTCACCTTTTCCCCCTTGTCTCTCAAGAATAGCTGCAGACACAGGCACACATATATTTTAAGATTTATGTAGCTCTACCTTTGAAATAGATACTTATCCATTGTGAGCTGGCACAAATGCATTGAAGTTATAGTGCATTCATACAAATACTTCTCTGTCCTTTCCTCCCATATCTGAAAGCACAAAAACTCATACTCCAGGTCCACATCATAACTGTAGATGTATGAACTTGGAGGATTTTTTTACTAAGAGAAGCAGAATGAAGAGCAGGATGAAAATACTATATAAAAACAGATTTTGATAGGCAGATTTGTTAAGAAAGTAGATTTTAAGAAACAGTGACCTTACCTTTTTTGTTGTTGATGCTCAGAAACTGAAGTGTGAGACTGCATTTTGATGTCACATTTAGCACCCCCACTTTAGAGTTGACAACAAGGTAGAGGACTGGAAGCAGATCAGTCTGAGGTTATGAATCCTTCTGATGCTATGTTATTGGGCTTTCTTCATGCACATATCTATCCAGGTGAAGTCTTTTTGGGGGCTAAGATAAACAAATGGAAACAGATATTTTAGAAATGTCCATGGTGGGCTAAGGAAGACTTGCTAAAGACTTTTCCTCTGATAAATCAGTTATCATTGAAAGGACCTACTTGTGTTGTACGTCAGTTAAAATCTAGTAAATTTTTAACCTGCCAACTAAGAGACCTGGGGCTGTGTGATTTATAAGTGGGTGTAGCCCTCACTTTGGCATTTATTGTAGCCCTTTGTTCTGGACATATCCCAACTAAATTAGCGGGTGAGGTAAAGACTGTGATTTACTGTAATTTCTGAACAGATAAAAATGCTGGGCAGGTGCTAAAGGTTGTCTTTTAAAAAATTATAAACTTTCATATGATTAACTGTTTTAAATGAAATTGTGTCTTGACAGTACTCAGGAAGAAACACAGCAAATGCATTCTAAAATGGAACTTCTGTGATCAGGGATGCTGAATCTTCTTAGTGACACAATGAGAATGCTATACTGGATGTGTAATCAATACATGTTTTGTTTCATGTAAAATTGCTTTGAAAGCAATCGTTTCATGGCACTTGTTGGATTTTCCTGTGTCAAGTTTCACGACACCTCAATTTATCCATTTAGTTGTGTGGGAAGAATGAGAGGGAACGTGGCTCTGTTTGTGACAGGATGCCCTCTGAGCCATATCTCAGACTCTGCAGGATTCAACATACACTTCCATAACAGAGAATATCTCCATCAAATATGCAGAAGGTTTAGCCTAAGGAATATTAATTTTGAACTATTCAAGCTGTATATGAGAGGAATTGAATAATTCAGAAAAGCTGCTTCCCTAAACAAATATTCAGGAACAGATATTTGCTTCAGGAACAAAGAGCTAAGGCAGCAGGGAGATAGGTCAGAAATGTGAAGGGCTGTAGACGTTTGCAGTGGAGGTCTCAGGGACTAGTAAATCTCTGAACTATACCAGACAGGTGTGGTCTTTCTAATTCTTTCCGTTTTGGCAATGTGGGATCTCTTTCCTTTGTGGAAATATTCAAGGGCCAGCAGGGCTATTATTATATGTTTTGTAATATGAGTAGAAGTAGCTTGGCATAGGCTTTGGTTAGCACAGAGCACCAGCTATGTGGCAATCTGTGACAAAGTCCACAGGAGTTGGCTGATTCCAGCTGTGTTCTGCCAGCAGAGTGCCCCAAATCCCAGAGGTGGCTCCTCCTGGCTGAAGTTACCAGTTAGAAATAAGGTTTGCTCCTGGCTGATGGGGAGATCTACTGACTTTTGAGACTCACTAGCCTCAGAGTTTGGCCTCCTTCCAGCAGAGACTGAAGGCTGGTCAACTCTGTCATGGGGTCACCTCCTAATTTTCCTTCTTGATTTCTTCCCATCTTTTGGGTAGGTAAACACAAAAGAAGTGGAAAATATGGCTTTGTAAGTGTCCTTTCTTCACTTGGCCAGGTAGAACTCCTACAGATCGTTTTATTCTCCTCTCTGTGTTGCCCTAGTTGTTTATAATGTGTTAAATGCTAATAAGGAAATAATTTTAGAGGAGGTTAGAAGACTAATCTTTAACGGCACAGAGTATCAACTCCTTCAGTCGAGATTGGCATCTTTGGATTGCAGAGGAACCCAAAGGCTGTGATTTTGCAGACATTTCCATTAGGAGGGGTGCTGTGGGTCTGTGTCTGTCTGTGTGTGCGCTCCGGCGCGCCCGGCTCTCCCTCTGGCGGCCGCTGCCGCAACCGGCCTCACATCTTATTTGGGAATATTTCTCTCTGCAATGGGTTTTAAAAATGATCTCTAAAAATACACACGTGGAATTGGTTTTTTTTTTTTCTACAAGCCTATCAGCATTTTTAAAAGGGATTCAGAAGCTAAAGAATGATAGAATTATATAATTTTTATGCATCCCTTATATATATCTATTTAATAAAGGCTTACTCTGTGCCATGTTCAAGTGTTACAAAGGTTTAATTCTGGTCTGCTGTGAATGGTTTGGTCAATTTTGAGTAAAAATTGCCTGAATGATGACATTAGAACCAGGATGGGAATGTAATGAAGTTACACAAATATTGAGAAAAGATTGGAGTGGAGATGCATCTGCCAGACTTTGGTAAGAAAATTTACCTCCGTAACATAATTTTTTTGTTGTTGTTTATTATCTGTGTCTATGTGCTGCAAAAAGCAGGATCATGCAGTCAATGTTCTACAATCAAGACTATGCACTTGTGTACATTTAGGACCACTGACCACTTTGGCTTTACGTAATACTGAGTCTTTTGTCTTGATATAGTAGTGTCTGTAGCTTGAAATTAATACTATTTGCTGGACTACAGGAATTTTGTTTGTCTGAAGAGGTGATTTTTGTTCCCAGAACTGCTGCACAGTATTATAGGCATCATGATACTTTCTTGGTTACTTTCTTTTGACTCTTGGTACTATCAAATTTAAAAAACCTCTTCAAAGCAAAAGAACACCTTTTTCTCCTCTGTTACAGTATCATCTTTTTCACTGTTGCTCGGTTTAACCAGAACAGACAACAACTGAAGAGTTCAGGGTTGCTAATGGATTTATGCTTCTTTATTTTCTGTTCTACTGGGCAGGTCTGAGAGGCAAAGTGAGCGAAGTCTCAACTTCTCTGCATAGTTCTCATGTAGTGCCACCTAAATCTGTCAAGAGCTGTATGTATTTAGACTTTCTTAAAATTGGGTAAAAATACTGAGATATTGAAATGCAAGTTCACAGCTTGACTTGAAGTCTCTACAGATTTTCAAATATTACCCATGATCACTAAGAACTGAGCAACTGCAGTGGGTAAAAATTGTTTCATTTGGCACCAGATCACCATTGATATTAGTATCTTTGAAATTCCTTAATTAAGAAAGAAATTCTTAAGTGTGTTGTAAACATTTCCAGATAAATATACACAATTGCTATTGTATTCTAGCCCCACACAGAGTGCTGAGAATAGATTGTTTTGAAGTTTTGTTACTATATTTAATTTCTGTCTGAATAAAAGGAATTTTATTTCCATTGAGGCATGTCAAAATACCTTTAATTCATTCTGTGTGATTAGATTAAAAAAAAACAAACTGAGAATGTCAAAGGTCTTAAGCCTGTAAAAAAAAAAATCCTGATTTTTCTTCTGCCACCTGAATGTAACTAGAGAAACATCCAAGACACCAGAGGAGACACTGCCTGGTACTTAGCTCTGTGCCTTATGCTGCATAGATACTCCCATTTGATTGAAATGTAAAAGCAATTTTTACTCTTAAAGGGAGTAAGATTACCTTGAATTGCCTCCTTCCATTATCTTTGATTTTAAAAAAATTGCCTGCCTATCTGTTTGGCTTTTACATAGCATCCCTTTACTTTGGAAGATGCATCCTGATTCCGCTTTTCAGGGGAGCATCTCTGAACATAGTACAAAATAATTTTTGCCCTCTGTATATTGTGCTGTTAGAATCTCATGCAGAATTATTTATAGTGCATTAAGATTAGTAGTTTAGTTCAGATCAGGAATGTGCTTCTGAAGTTAATCTGCTTGTCCCTGGTAAATGTCCTTTGATTCATACCGTGGGGAAGTCTTGGGGTGCTTTATTGGATCTCTCTCAGATTAAACTGGAAGGACAATGTTTTCCAAGAGTGTTTTCAACGCTCACTGACTGCATTCAGTCCCCAGTGGGACCAGATTTGTTCTTTTTTGAGATAAACCCTAATGAAATATTCATGGTAGCATGTCAGGTCATCAGCACCACCTGTCTCACTGCACAGCTCTGTTTCCAGTGAACCCCAGTCCTTGCTGATGTGTACATGGCCTCTGGCTTGCTGTCATGGTTCCTTTTAGCAGAGGTGGTCTCTGACTCTTTGGCCTTGAAAGAACTTGTGGAAATCTCTTAACAATTACTCTCCTGTGGGGCCACACAGCCAATTCCACTTCTCTATATTAGGAGGGAGCCCAGTCTGAGATTTTACAGTATACATGTCAGATTGTTCAGTGCTGAGGTTCTGCTTTGCTTAAACTGGACAAGCTGGAATCAGTTGTGTTTGGGCTCAAATTATCCCCAGTCAGAGCATTCCCCAGATACTTTCTGGAGCTTAACTTCAGGTTTGCCCCATCTACAAAAGTAGGGGAGAGGAAAGAGACGCAAAGGGAGATTTGCAAGTGAGAAAATAGATCATCCTCTCTTTATGTCTTATAAGTAACTGGTTCTGAAGCCTTTGGGGATAGATTTTCACTTCCATATTCTGTCTTGCCTTCTCCAAAAAAGAAGTGATAGAGGCTGAACTTCAGATACCAGTTTCTTCATGTAGTATGTTTTTGATAAACTTTGACTCTAGTGAGACTAAAAGAAAAGTATATTTCAATAATGAACTAA
Organism: Cyanoderma ruficeps; assembly: GCA_008694505.1. NCBI lineage: Eukaryota > Metazoa > Chordata > Aves > Passeriformes > Timaliidae > Cyanoderma > Cyanoderma ruficeps. Next base: position 7,621,849 of record VZDJ01001247.1, read on the forward strand.
TGCAGATCCACTGGGATGTCTGGACTGACAGGGACTTAATAGCAGGGCAGTGCAGCAAATTTCTGGATTTTAATGAGATAAACAAAATGCTGCCCTTTATATGATACTATTAATAGACTGACCTTGGTTAAATTAGAACAGGAGCACTGCAGACTGAGATATAGGTATGTTGTGGAAGACACTAAGCTCTACCCAGGTGAAAGAGTAAAGATTTTGGGTATAAATAATAGCCACAATTAGAAAATCGAATTGTTAATGCTTCCCTCAAGCCTGGTTTTGGTGTGGCATTTTGTGTTTGTTTGTTGGTTGCTGGTTTTGTTTGGTCCTGTCTGTCTATCCTGTCTGTGTCCCCCTCCCACCTTCTCTCCCCCTCTTTTTTCCCCACTCTGTGGCAGTTCTCTGTAGATTGCAATGAACTCTGGAATAGAAAAATTCAAATCTGAGATCAAATGTCCTCATTAAATGGGAATACCTGGTGCCTATAGGACAGTTCAGAGAAGTTTTGAGTTATCCTGGTTTTCTAAATTTTATCATAATTTAGCACTTGTAGTTTTCAACTATGTTTGAAGCTAGCACTCATTAATACATCTGAGGTTGATGTATCTCTAGCACCTAAGATAAGGTAGTGATAAGAAAATTATCCTCCTTAAAATTTTAGATAATTATTCTATAGAATTAGGATAATCTGTGGTAAAAGTAGTCTCCAGTTACAACTTTAGTCCAAGCAAGTGGATTGAACTGAGGTCACAAAATACTTGATGTGCTTCAGATATGAACCAGGTCGGTAAATTTTGTTTCTCATTGGAGCTCCTAAGCAGGAAATAAGCTTCACAGAGATGCTATTGTAGCAGTGTGTTATTAACTCCTCTTTGCAGTCAAATGAAGCCTTGAAGAAATTGGAATAAAATTGAGATGTCTTAATGAAACAACATTTTAAAAATTGTATTATTTACCAACCTAATAGTTGCTTCAAAATTTTGTTTTGTTAACTAGAAAGCATTAAAAGCTCAAAATCGCTGTGAAGGATGTCATAAACAAAAATATTAATGAAATGTGCTCATCTCCAAATATATGTTCCCATGTATAAATATCAGGGCTCTTTAATTGACAGCAATTAAATATTGTGGTTATAATGGCTGAGATAGCAGCCTTAGCTGCTGGCTGGCATTCAATATTGCCAATGTTTTTCTCTCTAAGCTATAAAAATGGGGGTGGGGAGAGGGAGAGAGGCTTGATCCGGTTTTTACTAGTGGGAAGGTGCTTAAGATGCCAATGAAAAACTCTCCTATCCCCTCCTTCAATATGTATAGCAAGTGTATTCAGCCTGTCCTTGCCTTCCCCCTGTAAAACGAAATTTGTTATTTGAGACTGAGCTGTGCAGATTTCTGTGCTTCTCAATGCTTGTGCTACAGTATAAAGATCATAGATCTCATTCCCCTGTAAGGACACCTCTTTCTTTCTGCAGCAGAAACTCATTAATTTTAATACACACCAGTGAAGCAGCTGAGTGGGCTTTGAGGTCTCCTTCATAGCAGCATGTTCTGTTGTTTCTGCACCACTGAGTTCATTATTGTTTTATTAATAAAGCAAGGAGGAATACAGTGTGTGCAGTCCTAATGCTGTCTTCCTCAGATATCACAGGACATCAGCATTCTTCAGAGAGAGCCTACTTGAAAATTGAAATGAAGCATTCTTTGTTTTGTTTAATCCCTGAGTGAGGAACATGGGGCACATATTTCTACTGTGGTTTACTTCTTTATTTGCTTCTCACTCTACAGTTACATAGGCCAAGGCTATGAAAACTGCTGGTGTAAGAAATAAATACAATGTTATATAGGGGAAATATAGGGCTTGTCTGCATTTCTTCCACCAGCAACTGTATGAGGTGTTTCCTCAAGCCTCCAATATTTAACTGTGCTGACATGAATACTTTTAGAGTACACATTTACTTTTTGTGTTGCCTCATAGGATTGATACTTCTTTTAAACCTTAGGAGCCCAGTGGAACTGGGCTCCACTTCTGCCAGTTCCCAAGTGGGCTGAAAGTCCCAGTCCAGGATGCATAAGGAGACATTCATCCAGTATTCAGAGCAGTGAAGATTTTAAAGGGAGGCATGCAGTGGTGCTCAAGACCTGTGTGTATTGGTTCAGGTCCAATTCAGATTTGAATTCAGAATGGAGGTTTCATGCAGCTGTCCAGCCACTATGTCCCACTTCTGTTCTGTCATTACAAAAACAAATAGCAAATACGGAATCTGTAAGTTTCAGCACACTGTCATTTGAAGGTAGTACTCAGGCAAAATAAGTGGTCACTTCTGCATATCCAGATATTAGGAATGTTTTTAACTTGTTCATTAAAGAAGTGTCTATTTAATTTTGGTTTTGATTCCATAGATTTTCTCAGGACTTGGATGTGGAAGTTAAAACCAAGCAGACATTTTCATTGTTTCTAAGACCAAGTTTCCCACCTTCTTTTTGCTTTTTAGATTCATCTCTCCTTACAGTCCCTATGTAAATATGCCTTTTTTTTTTTCCTGGTTTGCCCCAAGACTTATTCATTCTAATTTATAGGCCTCAAAGTCTCCTTTGCATGCAGTAATTCCCATACCCTGAAAAATGTGCATCACAAGCTGTAGCAGAGGCTTATTTAACCTGCCTCTCCTGTTTCAGGAAAAAGAATGAAGGGAAACATATTGGAATGTCTCCCCATGCTGCTGTCTGCCTATGGTGATTGATTAGTGTCCTGTCAAGAGCTGCATGCCTTGATTGATGTGTGCTGTGATAAAGGGATGTGCTGTGTTTGCTTGTTTGCAGTTCCATGCACGACAGAAATGTTCTTTGTGGCATCCTTCTGTTTTGCACTTGGAGCTGGGGTGTGGCTGGGCAGCAGAGAGGCAATCTTGCTCTCCTGGCCTTGTTACCTACGGAACAGGTTAGGTGAATCCTGTAACAGGAAGACAAAGCAGCTGAGCATGTTTGGCTAGGCAGACTTTTTCCTGGCATGCACAGAGACAGAGGGCTTCAGTGAAGATCAGAGTAGACAAAAAGCCAAGCCTTGGAAATGCGCCAGGAAAAGCCTCTCCTCAGAACCCAGAGTGGTACGCTGCAATCTAAAGATGGAGCAAAGTTTATTGTATGTATTGTTCTTCCCTGTGTCTGTATTAGTACCAATGCTTTCACAGTTCCCTCAGAGTTTTACCTGCCATTAGAAATCCAGAATTTAGCCAGATGAATGTTTCTGAATCTTTCACAGTGCTCTGGTTGCCAGACATGAGAAGGAGGTGAAGGTTGTGATGTCTTGGAAGCAGTGTGGCCTTGGGTCTGTGTAAGCCAATTGGAAAGCTTCTGTCACCTTTTACCATTGCCCCATCAGGCAGAAGATAAGGTTTGCCTTGGAGTAGGTAAACAAGCTGTTTATATTTAAGTAAATCACTGGGAAAGTTGGTAACACCCTTTTACTGTAGAAGGAGAGGTGTTTTCCATGACCAAATATCTGCATTCCCTGGTTTAGGGCATAGTCAAGATTCTGGTGACTGGCATGCTAGAAATAACTGGTTTGCTATCAAGAAATCTCTGCTAGGTGATTAAAGAGATGTAGAATCAGAATAGTACATTGGAGTATGAACAGACTCATAAATTAATATCCTTCCTCCATCTCGAGTGCTCAGTTAGGCAAAGGGAGCTGCATGCCCGGCCCAGAGTCTGGTAAACGTTCTGGCAGTGGTAGCTGCAGAGAGAGATGCTTGCTGCTTGAGAGAAGGTAAATTCTTACTGTAAGAGATCATCATGAAAAGCATTGAAGATTCTTACCCAAAGAGAAATTCAGGCCTGGAGATAACTGAGATTTAGAAAATGTCAGGTTTTATGAAAAGAGCCAGATGATGGCAGCATAGAATGCAACAGAAAACTGGGGAAATTCCTGGGTTAAGTAGCATGTGACCTGCCCTTGAAAACTGAGTCAGGGATCAACCTTTTCATCTAATCCTCCACTTCAACAATGGCTTTTGAAATATAGGTTTATAGTTCTGGAAAGAAGAAAAGAAAACAGTAATTTTTTTTCTATGTGACTCTGTTCATCTTTCAAAAGCTAAGCAATAAATCAGCTCAGAAATCTTTTCTATGTGGCATGAGAGATAAACAGTTCTGCTTCACCCTTTCAGACCCTGAAGTCTTGTATTCTGTCCTCAGCCGCATAAATTCTTCTAGCAAGTCCTACCCTTCACTTTCTTAATTTCTTGTCATCAAGACTAAATCTATAGCTACTGAAACCTCCAAAGGAGAATTCAGAATATATCTCTAGATATAATAGGAAACATAAACCATGTGCATGTTATTTTTTCAAGAGAAAAGCTTATCAACACTTGTCTGAATCAAAGATGATTGACTTGGGCATCTAAGAAGCTAATGTCTTTTTTTTTGTTGTGTGACAGATAAGTGCTGTCTCTATGGCAAATCATCAGCCTGCTTCTTCCTGGAGCACTGTTCAGTGGTATTGGCAAAGGTCAAGTTGATCACCGGGCAGGGACTGGTTTCTCCAGATCTAATGGTCATGGAAGAGAGTTGGGGTTTTAGCTGTTCAGATTTGCTTCTGCAGAAATATCCATGCAGCCCTGGGGAAGCGAGCATGTGGCAGAGCACTTCCAGAACATGCACTGTTAGGAGATAGGAAGTGAAGCAACACGAAGTCACAGAACATTCACAGCTGCTTGAATATGACTCACACCTATGCTGATACAATTAAGAAGTGAGATTGCACCTCTTTTTGTTGGTAATTCTCAGTTTTGGAGAATTTCCACAAGCCAAACTGCTCCAGTGATTTTATTTTAATGTTTATTGAAAATGTTCCCATCACAAGCCTGTAGAAATAGTTTCCTGGATAAGCAAAAGATAAATGGCTGTAATGCACTTAAACATTGACTGCTATTTTGACAACAGAGATCACTGAATTAATGCTTGTTACATCTGCAGAATCCTCAGTCTCCTTGGGATTTAATTAGAAATTTCAAGGACATGAATACTTTACAATGCAGAACATTTGCAGAAAGAAGAGCTGCTGCGAAGAGGAATGGAGACTGGAGCAGTTTCTGGGTGCAATGGGACTACAATATGTTTTAAGTTCAACTGATTTCTGGAATGGCAAATTGTCATTGCTGCTGTGACAAGCTCTGGCTCTACAGATCTCAGTTTCTGCACCTTTGACTCTTGGTTCTAAGCAGAACTGGCTCTTCTGCTTGGATTTTCATCTGCCACCTAGAAAGGAGGTAGTCTCCTATGGAAAGCAAGGATTGTCAAGCCCTGTTTCACTGGCCTACTTTGAAAAGCACCAAGAACAATGATGTTTATCCTTGTGTTTGTGGAAACACCATCTGTGGGACTGCACTCATTTCTACCCCAGCACTTGCAAAAGTCAAGATTCTTGCTTTTTCTGGTTCTAGTGATTGTGATAGTAAATAAGGACACTTGAGCTAGGAAAAAAAAAAGGATATTTTCTTGTGAAACCTACCCAGGACAGCTCCATGTTATGGCAAGAGAGCTGGCCTCAAAACAAAGTTGACTCTCATTTCTGTTTCTGAGATATCTTACAAATAATAGCAATCTGATGGATTTCTCTGGCTGGTAAAGGCAAATTCAGACCATTCAGTAGCACCAGTAAGAAATTTCTAGAATACCCATAAACAGAGAAGCGACACACTTCTAGTCTATGGCATAATGAAGAAAAAAAAAAAAAAGAAACAAGGAACCTGCTGCTACTTACTGTCCAATGCAAACTAAAATCCTTGCCAAGAGAGACAAATTGCTTAATGCCCATACAGTGCTTTGAAGATCTAAAGTACAGTAAGTGTTATTATTATTATTATTATTTTTGCTACAGCTAAGAGCTGAGATTGCTCTTCTAAATGGATATACTGAGTTTGATCTTTAAAACATTGTATTAAAAAAGGCCTGCATGAAATTTTTCTGAAAAGGAATGAATGATATGGTATATTTATCAACACAGTAATAAAGCATTTGCAATTAGACCCTCAGCTTTAAAGGGGTTTGGAGGGAAGGAATTTCTGAGTCAGCATGTGGTGTCATCAAACATATTTAAGGGTAGTTTAATAATAGCCTTTTCACATCCTTTTAGTGCATATGACTATACAATAAAAAGGGGGAAATTGCTCCTGGGGGTAGGAGCACACTCTGTTCATGTTATTCCACACCTCTGACTGTAAGTACTGCCATCAGGAGGGTGAACAAAGCATGACCATGAAAATGGGCATCATAATTGTGCAGTGATACTGCTAGTGCCCATTTTTCAGGAATGCTAAATGGTTGCATGTCAGGGGTAAGCACACAGAACCTCCACACATGGCTGTGCTGTTCCCCCTCACAGATCTACAATTCTTTTAATAAAAGCTTTGGTCTCTTTCCTAACCTATAATTTTCAGGTACTGGTGTGTCTGCAGTACATTTTTCTCTCTGCTGTTATTCCTTTGAAGTGAACAGGAATATCTGGACAATGGATCTTAGGACAGTCAATTTTAAGAGTTTGAACAGCTTCAAGAAAACTCTTTACTCCTATTAGCAACTTTTTTAATACACAAAAGTTTTGCAGCTGTCACATGGCTATGCTGAAAATCATTGCACTCTTGGTTACAAAACATTGCAACGCTGGAATCAGGAAAAGACCTGCTGGTCATTTACTATAGAATCAGTAGCATTGTCTTTATCTTTTCTGGGACAGAAAGGACCACTGGAGCTGGCTTATGAGGATAAATGTCATATTAAGACTGCTGCGATTTTGTGTGACCAGGCCTGGATTACTGTGGATGGCAGAAGTGCTTAGAAAATCAAAAGATAGAACCTGGAATCTGAACTTCCTGGATTCTTTGAATATTCTTGTTTCAAACTCTCTTTACATAAAACTATGCTTCCCATTTCATTTTAAGTGCAGTGAATTATTCTGTAGTAAGTTCTCCTGGGAGCTCTATAAATATACAATATAAATTGTGTTGTATGTCTACTTAATATTAATTCGATTTCTTGAGCAGCATTTCTATTTGGCTTCTTACAGCAGATAAACGTAATATGAATATATCTACAGCACATTAGACAGATTTGGGACTGAAACCAGGTTCAATCTGGAAGTAAGGTTGGAAGAATGTAACATTTTCAAATAAATCTCACTAAGGAACTTTACATAGTTTCATTTGAAAATTATGACTGCTTTCCTTGCTGACCCTGATGCATATTGCAATCTATCACATTTTCTATCTCCTACTGTTCATCTTCCCCAAGATGGATAGAAGGAAAATTATATTGTCTTTGAAACAATTGTTTTTTCTTGATTATTGTTACTTCAGTAGTGACATTCATGACAGTATTGGAAAATGTCCAGAGCCTCCCACGCTCCTACCTATAACAAATACAAAAAATACTGTAACTTTTCTTGGCCACATTATCTACTGGGACACTGAGATTAAGATGAGGTATACACGTTTACAGTGCATATGTACCGTGAATGTCTTCAAAACTGAAATCAAGTTATCCACTTAGTATTCTGTTCTTTTTTTCAATGTCTGTATTTGAAGATCATTTTATCAGAGTTGCACTTATCAAAAGGAATAAACTACTTTTCATAAATTACTACTTCACATATAGGGTGAAACTATACAGATTGCAACTGATTTGTAAATAGAACTTGTCCACCTGTGCTCCTCTCATGATTTCAGTTTGCTGTGACTTTATTTGTCACAACTAATTAGAAATTGTTTCATAGCATTACTGTGGGCTATTATGTATTTCCAAGTTTTACCCCAGAGGTATTTGTGTTTCAGTTCTGAGTGAAATTCTTCCTGTACAGTAGGTGATTTGCAGGGTCCTTTGAAATATTTGTTGATAAAAGGTGTTATGTAAATTATCTTTACTACCATATGGCCTCTTCATGTTCCCAATTCAAATCCACTGGGAAAAATCTCTCAGCAACATCAGTGGAAGCACATCTGGTCCACACACAGTCTATGACAGGTTATTCTTTTGGTTTGATTGGTCTTTCTATGTAAGTTCAAATATATTAGACATAAGAAGAAAAAACAAAGCTTTTCAGAAATGAAACCCACTCTACAATGTGTTTGAGATATGCCAAACACTGTTCTCAGTAGAGACTATCATTACAGATTTTAAAGGAACTTTTAAAATCACTTGTAAGGTCACAGCTAACAAACCACCTGGAGTTTCAGGTCAGCAGCTGGCTGCAGAAATGCTCTGGACATTGCACATTAAAAGACAATGTGATATATTTTACTAAGTTCTCCTTTTCCCCTGATGCTGACCACTGGTGCACTGGTACAAAGTTTGTGATGACTGTTGGTACAGTTATGTTCTGTGATGCTTTCAGATGAGGGAAACAAGTACTTACCCATGGGATATGCTGATTATCATGCCTGCAATGCAGGCAGTTTTCTTCTACTGCTTACAGAAAAGCATGCCAAACTTGTGTCAGTGATTCTTTCCATTGCAGCCTCTTGCATTCTGAAAACATTCTCAAGATAAAAATGACAATGCCAGTGAGAATTAACCTTGACAGCAGTATAATGAATTGTGTGGGAGGGAACACTCAATCTGCAGACTTTGAAAGAAAATTTTATTCCACCTCCAGTCCTGCAAGACGTGGTATTGGACCAAGGACTTTCAGTACAAGTAGCAACAGCATACAGTCTAATTCACACACAGTGAGAATAATCCCTTCTGGTGCATACAATATTAATACTCCAGGGTTTTCTCCATCTGTTTTCATGTGTGCTTGAAGTGTACCTCTTTGAGGCAGGAAGTGACTTTATTGTTTCATGCATTTACTTGTGCCTAGCACAGTCAGACACTCTTTGGGGGATATAATCACTACTGTAGTACAAATAATTTTTTTCTTTTGAAGAACGGACAGGAACAAAGGAATGATACTACCCCAAGGTGGAAGAGTTGGACTTGATGGACCTTTCCAATTTAGCACATTCTGTGATTCTGAATAAACTACTTCCTAAAAATAGGGGTATTTTTTGTAACTGAATTCAAGTGTAAAAGTTACCTCATTACTTTGCTTTAATGAAGGCCCAGATTTTCATGCAATATGACTTGTATAAATCTACTGAAAAATGTATAAAAGCAGCAGAAGAGACTTTCAGTACTGGTGGAAAGACAAAACCAATAATAATGGTATATATGGTGAAGGTAGGAAAAGGAAACTGGGCTTCCTGACAGCTCTCAGCTCTGAGGGGATATGCCACACATGATTTATAAAGCATGATTTCTCCTGTAAAACCCAGGCAAAAACTCCTTAACCAGTTCTTTAACCCTGAGTACTAAGAAGCTGGACTCCAATTCTACAACCATGTTAGGAGGAGCATCCCTATTTGTAATCCTGCTGCAGTAAAGGAGGCAACCCTCATGATTATATTGCTGTTGGTTTATAGTGCTTCATGTGAATTTTTTGTAAGTTAGAGGTATTAATGACTAAAAGGAACCAGGAAAAGTGTGATGAACTTTAAATGGCTTCAAGTAAAAAGAGGGTGCTCGTTGGTTTTGAAGAATTCTGTGGGCAAGTATTAGAGGATTTAATGGCCCTTTATAGACCATTTGATCCAAGGCTACCTCTTTTTTCCCCTCTTAGTATACTGAGTACCCTCAACAATTTACTTTTTAGTTTATGAATAGGTCACAGATAAGAAATAGATTTGACTCCTGTTTGCATATTCACTTATCCTTTATTGTCCTGCTAGTCCACACTTTCTCAAGTGAGTGCTGATCATTTTTCCAGAAGTGTGTTCTGGAAAAGCAGAGGCAAGGAGTGTCCAGCTTCTTTGCTGGTCTGTTGAAGTATGTTTGTGTTTGGCTGATTTGAGAGGAGAATTACATTGCTCATCAGGGAAGCTAAAATGTGTCTTTGTGTCTTTTGGGTGATGAACATGCGTTTCAAACATATCCCATTAAAATATTCCCTCCTGGGATAAAAGTGCTTTTGCAGAGAGAGACTGCTCAAAGGAGATAGGAAATTGGAAAATGGGCATTTCTTCCAGAAAAACATTCAAGTGATTTTTGTGTTTTAAGATTTTTTTTCATCCTGAATTAAGATAAAAAGCAAGAGTTCACAGTCTCTCTCGGGGTAAAAACTCTGTTTTAAGAGAACCAGATTGGAAATTTTGGTGCTCCTTTAGCTGCCAACAGGCAATACGGCTGTCACCTGGGACTGGTTTTATTCCTCAAATTCCAGTTATTTCTTTCATGCAACTGCTTTTTAGCTGACAGTGTATTTCTTTTATTGTAATTTTGACCAGCTCAAATAGTTAACCAGGGTGGGGTGTGGTTAGGAATGTGAGTGAAAGATTGCAATGATTCATTTCACTACAGAAAATTCAATTTCAACTTGCTTGAACTGCAAGGGGTCACGAAAATTTCAGAAAATTCCTTTAAAAACGGGCTCTTCTGCGAGTGGGGAAACCCGGCACTTATTATCGAGGAGAACCGGAAAAGTTTTGTCGTTCTTGAGCGGTGCAGTGTCACGTCGGTGATTCCCCGGAGTGCCCTGATGTTCCCTGTGCTGTCTGTCCGCAGCTGTCTGTCTGTCTGCGGAGCTGGCAGGGCCTGCGGGGGCCGCCCTGAGGGGAGGCCGGGCCGCCTCCGCAGCACCCACAGCAGGGCTCCCGGGCCCTAACACAGGGGGAAAGGCCACAAAGGTGCTGAGCAGCGAGGAGAAAAGCGGGGGAAACAGCCCTGCGACCCCCGAGCCCTCCTCCCTCAGGAGGAGGCAATCCAAGCGCCGGAGCTGAGATCCATGGATTGGACAGGAGCTCCATAAGGCAGCCAGCAGGTTCCCTCAAGTCTCTCCGATGAGGTGATGCAAATGTCTTTCTAGTGGTTGCTTGTTACAAGCCGTGGCAAATTAAAAAAAAAAGAAAAAACAAAACCAAAAAAACCTCAGGCATGGAAGAGCACGTCCTTCTGAAGGAAATAATGGGTGTTCTTGCCTGAATCTTTTCATATATGTGTTTGTATTTAAATCTTCTGAAACAAACAAAAAAGTGTGGTTGCCTAGGAGACAGAAAATACACAAGTGTTAATGATGTTTCATTACTGAACTGGGTCATTCACTTTTTGGTCATAATTCTTAAAGGACTTGGAATCTGACGAGATAGTCACTCTAGGCATTGCCACAAAATCTCTTCAGGGAGTTTTTCCATGAGGTGAATTCACTGCCAGTCAGGTTAAAAAGAGTGAGAGCCCAGCCACAGACCACAGCCTGCAGTGAAATCACAAAGCAGGTCCAGTGCTAGAAATGAAGAATTTTCCTTAGTTGCAGTTTCTGGTCACAGGCGTGAGTACAGATAGACCTCCGCCTCCTCTTATCCTGTTTGCTTTTCCAAAGATGGAGTGATATTTAAATAGGTACACTTTGGCTATTTTTATAGTGAAAACAAATATTTGTAATTTACATCATGTAGTACAACATCTTAGGTCTGATACAGCCTAAAAGAATGTCAATGCAAATGTTTTTTTTCAAATTTCCACATGCAGCTCCTGCAGAATTTAACATGGGCTGGGCCCTGAGGAGCCCTTACTGCAGCCTTGAGCTGGAACAGACCTGTGCTATCTCTGGTTCACTTCAGGAAGATTGCTCCAACTTCCCTGGCTGTTTGTCATTTGGCAGGGTTTCTCTGTCGGCATCTTCCCTGATCATGTCAGGTAAACTGCTTATGAAGTGGATGGCCCAACCAAACAACTTTTAAGCATGGTAGTATGTTCAAAGTAGCACAAAAAAATAAGTTACTTTCTCACCTTGCAAAGCTTCCTACTTATTTTCTGTGTGCAGTTACAATATAAAATCAATGTTATTACTCACGTGAGTGGATGCTGTTTGAAATAAACAGGGATTGCAGAATCAGGTCCTCATCTGAATTATTGAGAATATAAATTGTATAAATCAGGGACTAAATCAATTACAGTCACTGAAGACAAACCAAAATCCTTTCTGTTTTTCAATGTATAAAGAGTTGTTTGGTTTTTTTTTTAATTAGCCTTTACAGCTCTTACTTGTACCCTTGATGATTTAACTGAACTTATCCAAACTGAGATCTCATTAGATGTTAATTTTGTGGTTAGAACCTAATTAAGATAAGCCATCAAACAGCCCTAAAAACACAATCCTTTGCACCCCACTACTTGGAGTTCATAGACATATAGTCCCTAAATGTTTCACCACAAATTAGTCTGGATTGGGTGCTTAAATAGAGAAAAGGTTGTGCTGTGGTAATACACAGTCATAAGAAATTGTTCTTTAAATATTTTGGTTTTAGACTGCATCTGGCAGTTCATCTTCATCTGCAACCTACCATTTCTTACTGGGTTTTTGATCAGTCAGGGGCATTATGTAGTTCTGTGTCACATAACCTGAGGCATTTTCACACGCCTCTGCAGGGTAGACCAATTTGATTGCAGGTTGTAAATTCACCACTTAGGCAAACTGTTATGTAACTGCAGGAAGATGTCTAATCTCCCTTTGCCCTGAGCTGTCACACATGGCTGGGTTCTTGGTGACTGCAAAACAGTGATTGAAGGCAGCGGAAATTGTGCTGCTCTACCAGCTGAGAGCCCAGGCCAAAATATATGTGGAAATCATAAAACCTCTGCTACGGTTTCTGATATTTTCTGCTGCTTTGATGTTTTGTCCTATATGGCTTTACAGTAACTTCTGATTTGTATTGTCTGGGTGCAAACAGAATTGAGCTTCTCTATCAGCTTGCATGTATAGATACGTGTTCAAAGGTAATTCTTGCTCTCTGCATTAGGAAACCAAGGAAAGGTGTAAAAACCCCTTTGGTTTTTGGCAGATGAACCTCAAAAAGGTGGGATAAACAGGGCTCTGGCTGCTGCTGAGACTGATCTGGTTTATCAAGATGCCAGTGGTGGCTCCAGGAGCACTGGGGGGTGAATGTTCTCCAGTGTCACACCCCAGCCAAACACTGTTACCTCAGTGGCTCAGGTGTGCACAGAGACTGCAGCGGTGCTGTTCTCACTCTCAGTTCAGTGAACTAAGTGGGGCTGAATGCTTTTTCCCACCCCAGCTCTGATGTAGACAAGAGCAGAATGTGCTGCCTATAAACATTAGTGTCTGTAGAACCTGGAGTTTGGGACAAGAGACACCAAAAAGGCCAGTGGGTGACCTGGCTACCTGAAAGAGTTTAAGAATATGTGGAAGGATTTTGAGCTTAAATGAGATGAAGGAATTGAGGGTTCAATACAGGTGTGTAAGAAATAATCTAAACGTGGCTGACAAGGTTAAAATTAGCATTTACTTGCACTGGTAGTATCTTATTTTGCTACTCTTAGAGAATACAGTGAGAGTAGAATTGCAGCAGTTAAGTGGATGGCAAAAGTTAACACTTTTAAGGCCTTTGATTCTGCTTTTTTCTTCCCACCTGTTAGATCTAGTAACCCAGTGCAGGTCTGTGCTATCATTTTGTTGATCCTTCTAGAAAGAAAATAAAGGAATTTATGTAATTTTTAAGTAAAGAAACTCTCATGCTCTAGATGTTGCTGTATCTTGAGCTCCTACTAAAACACCACTGAATAATAAGCACTGTATGTTTATATATATATGTATATAAAATCTATCCATTCTCATTTAGTCATAAGTATTAAATATATATCTGGTATAGAAAGGATGTTGATGTTTATTGCAATGTGAATATTCTGCAGGTGTTTTTAAGTTTTAGAGAAAGCAATTGTTTAATTATTTGGATAAAGCAATTTTTAATTAAACAATAATAATGTTTTATTTCCGTTAGTATTTAATTAAATCATACGTATGTTAATTGATACACATTTTTTATCACAAAAAAGCAATGTAAGAAAAGCCGTGTAGTTTGGGGTTGCGTTGTAAAAATGTGTCTCTGTGAAACCAACAGACCCGCGGCCTGTGCTCCCACCAGGGGGCAGGACGAGACAAAAATTAAAGAGCGTCAAGGGGACGAACCCAACAGCCCGGCCCTTAATCCCCCCAGCCTCAATTTTTTGCTGAGGCCCAAGCTCTGCAGCTGTACGACTGTCTAAGTGAAAGCAAGTATTCTGGGTTTTCGTTTGCCTTGTTTTTTTGAAGGGGAGTTATGTAAACAATGCTTGGCTTCTGCTTCAGTGAATATATATACATATCACTGCCTCTGAGATACTCAATGTCCTCAGAAGCAGAACCCCTATGCTCTATTTACAGAAGCACTTTTAAACTAGGTAAAGCTATATAATTAATCTGTTTGTTTCAAATCGTCTATAAAAAGTCGTTCTTTAAATCCCCTCTGCAGTGTTTTAGCTCTCATTTTTCTTACACAAAATTGGAAGATAGACACTGCAATTTGAGACCGTAGCATTTTATTGTTCTTTGTAAAAACAACATTGTAGGAGCCTGAGGCTTATCATATGCCCGATTACAGGAGAACTCTGACGTCTTAAGTTTTCCTTGTGTCTAGGAATAATGCAGAAGGCAGCCTACTTTCTAAGATATTGCAGTGACCCACTTGTGCTCACTTGTGATGGGAGATCACTGACTGAAGGCTGTTTAGCCCAACCATAAGTCATGCTTAGCTATGAGAAGCAAAACCCAATGCAAAAACTAGGTTTGTTCATGAAAGTGGAAATGCTTGCAATGAGTGCAGTTCGTAATTAATTATAGCCTAATCTCAGATGATTTGAATACTCATCTCACAGCAAGAAGATTGTGAGAGGCCTTTTAGTAATTACACCACAAAATTTAATATCTGTAAAGGGTGAGAATCATCTGAGACTAGAAATGTGTCGTCTAGTTACCATTCCAAAGCATTCCAAACCCACAGCTGAGATGTAAAGCCTGTAACAGATACCTGTGGGTTACTAACAGCCATGATTTTACATGTATATTACCAGAGGCACATGGTGATGTACCAGCCACTGTGCTGAGAGGAGGGGGGTTTTAATCCCTCATAACTTTGGCAGTGAAAAAAGCAATTTAAAATTAACAATACGCTCAGCTTTGCTGAAGGAAAGGCTTAAGGAATATGTTTTAGCAGTTCCCAGCAAAGCAGTTCCCCCTTTGTTTAAGAGAAAGAGATTCTCTTTATGACCTGTAGTTAAAGACTCCAATAACTTGAGTGTCTCTGGAGTTTTTGTTTTTCATTTGAGCTTTATGCTTCAGTGTTGTGTTTGGCTTGAGAGGTAAGTTATTCAGGTAGGTCAGCTGTGTCAGACAGGTAGTTAGAATAAATGCAAACAGATGTGGAAGGTCTGAATGCTCAGGGGGGTAAATAACTGCATGGAGGCCGATGTATACTATTTCCTACCTATCAATTCTGAATTGAAACTGTGAATCTCAGCACTGTGCTCTGACCTGTCAAAACCTAAACAACTGCTTTGGGTGGTGGTGGGTTATACTGATGAAATATTTACAGGAAGTGACCACAGTGCAGGAGTCAAGTAGCACCTCTGTCACAATGACATGTTTGTGATCGTTCTGCAAGTTCTCTTCCAAAGCTGCCAGAGACTCTGAGAATGTTTCTTCTATATATTCTTAGGATGTTTTTCTCATTTCATAACTCAGAATTATAGGAAAAAAATTCGAAGTCCAGAGTCTGGAACACTTCATAATCTGTACTTTTAAGTATATGCAGTATATATGGTGCAGTATGCGGTATATGCAGACCCACAAAGACATGCAGTCCAAATGTCCAGCCCAACCCACTTCTCACAGCATAATCTATACTGAGTTCAAAAGACATTCATCAGGTTTTTGAGGCCTGCAAGTCTGAAGACTTCTTGGGCTCCCTGGATTCTACTGCTTCCTGTCCTGTCACTGTCAAAACTTATTTCCCAATCAAGTCAGAACCTTCCATTTTAATTCATGGTAAGAAAAGGCACAAAGAAGTTAAGCAGTATACATAATGTTAAATACTTAGGTAACATCTTAAGTAGTTCAAGTGAGAATTCTGGCAGTTTGAGTTGGGATATGAGAACAATCTGAAAAAATAGACCCCTAAAGAATATTTTAGAGAACAAGAAATAACTTTTCTCATCTTGATACTCTTTTTCTTCTAACTACTGGAAATAAAAACTGTTAAACATGAGTTTAAAAGGAATCTGGATTTCAGTAGTTGTTGGAAGATGTAAATACAAGTATTTCTTATGATTAATTAGCTTCTATCTGATATTTTTCTAAACTTCACTGGATCAAAACATTTTAAGAGAGTCTTAGCTTCTCAAGTATTTCTCTATCATTTTTAATATAGAGAGAAGCCTTGAAGGATGATTACAGCTAAGGGCTTATGTAATAGTAGGCAACATTTCCTCAAAGAAATCTTTGCTTTAGAGCAGTGACTTGAGGATGCCTAAGTTGTTATTTTTAATCCTAATGTTGATATTACTCTGAACTGTATGAATTCTTCCTATGAGAACAAATATATGGGAAAGACTGTAAGAGATTATATGTAATCTGATGTGTTTTAATGAAGAAAACCCTCACAGTCAGCACTCAAAAGTTGTGTGAGGATAAACCAGATCCTACAGGAGGAATATGGAAGGGAAAAACAGCTCCAAAAATACCTGTAACACGGCTAAGAATAGCCATTTAAATTTATTGTTGCATTCAATGACTGTTATTTTTATATTGATAAGAAAAAAAACAGAGCAGGGATTACTCTTTCTCCTTGGGTGCTTGTATCTGAGTTTTGATTTGATGCTTTGACTCACTTCCTTCATCCCCTAAGCTACAGGCAGGTCGCACAAGCACAGTCAAAGGAGAGAAATTCTGTTTTCTTCCCATAACTGTAGGCTGACCTTGGAGTCAGGAGGCTCTTATAATTTGGGACTACTCATCTGCAGCAGTACAGGCTGCACAGTTTGCAGGGAGGGCCTGAAGCCTTGGTGTTCCTGTGGCCAGGAGGAGAAGGAGGGAGTACTGCACACCTCCAACATCCATGGACTCTCATGAGCTGGAGGATCATGAGGGAACAGAAGCCGGTACATTTACAGTTTATCTTTACTAAGTGCCCATGCTGAGCATTACTTTTCATGGTTTGGAAGTTACTGATTCTCACTGTTTAGGAATTGGCATCGAGGCCTGAAGAGCAGATTTGCACGTGGCAGGACTCCAATGCATTCCACTGTGTTCTGTTCCTCCCTTTGTGGTCTGATGTGGCTGTGTCAGAGGCCATCAGCTGTGATTTCACATATATCTACTTCTCAGCCTCATCAAGGTGTGAATTACAGCACTTTTCATTAAATACCTAATGACATTATTATACATCTCTTCATGCCTTATGACTTAGAGAGAATGCTTCTCTTGATGAAAAAAGTGCAATGTGGATGCAATGTACTGTTTCCTTGGGACAAAGGGGAATACAGGATATAAAAATAATCTATAAATGCATACATACTGTGGAGTAGGGATCTCCTTTATTTTTTTTCCTCCTTTATGTTCCATTTCCTGTATTACTTTAGTGTTGTGTGTAACTTATTTTATAGAATAAATGTATTTAATGTCAGTTTAACTGAGAAAATGCAGAGGATAAAATAAAAGACATAAATCCAACAGAAAGGCTATAGATATCTTCTTGGCTTGCAGATATCTTCTTCAGCGCTGTTTCCATGGAAATTATTTATAGTGCCTGGAGGGAGTGAAGTGCAGGTCACAGATCTGCAGAGCTACAGTAGGCTTTCAGCCCAGTTAGGCAGAAGCTGACAACAACAAATGGGCATGTCTTTCAATGAAGCTCTTTTGCTTTCAGAGGAAAATGTAGTCTCTTATAAAAATGTGGCTTTGAAAGAAAAATATTAATCTCTATGGCAGTTTGGGGTGAAATTGGAACCAAGAGCTGTCGGTTTTCATAATGAAAACAGCTTCAAATTCTCTTCTTCAATATCCCCTCCCCCTCTGCTTGAAGTCATTAAGGGCTTGATCACATTTATTAGAGCAGAATTCTAAGAACCATTTCAGATCATCACTGTGTACTCTAGTTTGGCTAATTATTTTACTTGAATATCTACCTGGAATATGCTCAAACAGAGCACAATAACAAATCTGGCGAGTGCTGAGGATATTGAAAGTCATCAAGGAGCATATTCTGCATTTTAATTACATAAAAATGTATTTTATAAAAATATTAAACATATATGGAACGTTTTTATATATTATATTTATGTATATTGCACATATGGTTATTTTTTCTTCTCAAAGACTTACAAAAATATGTTATATAACCATTTATGTGATGGCTTTTCATAGAAATGAATGCTTTGTACAAGGATTTTGTGGAAAAGGGTGTAACAGATATATAGACTTCAGCTAGAATTAAGAGCATCATTCTTGTTTTGCCAGATTATTTGGTAGTATTCTCTTTAAGAATTTTGAAACCAAAAGAAATTTGTTATCCTCTTAATTAACTATTATTTTTTTCTTTTATTGTGTTAGCAATTTGTTTCTTCAGCTCTTCCTTCCTAATTTATTAGAGAACAAGGAACACTCCCTATACCCTTAGGGATGAGGGTATGCCTAGGCAGACTCTCTGTGAAGCAGGTACTGTGTAAATAGCTACAGTATAAGAGTGTGTGACCAGGCACTGTTTTTTCCAGTTTGCTGGAGAAATGCAGGATGTTCAATATAGTAGTAAGTCACTTTAGGATGACTTCATCTATATCCCAGGAAAATAATAACTTCAGGAGGAAGGTAGTGAAATTAAATGTCCTGATAATTATTCTTTTTATCATGGTAAATATTTGCACTAAGAATATTAGTATTTCTCATTTGACTTTGCTCTCCTTCACCTTTGAGCTCCTGTAGATAATGTTGTACACTGCATTTCCAGTAGCTCCTTCAAAATACAAATGACTGGATATTAATGATCACAGTGAAGTATTTAAGTAATTCTACAGATGTGAATCGAATTCAAATTGGTTTTGCTGCAAACCCTGATTTTAGGTCTTGCTTCAAACTGTTTTTCAGCTTTATTTTAGTGTCTGGCAGGATCACTTCCCTCAGCCTGGGGCAATGCTCCTCCTGGCTGACCCAGCATAATGTCAGCTCATGCCGTTTGTATGCCTCTCCTCAGCTTCCTAGAAGGAAAAGTATTGAATATCCATTTCTATACCAGTGTTGTGACAAGGTCTCTCTAATCCCCTCCCTGCTTTGCAATATTTGTTAACTTTCTTTTTCATTTGGTAGATACTCTTAAAATTAGAACACTGTTTCTAACAGGTCAATCAGGTAGGACAGTTGACCACTCAGGTGTAAAAATCTTAGAGGTGTCTGCTGACTGGAGGTTAAATATTAACCACAACCTAGAAATTCAGCACTCACCTCATTAATCCATTTGAAGCCATCTGTCATAAAAAGTTGCAATATGTGACACCACTTTTTCCCCCCTTTGGCATCTGCCAATTGCTTTAAATCTCAGGAAAAATGAAATGTGTTGTTAAATTCAGTAATTTTGTAGCCGTGCTTTTGTCAGTTTAGAAGTCTTGGCTGATATTTATTAAAATTGCTTTCATTAAAGTAGCTCAATTTGAAATCTCTTCTATATGGCAGTAAACAATTCTTCCTTGGTGTCATTTTTCTTGTTGGGACAGGCTGTTCTGAACAGCAGCAGGCACAAAGCTGTTGTCCCTAGGAGATGGTCTGGGGGGAAAAAAAGAGCAAAACAAACCCAGCCCATATGGTCCCATCCTGTGCAAAATGTGTTCAGATTCCCGCAGTGGCATGGAGTGGGTATGGAAGGAAATACCTTAAATATATGCAGGAACATGCCCATGCAAGGTGTGGTCCATTCCTATAGGCATGGATGGGATGCAGAGAGCAGCAGGAGTTGTGAACCTTTCCTAACATGCAGGGTGAAAGGAAGATTGAGCACTGAAGCACATTCTGTAGTACTGAGGAGAGTAAATCTGTGTTTCTAGGATATCACGTTGTTACAGGCTGAATGCCAGCCTCCATCTCTAACTGTGGTAAGAAATTCAACAGCTGACAACTTCATCTGTTGTTACCTATGGTGGTGTTATGAAAATGAAGAATACTTAGCTCCCAAAGACTTACTTTTTCATTGGTGGGAATAACTGCTGTGAGCAAAAGCACTGATGCACCACCATGGCTGCCTGAACAGGGCACACTCAGGCATACAATACTCCTTGACGTGCAATAGCCTGCTTAGATCCATGCTGAGCCTTCTCCATAGCTATTCAAATAACCTTTATTCTTCATCACAATGAGCAAGATGGATTCCTTCATTCTTTGAGACATGTTCATTTCTTACTTTTTCTCATGGTGCTTTGAAGCTCCTTTGTGGTAAGAGAAGGCTTAAGACAATGACAGCCTTCTGAAAAACGAATTTTTAAAAGAGCAGTAATCAGCAGTGTGGATTGGTTTTGCTGCAGATCTTTTATATACCCTTTTCCAGCACTGAAAAAAACCCCTTCATTTTCTTTTGTAAATGGAAATAGAGATATTCTTTCTGTCTATATTTTGCCCTCAAATTCCCATGCATATAAATGCAGTAGTAGTTTCCTGATTACTTGCTTATTTTTTTGATCTACAAAAATCCTGAATATATGCAGTCAGAAACCAGAGTATATCTCACAAGAGGAGCTCTAAAATATTATTTCATATGAATGAAGCAATATTTTAACCCTATGAGATACTTCTATTTTGATGGGATCCCTATTCTTTCCATTGTATATCAACTGTATTAGTGTTTAAGTGTAATAATACTATAGTAAATCTGAGTGGTTTCAACTCCATTGTCAGGATAATGTTTTGTCATTATTGTACATCATCTTGTTTATCTTACACTTTGCTAAGGAGTAGTTTTTAATTGATAATTGGTTAACAGACAGGTGTCTTAGTTTAGTAGCCATTGTCTGCTCTTCATTGGGACTGACAGAAATTGCCTGTTAGGGATCAGTACACTGCATAGCTGCACAGTGACTGAGAAGGGCAAGTCTCCTCTGATGAAAAATTTGCAGTGAATTGGTTTTGTTTTGTTTTTTCTCTCTGAGGTGCTAATTGAAGCTTAGCAGTAAAAAAGACCAGACTGACAGTGATTAGTGGAAACTCTCATGGACACCTATACGCACTTCAGAAAATTTTACTAGTCTAAACAACTTTCTTGGCTTTTGTTTTCCATTGCATCAGATAAATATCTTTATTCTATTTCACCAAACTGAAATATGTACAAAATATGTAGGGTGAACCAGTTTCTTTTCAGCCAATGACTAGCCATGCTTATCAGCCAAGCAAAATACTACCCATTAATGTGAATAATGCTTCTAGACTTAGTTTTGCACACTACTGTCCTTTTGTTATTGTTTTTATTTAGGGAAGCAGGCAGAGTGACTTTTTTGAAATACATCTAACAGAGATTACTTTATCAATTAATTTAACACAGTTGTTCCTAATTTGTTAAGGACTGTAAGATGGACATCCCTGATGAAATATTCAGGAGAGATTTGCTGCTCTGTGAAGTTCTCTACTAGTCATTACTGTGTGGTAGCTCTACTGAGACATAAAATATACAATATATGAGATTTTCTTGTAGCACTTCAGCTTCACTACTCTTTCTCTAGAGATTTCCACAGCAGCTTGTGCAGAACCATTATGAGTAAATATCTACTCCCATGTTTGCATAGCCAATTCATATGAGCATGAATGAGAAGAAATTATAAGTTTTCTGCTGGTTACTGGACCTGTGAGGAGTACTTGTATATATAGTAATTATTTTATTTCTTTGTCTTTATAGGATTTTAAAGTATTAGTTCAGTATGTCGTACACATGAGCAAGATGCCAGTGTGCTCTCTTAATAATTCTAGGCAAATAAATATTCAGATGTCTTTGCAGAAAGGTGTGCTTGTGAGGAAGAGCACCTAGTGTAATCCAAAGTGACCACAGGTAATGCAGATACCTGGATGTCAGTTGCCTGTTGTCCAATTGGCACACAAAGCTTGAATTTGCCATTACAGTCCCACGATAATTATGCAGCTCCCTGACAGGAATGGAATTGGTCAGTCCCAAAACAGAGCATGTTTGCTGTTGAAATCAAATGCAGTCAGCTGCTCTTGGGTTCTGCTAATCAAGGCTGTCACTGAAGGCATGGGAATGAAATTGTAGGTAAATTGTCTAACTGCCTTCAGCTCAGGTCTGCAAAAGTAAATACACATGGAAGTACATGAAGCAGAATGATTAATTTTTCTTGTTATGTCTCAAGCATCACTCTGGACTTGTGCTAAGGACTGTTTTGCATCAGCTATCTGCAAATGGGTTTCTGGTTTATGCTAAATAGCTTTTTGGGCTGGGATGGCAAAAGTGACCAGATGCCATGCTAAATGGAACCATTCCTGTGGGTGAAGTTGGCTGTACAAGCTGATGTGTCCTAGTTGTACTGATCTAGTCACCTAGCTAAGATCAGAAGGATTTTTTGCCTTTTGAGTTACAATAGAATATTTTAATTGGAGAGGACCTGTAATTATGATCTTATCTAAATGTCTGGGCAGCTGAGAGCTAATCAAGGGCCAAAGCTTGTTATTAAGGGCATTGTCAAAATTCTTAGAGGCTGACAGGCTTCGGGCAGCAACCACCTCTCTGGGAAGCCTGAGCCAGTGCAAAACCACTCTCTCAGTAAAAAAATGCTCCCTAATGTCCAGTCTAAACCTTCCCTGGCACAGCTTTCAACCATTCCCATGTGTTCTATCACTGAATACCAGGGAGAAGAGATCAGCACCTTCCTCTCTATTTCTCCTCCCCAGGAAGTTGTATAAGGCAATGAGGTCACCCCTCAGGCTCCTTTTATCCCTACGCCGGCCCAAAGTCCTTTGCTGCTCTCACAGGATGTTCCTGCCCTTTCCCCAGTTTTGTTGCCCTGCTCTGGATGCATTTGAGTACCTTCACATCCTTCTGAAATGCTGGAGCCCAGAGCTGCACACAGCACTCCAGGTCAGGTTGTACCAACGCTAAATACAGTAGGAGAATTGCCTCTCTGAACAGACTGAATTGTGTATAGAGAAGAAAACTTTGATCACAGCTTTACAGCTGCAAAGGAAGGACCTTGCCATGTCACTGCAGTGATTAAGTTACAGACATACCCAGTCAAACCTCCAAGCACGGTTAGACATCAACTCAGACCACGTTGCTCAGGGCTTCATTCGGTCCTGAAAACTTCCATGGAGTGAGATGGCACAGAATCCTTGGGGTACCTGCTTCATTTCCTGATGGCTTCACAGAGGGAAAGTTGCTCCTTACAACCAGCCTGAACCTCTCTTGTTCCAGCTTATCCCCACCACGTGACACTTTCCTGCGATGCATCAGTGTAAAGGTCTTGGTTCTGCCTCCACCAGAACCTGCTTGCAGGCCCTGGCAGTTTGCCAGTGAATTGGAAGAGGTTTGAAGCACTGTTTGTTTATTTCACCTGTGTCCCTCCTGAATGTTACATAATAGTATTTGAAACAGCATTTGCATCCATCAAAATGCATTGAAGCATCCCTGAGTATTTTTATTTTTAAATCTCAAGCTTTCATAAATTCAGATTTTATGGGAGGAATAAGCATGCAGTATTTTTTCTTTTTTCTGAACTCTTGAGTGTATGTGAAAGAAATGAAAAAGAAATAGGGAAAAAACCCTAAACCACAATAAACAAAACCCAACAAAACCAAACCAAATCAAAGGTTATAAGGTAAGCTTTTATTTTTCTTGCATTTTTAATTCTGTTCACACTAACATTCAGTCAGGATGTGACGTGTGCATGAGAGGGTGTTGGTGAAATGCCTCTCATAACAGAGGTGTTAGTGTGTTCACAAGCAATGAAGTCTTAATGGTTCCCTTTCACATTTGGTGTACCTGAATATAAGGGTGACTTGAAAATTAGGATCTCAAGTATAGCAAAGTAATGATTGTTTTGTAGTTATTTACATTTTAACTCTTTACATCTGTTTTTTTTTCCTCAGTAAAAAATGTACGGTCAAATAAGGAGTAATGCTAATTCCAGGGTTGAAGTTTTTATATCTTTGATTATAAAGAGTGGTACTGAAAACAGAGTGAGACAAATTATTTTGTCACACAGCAGTGTCTTACTTCCTACATCTGTTATTAATGAATTGCAACTGTTTATATCAGCACTGAGCATGCTATCATGAGTTTTTGAGTTTATTTAGTAATTTGAATCTGTTGGATGAGTTTGATATGTAGCGAAACATTAACTAATGAAGTTATGAAACTGTGGAAAAGTAAAATAGTGACATATACGAGCCCTACTTCGATATATTTTAATGTGCATTTGAGTGTTAGACCTTAACCTTACCCTGCAGCAGACTCTGGCTGATTTGCTGACGACCTTCCCCCCCAAAAAAGAAGAAAGTGGTATGAGCACTGTGACCGTGTTTACTCGAGAATGCTGAAGCGTGTGCAGTAAGTACTGTAGTCTTTGAACATTTGTGAGCTCAATGGAAAAACCCCAAAGATTCATCATATAGAAATGAACATATTGCTTTCACACAAGGGCACAGCAGGAGCTGCCCCCACTTACTAATTCAAATGTTCATGCATGTTACTGCACACATAGGACATGCTGGCCCATCTCTGATTATTTGATTTCTACACAGAAGTTGCCTCGTATCCACACACACCCCAAAAGACTGGAGCAATGCAAACAGAGATGTGTATCAAACAGTCCCCAACCTCTTAATCATTTCAGTGGAAGTAAAAATGGGGGGGTAGGAGATGCTCTCACTTCTTAGCATCTGGGCATCTGAGCTTAGACCTGGATGCTGATTGTTTAGATGTCCTTGAATAGAATTTTTCCTTCCAGTCTTCAGCTGGATGCAATTATATTTCTATCATCTTTATTTTTAATATGTGCTGATTTTTAATTCTTTAAAAATCTTACTAAATATGAAAGCAGAGGCAAGGAAAAACATCTGCTGTAGAAAATATTCTGAATCGCAGTTTAGAGAGCTTATGAATACTGTAGGCTTAACACTTGCACAAAACTGTGTGGGTGGCACACTGTCAAGTGCAGACAGTGGTGGGAGATTCCAGTATGGAAATCTTTTTTTAAAGGTAGTCAAAAGATCAAAGAAAAAT
Source organism: Cyanoderma ruficeps (assembly GCA_008694505.1). Taxonomy (NCBI): domain Eukaryota; kingdom Metazoa; phylum Chordata; class Aves; order Passeriformes; family Timaliidae; genus Cyanoderma; species Cyanoderma ruficeps. The sequence continues at coordinate 7,646,957 of VZDJ01001247.1, forward strand.
TATTTGGAGGAAAAAGGCTTGATTTGGAGGGAGAAAGTAGCATGTTAGACACAAATTAAATTACCGTATGGATTTGGACAGATATGACATGATTAAAAATCCATGTAGTTAATCCACCAAGTCTTTAATAGAGCTCATTACCGTCATGTAGGAGAGTTCCTGCTGAGAACTTTGGGCTGATTAAGTATTAACCTATGGATAGCCAGCAGCTGGCCTTTTATTTCTAAAACCTAAATTTCTCCTGCCAATCAATGAACCAGGAAGGATTTGAAAATTCAGCCATGTTTTTTGTTCTCTAGTGAATCCATGAGTTTTCTGATGCTTTTGTCATTGTTTTCAGCTCTTCCATTAGTGCTTCTACCTGGCTTTAATGTTGCTATATCTACCTGCTGGGTCTCTAGCTAGGGCTCAGAAAATAATAACAGAAAGTAAGAAATGAATGATTAGGCTGAACAAAATAAATATTGGGCTCTGACAGAATGTAAAAGATTGCACTTGTTACCAGAACATTCTTCTGATTTGCAATATAAATGCCAGCTAATATGTGTGTTCCATAGACCTGCCTGCCAAATATGTTGGATTTGGAAAAGAAATTTTCCTGCCAGTTGCTGTATACTTAGCCTGCCTGTCATCATCTCTCTCAGCTTTTTTTTTCACGAGTGATTGTGCATTTTACAGAAGTACAAAAGACAAGCAATTTAAAAGGCTTTTTGTGTATAAGATACTCAACAGGGAACTTACCTGCTGGAAATGAAGTGATTTTGTGGGACAATTTTCTCCCCTGCATATAACATTTATGCCACAAAAGTCATGATTGTGGAGATAGAGCTCTTATTTACTGATGCATTAATTAGAGTGAATAAAAGCATGTCTTTGTATATGGTTTAAACCAAGCCAAGCAATTTTTAATAAAAACAATTTCTTTACAGCAGGGCAGGAAATTGTTTTTTCTATCCCTATAAATACTCACTATTTAAATACCTTCTTTCTCATAATGAAATTTGGCCCCTTTAAAACATTAATGAACTTATATTTTGGGAAAATGCCGTCAGGAAACTTGAAATATCTAATTGGAATGACTTTGAAATATAGAATTTATTTCTTATCCTCTTTTGATATGCTAAGTTTATATGTACAAACATAAAAAGAAATTCTAACCAAAAGTAGTTTTTTCTGTGTTTTGAAGAGGTAGGATAAACCATTTGGATACCCATAGATACTTTTCACTTCTCTTAACCAAGAAATCAGTTAGTGTTACTTTTTCACAAAATGTTTTAGCTTCGAAAATGACATGTTTTTAATTGAAAGTATTTAGTCAAAGACTTCTCATCTACCTGCACTACAGACTTCACTGTTATATCCATTTCTGAGCCAACCAATACTAGATTTGTTTACTGCCATTTAATTTTTTAAAAAGAGACAATATTGGACATTTACCATCTTTTGAATTATTTCAGTAAACTGAGCAGACCCACTATTTTATTGATCTTTGCAGCGGTTTAGTCACCAAAATATGATAATGAAAACTTCCATAAAGCTATTGTATTGGCACAGTGCTGAATTATCTTGCACAGATTATGCCCATGCTGAAGGTAGCCTTATGCTGAATACAAAAAAACTTGACATATTCAAAGTAATATAGGGGTGAGAAGGTAATATTCCCTGTAGCAGAGAGCAGGGATCCCCCTACATGCTGCGATTTCACTCATATGAGAAAATGTTCTCTAAAATAACTTATGAGGCACTTTAATTGTAATGGCAGATGTGTCTCCAGGTCAACATCTGTGATCAGTGCACCTCATCAGACACACCAGCAAACCGGGGCTGAGCAACAAGGGGATGTCACCAAGTGTAATTGCTGGCTGGGCTGTGGGATCTCCACAGACTCTGGCATTGTTCACGGGGAGAGGGATGATCTCCCATGTTTGAAGCACGGAACTGAGATTTCCCCACTGTAAAAACCCGTATTTTTCTTTCAGCTGTAAGAAAGTGTAGGGTGATCTGGTAGAGATAGGACCCCAAAGGTGAGGGAATAAATATACCTATATGGATTAGCATCCTCCAGCAGGAGACCCTGACACACTGAGAGCCTTGGGGGCCTTGTCAGAAGGTCACAGGAGAGCAGGGCCTTGTGGCAGTCCCATGCACATGAGACAGAACCTGACTGCACTAAGCAGGCAACTTGGGCACTGCAGGAGCAGTTTCTCTGGGCTTTCACTGTAGCTATTTCCTACATGAGCTACTGCTGTATCTCTTATCTGAGGCACAGGCTGGGTCCTGGAGACCTTTGACATGTGACCATGAGGCAACCCTTTTTCTCATGATACTGCCTGCAGTGTTTTCTTCCAGGTAACTACTGGAATTGCTAGTTTAGTTTTTAGATCCTTATAGATGTATTCTTTTGTGTCTTGCATACTAGATGCTGTGGCCTGCCACACCTGCTTAGGAAAGGCCACCCACAAATCAGCTCTAAAATCTCTGCTAGTTAATTCATACAGTCCATCAGCTGTCATAATTTTTTCATCACTTGTTTTCAAATTATGGTACTTCTAAGAAAAGTAAAGCTTCAGATTCTTGCTTAAGCATTCACTTGAGCACTTAAACATTTTATAGGGGATTGGTTGTGTGAAGTAGGACAAGAAAGTGTCAAACATACCAAATGTGTTCTGCTTCAGAAATTTTTTCTGTTTCTGAGGTACAGTGCTCAGTTTGTGTGGCAATGCTGAGTTCTGGCAGTCTCCTCCAGACTCATTTCTCACAGCTCACTTGGGCACCACGCCATGCTAATGCCATGTTGGTTGTGACAAGGAGATGATTTCTTCAAGAAGAGCTTTATTGTCTTTGTAGAATAGCAGAAGTTACTGTAGATCAGCAATTTGTCAGGCTCCATTGCCTATATTTTCAATTTTCAATTTTCTGTTCAAAACTAGTATAAGGCCTTAAAGGATCTCAGACAGACTGATGTCAAATTTTCTGCCAAAGAATGCTATTAAATAAAAATTTTGCTGTTTCACACCGTAACATGGTTAATGTTATGTAGGTGGGATGAATCCTGATCTCCAAATGGATTAAATTTTTGTCATGGACACCATGGATCAGAATTTGTTTCTGCTGGCTTAGAATTAAAACGTTAAGGAGAGGATTTAATGTAAATCCTCACTTAAGGGTGTTAAAGATTAAAGTGAGTTTTTATTAGCATAAATCTCTCAGTCCCAGTTCTCTGGACCCTCACAGCTGTGCACAGATACCTTTTTTTGAGAAAGAGCACAGAGAGATTTTATTAATTCATTGGAACTTGTTGGGACAGCGACTGTGGAAAGTAAATCCGACATGACTTTAGGCTCTATGGTTCCTTGAGCAGGGAATTAGAATCGTTGTGCATTTGCTAGGTGCTAGGAAGGTGCTATAATAATTAAATCTTGTAAAATAATTCTAATCTTTCTTTGTTTGATCTTTCCCAACTCAGATAATCCTTTTTTGTTGTTCTTCAGTTGAAGTTCTTTATTTTTTAAGTTAATGCAAATTCAGGTATCTTAAAAATGACTAAGTATTATTAAAAGCTTTCATAAAATTCAATAGAAGGTATAAGCAGCCAGTGCTCTTGAAAATTAAATTATGCTTCATGAGAATTGGTAGCTAAAATGTAATGCCTTTAGTTGCACCATGAATCCAAGCTGGATATTTAAATAGAGGCTGGACACCAGGTGTCTATATGTCATTTGTGCTTTAAAATTTTGGCCTTACAGCCAAAAACCCAAGTCTGAAAATGTGGAGTGTTCTCAGCTGGGAAACTAGACTCAGCTTAGTTAAATATTTGGAAGTTGGCTTATATGTTAAGATATCAGGGCTTTGGTACGAAGTATTAAAACAGCATTAATGATACTGAAATGTTAAAGACTATTGTTTTTGTACCACACAGTGAGGTGTAGCATCGTCATGGCCATCTTATTGCAAGGTAGTACACTGACTGTAGCAGTGTCACTGCCACAATCCCATTAATGGTTAGTTTAAATGTGCATTTATTCCTGCCTTAAGACACCGAGGGCAGTATACACACATGCACAGCATTTGCTAGCATTTGTAGAAGCCTCAAATTTTATTTTTAATTATAGACTAAAATATAGTAATGGTTTTTTCTTTTATTCTGATCAAAATCAGCATCTCCATATTAGCTTATGTACCCTACTATGTATTAGATGCATCTGTTAATGAAAAATAAGACTTCAGGACTTTAGCTGGCCCAAATCATATTCCTAATGTGGATTTTCATCTTTCTGATGTATCTAAATTGCCTTCTCCATTTTTCACTTCTATTACTTATAACATTGTTTACACATATTGCTGGTGAAGCTGTGTTGGAAGATAGCAGTGGTAAGGGAAATCATTGATAGATTGGTGGCTTTTTAGGGCAGTATTTTTTTCCTAGGGAACTGAGATTAAAACCTTGGCTTTTAAGTGCCCAAGTATTCTCCTCTTCAACCTTGCTCCTAAAATTTGACTTACATTATTCTTTGTGTTGATGCTCCTGCTTCTTCTAAAAAGAAATGTGATTAAAAACATGATCAGAATTTTTATCCCCTTCACAGCGAGAACTTTGGAGTTGCTCCAGCCATTGTCTTGAAGAGAGTGTTATACATACCAAATACAATTATATTTTAGGATCAGATACTTTGTGGCAACTTAGACTGAAGACAACACGCCTCCCTAGTTTAAGTTTTTCTTATTGTATTAGGGTGATCCTGTGCCCTTTGACCCGTGCTGGGGGGCCTTGTGTTAGTTCTTTTATGGACAAGAATCATATCAAAACCACTGTAGCTTAATACTAGTGTTGAACAGCTTGGCTGTTAATTACATGTACCTTTTCACAGGGACTTTGATGGAAATAATCAAGGTTCTTTAGACAGGCCAACCCAATATAATATTACTTTAGCTCTGATCTCTCCTGTGGTTATGGAGAAGAAAAAAAACACATTTCAGGCTTATAAAAGCAGAAGAGAAAATGTCTGTTTTCTTGGAGTTCTGGCTTTTCAAATGAATTTAAGAAAAGTTGTGTACTGTAAAGAATTCTGTTTTAAATGTCTCTTAACTTTAAGGGTTTCTTAAAATTATGTTTCCTTCTCTGTAAGACATTTTAACAACATGAAAATTACTTTTAAAAATAATAATTTTAGGCTCTGTCAGTATAGATGGGTGGATGGATGACTATCTGTCATTCCATATGACAGGCACCTACTCTTACCGAGCTGTCAGCCTTGTGCTTTTAGTGTTATTGTTTGCAGGAGAGACTGCAGTTGTAGGTGAGCTCTTACTGTAAAGGCTGAAGAGAAGGTATTAAAGATCTCTTTCAGCAAATCTGAGGTTTCATATGGCAGGGGACTAAACAACTGCATGCATAAAGTACTGGACACAGTTTTGAATGTTAATTTTTGGAGAGAAATACTGAAGTATTGAAAGTCTTGATGTTCCCACAGACCTTGCATCTGGTTTTCTAATGTAATTTTGCAGTCATTTGTGAAAATTTTGTATGAAATCTATGTTACTTACTGTTGATGGATTCTGTGTGATAGTGAAAGGACCTGTACTAAGCGTGGGAAAAAGGAGAATCACCTTGTTGTTTCGAGGCTGTGTATTATAACTATTAGTACTTCCTTATTTTGGCAATACAGGGAACACGGGTGGTATAGAAAGTTATAATTGGAAATTTTTTTTATGTAAATCACCTTAAAGCCAAATGTTGGTTATCTGCACCTACATCCTGGGCACTGCAGTTTCTTTTCAATGGTGTAAATTCTAAATTTTAGGTGAGATACTGTAGCTTAATGACCACATGTAACTCTCACACTCTGACAAAGGAGTGTGGGCAACAGACTACAGCAGTTCAGAATACTCAGATCACACCTGCACTTTCATTTTTTAAGGCAAAAATCAGTAGGAAGAGGTATCCAAGTGCCCATTTTTCTTTTCTGTCCCCTCCCCTTATTTATAAGTTTATTTCTTTAGGGATGTCAGCAAGGTTAAAGCTGAATCTGTAGGTCATTCTGCATTGTGAGTGAGATAAGGCCTGCACCACATCCTCCTAATGGTGAATTCAGATGCATTCCCCTACAGTTGCAGTCTGTGGTATTCTCTGTTGCTAAGTGTAATTTTGTTGATGCATTGTCATGAACAATGAAAGTATTCGTTGGTGTATTTTAGAAGGATGTTTGGAAATAGTGATGTGCTTTAAATATGTTATTAGGATAGTTTTTCTTTGAGATTTTCAGGCACACTAATGTTTTCCTAATAGAACTGATTGGATTCCTGTCAAATCTGTCTAATTTGGGAAACTTTCCCTAACAGGGAAATATTAGGCAAGATTTAGAAAGATTGTTTCTTCAATTTGTATAAGTTTTATATGTTAGCAGTCATAGAAATGAACAGATTATATTTGCTTTTAATCTAGTTTATGTTTTGATCACACTTAGTCTTTTAAACAGTAACTGGTTGAAGTACTTTTCTTGTAAATCCTTAATTTTTCAGGCACTCAGCTGCTTTTAGTATTATGTTGCAGCTTCAAATGAGACATAAAACTCAGCCTTTTAATGTTTTGTGTTTCCCAATTTGCCTTTTAGAGGCTTTCTGCAGGAGAATCTGTAAACAAGGTCTTATCTGGAAATAAAAAAGGGAAGTTAACATTAATATTTTTATGCAATCCTAAAGGAGTCTGCATTTTTAACAGTTAGGAACCATGCAGAACTACAATGTCTGCTTTGCTAATTTTTATTTCTAGTTTCTCTGTTTTGGGTGCTTTGCAATTGCTCTTTAAAGTGAAAGTTATTGCAAGAGTAACAAGATTCATCAGGTTTATCACAAAGTGTCTGTATGAATTTGCTCATCTGTAACTGACATGGATGAAAAGAACAAAAACTGAAATATGACTTTGTGCCATACTTGTCTATTGAGAGGTGTGATGAGATATTTAAGGACAGCTGTTTTATGAAGCCTTAATGTATTCATAGTGGCAGCTGCAGTTTTCTTAGAAAAGAATAGCAAGAATGAAAGAGCAGCAGAGCTGTATGCTTTGAAGAAGAAAGGTTTTATCCATGACCAAACTGTAGATGATAATAAATTGCATTAAAGATGTAATAAAATTGCAGAGTAGATGCTTTTGCAAGGGTTCAAGTCAGATACTTGTTAAAGATGGCTCTGGTTTAGGAAATCACAGTCCTTTAACATGGCTGCATTAAACCCAGTTTGCAACAGGCCCTGTGTATCACCACCAAGGTGTTATTTGAGAACCCTCTAAACCACGAACTATTGAGCAGTTGAGATTTTTCTTACATCATTCTATTGATATTTCTGCTTAGTCTTCCATATCCTGAGATATTTTACTCCATCAAGCCATTCTAGCGCTGATTCTTGTAGCACTTTTTATTTTCACTTTGAAGCTCCAGTCAGTCCTGATTACAAGATACAGAAGCACACAGGATTATTTAGTCTCAGAGAAGTTGATGGATGTCAGGAAATCTGAATATGGTACAGTAGATGTGTGTGGAGTGTATCAGCCATAGCTGATGGCAAAGATAGAGTTTCATAGGCTTTGTTACTGAGTTACAGGATTGAGAATGCTGAGGAGTGGTGGTGAGTCCTGGATTTACAGAAATATTGAGTCATGCATGTCTCTGGTAATAGCCAGCTGGCAATCACAAACACTGGGGGTGCTTTATTGCCAGGGTTACATTTCAGTTAAAGCATCTATAAAAATGTGTTGGTACAATTGTAGGAGGGTACATTTTATTTGCTGTTTTTGTATTGTATTGTTGTAACTCAGAAGTCCTTGGTGATATAATTATTTCAGGCCGCAGGTGGATGTGCAGCCGTCTGTCTGTCCTGCCACCAGCCAGCCTGCTGCTACAGTGCTGCCTAGAAAGACATTTTTCAATGAGCGGCCAATGCCTTTCCCAAACTGCCCAGTCTGTTTCAGAAATCAGCTCTTTTTCCTCATATTTTGTGAATGTACAGGAGATATTTCCCATCATCAAGTGAGCTTGTTGGCAAAGCTATTCCAACTCTGACTTTTGCTTTCATCTCAACCAGAAATCTGCTTTTATCAGGTGCAGTAAGCCTTCTTTTCCCACTATACTGCAGTGTAAGATTTAAAAAAATCATTTGGAGAATAAAACCTGGGTATCATGGGATTTTCTCTTTCTTTCCAATAAGCCCCCTTTCCAGTAGCCTTTTCCAGGAGTGGAATCTAGACAGCTGCTGCCACTTGGCTTCATTGACATATTCAGCAGCTGCGCTTGCATTCAGGGTAGTAAAAGTCTGCAAGATGCTTGAACATCAGCTAGACTGAGTTCAGGTTTTAAATAATAGAGATTATATATATAAAATCTAAAAATAAAAATAAATTAGTAACAAGAAAAGTAGCAAACATATAAACTCTAAACTACAACTGGGAATGTATATCTTTTGAATCAGTTCTTCTTCTCTGACCATTTGTTTTTCTAAAAAGAAGTTTTTACAAGAGAAATTAACTCAGTTCATACTGAAGTAACAAATGAGGTGTTAGTGGAATCATCTGAGCCAGAGGTTTGCTATTTTAAATCCTGATGCCATTCCAAGTGAACTTTTTAAGGTAAATGTTGCTATTCTGTGCTATATAACATGATAGTAGACTGCCTACATCAACAAAATGCTTCAGAATAATTCTCAAGATTAATTCTGTTTATGTCTTATAAATAAAACATAGATGTGTCACTGCTATACTCATTTACATGTCAAAAACCATCAAAAACAATGGTGTACCTTTTCCTTTTTAATATGCCTTGACATGAAGATGACATATTAACTTTCCTTGTGACAATGGCAGACTGTGGTCTTTGCCATCAGGGCCACTCTTTCCTTGGGTTCAGCATATAACTAAAGGGACAGAAGTCACTTAAAAGAAAGGTAATGTGATGGACCTCTGTTGTTCAGCTGCCCAGTCTGGACACCAGATCTGGGAACATCATGGGGCCAGAAGTCTCTGGCAGTGTGCCCAGGTGGTGAAAAGGCCAGTGGCATCCTGCCTTGTATCAGGCATGTTGTGGTCAGCAGGACCAGGGCAGGGATTGCCCCCCTGTAAGTGGTACTAGTGAAGCCACACCTCGATTTTTGTGCCCAGTTTTGAGCCCATCACTTCAAGAAAGGCATCAGGGTGCTGGAGAGCATCCACAGAAGGATAATAGAGCTGGGGAAGGGTCTGGAGCACAAGTCTGAGGGAATCACAGTTGTTCAGGCTGGAGAAAAAGGAGGTTCATGGGAGACCTTACTGCTCCCTACAAGTCCCTGAATGGAGCTGGGTAGGTGTCAGTCACTAGTCCCAAGTAACAAGCAATAGGATGACAATAATTTGACTCAAATTGCATCAGAGGAGGTTTAGAGTTGATATTTGGAAAAACCTCTTCACCAAAAGGGTTGTCAAGCTTTGGAACTAACTGCCTAGGGAAGTGGTTGTGTCACCATCCCTGGAAATATAAAAAATATGTACAGATGTGGCAGTTATGGATATGGTTTGGTTAGTGGCTTTGGCAGTGAAGGGTTAATGGTTGGACTCAATCTTAGAGGTTCTTTCCAGTCCAAATAAATTGATGAAGGATTTTGTTTCAGTTGCTGTAATCCCACTTGCAATAATGAGTTTGGGGATAGCCATTAAAAATCACTGATTATCACCTATACTGTGAGACTGTCCCATTTCAGAAAAAAACAATAATATTTTAGAGAAAATAATGCTCAAGTGCCAGGTAGTTGCTTTGGTGAGAATTAATTTTTTGCTCTTTTGGAGGAGGATGTAAACATTAAGATTTCTGTAGCTGAGGAGCAATAATACAAACAGGAGAGCCTTCCTGCCATCACTGGGTAAGAATGGATATTGTGGCAGAGATATATGATACCAATACCACAGTGAAGTTGTGGGTGAAATGAGGAAATAAGCTTAAGTTTGGTGATAAAATTAACAAATGTAGGATGGAGATGTCAAGTCTGGAGTCATTGTACTTCTCTGTAAATAATTTAGTCCTGAAGTAATGTCTTCTGTCTGAAAATAGCTATTTGACCACTTGATAGCAGTAGACTAACATTTTCAGAAATAGACCAGTTTGGAGGTTTTCACTTTGTGGTAGGTGACTCTATGCTCCTTATGAATGTGTGTGTCTGTATGCTGAAATTAGAGTATCTAGACTCTTAATGAAACGTATCTTGAATAATTTTCCACCTTTTAGCTTTCTCTCGAAGGAGTTTAAAAACATAAGATGGAAGAGTTGCCAACAGAAGTGATAGAACAGATGAAATTTTAGTTATGTAAAGCTGACTCAAGTTATGAGCTCCTGTGCTAAGGGAGAAATCAGTGCAGTGCAGGCTGGGGACCCCTTGCAGTCTGTTGGTGCTCAGTAGATGTTGAGAGTCTTGTACACACACACACAGAGCCCTGTATGAGAACACACAGACCATTAGGAAAAGCCATACCAGGAATCTTACACTGGTTTTGGTTATAAACCACAGATATTTGGTTATATTAACAGAATATGCTGCCAGAATAAAGCTTTTGCTGTTGAAGGACTGCTTTACTTTTAATTTACTTTCTTCAGTGTAATTTGATCCTGTTCTCATTTTATTTCATTGGCTTCAGATCAGGCCCTATCGCTAATTTCAGCTCCATTCGGTTTCCCTGGTAACATTTTATTTTTAGCATCATTATGCTTCAGAGATCTGTCATGGAGGGTTCATTTTAATTTTATTTTATATGTTTAATTTCATGGCAAAATGGTAAAAACCCAAAACCCTAGTCTGTTCCACAAAATATCTATAAATATCTAAAAAATGTGACCATCTTACATAGTTAAAATTTTTATTACTTTGCTGCTACCACCCCCCATGGATTCAGTGGAGGATTTTCAGGAAACAGGCTGTTAGACATTCATGCATTTTTAAATGTTTTGAAAATCATTACCCCTTTGTGCACTAGAGATGTGTTATTCTGATTTTTCAGATCTACTACTACAACAGGCCCCAAACTCTCAGCAGCACAGTGATTATAAAATAATTGGTCTGGCAGAAAATGAGGAATACTTCACTTCCTCTTCAGCACCAGTCACCTCCTCTTTCTGCAAATTGTCCAGACAGAAGTAAAGAAGCTGTGGAGATTGTATCTGTTTCCACTTCTAGGTTCTCTTTAAGGACATGTACTTGTACAGTCACCTGAGTGCCTTGCCAAGAAATTTCTTCAGTCTCTGTTAGGAATGTGATTGGCTGACATTCTTGGTTTGGAGTCTCCAGCAGTGATTGCATAATGGGATTTTAGTTGGAGGTAGCAGGGTTGTTTGTTTTTTTTTTCTTTTTCCTTCAATATTACCTGCTTGTCCTTTTGATGCAAAATGACTCTGACTTAAGAAAAAACGTAGCAGTTGGTAAGAAATTTTGTGTATTTATTTAGGTGACTAATGTTTATTCATTTTAACCCTATCTGAGACATTGGCCAACCACCCTGACAAAAAGCAATGCTTGAGAACTTAGGCTGAAGTTAGTGGGAATGAAAATAACCTGTTAAACATTATTGAGTGAAAAATTATTAAAAACCATACAACCAAACTACAACACCCCCAGTGCAATATCAATACATGCACAGAGTTCAGTGACACTACTTCACTAAAAAAGGAAAAATTGTAAAATAACATTATAAAGCTTTCAGTGCTTTTTCAAGGTAGTTTGGATTTAGAGTGTTATTAGCCCATTAACAGATCAAGGACTTTCTGATTATGTCCTTCACTCAAGCTGCATAGGAAAGATGATCTGTCAGAATTTATCAGCATATGAATAATTATTTATCCTCTTATAGAGGCTCTCATTTATAGTATTTGTCAAGCAAGTTCTCTCTTAGGGATGGATTATAATATGAGCACTCCGTGGTGTGATGAAAGCCTTCCCATACCTCAGGCTTTGTGATTTCCTTTTAGCTGAAATAATTGCCATAATAAGACATAAGGTCTTAAGAGCTTCAACTGAAGGTCTTGTGCTATTCAGAAGATGCCTTGGTTACAAGCAGATGCTTCTATTTTCTGGCAATCCTTAAACAGGGCTCTTCTGTAAGTGAAAAAGAACCCAAAATTTTCATGGTTGCTAGGGAAAAGGGGAGAGAAAAATAATCCTTCCTCTTCCTTGAAGAAATGACCAATTCATATCCTAAAGTGTGTCATTCTCAGATTTTTTATCTCTGCATCTTCATCTGTCCAAACAATCTTGACTTAATCTGATCTAAAATCATCTGACGAGACTTAGATGTTAATTGGACCAATAAAATCTCATCACCGTCTCTTGAGAGATGAAGTAAAACAATGAGAGAGTTGCCAGTCATGGCTTTTGGTCCCTCCCAGCTGCCATACCTAAAAGTAGTGCTAATGGGAGTTGATGCATTCTTTTCTGACAAATTTGCTTGTTTTCTTCACACAGACACATTTTTTCACCTCTTGCAGTGAGCAGGAGTGGAAAGGCTTTTAAAAGAAGGAATTACTGGAGCTTTCATAGTACAAAGGCTCATACAAATTGCTTGTCAGTCAACAGAATTTGATAGGCAGGAAAGACAGATTGGTGAGAAATGGGGTTAGGACATTTGTGAGGTTCCAGCTAGAACATTTCTCATTTCACAGTTTAGAATTTTTACACTGAGGGGAGAGCTGAAATGCTGCTGCTTTGGTTGTTGCTGTGGGTTAATAATTAGCCACTGATTGATTTGATGGTTTTGTTAGTGCTGTTTATTTGATCTGTTTTGGAAGACACTCTTGTTTTGAAAGCTAAATGTGATGGTACTGCACTTTATTTGCACTTTGCTCCTGTAGAATACTTTTGCTCTTTCTTAGAAGGGAGAGGAGGAATGAAGAACAATAAAAATAGGTACCTTGAAGAAGTATCAGCCTTCTAGAAGTGTGTGTCTGTCAGCTTTTGTTTCTGTAGACAAAGGGGCACAATGCTGCCAGTGATTCAGGCTGCCAGCACAGTAGGACCCGGGAGTGTCTCCAGGGGCTGTGGTCTAGCAGTTTGTGTTGGGTGATGCAGTACTGTCCCTGGAGTCCTGGCTGCCAGGATTAGCCTCCGGGGTCACCCGGGAACATACAGATTTTGGCCATCTATACAGCTTAATGCCATGATCTTTCTCACTGTGTAAAGGCAAACACAGGAAGAGATTGCACTTCCCAGAATATGCAACCTAAAGAGAAAGGAAAGTAATGTGGCAAAAAGGAAGAAGTGGGTAAACACAACCTGTTGTATGGAGTTGTAGTTTTTGTGAGAAAACAAGGGAGGGTACGAGGACATGGCATTAATACTACAGTGAGGAGTAATAGGTGTTATAAAATCTAAAAATACCTGGATTTTCACTTTTCTAAGAGCGTTAAAGGAGAATGGAAGAAACTGGAGATGGCAAAGGTTTCCATAACTCATTGTCTTCCCCTCTTGGTCATATTCTGCCCATATTCTTGTCCATGCTGGTGAATCACTGACCCTGCCACTACTACTACTATAGATTTATCATTTCCAAGGCTCTTACTGCTAACAATTTTCAAAGTCCAAAGCCTCATACAGGCTACTTATGCTGCACCAAGGACAGCCAGGGCTGCATTCTATGCATACAGTCACGCTAAGGATACTGCAGCAGGTTTCTTACTGGAAGTTACCAAGTAATACTGGCAATTTCAAGGGAATATTTCTTCTATTTTAAAAAATTGTTTAGAAATCAATTTAATCCCCCTATCAATCATATATATGTCCATGTGTGTGCCACATTTTGACATTATGATTGCTTACCTGGGCAGAGCTGTAAGTTGCAACAACAGCTAGAAGATTTCCTGCTAGTTTTCAAACATACAAGGTTATTTAATCTTGACATTATACATTTCCTCAAGATTGATTTGGTTCAAATGCTGAAAAGACTGAGTGATTCTGTTAGCTAACACACAGAGTTCCAGAGATTTTTAACATGCACTGTGATAGCTAAAGGATCTTGTTTACTGTAACTGACTCTTCACGGTCCCAAGAGCCACTAGGTTTTAATTTTTTTTTAAGGTGATGTAGATAACAGTTTGAAAAGAAAAAGCATACAATATACAAATCTTCTGTCCTTTTGTCTCATCTTCTCAATAAGCAGTCATTACTCTGATATATTCCAAGCACTCTCAAGCAGTAAAAACAAGGCCAACCTGAATGAAAGTGTTTTTCTCCTTAAGACTCCTTTCAGGCACTTAGTAGTAGAAGACATAGATTTGAACTTTGTATTCAGTGAAGAGACAATATAATCAACTAGATGCTCAGCAAAACATCTAAAAATATGTATTTGGAAAGTATATGCTAAAAACACATAAAGTACTTTCAACACTTTTATGCTTAAGTGAGAGATCTGTGATGTTCATATCCAGAAGCTTCTGCTTGCATTGGTTGTTCTATGGTATTGGCACCAGAGACATGTAAATGTTGCAAATAACTGAACTTCTGGATTCATAGCACCTCAATTCAATTGAATTTCCTCTTCTGGAAAAATGAAGGATCTTTTCATTAATGCAGGAAACAATTACAGCAGTTTACATAAGGTGAATTCATACTTTTTAGTAGAAAGCAGCATTACTGTGCTGCCACAGAGTACCATTATGCAGTGAAAACCATGTAGGAGTGCATTTAAATGGAGCACTTTATTTTTGTCTCACAGAAGAGAGAAAAAAAGGAATAATTTTCCAACATACAATTTTTTTTTTCCTATTTAAGTGATAACATCAGAATTCTACCAGGAACTGGCAGCACTCAGTAAAGATTAATACAGTTGCAGCCGATTATGGCATCTACCAAATGTCATCCTTGTGCCCTAAATATAATACACATAACAGATATTACATTCTGCCTGTAATTTATTATACGACTACTTTGTTTTACGTAGTCCAATCTTTTAAGAAGTGGGAATCAGGTGGTCTCAGAATTCAATTTATCAGCTATATGTCAGTGGTAAACTCTCCCTGATAATCCAAAGCTCCATGTTGCCATAATTTAAAAGCAGAAATACATTTGCACTTTCCTAGAGAATTATGAATAATGTGGTACTGACTACAGAGAAATAACATTTCAGCCTTCAACTGTTGTCATTATAATTTTTTTCTAAAAGTAAACTCTAAAGTCCTGTTTCTTCAGTGATTTAGACAGAGGCTTATTTTTATTTGTTAAAAATGTTCATTGATTCCACATAAAGCAGTTGCACTGTAGGTGAAAGAGACTGGTTAAGTCTCTACAAGGCTGGACCAAGACTGGGTGTAATAGAGGATGGAATGGGAGCCCTTGCAGTGTATGGTTCTGCCAGCTGGATTCCTTATTATGTACAAGAAAGTACCAGCAACTGGGTTAGGAGAGATGGATTAGAAAGATGGAATGACAACTTCATTTTCTAGCAAAAAGGAACAAGCACTGCAAAAGTAAAGCACTCTAACTGCTATAGGAGCAATGTCTGGTTAAGAAATGAATGATCAGGCACTATAGCTTTTTTTAATTTTTCTGAGAATGCAAAGCACTATGAATATCAGATTAAAGCATCTGAATGATATTTATTCCTGAATTTTTTAGTCTTTCATCTCCAGATTTCCACTGCTTATTGAGTCCTGGTAGAAAGTATGCTAAGCCTGTGCAGCTACATTACATTATAAATGATAACTGATCATCATTTATCTGTTTCAGATTTTAAATTCTGATTGAATAAAAGTTAGATGCAGTCTGTGGTATACTGCTGATCCATGGTTTTTCCTCAGTGTAGCAATGATGCAGCACATTGAGCAGCGTCTATGGAAGCAGATCTTTTGCTGTGTCTCTCTACATGCTTGCCTTTATAACAACAGACTGTTTGTACAGTCTAACATGGCTTGGTGGCATACAAGTGATACTGTCCAACTCACCAGCCTTGCTACAAATCCACTCAGTGAGTTTCTCTGGTTATATGTTCCTTCAGAGGTTCTGAAGTATTTTGGTTGTGTTAGCTGCATGTCTAGTGCTAGATTAGCTACTTTTGCTGGAATTTTCAAAAATTTTAATCTTGAATATCACAAATATCCATGTAGCTTCTGTATCACTTCACAGATTAAGATATACTCTCACCAGTTCCTTTAGTTCCTCCTCTTACCCTTCTCAATGACAAGAGCTCAGGACTTTGTAAACGAGGCACATTTTAAGTATCTTAAGTATGAAGGAAATTAATTGTGTTGCAGTGACCCAGTCTTCATTTATTTGATGAATAATTGAAAAGAAATTAAGAAACCACTGATTGTACTAATTAGCTGCCTACACTGCTTGATAAAAATCACATGTAAATTTAAAATTTATGATTTTGTTTTTTTAGTGCTGCTTACTCTTCCATTTTCTATAGCATCTTCAACTTTCTCCTGACAGACTTTTTTTTCTTCGGTAAGGTATAAGTTTTGGGGCTTTTGGACTTATATCTGAATTCTTCCTCTTACATCATAAAAGAAGTTGGTGAATGGAGAACTTATTCATAAATCCCATTAAAAATAAAAGTGCTTAAAGAAACCTCTTGCCAGGGTCTGCCTTGGTTTAGCAGGTTAGACAAGTCTGCAATCTGTTAGGCATACAGAGCTCACAGCACATTTGTTTTGTGTTACCAGCCAGAAGGTGCTATATGAAGCTGTCCTGATCATTTGAACTGCATGCTTCTCTTCAGTTCTTCTGCTCATCTTTGGTAGCAGACCAAGGCATTAGTTTGTCATCATGCCCATAGCAGTTCTCAGGAAACTAAAGCCTGGAAGTGGCCAAAGCCTGCAACTATTCCCTGCCAGGCTGGTTCATAATCAGTGTTGGGAATCACTTCTGTGAAAACTCTCCTCTCTTAAAAGAGCAAAGGTAATTGTCTCAAATGCTACAGGAAAACAAGCAGTATCAGAGGAGACTGCACAAGTTTTTCAGCCCCTGCTGATGCTCTATGAACAAAGTGTACACCTGGACTCTGGTAAGTATCCATATAACTCCTTGACTAAAACAAACAAATTTCAGGGTGACTGGCCCATAGGATCAGTTATGTAGCTCAGGCAAAGAATATCCCATCAATATGTACATGAAAGAACACCAAAAAAATGCATGCTTAGAACTTTGATAAACCTA
The DNA here is from genome assembly GCA_008694505.1 of Cyanoderma ruficeps. Taxonomy (NCBI): domain Eukaryota; kingdom Metazoa; phylum Chordata; class Aves; order Passeriformes; family Timaliidae; genus Cyanoderma; species Cyanoderma ruficeps. Next base: position 7,664,108 of record VZDJ01001247.1, read on the forward strand.
GCCTGTACTAACTGAAAACATTATAGCTAATGTTTTTAGAGAAAATTCAAATATTGGCTATTGTTTACGAAGTATAGTCGTAGAGTTTACAGGTGAAAATGAGCAGAGCTATTGCTCCCAGTTGTGTGATGTTATTCACACAGCAGAGTCTTCAACTCTGCTTCTGGCCCCAGCACGGGGTAGGAACAGACATCATAATCCACAAACTCTGTTTGAAGCAGGAGCAGAAACAGGATCACATTGCACTCAGATATGCTCCAGTCTCCTGTGAATGATTTGGTCAGAGAGCAGAGCTTTTCCTTATGCATCATTTAGTAGCTGCAGAGATTTGACAGATCCACAAATCCCCATGACTCCTATTTCTGAGCAGCACTGGAAAAGTAATAGAGTAAGAAAAAGCTGAATGACACCTGGCCTTTGAAGGTAGGGAGAGGTTTGGAGGGGGGATAATTTTTTTTCCCCTCAAACATGAGAAATGCTTTCTAGCAGACTTAAGCAGACTTGCTTTAGTTATAGTTAAGTTCTTAGCTTTTTTTTTTTTATTTTATTTTAAACAGGAATGTGCCAATAAAGCCATTGAATGTGAAGATTTGTGTTATCCTTTGTGGCAAAATCACAGATTTCATATATGGGAAGTATAATTAAATGATGCCTATATGCATATTTGGAATGCCTGAAGAGATTACTGCAGGCAAAGCAGAAAAATTATAGAGAGAGTATTTGCAGCCTTGCCACAATTTGTTCTTTGATTTAAATTGTAGGTTTAGCTTTCTCCTTCTAAACCCTGGCTTGAACATGTTGACTTTATGTTGTGTGTGTTTGTATCCACATGTATGCAGCTGGAGTTCCCTTACTTTCATTTTGAATGTGGAGTATGGAGACACTTGGAATTTTTGTCCCATGTTTGATACATTCTATGCTTTAAGGTTTGCAAAACGATTTTATTCATGACTTTATGAAAAAGGGTTCTAATGCCTTTAAAATGTTCCTGCCAAATTAGGTGTGCACTCTTCTGTCACACAGAAGGTCTTCACAAATCTACACCAAACTGATTCTGGTACAGTCTTGTCTTATGTGACTTCTTATATCAAGGGCTCTGAAGCTCTTATAAAATCCAGTATGAAATAGGTTAAGTTTCAGTTTAATCAATCATACCTTTGTAAATCCCTTTGCATTATCACATTTAGTCATCAATCTGGATCACAGTGAGCTATCTTAAATTGGTGACACTCTTGCTGTAGCCAGAATGGTCTAAGAGAATGTGACAAGGTTTGTCAGTAGAGGTACTTTCTCATCTTAGATGAAGTTTTATAATATAATTTCTACATCAGAGATCCTCTTCAGAGGGGAACTTTGTTTTTAGCCTAAATTCATATGTTTAAAATGTGTCATTTAAAATGTTTGAACTAATTGCCTAAGCCCCTTAGTGATCCATGGAAGGGGCCATTCCCAGGGGAGAAATCATCAGATTTGCATTACATGTCAGCTTTCAGCAGTCCTACCCTAGACTTTCTCTCTTGCATGCTTCACAGAGTGTCTCTCTGCCACACCAGCCATCACTGTCTGTAGTTTTCCCAGGCTACCAACATATGTCCCAGAGGATGGGACCCCATAACCTTGGGCCACAGCCCTTATGCTTCACATATCCTCACTCAAGGCATATAATGCACTACCACAGCATCTGCTGCTGGCCAAAGGAGAGGCCTCACCTGAAACTGGCTACTCACGCCATGGGGGCAGGACATTCTTCAGCCCAGCCACAAGAAGAAAGTGCCTTCTGTCCCCACAGAGGGAACAGTATCACAGCTGTACACACATCCCTTTCTTTGAGACAACATACTGAGTTTTGATTCTCTTTTGCCTGAGGGCTCCCATCTTAACTTATCAGTCATGGGACAGGGATTGCCAAGTGACCCAGATTTGCACCACAGTTTGCGGGGGTGTCAGTGCACCCCGCATGCATTGGCGTGGAGCACAGCACGTGTGTGACATTGCACCGCTCAGCACCGTGCTGCCTGGCTGGAGCTGGCAGTGACAGCAGCTGCACACTGCCCCCAGCCACAGCAGGTTACCTGCCCCAAGGACCCACAAGCACAGAGGCAGCCTGCACAAAGGCCCAGGACACTCGGGAAAGCCTCTGCTACTCCCTGGGCTCCTCATTAGGCCATTAGCAATGCCAGTGCATGCCTCAGCTACAGGTGTGTCTTCCACCCCAGGCACCTAGGCCCTGCTGTTGCCATTTCAGGGTGTTTCAGGACAGGCCTGGAGACAGTCTTAGCGGTTTGCTCACCACACTACCTCGTGTGCCTTCTAGGTAAGACTGCTTTTCACAGTGTGCTGTTACACATAAGGTTTTTCACTGTTGCCAGCAAAGGGTGTACAATACTGGCTCTCTCCTGCACCCTAACTTCTGCCCTTGGGGAGAGCCTGTCCTCTCAAAAGTTTGCCTCTGACATCTGCCTGTTCTCATTCACAAATCCAAGGCTGGCCTCAGCATGCCTGGCAATTCTACCCAACATTAGCAAGGTGGTTGAGGGGCATTAGGGGCTTAGCAATGTAGCTGGTGCTGTGGAATGATTGAGCAGGCACATCCTCACATGGCTCAAAGTTCCCAATTCACTTAGGGTTTATTTGTAAAATGCTTTTGGTTAGAGAAAAGCTTATTTGGACGCTGTTCCTTATAAATTCTTACCACTGTGCAAGGTCTTGAGGTTTCTCACTGATGACCACTTTTACAAATTATGAGAAACCTAATACTGAAAAATAATTTTGGGGGGGAATTGATACTTCTTCACCACAGAGATAAACATCAATGAGGAATTTCATCTTTATTTCATGATGTTAGCACAATAAACTCACACAGTAGCATTGATCTGTACTTATTTAACAAAATACATTTATAGCAATTTACAAATTATTTTCCATTTGAAAACATGGCATAACATTTTATTAAACACAATACTTTATATAGAGAATTCTCATTTAAAAACATATTTTATTTTTAAGTATTTTCTCAGTAAAGCACAGCCTAACAAAGAAATTCGTGCCTGTTAGCAAGTAAGAAAATCAGAACACTAAGAAGATGTCACCTGTCAATTTATTTGATTAATTTTAAATTAAGGTACCAGTGGAATGTAAACAAAGAGTAATTTTACAAAAGGCTCCTTATCAAATATACATGCAGAGGTCTGAGTTCCAATGTATATATTATTACATTTCTGCTCTCTAACGTAATATAATTTGATAAGCCATTATTAAAAACAGTAGCCTTTGGCACTTTGAGTAAAAAAGAATATATCAATATTTATGTATAGAACATAATTTCAATGATTACACAAGAACTTTAAAATCTTTTCTTAAGAAATAGGAAACTTTAGGAAAAATATCACACTGCACTTGAAATAGTGCAGCAAGTTTTAGAGTAATAAAAGCAACATATATGCCAATATATATCTGACTAAAACCAAGGAATAAAGAACAAACACTCCCACCAGGAATCCTGCTGTTTCCTAAACAGCTAAATTGCCAGAGGGAACATTTTCTAATCTTTGCTTTATTGCCATTACTCTCCATTTCAATTTTCCTTTATTTCCAGGTTCATCTACTTACGTTCTTTTCCCCTGCACTTACAAACTAACAAATGATTGCATCTTATTTCCCTGCATTGATAGGCCAACAGTGTTTGTGTCTTACCCATTCCTTTAAAGCTAATCCTACCTGCTTTATCCTGTACCTAGAATAAACTAAATCCAAAGGGTTTGGTTCATGACCGTCCAAGTGTTTGTAATTCCTAGGAATCTTGTACAAAATTTCATATTAAACACCAAGGACTAAAGGTACATCCTTTTGAAAAGAAAAAAAACAAATCCTGACTTGCAAATACTAGTGTCTGAGAACTTACTACTAAAAAAAATACTTTTTTTTCTTTTTCTCCTGGTATCTATGATTATTTTTCCCAGCTGATGTGCCTTAAAGTGTCTCTTCAACATACAGTGCCTTTAACAAACACAATATGCTGCAACCCTACTGGGTAGCTTCTTACATGCAACCTGCAGAATACTTTCTCCCAATCATCCTAAGTATGATGGGGTCATCTTGTATCAATAACAGAAAGAGTGTGGTCATTTCCTTAAGGACTGACTCTCTTCCACAGCACTGGGTGATGAGCAGGTGAGGGAAGCATTGCTTGGCACAGTTGGCTTGACAGTAAGCATTCAGCTAAGCTTGGAGCACCTGTAAAACTGGGAAGTACATATAAAGCTTTCCATTGACTCGCAAACACCATCCTCATACTTGTGAAATTACTTGGGTTGGGGTTGGGGATGGGATTTTGGTTTGGAGGTCTTTTTTTGGGTTTTTGTTTTGTTGTTTGGTTTTTTTGTTTGGTTTTTTTTTTTTTTTTTCTTTTTTTTTGTTTTGGCTTTTTTTTTTTTNTCTACCTCCTACTTGGCTGGGGTAGGGTGGGCTTTTGCTTAGAGTTCTGTGGGGTAGGGTCTGTAGACAGGTTCTGACTATAGAGAATATATCTGGTTCTCTGGTACCCTAAATGAGAAGAGGACTTAGACCAAAAACATTTCTCTCAAAAAGCCAGAATACAGACCTGATCTGCTACTTCTTGTTCAGTGAGAGGACTGCTAAGCCATTCCCTTCCTCTCCTAGCAGAGGAGCTGGCAGGTGTCTGAGAGTACCTGTCCTCTTTCAGGTAGAAAGAGGAGAGAATGAAGAGCTGCAGCGAGTGAGCACTGCCTCTGGGTTCCTTCAGGGTTTAAGTCAGAGCCAAATTAAATGAGGCATTTCTTCTAGCAGGCCCATTGTAGGACATGCCATGTTTATTCCTTTCAGAGCTTATCCTTTCAATAATTTTTGGCAATGGAGATTTTTAGCAGGCAAGTTTTTTCATTATATCCAAAGCTCAGTTTAGTAAAATAATTCATGTTCTCTCAGGTACAGAGACCTTTTATATTCTTAAGTGGCAGTGGTGGGAAAAATATAATGCTAAAGAAGGCTTTGGAGGGTGTCTCAAGGGAGGTGAACTGTAGTAGTGGCAAAATGCAACACTTGTTCAGTGATTCTGCAATACCAAGGCATTCCATTCTTTAAAGCGAAGCACAAATCCCCTATGTGATGGTGATTGGGGTGAAACTTGTGATTGTTCTTGTGGCATACTAAGCAAGTGAGGTGAATGACTGCTTCTAAGTGTGAGCTATGATATTAATTCCGGTCTCCTTGGAAGCTGATCAGGAAAGTTGCCATCTATTTTTATTTACTGGCTCACCTTTCACATTTGCACACCTTGCAGTTATTGGTGTCCTGCATTATTTGTTTAAAAACTAATAGAAAAATGGAAGGGTCACTGAAGGACTGAATAAGAAGTTTAAAAATGTAACATCTGAATTATTTGTAGTACTTGATAAGACCCCTTAAAAAACGTAATTTAAAACAATTCTACAAGTTAGCCCACTAAGAAGCAGCCTCTTCATTAGTAGCACCTGTTCTTAAACAAAAGTTGAGCAGTAGCAGCAAAACTATTCAAAATAGATAGTCATTCCATTCTAATGGAATGTCACCCACACATTTTTTGTTGCAGTAGACATCTTAAAGAACTACACAAAACCTTTGCAATCTTTGAATGTGACAGATCCACTATAACAAAGCTGTAAATATTTCCTACGCTAAATGAATGCAGCCAGCATCATCATAGTATTAGCAATATTACTTGTAAAGTAACTGCACATCAATATGTCATGTTTGCAGAGTCTAATAATTATGCAATTTTTCAAAACATGTAAAGTTATCATCAGCACCATCCTGTATTAAAGATTTGGTGCAAATTCTGCAAAGATGAATATATACCACTGATACAGCCTTTGCTGTGAAAAAGTCAGTCGGTTTTGGACACAAATATAAAATAAAAAGTTGGCACATTCAGGAAATACAGTGTCTGTGTTCAAGACCATTCTTTTAATTGACATCATCACCCTCAGATAAATGTTTTGAATCTGAAGAAACAAGTTGCATGAAAATGTTTCACATTAGTTCTGGCATTGTGCTTTTCCCCCCACCACATGCTGTTCACAGGCTCATGCACATTGCACATCAGCAATGCAGGGCTGCTGGTCAATAATTTGGCACATAAAGGTAAATATCAGCTCAAACCAAAGGGAGCAGAACCTGTGTCAAGATGTGTTTACTTTGTGGTGGTATGGACCAGCTGATATGTCTCCTTTCAGTCCTTGTACGCTCGTGTGGGGGATGTGCCTTTATAGAAGATGTTTCTGGTGTTCTCTGGACTGCTCCCTCTCTCAGGGATTAAAATGATGTTACCCTTTCTTCGAAGTGTTGAGTCCCGGCTGGAAGAAATGGACAGAGTCTCTGAGCCAATCTCACTTCCCTCCACTGGAGTGACTCTTATCGTAGTGATTCCATGATGGTGATGCTCAGTGTTATCAATGTTGCTTCTTTTCCTGTCACCTGACCCATAACTGTCTTTTAAGGAGTCACAGCTCTCAGAGTCTCTGTTAAGATCATTTAGCTCATATGTTTGACGAAGAGTGACTTTTTCAGGACCTTTCCATTTCCATGACCCACTTCCTTCACCTTCTGATGGCATCTGAATTACAGGTCTGTTATTTTCTGGATGGGCCTCAACTCTAACAATGCTACTTGGCTCATGATCTGTCAAGGTTTTGTATCTGATGGCTCCTGTACAGGTCACTGTGCTTCCCTCTGAACTCTTTGGACTGCCCTGAAGCACTCCTTGCTGCTTAGACATGGCTATTACTTGCATGATTCTTGGCTGGCTGTTACTCCTGCATGCAACACTCTTCTCAGCAGCTTTCAGCCACTTAGCTCTTGCTGAACTAGTTTTGGGTGATGTGTTCACATTCTCCTGAGTCTCTTCAGGAATGTGTACTAGCTGGGATGAGCCAGGACGGGACTGAATAGAGACCCTTGGCCCGCCAGTAAGACCTGAGTTGTTACAGCCTGGTACACTGCCAGGCTGGATTTTCAGGTATTGGCTAGTTGGGCCATGATGATCACCATTTACACCCACTCTGGAGGGTTCTGAGCTTGACCTCATTTCGATAGCCCTAGGTGGTGACTGGCCAGATTCAGTCTCTATTACCTGCAGTGACAACTTCCGACTTTCATTCTTGTTCTTCCACTGGGACAGCAGCTGTTTGGAACGGGCGGAATCCATTGATGCGTGTATTGTTGCATTTCGTCTCGCTGGATCTTCCAAGGACGGTGTGTTGACTCTCGGCAAAGTGTTGCTGAAAGTAACCATGTTTTCCTTTCCCATTGGGCTTCGTGGTGTTATTATTTCTACATCAGCATTTGCTCTCTTGAGATTGGTCAGAGAGCCCGAATCTCTGTGGTTTCTATTCAGGATACTTTCTGTACGGTGGGAGACAATGCCATCGTTGCTGCTGCCATTTTTACCTGGCAGGATTCTGTTGGCATCTTGACTGAGGTCTGTCAATGACCTTAGAGGTTCTCTGTGAAAATTTTGGTGCAACACATTCTCGTCACTTGGTAAGAAGTTCCCCACAGCATACAGGCCCTGATATTTGGACAGAAGCATCAACAATTGGTTAAGAAAGTTTAACAGGACACCTTTTAAGGTACTTTAATTACAATCTTTTGTTTTTAAATGGAATTCAGTGACATAAATACTCCAGCTAAACTGATGGGTATGCTTACTTGCCTTTCCTCACTAGTATAGCCTTAGTCCAAATTCTGTCCTCAATGTGTTATCTCTAGGTATGTATGTATGAGTTATCACTAGGATAACCAGGGCATATTATTCATGGCAATAAATAGTTGAGGTAAGGATTTAGGCCTCCATGAGCTTTCTTCTTTTTATCAAGCAACAGATACAGCTACAGAAATAATATTTTGTTAGAAAAACAGATGTTTGCCGTCTCTTAGGCAAAGCTATTTTACAACTATATTACTGTCTACCCTGATTTCCTGAATCTTGTTACAGCTTGAGTTGTTCTCTGCCATTAGCAGATTCTGCCCTTTCTACTGCACAATAACCATGTAATATAATATCTACATCACAGAAAAAATTATCAACTTTAAATCAATTGCTTTCCAAGCTCTGGAGAACTTTAATAAGATTTAGTTATAAAACATTTTTCTAATCAGTAGACTCGCTGTAAAAGGCTGTCCTTTTAAAAAGACTCCACTGAGGGTATTCTGTGAGAGGGTCAAATATCTGACTCAATCACTTGAGTTACTCATTCTTTACACTCCTTTCAGAAATATTTGTAGATTCACGTTTTTTCCCCTCCCCATCCTCCCACTGGTGTGTAGTTTTGAGAGCAGATTTACTGAGCACTGGGTATCCAGGACAACATACTCTCTGCTGTATGATGTCACACAATATAAGAAGACCTAACAAAGAATACTTGTGTATTTTAAACGTGGGGACAACAGCTCCATTTAGGTAAATCTACAACAGAGAATCATTTGAAGTAATATTCTCAACAGAGTGCCTTTCTGCTCACAGTGCAATCATAGAAGCTGACATAATTAACCTGACTGCTGTTTCTTCTGCCACTGTAAAAGCCATTTTTCCCTGGTCACCTTAGCAGACCATCTGCAGGTACCTAAGGTTATGTTATTACAGAAAAAAAGGAGGTCAGGTGTTGCCTGAGTTTTACTGTTCCTTCTCTTTCTGTAGAACTTTCACATGCAGCTAATGTAAATAAAATCTATTCTTAGAATGTTTACATACTTCTCCTGTGAGAGAAGACATGATTGATGGTGGTATCCACCATTTAGGTCGAAGGGGTGGTGACCTATGTAGCCAATCCCTTGACCTCTGTACGTATCTATAAATATTTGGAGTCAAAATAAAGATAATTAGACAGCCTTCTACAACTGCTGCCTTCGGAGCCTTTCTCTTGTGTTCCTAGATTGAGACACACCCAGCTTCGCCCCGCAACAGTCAGGAAATGAACTTATTTAGTATTATACTAAAACTCATCATTGACTTCTTGAGGGTAAGACCACCCCACTGGCTGCTAAGACTCCTCTGTTCCCCTGCCCACACTCAAGCAGTGGTCTCAGCAGAAGCTCTGATTGTTCCCAGGCACTAGTGTTGCTCTCTGAGCAGCCAGGTCAGCGAATTCCTGCTGGATACATGCTGTGAGCAGCAAGCAAAAGCAAGTGCTTGATGAGCTTCCTACTGGCAGATACAATCAGGCCTGACCTACATGCTTCCTCACAGGACCCTTCCAAGGGGCTCCACCTCTTTCGACACAGTACAAAGGAAAAGCATAGGAATAACCTGATCTGACCATCCTTTTCCCTCTGCATGGTTTCCCTAAGAACTCCAAAGAATCACAAGTGTATAATATTGCCCTTAATTTCTTGCAGATTCAGCAATTCACTCAGCTGAATTGCTCACAGTAATTCAATAACTTTTTTAGATCATAAAGCAAACACTGTCACTACCAACTCAGGTCAGCAACAAATACTAACTAATAAAATACTTTTCTTGTGTTACACTTTTAAGTGTGGATTAGAAAAGATGAGTATTTTTAAGTATTTAATAAAGCACAAAAAGTTAGAACTGTTTCTGTATACAATGCCAGAATATTATATTTCACTTTATGTCCTGTTATGGATTTTCCCATTGAAATACTTGTTTTCTTTTTCCTGTTTGCTTTTGGAATCATTATCCCTAATTCATCATCTTCAACACATATTGACTTTATTTATAATTATGGCATGTAAGCATGATGAAAAGTTTTCATAAAAATAACCAGTATCTTATTCCAGCCTTATAAGTTTAATTTGCTAAAACTTAACCATGACTTATTATATTTACCAAATAGAGAGCAATTCCTCCTCCTATGAGAAAGCCACAGTAAACATCAACTGGGTGATTCTTGTACTGGGTGATACGAGTCAGACCGCATATAATTCCACAGATGATAAAGGCAAAGACCAAGAGTGGCTTAAGAAGTTTTGAGGAGTCTGTTAATGTAGAATTGAAGTACATCTTGAAAAAGAGAAATAAAGAAGCAGTTGAAGAAACTTAAATATACCTAAGAGGATTTTAATTTCTCACATTCAGTGTTTGTTTCATATATAGATCACTAGTACACAGTGATAGTACAAGTAATCCATGTAATTTTAATTTACAGTCCTGTTAAAATTTGCTCACTTACTGCAGAAAGATCTGAAATCACAAGGAATGGATTTCCAAAAACATAGGCAGTGTTGCTTATTGACATAAAATAGGAAAAGTATTTTATGCCTCAATAGTGTCCCCAGTCAGCACCTAAATGTTCTATAAATGTGACTAAGGAGCCACGCTTGTGAAATACAGAAGCCAGATGTCATGCCAGATGAATGCAATAACCTGTTCCAACAAAAGCTACCATCAGATGCTTGAGAGAGCCATTTCTCAGCTGAGGGCCATAATATCAGGGAGGCCACAAAAATTAAGTGGAGGTGGTTCATCGCGTTATTCCAAATTCTGGCTATTCTCTGGGCAGAATAAACACTGGCAAGCTCCCAGTACATGGACAATACTATTATCTAATGTCATTAACTGGTCCTTGCTGTTGTTTTCCTCTGATTTTTACAGCACGAGTGATGGAATTAGTTTTTAAACTTCAAGAAGTTGTCTATAGTACAAACATTGTGGGCCATGCTGAAGAAATGTTACTGCTCAGAAGGGCAAAATCAGCTGTGATTGCTGCAGCATGTCCCACAGTTCTCTGCTAGCAACGGATGAGTTTTATTCACTTGCTTTGCAGTAACACCTTGAAGGCCTCTGGGAGTGATTGTGCCACCTCATCCATGCTGCAAATCTCTGGAGGTGAAATCAAACTACATCACATCAATGTATGGCCCTTAATGCCTCAAGCTGAAATGCAGCAAATCAAGTGAAGACAGCAACAAAGAAAAGGCAGCAGACATAACAGTTAATTTGACTGGTAAGTTAAAATATTGCTGTGTAAGACAGATAAACACTGCATTTTATATGAGGATAATATGAGGCATCAAATACACTTTAACACAACACTTTTGTTTGCTTCTTAACAAAGGATATGAAGCAGTTAAATCTTTTGCTTATTAACAGCTACAATAAAACCAGCTTTATTAGTAGTTTTATTTTGCTTTCAAATTGGTAGGATAAAATATCCATCCATCCATTCATCCATCCATCCATGATATCCAGGCAACACATAATTTTACAATATACAGCAAATTACCTTCTGACTTTTGTCTTGTATAAATGAAACTGAACAGAGTTGGTTACTCACCGAAATGTACACTGCTGCAAAGGCTGCCAGGGTGGCATGTTGAGAAGGGAATGACTTTCTGCCAAGGAAGGACACTAAAATTATACTTCTTAGTTCAAATGCACAGTGCTAGTGCTCAATGAAAAAAACACTGGGTGGTACAACTATCTTATACTTCCTAAGCAATATGTGATCTATCAGTAACATTTGTCATCAGGTGACATTTTTCTCAGAGAGAAGCGAACTACATCTTTATTTGCTATGTCTACAGGTTTATTAAAAAAAAAAAAAATCAGCACCTTACAGCACAACAGAAGCTAATGGAGTACAACAACATGGGGAGGGTATTTTAAGAACTACTGGGCCCCTTCTTGATGGCCAGAGAGAGAGAATAAAGGAAAACATGTCCAGTCTCAGAGACAGTGGGCAGTATCAGATCTGCTCTTGCAATTGCTGGGGGCCTTCTGCTCCCATTCAAAACCTGGAGACTTGAATGATGTGGATTGGGTCTTGAGTTACAAATTTCAGATATGAAATTTAAGTGACAGCTTAGCTTCTACTTCTCTGACAAGAAAAGGAAGCAGGAGCAACACAGAATCATCACATGAGGCTCTCTAATATTTTAGTATTATTATTCTTCTAGACCCATTTCAATTTTATAAAAACAACTAAAGAAAAGTGATGTGAATGAAAAAGAGGTTTTTACATAGTAGAGAGAAAAAAAGCTGGATTTGAATTCAGTAATACCTGTTCTACAGTGGACATTTGGATCACAGAAGCCCTAAAAAAAGTCTATGACCTGTGAGCTCTGGGAATGAGTCAGATACACTGTGGATTTTTCTGTTTACAGTGGTATAGATATGTAATGTAACATGTTGTATTTCTTGGTGAAGAAGAGTACATCTACCTTGCAGTCACAACAGCAACTTCCAGCTGAGAAAGCTCAGCTTGAGATAAATACTTGGGATACTATAATTTGGGTTCACAGATGGGTCTTGCCAACCTAACTGGGCTCCATGTACAGCCAGTTTCCTAACAACACCTGAGTGAGCTAGTTTAAAATAGCAGAGACTGAAACACAGTCCTTCAACTTTAGACAGACATTTGTTCTGCAGAGCAGCAGAGTCTGCTTTCTAAATTTCTTTCCTACGCATTTTGCCTTGTCTGTTCTACATAATTAATTTGCAGTTAAAAATGGGAATGTAGTTCAGTGTGAATGCCACGCTGCTGACCTGAATCTGAGCCTATGGCTCCAGCAGGTTCATGGCTCTGACCAAGATGAAATCTGCATGGTTCCTTTTGCATTTCTAAAGACAGACCTAAATTCTTAATCTTATTTTATTTTTAACCTCCCTGAACAAATCTTTCACAAATAATATTCCTGCGGAACAAGCTCACAGTTGAGGACAGGGGAATAAAGAAAAAAAAAAGGGTAAATGTTTATAATAGCTAATCAACTCCTTTACCCTGTGCAAGTTTTAATGAAGCATAAATCTACTTAGAGTCTCTGCGGAGCTAAAGTGCATATTTGAGTCTATGAACTTTTCTACCACTTAACCTTAATTTGATGGCATTTTTATAGTATATAAGTTGTGTCACAATGGCACGGTCAATTTTCTCTTTATTCTCTTCTCTATTCACATGCTTTCAGGGCAAACACAGACTAAATGCACTCTCTGTACTCTCTAATGGTGTCACTGCTTTTGTTCCTCTATTTGTTATCTTTTAATCGAAAATGAAAATAACTCCAGCTAAAAATATGTAGCCTTTTTGTATGGCTCTGTATTGAAAAGGTGAACAAAGGTCTCAAAGAAAACATGTCCTGAACTCTGATGACCATGTATAACTCTAAATGCTCATGAATGAGAATATGTAGGGGGGAACAACAGTGACAGAGTCCTACTGAGAGAGAGAGTCATACTGAGTCAGAACATCAGCGATGACAGAGGACCTCACTGGAGAGCTGAACAAAAGTGATTGAAAAGGCTCTTTGAAGATAACAGAGGCAAAGATGGACAATAGGAACCACTGGATATTTGGGGACGTTGCAGAAAAATGATTTGATGTAATCAGTTGGATAATTATGTGCTCCTCTCTATACTTTTCATACAGGAATACAGAGGCAAATTTCTGAAGCCAAAGTTTCTGGGAAGTACAAATTAAAAATGAAGGCCATTAGCAAACTCAGAACAAGCTCCTTCCAAACTGGAATTATTGAAGTCAAATTAACCTCCTGTACTGTAGAAGTTATACCATAGTTTCTAGATAGGTGACTGAAGGAAGTAGCAGGTGCTACTGAAGTTCTGCTTGCTGTGGTAAAGTTGAGACTGGCATAAGGAAATAACAACATAATAAAGGAAAAAGGCAATAAAATTGAATAAAGGAGAAATTGTGGGTGGTGCCAGAATGTTACAGATTGCCAAATGTATCCTCTGTGATGGGAATAACTTTGAGACGTCAATACATGGTTGTTTTTCTAGGGAAACAGAAACACCCAAAACCTAATTGTGTATTCTTAATGTGTTACAACTTATTTCACTGTTTTTTTAGAAGTGATGGTACTTAAACTTAGGAGTGATTGGTGGGTTTGGAATGGCTACAGGCAGTCAATTCAAAGGAGCAGACATCATATCTGAGATAATGAAATGAATGAGATATTTGTGATGTATTTGTGAAAATTTTTCTGCCTGCTCCTATGTAATCATGTCCTGATTTCCCTGGGACACCATGCAGTTGCAAGACACTGCTTGCAAGCATCAGGCTTCACTGGCAATATCCTAGCAACAGCAAATGGTTATGAGGAAGGAGATAAAAAACCAGCTAGAAATACCATGTAAGAAAAGACAGGTTTGGGAACATGCAGCTTTGTACTATTGTGGTATTTCCACTAAAAAAGAGATTCTTTCTAATGCTGTTAATATAAAAAAATTAATTAGAGAAACAAAATGAGCTTGTCCAACAACTTCCAAACACCTGAACTGCAATGTATGTTATACAGAGGTCTCAGACCAAGCACTTGGGAGACCTCTTCCCCTGCCTGTTACAGGGAACTTACCCACAGACCACTTGGAAAAGCAGTAGAAGCTCTACATAGTGACAATTGTGTAGGAAATTGCCTCCTTTGAGGGGGCAGAACAGCTGCCAACGTGTTTTGGAACCTGACAAAGTCTTCCAAAGCCCACTGCTAGACTAATATCTTTATAGAGAGAATTGAACATCACTAAAAAGACATCTATGCATTCACCTTTAACCCATTCAGACTTTAACTAGGAAAAGAAAATCTTGAAACTGGAACAGAAAATAAAAAGTAACAGGAATACTTAAAATGAAGAATGAAAGAACAGTGAAGAACAGAACCAACCTTCCAGCGTTGATAATACTGAGATCAGCTCCTGAGCAAATATCTTCCACAACATATGAATTCTCTGAGCAAGATACATTTAAGGATGTATAGTTAGGCTTACAAACAGTCAGGAAATACGGTGCCTGATATCCTGTTGATAGCTGTATAATATCAGTAACAAGAGCAGTTGCACAAAGACCAAACACATGAACACCTAGGAAAGAAATCAACAGAGTTTGTTAATTTCATTATATGCATTAATTAGGCTGATTAATTGTGCACACTACATTCAACAGAGCTCTGATGGCTTTTGTTATTGGACTTCAGAGAATTTAAATGCAGAATAAGAGAATTTAAATACAGAACAAAAGCTTATTGCAAAGCTGAATTTTTTAATATAAAAATTAAGACGGTTTATGCTTATTTTCTTCCTGTTGATACTTAAAATTTTGTTTTAGTGGCTTGATGTCCTCCAACATCTTTTCACAGAAGATAGCTACACTGGAGCTGCTTCAGTTTGGAAAGAAGCTTTCTGAATTGACTGAAGAACAGCCAACATTGAGGAGAGCATATTGCATATGTGCTTACCCAGTCCTTGGAACCTCCCACTGGAAGACAGGCTTTTAGTAGTATGGACAGCTGCCCATTAGATCATTGCTCTGAAGACCTGTTCTCTTTTTGCCACCACAGAATCACCACCTGGTGATAACTTTGGCTACCTTCACACCTCTGATGTTTCTTGAGTATTGTGTCCTTGTCCCTAATCCAAATATTTAAGTCTATTTCATAAGGGATCAATGCTTCAGACTGATTAATAATGCCAAATTCAAGGCAATTTGAGTAATGCAATTGCTTCACTGACCATTTTCAACTGCTCTTCTCCTAAAGATTTACCTATAATTCCCTACTTTTATTCATAAATTTATTTTTCATCCTTGAAATTGAAAAAATGTTAAAGCCATTAAAATATGAAAAAAACTTCAAATTCAGAGTGGGAATTGGGGATGAAATTCATGTCTTTGATCTTGTTTTCTGGTGATGGAATGCCAAACAGGAGAAGAAGTGGACTTGGGGTATGCTCACAGTCCTCCTTGCTCATGGTGTAATGCACAAACCCTCTGCTTTCTTCCTCACTGCTGCTCTTATGAAGCTTTACTGGTCACAGATTGCATAACCTTGCTTGTCACTACCTCCCTGTTTGCCAGATTACCAAAACCCAGGGAATGGTTGTGCTACCAGGTTTTCAGTCTGCTGTCCTGCTGGTTGTCTCTGCCTAGGTTGCCTTGTCTAATGAAAGATTTCTGAAACAGAGGAAATCTTTTCTTTAGCCACTCATTGGGAGAAGAAATTAACCATAAGAATGGGATCAAGGTCCAGTTGCCTTTCAAAGTAGAGTTCTTCATAAATGACAAAAAACCCCCAAAGTAAAACGAAAGAATTCAACGTGTTCCTCTATCATTTAAGTTACCAGATTCTAGCTCTTTTTGAGAGGCAGATAAACATATTCCAGAAAAAGAATGTCAAACCTACTGAGACTTTCTGACAAGTTTTCACTGTCATGCTGAATACTGTGACAGGTGGGCTGGATCCTTATGATACACTGAAGACAGGCAGGGGAAGCTTATACACTGAAATCATTAAAAAGCAGCCAGCTCAAGGTGGGCAGGGAAGGAAAAACAAATTACTCTTTTAGAAATACTGACAATAGTACAGGAGAGGAAAGGGAAAATGGAGAGTGTAGATGGTGCATTACTGAGTATGGGGCTGCTCTGTTGCAGTCTGAGTTTCTTCTCACGTTTTCTAGCAGCAGATCTATGCTAGTGACAGCTCTGCGCTGTCCTGAAAGGCTGTTTCAGAGAAGCAAACCTGCATGGTGAACACTGAATGTATGTGGAAAGCTCTTTTTTGGGAGTAACAATTGAAACCCACCAACAAATCTGACAGCTCTTCTAAGAAAAGAATTGAAGTTGCATCCTCCTGCATTAATATTGGCCTCTGTTCCAATCCCATTTCTTCTTTTGGACAGGCAACAGTAGAGAATTCCTTCTCCTACCATTATCTGCAATAACAAAGGAGCCATTAAATTGAATGTAGCACTTACTCAGAAGATCCTGATTGAATTTAAAGGTCTGTAATATAACTGTAACACAACCAATGTCATCCACTGACATGCACCCAACTTAAAAAGATTTACATCAATATGTAAACATAAAGTAATGCAACTTAGCCTGAATGAGGGCAGGCAAGAAGATGGCCCTGGAATTAAATGCAAATGGCATACAGTATACAGTGCTCAATGGTATCCAGTCTTTGATCTGCAGCTGAAACTTGATGCTTCTACAATAAAAAATCAGTAATTAGAAAATATCGCCTCTAAAATAAACCACAGCCACTCCAATATCTTAGTGCTCCTGAAGTGATTTCAGCATTCAGTCTTGGCCATAGGCCTAGCAATCCTGAGCAGCTTCTAATTATGTTACAGCCTGTTCTTCTATATTTGTTTAATTTGCCTTGGGTTTTAACCAGATCCACAGCAGCAGAAAAAGTTCAGTCCTTATGGTCCCATGCAACACACCAAGCAAAACATGTTATGACCAAAACCCTAGACAGGAGTCTATAAAAGGAAGAATATAAATAGAAAATAGTGTCACTTGCTGGAAAATCCAGACACATTTATATATTTGCAGTCTCAGATTTTATTGTTTTCCTTGTTCAATAGTGCAACTATTTGGAATTCTATACAGGCTTTGTACAGAGTTCAAAGTAAGGGTTGGATTGATATATTGCAATTAATGAGGCAGTTCTCACCAGCAAAAGAAGATTCACTTTGACTATCCACAGCTGCACTGAAAACTAACCCATGCAATGCACAAAGCTAATAATGCAGTGAGATGCCAAAGCATCTGAATTACGCTGAATTTGTAATTACCAGTCGTGTTCGTCTATACTAACACCTCCACCCTCGGACAAGGGAGGTAAAGTGGAAAAGCTTAGTCTCCTTATTAGCTAAAGTTTTAATAAATTGAAATTTCTTGACCAGAAAGACCAAAGCAGTGAAAGTTCTCTTATGATATGGAAAAGCCACTGGTAAGGGTTATTTAAGGAATTCTAATTAGCTGAGAACTGTGGCCACTACTATCTGTGTACATTTGATCAATTTATCGCTGAAGCTTCTCAGAGAAATCAGTAGTATTCCAAACTTAAAACTCAGAAAAACTCTTAACAGTTTTTAGCCAAATTCTAGGGAATGTCTGGTACAGGGAAAACACCAGCCAGATGGATTAGCTTGTGTGATAGAGCAAAAAACAACAAAGCCTATGTCAAGGAAAATTCAGAGGCTGGCATTTCTACAGAAAAAAACTCCCAGAGCAGAGCAGGCAGTAGGAGTGAAACTCCCAGCAGTGAATTTCTCTCCTTGAGAATTGATTTCCCAAATCACTGTGATCTAATGTCCTAGTGATCTCTGTTGGAAAGGACATTGGTACCTCTAAGCAGGTTTTTAGTCAGTGGCTGATACGTGTTTCAACCTTCACAGACATGATTGAGTAACTGGTCCTAACATTTCTGAATGAGTAACTAGAGAGAAAATCTATCAGATTCAGAGTTCTTCAAAGCAAACTGAAATCATGCTGTAATTCAGGTGCATCTATGTTCCAGCCATAAAATATCTATCTTGATAATTTCTTCTAGTCCAGGTGTTCCACAGTGAAGTTTTTGATTACACACACAAAATTTCATCTATGCCACAAGCTATAAGACATATGCCAGTAATACAGGCAGTTATTTTCTGTAACCTTTCCAGGCTACAGAGCAGACCTGTTTAAACGCATTTGCTATTTAATAAATAATGAGGAAAAAAGCCCAAAGAGAAAAACCAAAATGCAAAGCCCCAAAGCCAAACAGATCCTTGCGATCCTTGTTTGTGGCTTGGGAAAATAAGTCATACAATCTTAGATTATTTTTTTTTGTATAAAAATTACTCTAAAGCTAATAGATTTATATATGTTCTCCAGTCTCAGGAAATTATCATACCAACAAAAAAAACAGAAAAAAATCCTATTCTAATATTTATGTAAGGTTTGAAAGAGGGATTGATGAATTTGCTTGTCTTCTTCCCCATGCACACTTTTTCTTTTCTTCTTTTTTTCCTTCTTATATACTCTTGGGTAGTATTTAAAATGTGTCTTAATCATACCTGTATTTTATTGCATGTTGATGACCTTCTGCCTCATACTGCAATAAGTCCCTGAAGTGTGGACAGAGGCAACATTACTGGAGATCCTCAGTTCCTCACATGGCTCGTGCTTTCTTTTCTATCTTTTACAGGTTTTATAAAGTGAATAATCAACTGGAATGTTTATGAAAACTAACTTACAAAATGCTAAACTCTACAATATGACAATGGCACAATTATAATCTTTTTACACTGAGTTTCACTGGCCTGTTTTTCCAAAGAAAAAGGAAAGGATTGGACAAAAATGTCCCCTAGTTCCTTACTTCCACAGTGGTATTGAATAAGGAGTCACTGCCTTTGGTGGTTTCACTGAAGGAGGTTGTGTATTTTGCACTGTCACTGCCCAGCCTCAAACTAACACAGGCATTGCATTCATGCTCATACAAATACAAATGAACTACACCTTCCTAAGGCTTGCAGCTTTTAGCCAGCTGTACTTCGAAGCTTTGGGATTTACTTTGTTTATCAAACTTTCTTTTTTATGGGCATGCTTAAGTATGGGGTTGAGTTCCTCACATGGCATGCTTCTGATTCATTTTCTGTACTACTAGTAAAATGATTCAAGCAAGAATAACATTTTATATTGCAAAATTTTATGCAATATTGAAAGAATTGAGTTATAAACAAAGCCCTTAACAAATACTATATAATGAAAAAAGCATCTTTTGTCCTGATTGAAGGTGTTTGATATTATCTAGGCTTAATGGAAACTCTCTGAAATAAAAGCCAGATTTTACCACCTACTGCATCCCAAGTGAGCCTAAATAGATTCCTTCTATGGCTGTTTCAGAAAAGTCCAGTTTTTTTGTCAGCAGAAACACTTAAGAAACCCAGCCAAACCCCAATACTAACGTTTTGCTTTTATCACAGTATTTGGTGTTTGCAACAATCATTTGCACCAGGATCATTGAGAGTCTTAGCTCCCAGTTTCTAAATGCATAATTTTTAGACTGGTGGTTGTGCAAAATCCTTTAAAAATGGTTTCTAAAGCAACAAAAACCAAATGCAGTAAGAACAGTTCAGTTAAAAAAAAAAAAGACAAATAAAGAAAAAATATTCTGGAAAGCAAAGAGAGAACAGCACTTGATAATTTTTAAACATGCATCACATCTTATAGGTTTTGTAATTGTAAATTGGGTAGTTTTATAAAATGAATTAACTGGTTGAAATTAAGGGAATTAAGAGCAGCTGGAAGCAGAGGTATCTTTGCAGCTGGCCTTCAAGAAGTGCCTAACAGATGTGCAGTCATTGCTGTCAGGGGGGAGAAAAGATCGTTTCAAAAGGTTGATCGTGTTTTTTAAGTGCATAAAATCATCCACTCAAGGTGAATTTCTCTCTCCACTTGCCAGACAAATGGCAAATTTTCCTGGCAAATGGAGAGAGAGTGGTGTGAGAATAACGCCCCTGTCTGAACTGCTAAAACCAGAAAAAATGAATTCTCTCCTATATGTATATATGTCAACTTCTACTTTTCTTTTCTGTAAAATAGTGATCCAACTGCTCATTCTGACAGGATATTTCTGTTCTGTTGAAATCATCTACTCCCTTCGGGTGAATGATTAAACCAGCCCACTTTTGCCTGCTCTTAATGACTAACTTGCAATTTAGAGGCGTTTCAGTGCTATTTGGGAAAATGTAATTGAGTTCACTGACAAGACTGATACACCTTCTCTCTGAACAAAGCTAGTTCTAACAAAAGGCGCATGTTCAGGGCTGTGAAAGACTTGCATTTCAAAAAAAAAAAAAAATCTTGCATTTTTGATGTATCTGAGAGTATGGAGATGCCCTGTCTGTACCAGTTCAAATATTTGTACAGCGTAACAGAATGATTCCAGCTATTCTCATCCAACTGTAGGTGCTGTTTCTTAACATTAAAGAAACACACCATCAAGACAGGGAGAGCAGATGAAGTGCTGAAGTGCTACAGGGAATGTTCTAAGGAGTATATCTCCTTTTGTTACAGAAGAATGAAATATGAATTTAAAATCCTAAGGAAACTAGCCTGGATGACACTCTACAGCCTAACTGAAACTCTGTTCAAAATCTTTAGTAAGTGATAGTAGCACTCAAACTTACCGTAATTGATGGCCCAGCAAAAACCAGACTAAGCAACATCAAGAAGGGAACAGACTCCTGTGTAGGCTCAATGTATGGCATGCTCAGACTCTTGTCATAGCAAGTAAATCCAGAGTGAACTGGCTTGAAGACATCAGTAAGTTCAAGAAAATAAAGGCTAACAACAGAAGATGCCAATATGGGCAACTAGAAGAGAAGAGAACAACAAATTACTGTTTGGAAATGGAATAGCAATGCTTTTGCAAAGACAACATAGCCTGTTAATAAATCTCTTTGATGTTAGCTGTTTATATCTAACTGCTCCTTGTCATGCCTATTTCATTATCTGTAAATAATGAATTCTCTAAAGATACGATACTGTTCAGTTGATATCAGTAACCCCGCTGTCTACCAAGCTAGTCAAAACACCCAGCCCAATCTTTAGCACATATAATTTAGCCTTTTCATCTAGAAATCATTAATAGAAAAACTTTGATTTATTAATTTTTCTTTTAAGGAAAGTATCAGGACTGTGGTCTCCCATGTGGGGACTCAGCACTCTGCTGTTCTTCAATCACCCTTTTTGGTCCTTTAGCAACTCTCTGTCATGTATGACAGTCTTCACATGAAAGCCATTTTGCATTAAGTTTCAAAGTAATTGTTAATGAAAACCAGTATTCAGTCCGTCCCTAGAATCTAAATATGTGATAATGCACATCCATTTTGCAATTCTATCAAAAAAGCAATTAACTTTGGCAAGACTCAGTCTGTTTAGAACCTTGGTGACTATGGTTCACAATTCTTTTATCCTCTAGCTATTTAATTATCTAACCCTTTGCAATTGCTTCCACTAATCTATTAAGAGCAGAGTTGGTCTTTCTGGGAGCCCAAATGCTCACCACGAACTCCTTAAAGCAAAGGATCAACCACTAAATCTCTGTGGAAGGAAGTAATTCAAGAGAAGATACAGCAAAAAGGCATTTTAAAGCTATTGGCTTATCAGTGAACAAAGGGAGCAGCCCTGCCCCCAAGATGGGCATTAGGGCATTCAGAGGTGACCAGCAGGATGTGATTATTCTCTGCATCCTACTTAATAAACACTCAGAAACACTTTTTGTTTGTTGTTTTCCAGAGTCCTCCACAAACAAGGCAATATCAGAAGAACTTCCTGCTCTGCCACTGAGCTGCAGAGTCCTTCCTGCTGTCTGTACTGCAAGGAGGGTACCTATGGTTAACAGAATCTGAGATTATGAGAAACAGCACCTGTCCGAAAAGAATTTTGAGCATACTTATACTATATTATTCTTGCAATGCTCAGTTCACATTTACAAAAACAACCGATTGTTTAAGATCAATGTCATTCATCCCACTCTACAATGCAATATAAAAGCAGAGGTAAAATGGGATCCGTATGTATTTTCGGAAAATAATGAATGAAATCTACTCTACATGGCAGAAGGACAATGGTTTCTTGCATTAACAGGCAATTTTCTGATTTGTAAGTATTGAGGTTATAAAATTTACGCTTTATGTGCACAAAATGTAATTCTGGATGATTAAAGAAGGAGGGTTCTAGTTAAATTTAATCAAAACATCTTTTAATATGACTGTTTGTTTAAAAGTAACAGTTTATCTTTGATGTGCTGATTTGAAAACAGTGAGTTTTGTCTTCAAAGTGTTCCAAGCAAAATCTGAAGAGGGTGGTGAATGGAAGAATGTTGCTTGTCTGGTTCTATCTGTGTTCAAGTTGATTGCATTGTAATGTCACATAGTGCAGAGGGTGTGATTGTGCACACAGGGAGGAAATGTGGACTGGCATCCTTAAGTGCTGGGAGCATCACAGAAGTAAGACCAGGCATCTAGGAAGTTTGCTTCAGTAAATAATGTGGACATGTGTGAATATATACATGTATGTATAACCCAAACACATCCATATTTGCACTCACATACTATACCACACATACATATTATGTACAGCATACAACATACACAGTATGTAATACATATTATGTGAATACATAATATATAACTATTATATAACCTGACAGAAATATGTATGAATTAATTCCATACATTAATTAAGTCTTGCTTCTTGTCCATCACAGGAAGAAGTCCAGTTCTTTAGCAGGATGCATTATATAATACATATTACATATATATATACACACACATACACACATATATAAAATATAATATCTATAATCCTCACTTCGTGCTGGATGCAGCCTGATTGACCATAATGCAAGCATGCATGATTAGTCAACATGGGCTGGACTGTTTCCAGTAATTACACAGATGTGCAGGATGAAATAGGACTTCCCTGAACTCTTCATACACTGGGAATAATTCAGATTGTTTGGGTGCCCTTCTGTGAACACCTGCCTGCACACAGACCCTGCTGACTGGGGTAAGGGACCTCTGGACACAAAGGCTGCCATAGTGCACCATGTCCTGGTGTGCAGGGAGCTCACACTGACTCTTGTGCTGCTCTTGCTAAGACATTGAAATTCTGCACGGCATTTGAGCTCTCAACTTCCCTTCTGCACTACATTTAACTCTTGAAACATTTGCAATGCCTTTTATTATTAACTATTTGAAAGTCACACTTAATGACTTAGTCAGGGTCCATGTCCCATTGCACAAAGCACCTTACAACAGGACACAAACTTATTCCAGTGGGCTAAATGGACAAAATGAGCAGATACATATTGTCCCTTCTTTTGAGAAATTATGCCCTTTTATCAAGATGTCCCCAAAGGTTAATTTCCCGGAATGGAAACATAGAGCAGGCCCACCCATGGAACACCTTGCATTCAGAGTTTCATCTTCAGTATTTTTTCATTTCTCCAATATCAGGAAGGGAAAGTTTCTCCTTGAACAACAGCTTATGCATTAACCACAGGGCAAACTCTACTTGGATCACAAAATTTTTAGGCAGCCAACTGTTTTTAAATGGCAGTATTCAACTATCAAAAATAGGCAATATTTGAAGTGGTATTTTATTGTGGAACACTAAAATAAAAGGCAGTGAATAATTTTTTTTAAACTACTGTATGTAAGCTGTAACTCTATTATTAATAGTTAATATATATTAATGGTTAATATATATATTAACTATATATATTATTAATATATATTATTAATCAAGGAATTTTAGGAATTACATTTTACTGTCTTATGACTTCAGTACAGGACTCCTATGTTATTTCTGACTGTAATTATCCATTCTGCTAAAGAAAAGTTATCATTCTAAAGAATTATGAATCTCTGACATGACTGCTTACAACACTAATGAATAGGTCTGTAGTCAATTTGCTATATACAGTATGTCAGATCCCAAAGGACATTTTTCTTCCCATCTGTTTAAAAATACAAATATAAAATGTGTCTTCTAAAAGTCTAACATTTCTAAAAAGGAAAAGGCAAATGTTTCTAAAGTCTTCTAAACAGTATAACTGGGTATTTAATATATGAATATTTATGGAGTGCTCTGCTTAAGGCAGCAGCATTTCTGTAATTATAGACTTCGGCGCCCAACACCTTGAAAATGTCAAATATAATTAGGTGGTAGAATGTGTATTGTTTTAATTACAAAATGGAATAGGATTTTTCCTGTGCCTAATTAGAATAATAAAATCCCCAACGTCAATTCTTGACTAATCCTGACTAATAAGTCTTTATACTCTTACCTCCTTGGATGGATAATGGAGAAAGATGCCTGTTTAGCTTTTCATTTAGAGCTGCAAATTTAAAGTTTGACCCAAATGGTCAAACCCTGTTCAGCTTAGTCTTAAAATCAGAAGGTTAATCAGTATAACTACTGAAAGTTTGATTTGTGGTCTATTTATTTTTTAAAAATTTAAATTTAAAGAATTTTTGTCTTTTCCTTCCTTGCTATTTTCTTGCACTATAAGTTAAAAGCCTTCATTAAACCACAGAACTTTGCTATTAATAATAATTACCATTATTAATACTTTAGAAGCTTTTAAAAGCTGTATTGAATGAGGAATAGTCCAAGCATCAGAAAAGATGTTCTCTGTTCCCAAGAGTTCAACAAAGATACAAACACCCAGAGATGTTGTAAGGAGAAAACTTCCTGTGTTACAAAGCATAGGACAAACCAAAGCAGCATTCAGCAGCACAACAACCATTTGTCTGAACTGATGGGGCATGTAACAAATCTTCTTCTGGCCAAGAGCCACAGTACAGCTATCATAATGATAGATCACACAGGACTGAAAGAGAGAGCTGGGAGAGGAGCTCAGAGGTGGGGATAACAGCTCTCCAGGCTCTTCATCTCTCTTCTGTGGGACATGCTCTGGGGATCATTTTGGGGTGCTTCTGGTTTACTTGTGAGGATTAAGACTGTCCAGGATGCACAGTGCAAGGACAATTTGCTCCGGGTCATATGATACAGCCTATGCATGGAAGCCAGGCTGGTCCTGCCCCAAAACTCAGAACTCGGTTACTGCTTAACCTCTGGGCCCAAAATTGCTGGGGCACCCCAGGTACATGGAAATGCATGTTAAAACATGCCAAGATTAGTTTTCCATTACTTTAAATGTATGAAAACAATGAACCTGTAGAGCTGTAGCCCACTAAATATAGTATCATCACTCCTACTGACAAGCCGCAGGATTTGTACTGAGTTTACAAGGACTCAGGACTGAGGCTCATCCAACAGGCTTTATCCTTAAACCTTAGAAATCAGGCTATGGCTGATTTGTTTTACTTTAGTACCTTTCTATGGTACATCTCTGCATGATTTTTGTATTTATATCTAGCAATAACAAGTAGTTATTTTGTATAAAATGAGCTGTAGTGTGGTGCATCCCAGATCCTTTCTCAAGAGCAGCATAATGTTGTTGAAGGGGATTTGTCCTCACTTTAGGAACTACTTTGGTTCATTTCTATGTTTGCTAATGCCCTTTTACACCTTCCTCTCTCTTGTTCTGTCTTTTCACATTACATCCCAATTTACTATATGTGGCATGGTTCACATATGTTGGACTTGGTTTTGATCTGTTACTGTTCAGTTTTGCCAGCTGCAGTTCTGCATTTATTTACCTGACCATTGGGTCAGTTTATAACCTTGAGATCCCCAGTACCAGTATATGTCCCATCTCCTACCCTACACCTGCAACTCCACCACACTGCCTTCTCTGTAATGCAGGAATACAGATCTGGTGTGACAGCAGCAGTCCTGCAAACGGATCAGTGGAAGGCCAAGGCTTAGTAGGGAAGTCTTCTCAAGAGTGGACAGAACCTGGGAATCTCTGGATTCTATAAATTTTCTAAAACTGTACACTGGTTTTATATTTTACTCTCATATTTGTCAGCACTTAAATAAGCAAAAAAGTTCCTATTTATCTTTAGGAAAACAACATCTTAAAATTCATGGGCTTTGTGAGAATTCAGGCACGGAATGTCACATAGTCAGATGTCTGAACCTGTTTTGTAGGTTGTAACTATGTGACTTTTGCTTTGCTAAATTGCATTGTCTGGGTGTTCTCTCTTACCATGAACTCGTACCCAGATCCCGTGGTGATGCTGCCTGTATAAAAGGTGAGCAGAAAAGAGAGAAGCAGCATGGATGTAGCTTTCAGAGAAAGTCAAGACATGATTTGTCAGATGCAGGCTAAGGATGGGATGACTAGCCCAGCTGTTTAAAGAAATGGTTATGGGATGCCTGATACATTGTCTGGATATTTTATATTTTGTAAATAATTTTTAGGCTTGGATGGCCAGGAACTTTGCAGATTCTTAGGTTGTTCTGCAACACTTCCACAGCAAACAAGGGATTCCTGAGTATGGAAGGTGCCTCCTGATGTTTCTCTTGTTTTCTGAGAATTGGGAATCTTTGCAAACAATCAAGTAAATCAACAGGATTGCCTCAAAGAGATAGCAAATGAATGCCACTGGTTTCCCAGCATGAAAAAAAAAATCAGCCAAGTCCTTGAGAGAAAGATGGTCTGATTAATAACTATGTTTAGTTCCCATGACAAGGCTGTGGCATTGTGGAAGATTTTATTAAATTTATCATAAATGTGGATCCTTGTGCCAAGGAATTCATGGTCTAAATGACAAGGCACAACAGATGGATGAGACAAGAAAGAGGGCTGTAGTGGGTTGGAGGAGACAAGGTGTTCCTTAGCCAACTACTAACAGCAACTGCAGATTTCAACCACCCTGGCTGTTGTCCTGTTGTACTTTGCTGTGAGATTCACAATGGACAGGAGGAGAGAATGGAAAGAGGACAAGTTTCTCTTATCCTGACAGGGGTGAATACTGAGGTCATTGCTGTGATTAAACAGAATAGGTCAGAATAGGTCAGTATTAAGAAATGGCATCAGCCAAATTCTGCAATTTTCTCATTTTTGAAAACCCATGACTCTCTGAAGAGACAGTACTAAGCATGGGATGCCTACAGAGCAGGGGACTGGCTTGACAGAAAAGCGAGATTTTTAGATTTATTTTTATGTTCTATACTTAATTCTTAAATGTCTCAGGCTTATAAAAGAAGGCATTCAGTCTTTTCAGAAATTTAAGGCTTCCATCTGTATAAAGGCTTTTTGCTTTTCAGCCTCAACTTGAGTTTCTGCTGTTCCTTGTCCCTTTTCTGGATCTAGATTTCAACTGGCCTGAAGCTATAACGAGTTAGTCTTTTCTCTAAAGTACTTGCACCTCACCATTGTCTAACTTTTGTGGAAATTATGTAAAGATACATGATATAACAGTCTTTCTTCTCCTAGACTTAATGCTATTTGATTTAATTTCAACTGAAAGCTAAACTTCAAATCCCAGATGTCTTTGAAACCTATTAAAATTACCATTTTGGAAAATTAAGTTATCTGTATTTCCAGCATTGGTTTTAGAATTTAACTTAATTGTTTGGTGACTGCCAATTACAGTCTAGCTTAGGAAATACAACAGCTATCTTCATGCAACTCTTCAAATGCCTTATGTTTTACCAGATTTTAGAAATAGAAAGGTCTCAGAATGTGTAAGACCAAAACCAGAGCTGATATATCAGTGATACAATTCCTATTTCTTTCAGAAATCTCAGTCATGCTGAATGCACAGTAACCCTGAAAGTGCTTTTTTCTTTTTCTTTTTTTATAAATATACATGAAGCAGCAATTACACAGGGAGAAACTAACAAAATAAAAATTGTTTAACAAAAATATTTTGGGGAGGAGTAATCTATAAATACTTTACAAATTTTCTATATCATGTATTTAATATATATTATATTAAATATATGTGTTTAAAGTAAATTCTCAGGCAGAAATTTAAAACACAAAAGCACCAGTAATGCCTTTCTTTCCGGTGTGACTTCAAACATAATTGACAACTCCTTATCTTAATTATTACTGTTTGATTACATCAATTATAATTACAACCAATTAATGATTGATTGTTATAATCAATTAATAACTACATAAAATGAGATTTAGGATATTACATGTACTGTTGATTTCAAAATTTATTTTATGCTCCTGCTGCAACGTTATGGTAAATCAAGTACAGCAGCACTTCAACAAAAGGTGGTTGTTTTCAGGTCAGTGTCACCCAATTTAAGCTGAAAGTTTCTTCAAAAACCCCATCTCTAAGAGACAAAACTACCAGTCCCTACACAAAGCTACAAAATTTGTACTCTCTAAAGCACACTGATTCCATACATACAAAAAAAATATCATCCTGTAGGCACCAGCCCTTGTCCAGTGGCTTTCTCCCATGCTGTTTAGCCACTTCTGAACTCCTTACAAACTGAACCTTTAAGTGACAGGATCATCAGACAAGATACCATGTTTGTAATAGCCCAGCTGCTGTGCATGTTAAGGTTCCACAATATGCTGGGTTTTACTAACTTCGGCTCCAAAGTAATAGATTTTTAACAACTAGAAAAAAAAGATCATAGATGGTAGGATTATAAATTTTTGGAGGAGGTAGTATCTCCATTAATTTCTAACATATTCAGGTGTTCTTTTACTACTGGAATTATTAGGTCAGGAGTATGTTGCTGGACTGAAAAGGAAGCAGGGCCTTCTTTCACTGAGAACTACTCAAACTCCACACTTGCCAAGCACATAGCAAAAACCAGAATGGACATTTAGCTTGTGGCATTTGCATTTGTTTTCCAAAGACAGCCTTGGCACAGGTATGACACCTCCCTTTTCATTCCCCTTAAACAGTCATCTCCTGCTAAAAGCTGGTATTGTTTAGGCTGTACAGCTCTTCCATAAGCACAGAAGTGACAGGGAGGATGCAACATTGATGACTTGGCCAATGAATTATACAGCTGCTCTGAATGTACAGCAGCCTCCTCAGGTCTCAGATAGCCCCCTAATATTTTGGGGATATTTGTCTGTAATGCAGCTTTATAAACACATCTGACATCTATCCTCTGAGAGTCAGCCACATGACTAGGTCAGCTCAATGAGCAGAGAGCTCACAGTATTTCTCCTTCTACTCCTCTCACACATGGTTGACTCTTTTGAGAGAAAAAGACGTATTTGGAAAATACTGCGCTACTTCGACAGTAGCAAAGGGATAATTTTTCCCATTGGGGAATCTGTTGGGTGCAGCCCCCAGTTAATTTAAGTATAACAGAAAGCCAATCTAGAGAGGAATGTGACTACACTGTGCCCCCAAGGCACAGCATTACAGTTTAATTATTACATTAAATCCAAACATCCTGTTCTTTGGAAGAAAATTTTATTCCTACAGCCTATTCTCTCTCTTATTCTAATCACTGCATTCCCCTGATATTTTTTTTTTTTGGATTTTTTTTTTTTTGTCTTTTGCAGTCACACCTATACAGGACTGGCGGGTCATTGTAATTTAAATATTATGGGTCATGCACGGCTGAACAGCTCAAACGCATTCCAGATGTGACTAAGAAGTGCTACTGAGCATCAAATGATGTTTCAAGCCCAGCTCTCTCAGTGTATGTTAGAAACAAAAGGAAGTAAAGCATCTGTTACTGAGACACAGTGGCCATTCTCTACATGCACTTATTTCAGTAGGGTCTCTTGACCTCTTGAGTTCTGCAGCTTGAAGTTCTACAATGATAACAGATCTTTGTGCTTTCTGCTGGTGAGAACTCCAACTCCTTTGGGGAACAGGGAAAATAAATGGTCTTCTACTACTGGAAGAAGTGCTTCCAAACTGATTAAGGTCTGGCTGACCTCTGGAAAATGTAGAAAAAGCAATGATATCCATATGCATTCATAAGACAGAGTCTAGAAGACACCGTAAGGAAGAAAATTTAACTGCACAAGGGACAGTGTCTAAAGTATCTCCAATTTTAATCCCTGGAAGTTACACAACCAGCAGATGACGGCTGTGCTACAGCAACACGATTTAGCAGGAGAATAAATGCATCGAGTCATGCAGATTGACAACACCTTGACCTTTTGCATTCCCACATTAGGCACTGGATGAAGCAGTAACGCCACTAAAGTCAAAGGCAGAATTTATGCAACTTCCCCGAGTACAGGATTTAAACCAGGAGTTTTTGAAATGGGAGAACATGAGTAAAGACAGTCTATTTCCTTCACTGATAGAAATCTGTCTGTCCTGACTCCAAAGTGTGACCAGTCTGCCAAGAATGGAAACTACACAACTCTGGAGGTTTTCCAGATTGATATTAAAATTCAAAACATCAATATTTCTCCTCTAAGTGAATATAATAATGATATACTCTAAATATGCTGAAAACAAAGTCAGTTAACAAAATCCAAAATTTATTCCAGGAATACTCATTTTCAAGATCCCCTAGAGGTATGTAGACTTTTTACCATGAAAAGTAATTCCCACTAGGCCAGAGGGACTATGAATTGTCTTGAAAAGCTTTGTCTTTCTCAGCTATACAAATGAAATTCAGATAACCCAGTCAGCCTACAGAACCCTAAAATGCCTTAAGCATAATTAGGAATAAAAGAGACCTAACTGCCTGATGGTGATGATTACCATGTCCTTCAGGTAAGTGTGCACAAGCCAATCTAAAATTATTCAGCTCTCAGGAGTGTGTGCTAATTAGAGGTTCTGCTAAGCAGAACTATTGCCAGTCCTTCAAAATAACCTCTAAAACATTCTTACGAGACATAGGATAAGTCATCAAGTTATCTTATAAATCATGAAACTTGAAAACATGTAATTGAAAATGTGTTGAGATTTACTTTATAATGTTTATTTGCCTCTAATGCTTTTAGAGAATGACCTATCCACATTTTTCAGAAGCCGTCTCTTTATTTTCTTTCCATTTCCCTGTCTTTCAAAGCTCTAGACTGATTCTCCTTTTGCTTTTCCTGTGTAAATGAAGAATAGCTCTAATGATCTTAAGAGGGGCATGTTAGTTTTATGTTTTAACTCTTTTGTTCAAACACACGCCAGTTTGAATTATCCATCAGTTCACAGAGTATGTCCTGAGTTGGAAGGGACCCACAAGGACCATTGAAGACCATCTCCTGGTCCTGCAAGGACCATCCCCAAGAGTCACACCATGTGCCTGACACCATTGTCCAATCACTTCTTGAACTCTGCCAGGCTTGGTGCTGTGACCACTGCTCTGGAGCCTGTTCCAGTGCTCACCACTCTCTAGGTGAAGAATCTTTGTGTAATATCCTACCCAAACTTCCTCTGACACCATTTCCTGCCATTCCCTTGGGTCCTGTCACTCATCACCAGAGAGGAGAGATTGGTACCTGCCCCTCATCTTTTCCCTTAATGAGGATGCTGTAGACAGCTATGAGGTCTCACCTCAGTCTCCTTTTCCCCGGGGCAGCTGGCCTGCCTACATTCTATGTAATTACACTTCTAGCTAAGCCTGAAAGTCACTGCCACTAAACACGTGTATTTATTGGAGTTAATCTCATGCATAACACATTCTTTCAACTTAACAGCTGAAACCCCTTAGTGTCAGAACGGTATTTGTGTGTTGCTGTTTCTCAGGTTTTGCATGCCTGCATTATATTGGTTGTTACATGTATTATTTCATTCCTTAAAATATATCTCATTTGTATAACTTGAGCATCCATTTTCTACCATGTTGAAAAAAAACCTTAACTTTAAACTCAAGATCTTTTTTTCCAAGGCTATGCTTTTGCCTAGCATTGAAGAGGAAAAAAACAAGCACATTTTTAGAAATGCATTTTCTAAACAATGTGCTTTACCTTGAGCCTAGACCTCCTAAATAGGTCTTGCTGGAAAGCGGATGTCAGCAAACCCTACTTTTCTTGTTTGAAGGTGGAAACTTAATGGGCTATGGGGGTTTTGTTGCAATTCAGAGTGGGAAGGCACTGTCTGTTATGAACAGGAGAAGGAAAATAAAAGCAAATGAGTGCCAAAAAAAAAAATTTGACAGCATTCAAAGGCAAGAGGTTGAAAGCCTGTTTCTTACCATCCATTTATGAAAGTAAAGACTTTAAAATTCAGAATTATTTAAAGTAGGTAAGTTTTGGGTTTAAGTAGTTGGCTGTTGTTGGATTGCATTCAGACCTTACCTCCTGCTTACAAAGGAAATCCTTGCTACATGGTAATGCCCATCAACCACACTGGGTTACTCCTCTAGCCTTTATTTGCAAACCTCTCATTGCAATTAAATGTTCTCTGAATAAATCCCTCTTTATGGAGTACAACTTAATCTGGTTCTGTTTGAGCCAATCCCAGCAGAAGATTTTAAGTCATCATGTCCTTTCCCTGGTGCTGCTGAAGTGCTGGCATTTGCTGTGCTCCAAAGCTTTAGAAAGGCATCCTCGTTAGTCTGATTACAGTCAGTGCGCATGTGTCCCAGCGCGGAGCGGGCGTTCACAGGGAACACAAGCTACATGCTCCTTTCAAGTATCACATGAATTGTTGTTACCCTTTCACCCAAGTGATGTGAGTACTCAACTGAAAAGTGGAAAATGGTTTCAAATCCTCCTGCTATCTAATGGGACAGGACTGATAACTCACCAAAAAGTTTCCTAATCAACGTTTAGGTTCAGGCGTATTGCAGTCAGTTTCTTTCTCTTGATGTTGCTTTTACTTTTCAGTTCAAGAGGAGCTGTGAGTCTGTCGTTCAATAATTAGAAATTATTCTTGGTGGGGAAGGGCTCACACAGACTCCTGACTGCTCCTGTGACTCAATAACATAGAAGTCTTAGGAGTTCATTAGGAGACCTTTCTGTTATTTGAAGATTCTGACTCCCTTACAGGAACTGGGTGTTGAAAAGATCTCCACCTGTTTTTGCATGAAGCTTGAAATGACTTGCTGAGGATCCAACAGTCCAGACCTGAGTGGAGAACTCGCCTGTCTCATGTGGGAACTGTAAGCAGAGCTCAGTGTAGGTTCTTCACTGCTCACAGAGTCCTTTATCTTATTCCTTGTAAGAGCTCCAGGGAGCTTCTAGGGAAAGTATATGTACGCAATCAGTATTACGTTCCTCAACTCTTAAGAGCAGCAGGCACACACTTTGTGCTGTTGCTCTGCACTTCATCCCACCTTGCTGCAGGCCAAAGCACAGCCCACCTAACAACACGAGTTCTATTATGTCTTGAAGGACCTCTACATCATTTCCAGCATTAGAGTCCTGCTCAGGCTGAGGTACAGCATCCTCCCTTCCTGTCTGGATTCCCAAAGCAGCAAAGAGGGCAGAGAGAGTAAAGAAGCCCCTAACCTTTTCTTAGGGGCTTCTCCAAGCTTGACCTCTCCCTCCTATGCAAAGCTAGTTTCAGATATATGGCACAGCAAGTGCCTTCCATCAAAGGGTTTTTCTTGAGCAGGCCTAATCACATTGACAGGATGAGCTTGATGCTTTCATATAACCAGTCTCTGTTAAGCTTTCCAGTTGGTGCAGCTTAGTGTTAGCTGCAGACCATATCCAGGTGCTTACAGAACAGAAACACCTCACTGTTACCTAAAATTCCTTCTAAACCCAATCCTCTTCCACCTTCTGGAGAACCTTCAAAGCCCTTCAAGAGCATCTGAGAGAAAATACATTTTGTTTTATATTTCACCTTATGTCTATATGTTCATATTTTTATCTATAAAGTATTATATATCTTTTATGCTTTTGAGTGCCAGCTATAGTTAACTTACACCATATTTCACCATTAAGTTCTTCAAGTTATTTTCACAATCTGTTTCCTACCTAAGTCAGGTACCCCAAAGTGCCTCAGGGTCTGTTCCCTGTGAGCAGGGTCACATGAAACACTTCACTCGACCCATAAAACATTTTCACCTCTTTCTGCTGTGCCATGAAACAAATCCGGTTTCTTTGAGCTTAAACTGTGTCTATTCATGATCTTCCAGAAGCACCTAAGTGACTGCACTTTCCAGAGAGGCTAAGTGCCTCCAAGTGACACACCAAGCAGCCAGTGTCTGTGCAACTCCACCTGCTACCAGCTGAGCAGCCATAGCAGGTTTTGCCCTAGAAGATGTGCCGAGAACCTCATCCTGATTTCCAAACGATCATTTTTAGCTCTGATAGAGGAAACATACTTCAGGGTCAGCAAAAATACATCAGCGATTACCTGTTTGAGAACATTTCTATTTTCCTAAGCATTCCCTTATGAACGTGATTTTTATTCTAGCAAAGCAATGCGAGCAGCGTTTGCTTGGAAGCCAGCCCTTCTTGAAACATGTCTTCCTCCCGAGAGGTTCCTGTGCACATAGCCCGATTTAGCTGAGCGACCCTTTCGTGTTCTGAGTAATTCTTAGAAATAATTCCTGCTTCAAAAGGCTCGAAAGATGAGGTTAATTTATGCCTACTCCTTATCGGTAGCTTCGATGCTGATTTCGGCGAGACGAGGCATCACGTCAGGGTCCGCATCAGACGGTGCGGGAAGAGCAGGGAGGCGAGCTCGCCCTCCGCGGGCGCACCGCGATTCCCGCGGACCGGCTCCGCGCCGCTCCCCGCGCCCGCCGCCGGCCCGCGGCCAGCCCGCTCGGCGCAGCGCCCACTCACCTCCACGAAGTAGAAGCAGGGCAGGAGGGTGACGCTATCCTTGGTCACTTTGCCCTTTTGCCGCTCCTTGGCGGACATGCTGGCGGGGCTGCGGGCGGCGGCCCCGCGGCCAAGCGCTGCCCCGGCCGCTCGCAGCCGCCCGCCCGCCGCGGGTCCCCTCCGCCCGCCGCCGCCGCCGCCGCCGCCGAGCGCTGCGCCGTGCGCGGGGCTGACGTCAGGAGCCGGCTCGGCGGGCGGGGGTCCCGGCAAAATTAACTCCTTCGTGCCGGGCCACGCACGGACCGGCGGGCACAGGGGCCCCGGGAGGTGCGCGCACACGCGGGGATGCTCTGACTGCGGCCGGGGATTTGTACGCACACGTACAGGTTTGAGAGACCTGGACAGGGTCCCTGCGGGCATCAGGGTGTTCCGGATGCTCCTTGAGGAGTCTGCTGCGTTTATCTTGTTTCTGGGAAATATTTTTTTTCTGAAATAGAGTAGTAGAACGTTCCAGGGAATGGCATTCCTGTACAACCAATGTTCCCTTCTTGCAGGTGTATTCCTTTTGAAATCGAGATGCTAATGACAGCTCACCTCAGTCCTAGTGCCAGTCAGAGGGAGTAGTGTGACTGGGACTGAGCCAAACTGAGCTCTTCAACCCCATGTGCAATACTGAGGCATGTGATTTCTCTGATCCATGAAGTATCTGGTGCAGTTCCTGCTACAGTCTTGAAGAGAACAGAATTAACCTGAGCAATTGTTTCCATGGTGAAATGTGCTAAGATCCTATTTATGGATCAAAGTTTGCAGCCTTTTCCAGTCAAGCTCCTGTTGATGTCAATGAGAGGTACCCTGGATAAGGCCTGCAGGAGTTCTCTGTGAAATATAGCATTTTCATTCTTCATAGCACATTAATAAGGGCTGTAAAAGTTGTCTTGTGACTATAAGCTTATTGTGATGTTCAGCTTTAATGTAGAAGGAGAGAAGTGTGACTCAAGCCAGTCATTGTTTGTTTCCTGTCTTTCTCCTTTTGGGGGAAAATGGGAAATTGCCTGCTGTTCTTGTTCAGATGGTTGCTTGTATTTTAGCTGCTATGGCAGTGGAAGTGAAGATTCTCGTCAGCCCTTTTTTTTTCCTAGCTGTGCTCTTTTCATTTATCCAGAGTGGATATGCCAATCCATGTTCTGCACTGAGTATACAAGCTTCATGAGAGGGTAAAATCAAAAATGTACTTCATGCCTGCAGGCAGGTGTGGAAGGCAAATCTGTAGTCTGACTCCAAATCATTGAAAAAGACTTTTCAGAGCTGTAACACACGTTGCCATACCAACACATATTCTTGTCTTAACCCTGTTAGGAAAGATTTACAGGGTTTTTGTCGGCTCAGGAATCAGGGCACTTGTTGACAGCCTTGTAAAAGGCACATCAGGGGGTTCCAGGTAGTGGAGGTAGCCAGGAGGGTTACTCAGAACAGAGGAGCTGTGACCAGAGGAAGTTTGTGCCTGTCTATCAGCACCAAATTCCAGGAAATTACTCTGAGTGGTGTAGGGATAATCAGTGGTTCATACCCATCAGTACAAGTCTAACCTTTAAATAAAAGATGTCTCTTTTTGTTAACTTTGCTGGTAGGTTATCCCAAGTAAAACAGCAAGAATTGAGGAGCTGTTGTAAAATTTTGTTTTTGCCAAATATGTAACTATTAGTGGGGAGAGTGGGTAATGAGTGATAACACTTCAGTTGCAGTTACTATATCAGCCTTGATTGTTGTGAAATCATGAATCTGGCTTGAAAATAATCAGGACACTAATAAAAATTATTCAAGAGTACCTTTCCTGCCTGTTTCACACACAATTGCTTCATTTTGGGAGAATCAAGGGTGCTTCTCTGGTAAAATGAACAAAAAACTCACATTGTGATGTAACTTTAGAAACTGGAAAAATTTCTCCTATAAATTGTATTTTATCATTGGACTGCCTAAAGGCCTGCTAAAGGTGCATTTATAATAGGTACCATGAAACAAAAGGTAGTAGCCAGCCTCTATTCTACAAACTCACTACAAAGATGTGTCTGGTGGGAAGGATACCATGCAAGCTGTGTGACTGCAAGAGTTGTGCTAATTCTCTGTGTTTGTTTCTGATAGAGCCAGGAGAGGGGTTGTATATGAGTTAGCTGAAGTGAACTAGTTACTTTCTGTCAGTGACAGACCTTGCCACAGAATCACAGAACATGTTGAGTTGGAAGGGATCCACAAGTATCATCAAGACCAAGTCCTGGCCCTGCAAAGGACCATCTCCAAGAGTCACACCGTGTGCTCGAGGGCATTGTCCAAATGCTTCTTGGACTCTGTCAGGGCTGGGACTGTGACCACTTCCATGGGCCAGTCAAATGCTGAGAAAGAAGATGAGCCTTCCTCCTGGTATGCACAGTGACCCAATTGCAGCCTTCATTTTTAACAGACCCTTGACTAAGAGTCCTTTGACTAATTACCCTGTAGGGTTCTGAGTCCAGCTGCTTCTCCACGACACTGGAGGTTCAAGACTCCCAAAAGTCTTGATACTATAGTGTCTCTGAAAATAATCAGTCTATCTCTTGCTCATTCACTCAAATACTGAGTAGCCTGTCCACTTCTTCCTATAGTTCCTTCACCTGGTGACACAGCTCCTCACTCTCAGCACACCTTCTGCAAAAGAACTGTTTGTCATCTCCAGGCTCACCAAGATGCTTCAGGCACCCTGGAAACCTGTAGCCTGGACAGCTGCATCTACGGTCAGCCTGCTCTGGCATGGCTGGCTCAGTGACTCTGGCACAGCTACATGGGAGTCCAGTCAAACAGAGGAGAAAAAGCTCATCAGTGCCTGTGTCCCAGCATGGGGCAGGTCTGTCTGGTACTAGTGACATTGATGGGCAAGTATGGACATATCTAGGGTGCATTTCCCACCCCTCTCCTGGGCTTTCACTTAGGTCCTCACTTGAGACTCAGCTAGAACAACCAATTTCTCAGGAATAAGTAACCAAGGTACAGATAAAGTGCCACTTCACCATTTCAGCCTTGGTGTGCTGCCATCAATGGATTCCTAATTGCCAATAGGGTTGGCAATAAATTACTAATAAATTGATACTAAATTAAACTCATTTCCCCAAGTCTAGTCTCTTTTGCCCAAGACAGTGAATGATCTCCCTGTTCTTGTCTTCATCCGTGAGCCTTTTTTTATATTTTCTGTTCCCTCTCAAGCTGAGGAGGGGAGTGATAGAGAGGCTTTGGTAGACACCTGGTGTTTGCTGGGGGTAGTCCACCACAATGAGTGTCTCACCCATACAGTCTCCTAAAGGAAAATGTGTTGGTGGTAGCTAATTCAGAAACACCTCCTGTCCATTTCAATCATGAAAGTCTTACAAGAAAGTGTGGTGATGTGTGACTTACAAATGCATCTGTGTGTTGGATAGTCATCTGTACAGGATCTGCACTGCTCCTGCTTTTCTACCTGCCTTCAAGCAAACTCAGAGATGTATCATGGAACATTTAGCATAAAGCTTTAAATTGTTTGTTTATGCTTGCTTCAGCAAAACAAATCAAGTTCATAAAAAACATTTAAAGGAGTTGGGGAACTAAAAGATTCAATTCATAGATGTGGACTTAGGCCTCTTCTGACTCATCCAAAATGAGTTTTTAGGAGTGATTTATTATTCCTTCCGTCAACAAAAAGAAAACTTGGCAATCAGTGGGTGCCCCTGTTGACTGCAAGCTGATTTTTTTAGAGCTCAGTTTGATTCAAGACTCTGGCCCCCTAAAGAAGCATTATTGATGAAACTTCTTTAGGTGAAGGAAGCACCTTTCTTTGTGCTTGTCAGGCAGGCAGTAGCTGCCACCGTTATTAGAAACATGATTTGAAATTCTTTTCCAGTACAATCTAGTGTGTTGGCAGAGTTGCACTGCATTAAATGTGACTGCAGGTCAATTGCCTCTTTGTCCAGGTGCTCTCTTCCCTCTGCAGCAAAGTCTGCCTTTGCTCCAGGCTTTGGTAAGTGCTGGACACAGGCAATGGCTGTGGTTTCACTGCTTCCATGGCAACAGAAAGCATACTGCAGAAGCAGGGACCAGTGTTATATCACTGAATAAACCCACTTGCAAAAGCAGTATGAAATAATATGACAAAGATTTGGAGGAGCTGGTGGGTCTAAGGCTGTGCAGATTACCTGGGCAGAGAGTGCCTCTGGGGGTTTGTAGGAAGCAGAAGTTTGGCCAGTGGCTGCAGCAGCAGCTCCAGTTGCAGTTGCCATTGCTTAGTAGCCTAAGGAAACCTGCTTTCTTGTGGTCACCACACAATTTCCCTGCAGAAAGCCACCTCTGGGGTTGTGTGCATGGATCAGGGTTAAATCAAATTGTATAGATAGATTTTTTTTGTTTTGTTTGGTTTGCCCACTGAATGCAGAATAGATGATGTGAACTCAGCATATTAAAACAGTAATCCTCTCCTGAGAAAGGGTGGCATATGGGAGATGGGCTTTGCTGAATGGAACTGACAGATGTTTTTTGTTCTGCTTTGCTTGCCATATCAGAATTCAAAAATGCAGCAGTGTGTGTTTGTATATATATTCCTTTTTCCCCTCCACACACCCCCAGTCCCTCAGGAAAATCTGTTTGGGGGAATTTCCTGTGTGTATTGAATTCACATGTTATTCCATAGATAAATCTGCCCTGAGCAAGTCAGGGGGTGTTTCTTGTTTTAGTCATTCATTTAAAGATTGTTCTGGTCATAAGACAGATACATTTTTATGAATTTTTATGAACAGGCATTTTAATCTTTGGTGCAACTACCTCAGTATAGTCTGTTATTTAGAGGGAAAAACCTCCTGGCTCCCAGGGCAAAGCTCATGTCAGACAACATGCCAGCATCTTTTCCAGCATCTAAACAAGGTACCCTACATATGAACCTGATAAATGCTATGAAAGGGAAAAATTACAGGATATAGCAAAATTGGATAACTGAATGGTATCAAGGGCATCCCCTCAATTATCAACATTTTCATTAGCTGTCTTCAAGTGAAGGATTTTTTTTCCTTGCTTTTTTTTCATGTTAGGGCAAAATTTTCCTCTTTGACCCATCTGTAGATTCCATGTTGGCAGCACATAGCATTCTTGGATAGATGGCATGTGACAGCACTGGGAGACTCATAGTGGAACTAGTTCAAAACATACAAAAGAGATGCACAGTGCAGATGGGAGAGTTAAATTCTGCTTTGAAGTTGTAATTGCAACAAGCAATTGTTTCTCTGCTATGCCTAATAATCTCCTGTTGTTGTAAAGCTCTGTCTTCCAATATCTTTTCCTTGGCTGCTAGATATAGGTCACAGCTTTAAAGTAGCAGATGACTCTGAATGATTCCTGGCTTTCCTGCTGCCATTTACACAGTAGTGTTTGGTTTGAAAAATGAATTTTGCATATTTTGCATGAGTCATGCTAGGATCATTTTTCTGAATCTGTGGCTTTAAATACTATTTATGAGCACATCTGCATAGTATTTTACAGACTTACATGACTGTGCTTTCTGGCCTTAGGCAAGTTGTGGGTTGCAAGCCATGTGGCTGCAGAAGGATAATGCTGGACTGTGGTTTGTATGAACTGCTTCCCCTTAAGTCAGATTTAGCAACAGGCTGAGTGGTTATGTGGCTTTTTAGAGAAGCTGCCTTGTGGCTGTTCACTATGGACTGTGTGTGTGTTTGTTTCTATGCTGATAATGGGAGATTCTTGGTTACCTGCACATCTTAAATACATCTGTATTTAAGATCTTGGTTACAGGCATGAAGGCATGAAAATATCAGAATGTGAAAATCCCAGCCCATTTCTGGAATATCAATTCCTCTTTAAAGCAACTTTGTGTAGATATCAATAAAAAACAAATCTGGATTATTGTGCAATGACCTGTCACAAATATTTTGCTTGAATGTGGGCAAGTTATTGCCACTTAATTAGATATCAGGCATTTGGTGCATGAGCTCAGGCAGAGAGAGGCTGAGTAAGAAACTACAGTCATGCAGTTAACAGTAGAAGCCATTTGTCTAAATGGAAATACTGGAGTCACAGCAGAAATTCTCTTTGCCCTGCAGTCTGTACAAAATGCCATGTCCAACAAGGACTGGGATACTTGGCTGATATTTTCAGGACTACAATAGTCTATTGGTATCTATTAGCCCATCCCTTTCTAACCACTGCACATATTTGCTTCTCAACATAGTTTTGCCATATCTAAGACTCTGATGTCATGTTTTTTCAGCATAAATAAACACCTTCTCAAAATAGAGAATTTTAATGAAAAACGCATGTTTCAAATTCCTCGAGAAAGGCAAACTGCATGCACAACTTTGAGAAGGAAATTTAGCAAGTGAATTGTAACAACACACGATAGTCATTCAGAGGAGGGAGCAGAAAAATATCTAAAGTGCTAAAACTTGTATTTCTTAGAGTGTTCTTAGATGCTCCAAATTCAAAAGAGACAAAAATCTTTTATTTTTACAATATTATTGTATTGAAGTCCAGTATTAACTTCCACATAAGCACCTCAATTATTTTGGAAGCCTATAATCATAGTGCTCTTTGTTGTCAAGGACACAAATGAAGTAGACTCACAACTGAAGAAAACTCCTGTCCCACACTATTAAATATTAATGTTCCCTGTTAGTAAAACCAAGGCATAAAAACCTACCCTATGCGTACATATGCACATAAATGTGGGGGTTTGTATTTATGAGGTCTTAAAGCAATGTGACAATTGAGTGAAATCACATCTGAAAATGACTGCAATTCCACAATAACACTCAAGGTATATTAGGATTAATATTTATACTGTATGGCACCAGAAAACTCTGACTCAACTAACAGAAAGGCGAAAACCATGAAATACTTATTTGATTATTTATATAACATTTTCCTTGAAAAAAATCAACATAATCAGGCAGCAGAAAAACTCATTGTCAGTAAATGCTGAATAAATGCAGAAATAGCACAGTGCTGGAATCAGTCTATCATCTTGTTAGAATAAAAGTGAATAAAAACCTGATTTATGAATAAGTTGAGTAGAAATACTGCATTATAAAAGACAGTTGAATATTTCCAGAGACAGTGTTCTTTATAAAATTGGCACTTGGGCAAAAATATAAGAGGTTATACAATAATTTTGTGCCTTGGTTCCGTAATGTGAAAGTGAAGAGCTGTCAGGTGGCTTTCAGCCCCTTTGTGATCATGTTTAGAAAGCTGTTAAAATCAACCATTGCTGAATTAAATGTGGAAAAGTCTGTTAAGAATGGAATGTAAATGTGAAGAGTCAACAGGTGTTCACCATAGAAGTATCTTGCTGAAGTTCAGAGTGCAAAGCCTGAACAGAGTTGTAATGGCAACTGTAATAATAATAATAAGATATCTATCAAGTAAGGGGGTGATTCTCCTGGTGCAGTTCTTCATCTCTCCTGACTAGAATATCTTAAACACCTTCAAGCCATTATGAGTTCTCATTGAGTTTTAAGGATTGTAACTATTAGGTGTAACTTGCAGAAAAAAGTGAAGATATGTGGAAGATATAAGGTGATTTTGCAAGAGTGCAAGCAGAAGTGCAGACTTCTGGGCTGTGTGCGGGTCATGGCATAGTGTGGCAGTAAGTTCTTGTTTTGTGTAGCTGCTCCAGTAAACAAAACAGTAGGATAAAAAGGAATGGGGAAAAAACAGAGAACTAGACATATCTGATGGCTTAATGAGTGCTTTTAGCTTCAAGTTCTTCCATTCAGCACATGGCTTTCCCTGGGTGGTTGTTCTTGAATTTGACACATTCTAGAAAAAAAAAAGATATAAAATCCTGGGAAATTAGGGCTCAAAGTGTTACCTAAGATAAACCAAAGTAGCTCAAGTGTACTTCGACTTTGTTGCCTGTGGAAGCATTCAGGAACACCAAATATTATAGTTACTAGTTATTATAGCATTACTCCTGCAGGCCTCTGCCTTGTAGACTGGCT
The DNA here is from genome assembly GCA_008694505.1 of Cyanoderma ruficeps. NCBI lineage: Eukaryota > Metazoa > Chordata > Aves > Passeriformes > Timaliidae > Cyanoderma > Cyanoderma ruficeps. The sequence continues at coordinate 7,706,941 of VZDJ01001247.1, forward strand.
GGTGGAGAATTCTCCTGCTGACCTTATATTTCTGCAGTGTGTCCCTCAGCATAGTGAAATGCCTCCAAAGGGAGATCTGACATCTTTATGGCTTTTGTAATATCAGTGTAAGAAACCCCCAAATGAGGGACTAAAGCTTTGTTCATATTACTTATGAGGAATTAGTTTTTATCATTGATTTTGTAGATGTACAGAGGGGAGAAGCTGTGCAGCCCAAATTCAGCAAAATTCAGCTACCATTTCCAGGGAGTTCCACCCTGAGGGGACGCTTTGTGAATTAGATGGTGAGATCTACAAAAGAGGAGAAGCTCCTTTTGAATGCTGTGGGAATAAATGGCTTTTATGGACAGACAAACAGCTGTCAATTAACTAAGGAGCAAGGAGCCGTGCATTGCCTGAGGCAGCAGATCATTGTAGGTTAGGAGAGCCCTTAGAGATTTGCTTTGGTAAAAACTGTATTGAGCTAAAACAGTAACTTCATCCAAACACTTGCAAATCCATGAAAAATAAGGCATTTCTTCTTGGACATATTACTTTAAAAGGCCCACAGCATTTTACATACTGGGATTTCAAATTGCAGCTTAATTAGAGACCAGAAATTCTTTAAAATCTGTTTTCCTGTTGTGGACAAAGGGATGTCGCTCTGACCAGTTTTCAGCTGTACCCCTGAATTGCACTGAAATATAATTATTGATAGCTTTAATCTAACTCAAATTAAAAAGAAATCTTGAATTTTCAAGGAAGCAAAACCTTACAAAAATATTATTAATTCCAAATTAACTCGAACACACAATAGTGTAGTTTTATTAATCTTTCGCAGGAGTTCATTTATTTTGATTGAAGGATTTATTTGTTTGGAGTTTAAATGTCTTTGATAACAGATTATCAATGTAAGTACTTATTTGGTAGAATGTAATTTTCATGTGTTTTTCATTACTATTATTTGCCTTCCTGCTCTGGTAGAATGCTTGCTGGATACAAATTCTAGCGATAAATAGGCAACTGTGACCAATGACAAATTACATGTCTAAACCCAAGGAAAATAAATGAAGGAGGTATTATTTTCATAGCTGCTTAATACTTGATTTTACTGTTCTTTGAATGGGCTCATCTGTCTCTCTAAAGGCAATAATCTATTTCAACTATTTTTTTTTACATTTTTCCTCCTTTGGTAACAGAAAAGTTTACCATTTTGATGCAAAATTCTACATTTAATTGATAAGAATAAGAGTGTAGGAATAGTTCCTTTCAATCATATTGGAATTTAGTTCAGGGAATCTGATCTGCTGTTAAAAGATCCTGATGTTATAAATTTCACTATTGTAGAAGAAGTAGGGCAAGTAATCAACAAAACTTTCTTGTTTATGTGCATGCAACTTGATGAATATGCAAATGAACCCTGTCACCATCTTTGGTACCAGAGGAAAATTGTTTATGACACTTGGATATCATCAGCTAGTTTATTTATAGAACAAAAGCAAAATTAAAAGAAACTAATGCCCCTATCATCTAAATTTAACAGGTTAAAATGATACATTTTAAATCTCTCTGATGTCCAGATTGTGATCATTGTTAAGAGGATGGAAACTATTGATGTTTACCAGGACTTAAAGTGTATCCATTCATCTGTTAGTGGATTGGTGGTTGGAATAATAAGTATTTTGGGACATTATAAGTATTTGAGATTTGTCTTGGGATATAGATGTGGGTTTGGAGAGTTGATGTGAAGTTCCAGAAGCAGGTATTACTGCCCATAATATGGATTAAGTATTTCAGTAATTCAGTTCTTGCCACACATTTTTGTATGTTCCCGTTTTATTTTATGCTCTTTAGATGCTTGTGCATTTCTTGTTCATCTCTCTTTCACATATTTTCCTCATTTTGCTTCCCATTTCACCATCCCACTTCTATCACTCATTTTTCTATAAAACTTTCCTTTTCTTCTACTTCAATATCTTGTTTGCTCCCTCCTCTACAGTTTCCTACTTTTCTTGCCTGCTCCCCATCCTCCCTTCCTTACAGTTTTCTGTCATCCAGCTCTTCCATGTTAATGTTTTCACCCTCTTCAGTATATCTTTGGCATATCTGTTTCCAAACTCCCTGCACCTTTCTCCATAGTGCTCCAATTTTTTGTTTTTCCCTATCATGCTGTCTCCTGTGTAGTGCCAGACAACCAGCTCTGCTTAGGGCAGCAGTTATTTGAGACAGAAAGCAGAAACCAGGAGAGTGAGCCTGGAAGTGAAGAGCAATATGACACCCTTCTCTCGACTTGGGCCCATGCCCTGTGCTTACCCTACCCCTCGAGATACTACCTGCACCAGGTCACTGCTGTCCAGTGCCACGGTCCCCCGGTCACCGGCAGAAGTGAGGCTGAGGAGCTGTCTAAGGTATGGCTGGCAGCCCCATCTGTCTTGTCCCATCCTGGTTTTTCCTGTCCTCCTATCTCTTTGTCCTTCAGCATTTTAGCACGGAGCTTTTCAAGAAAGTAACTGAAGATGTAGCCAGGAAGCCTCTCTTTCTCTCTTCCTCGTAACTCCACTGCTGTGTGTGGGGCGGTATCTGTTATCTGTGACCAGCTAATAGAATCCAGGATAGCAATCTCAAGGTGCTGGAGTCAGGAGGATGTTGCAGTGCAGGCAGCTCAAACACCACTTTATCCGGGTAACATAAGGAACACAGTGGAAAGCTGTATCTCTTATTGCAAAGTTTGGCAGAAGAAACCTGCAGTTTATGCATGGAGATGGAATTCCAAACAGATCACCAGTGTCCTGCTTCCTTAATCCATTGCCTAGTTAGATTTCTCAGATATGCAGGTATGCTGTTCTACCTCAAATTCATACCATCCAATCTGACTGTTTTTATGTGCTGGAAAATGCATTTAAAATGTGTTTCTGTGCATTGCAATCAACATTGTGAACTGTCACCTAAGGACACTTTTCCAGTCTGCTGACTGAACCTTTCATTTAGAATATATGTAATGGATATCTGGTGTATCAAAGATGTGGTGAGAGATATTGACAGGTACAGGGGATCAACCTTCACCTCTCCTTGTTCAAAACAATTATTTGCTTTCAGGGACATTCTCAATTAGGAAATCTCAATTCTTCCCTGGAATATTTTCATCATCTCTTTGACAAAGTAAGATCTCCACACGGAGGATTAGGGAAAATTGGTCTGTTTTTCAGTTTGCTTAATTTGTACATTTGAGAATTCCTTGTGTGCATTTAGTTTGTTCCTCAGAAGGTTCAGCTTTTTACTTGTTTATGTGACTCTTTCCAGGAGTGATATTCCCAAAACCTAGAAAAATAGGATTGTAAACTCACCTTCTAAAAAGCAGAAGAGTAGCATTAGCACAGAATATTAAAAAAAATTGTTGTTTCTATCATTAACTTTTTTCCCACACTTTTTTTAAATTTTTCTCTTATAAGCTCTCTGTGTTGAAGTTTACGCCTTTGTAAAATTGAGATAATGTCCTTTGCAGCGTTAGGAGATGGTATGAGTGTTATGTAAACCATAATTAATTCAGTACTGTGAGGCCATTAGAAGAAAGTCTGTTGTTGTTATTGTGACTTACTGTAACTCTAAAGATACTCAGTTGGGTACAATTTCTAACAACATTGACTCAGTCCATTTTCTAGAGGAGCTATGGGACTCCTCTACCGTCCCTAGAATTTTTAGGGTCAGGTGTGGTCACAAGAGTTTCAGCCCCTCCTCTGTCTTACCTCTTCCAGTCACACTGTCAATGAATGACAACACAGCAATTCTTAGCTCCTTCTGGGTCTCCAGAAGAATGTTCAAATAATATATAAAATTCTTTCAGGAAACAGTGAACCTGAGGTTGTGACTTCCAATGGGTGTTTTCCATGGCTGGTGTCTTTTTTAATGCAATGACACATGTTTAATGATACAATGGGATGCTTTTTCATGTAGAAATATCACAAAACAAGAAATAGGAGTTTTTTATTATTAGCACTGTTCTATGAATTATCTCACAGATTTTCACTTTAAATGTAACACATAAGATTATTATATGTATGTAACAATTTATCATCTTTCACTATACTTAAATTCTGAAGTACTTTTTTCCCCTCAATATATTCTGAATCTCTAAGGAGTCTTTTAAAATGTGAAACAGGAAAGGCAAAAAATAAGGGTTAGCAAAGCAATGCAGAAATTTGTTTTATATCCATCAGCTATTTTTCCAATTTTTTCCTGTTATGAAAACTATGGTGAACCAGGAGTGTTAGCAGTGTAATGATCAAATATTTTGGATATCAGTTCTGAGTAAGATCATCTTTTTTATTTTGGAAAACTGTTGAATATGGGAGAAATGGAAGCTGATTCTTAAGTAGCGGTATAAAAAATGATTATCATGATTTATAAAAACTACTCCTAAAAACATACCTCTGGCATGTAAGAATAGAAGCTTGCCAGGTTAAGTGTAGTATTCCTCTGTGGTTTTTTACTTCAGGAATTGTGTGGACTCTAGGGATAGGAGGGAAGACAATCCCCACATGGCTCTGTAGATGAAAGTTGCATTGATTTAAAGCTCACCGCTGCTACCATAAGATCTATAGAGAATAGGTTACTTCATAACAAAAAAGAGAAGATAGAGCATTTTTCTGAGTTATTTGCTACTAGTTAATTCACCCCAAGAAAGAAGAATTTCAGTAAGACACAGAGCAGAGAGATGCAGATTACACCTGATATAATGGGACATGCATTAATATTGCATTAATTTCAAAAATTAAAAGGAAGTTTTCATAGATGTTTCTCACCTTTGACCTTTTCCACCTCCTCAACCTACTCAGTCCTGGGAGTGAAATGCTACTTATATGCTATTTTTATTTGGAATGGATTTTACAGTAATCAGTATGTCAGAACAACATCTTTTCCCTCAAGAGTTTCTCTGTAAAGATTGTTGAAAACCACCAGCAGTTTTCTGCCCTCACTTCCAGTCTCAAGTGCTTAACCTTGGAAGGAAGAATCCTGCTGAGTTCTCTGCTCCAATGAATCCTCACCTGCAATTAAATGCTGCAGATCGCATTAGTTACTCACACTTGGTAACATCAATACCTTCAAAACATCCAACCTGCCCTCTGTGTTGTGCTGTTTGCCTTCTGCTGGTGAGTGAGAGACGCGTTGATGAGATTAGGTCTCAGCAACTTGTTCTGTACAAGTGCATCCAGTGTGTGTGTGGAAATGTTGGTTATTACTCAGTTCAGATGGTAGAAGTTTCACTGGAATGTTCAAGGGAAACCTTTACATCTTCAGTTAGTAATTCTGCCCTCAAAATTTTCATGCAATTATGCTCTATTTAGTGCCTGGGACACTAATGGCATTTAGTAAAACAGCCACAATCCCTTCAAAATGTGGTGCTTAGTAAAAGATGATGCTGAGCAAGAACAAATAAACAAAAATATGTGTTTGATTCCTTCATGTTTTCTTAGGAGATGCAAAGAAATAAAGGAAATAATTTTGTGACTGTGGTTAATGCATAGTACCCAATATTTCAATGCAGGTAATCCACCATGTAAAACCTGCCTATTTTAACATGATCATGTTTTAGACTAGTACTGTATTACACTTTAAAGGAAAAAATCTGGGCCCAATTGAAGGTAAAGTCTTCAGTCAAACTGTATTTTAAAGTATTTCATGAGGAACTGCACTCCTTTGTCCTTCTAAAGAAACAGCTTACTGAAATGAATCCATGGTCCCTTTCTAGGCTGAAAAATGGGTAAATGGGAGAAAGAAAGTTAAATCATACATCCATAAAGCTCACATTTATTTGGTATACATACATACAGGGCAGTTTTGTCTAGAATTGCCTGAGATTTTTTTTTAAAGATATCTTTTGACTGTTCCTTCCTGAAATTTGGATTCAGCTTTCAAAGCATTAAACTTTGCTATAATGATATTTATATTTCCTGCCCCATTGGTATTGCTTACATCACTTCAGTACCATATAATGTTGTTGGATCATTACTATAAAACATAT